>CAWUFW010001119.1:1617500-2817500 GCA_963921515.1 Calotriton arnoldi | reverse complement strand
ACGCAAGTCGTTGTTCCGACTTGCGTTGTAATCGGTATGCTAAATAACAATGCGGTCGTTGTAACGACCGCGTTGTTATGGCATGCGTTGTTTAGCATGCGAACTAAACGCTGTTTACCCTCTGCAATGAGTTGGGCTTAATGTAATGATTAACTTGATACCCTGGAGTAATATCTTTAGTAGTCCAAAATGGAAGCAAGCAATTAGCGCTGTGGCTGGTAAAATCTCCATGTTAACCAATGGCACCATCGGCCTTGCTACTGTGAAAACTGCAATTTCGTGTATTAGCTGTCCAGACATGTTAAATACAAAAGAAACATGTCCTTCTTTCAATATTAAGCACTCTGTCTGGTGAGCTACCAAGGCCTTTCCTAGGGATGACTTGTTAATATTAAAATGAATGTTTTGATCTGGCAAATTTACTTTGTTATGTTGAGTTGGCAGTTTTTACGCTGCTGGACTAGGCTGCAATGGCAGGCCTAGAGTCACATTTTCTTCTTGTCACTGCAGTGGTGGCAAAATTAAAGTGTTTCATTCCACTAGTGACATTTAACTTACTAGCATTAGGTATCTCTGGTATCATATACTAAGAATTTATAGGTAAGTTAAATAAGCAAATTAGGTTTTAGCCAATTGCGCACATACCTTGGGGGTCAGAGCATATGCACTGGGGCCTGGATAGCAGAGCCCTGTGTATTACAGAGTCACAAAAACCAGCCGTATCAGTCCAGAAATTTGGTGGTGCTGTGGGGTGATCATACACAAAGAGGTCCTTTCCTACTGGTATGATGTGTAGATGTTCAGAGAGAATATAAGTTTTCAACTTAACATCATTTTGTTTACATTTTCTAATGTTTATAACATTGGCATTACTTCATTACAGCAACTTTGAATGTGAATATTCCCTGTTAGATGTGGAGAGGAAAAGGCGCACGTCCTCCATGCACATGTGTATATGTCACTACATATGCTGTGACACAAAGAGCTGAATGAAGTTTACGGCACAGTTTTATGTGTGACGCTTTGAAGCAGTGCCCATGAAGAGTAAATATGTGCTTGGCCAGTGACATGCTCTGCCTACTGCTTTGCTAAAGGCCAATCATGTTCTCTTTTATAACTTTTCTCCTTCTTTTAAGAGGCAACTGTCCTTGCAGGAGGTATGCTTCTTCCAGGCAGTGGAGGGCAAACATGTCTCACAACAATATTTAGGTAGTATGCAGTCTGCACTAGGTCCTGCTCTTCATGACCCCCTGATTGGGTGAAGTCACTGTTTTCTCCCCTGCAAAATATTCAACAATATGAGCTATAGTGCTTGCTCTAAAATCATCTCTTCATGCTTTTTTGGCCAATGGGTAAGGTCACCATCAATTAGACATTTCATACTCTGTTACCCAAAGAATCACTTGATTGAGGGAAAACGTGGCTAATTTCTTCAGTCACAAAGTATATACTGCCAAGCAAAGTCTTTTAGGAGGAGACTTCCTTCTAAGAGCCAGAGGGGTCCTTTTTTCTGAAGGGTAATGTGCTCTTATCGCTAACTGTATATGTACAAAGGTAAAAGATTGTAGTTCACGGATTGGCATATTCAATGAAGAATCACACTTGTGGATCGAAATAAGGCTACAGCAGAGGAATATATTAGATTGCACTGGGATCCGCCAGACCTAGGAACTTATACTGCCTGTGGGACCATCCTGCTGGTTTATTATGACTCAGTGTAAATATTATTTTTTCTAAAATGTGCTGTCTGAAGTGAAGAACTAAAAGTCACTAAAACACCAACTTCATGTCTTTATCCACCCCCTTTCACAATGGCCTGTATCACTAAAGACATAAAAGCTCTAGCGTCATAGCCAGCTGGATGGCGGTGAAAGGAGTTTGTGTGGTATCATTAAAGATAGAGATAGGAGATAGAGGATACATAAATAAATAAGGGAAGTGTTACTTAGCCTGCAACTATGTGTTTAAAGGTTGTAGTCCTGTAAATTCACATGCTCTGCACACTCCTGCCATCTAGTGTTGGGATGGACGCAACAAGTTGTTTTGCTTTAAAGTATAAGCTTCAATATCAAGGTGTCTCGTGATCTTTCCCAGAAACCCACAATGCACCAGGACAAAGACTCCGCCTCCAACTTGGAGCTTGGGTTTCCTAAGTGGGGTTTGGTAAATGCCACAAAATTGTTTGGTTGTGAGAACGGATTTGGTAGGGTCAATGTAATACATTAGAGTCCTCTTTACATGTTTGTGTGCAATGCTGTTTCCGCCACTGTTTGAGAGTGTGGAAAGGAAATAATTAAGTCAACAGTCTGATTGACAAGGAATGGGGAGACAACCTTGATGGGAAAATCAGTTTCATCTTCAGCATGTAGCTTACTAACCCTGCACAAGGAAGTGAGTGCTAATAGGAATGCTACTTTCCAAAAGAGATAATCAATCTACCATGTATGCAGTGGCTCAAACTCAGTGTCTTCTGCACTGGGATCTTGAACAAAGATCTAGGTTGTCTTTTTTGCATGTAAGTAGTTATATAATTAGTTATTGCTGCCAAATGATGCCTAATAGATGTGTACACCATTCCTAATTTTTTGGTAGTGTTAGAAGTAGCAGATAATCTCCTGAACCGATGCTTGCAGTGGTAGTATATGCTTACTCATGCAGCAATGTACAAATCTTTTCCATTTCGCGACATGCCAAACTTGTGCAGTACGTCTACGAGCTACAGGCAAAAAGTGCATTAATTCCTCTACAAGTTGCAGATAACCAAACTCTAAGACCTCAGGTGCTAAATCCCAAGGTTCATTAACTTGATATTTTGATCTCTCAGCTAACCCGGATGCTGAGGTGGTAGGTCTGGTCTCAAAGGCAACTTCATTTGTGGACCGACAGGTGTTTGCAGTAGCACTAAGTACCATGGCTGCAATGCCACCTTGGTGCGATAAAATTAGTGTCATGGACTTTTGTCTAAACTTCCTCGCTACACAAGGGATGAGAGAAAATAGAGGAAAAGTATGGGCAAATATCCCTGACCAGTTCATCCATAGTGTATTGCTGATGCACTTTCGGTGTGGATACCTAGATGCGAAGGGGCATTTTGAGTTTTCTTTTGTGGCAAACAGATCAATTATGGGCATCCCCAATTTAAGGAAGTACTAACAAAGTACTTGGGGATCATCTCCCACTCGTGTACTGGTTGATGTGTCCTGCTTAACAAGTCCATAATGTCACTGTCCAACCCTGGCAGATGCTCTGCTAGGAGCAAGACATGATGCCATTTGGCCCAATGCCATACTGATTGCAACAATGCCAACAGCTGAGCCAAGTGAGTGCCTCCTTTTTTTGGATGATAATCAAAGATGTGTTGTCTATTCTTACTAGAACTGTCTTGTTGCATGTAAAATGCTGTGAGTCCTAACTGTACTACTGTCAACTGCATGTAATAGAGGTAAATCACCCCTACAGCAGGCCTTACAGCCCTAAGGCAGGGTGAATTATATTACATGTGAGGACATATCTGCATGAGCAGATATGCCCCTGTGATGTCCATGTCGGTTCTTGGACATTGGCAGTGAGCAGGGAAGCTATCTTGAGTATATGTACTGGGCACTGGTGATTACGAATTACCCAGCTACATGATGATTTCACTAAAAATCAACCTGTATTAATAGGCCCACACTGATTCCAGTGATGGATTTATTAATACATGCACACAGAGGGCACCTTAGTGGTACCTACTGAAAGCCTACCAACCTCTTGTGTACTGGCTGGCTTGTGTAGACCAGCTTTCCACCACAGACAGATTTCTGACCCCCTGAAGTTGAGAGCCCATGCTCTCTGAGGGCAAAAACAATACCTGCTCCGGCCAGAGGTGTTCTCACCTTCTCCATGCAGGATGGCTAAATAATCAGCATATCAAGGCAGGAGGCTTCAAAGGCCTCTGCCGCCTTTGATATGAGGACCGCCTTCCCCTCAGACTTGGGAGATGCCACCCCCTGCCCTGAGGCCAATTTGGCACCAGGACAGGCGGGAAAATTAGCTAGTCTGGAGGCCTGTTCCCAATCAGGCTAGTTCCACCCCTAAGGTGGGCTATCTGATGTGAACACAAAAACTAGAATTCCACCATCTTGGTTTTTGGTGGAATTAGGCTCATTGGGTCAGGGTTATGCCAACTTCCCACAGAAAGTGGTCATATAGACCGTGCAGTCACCCTAAAGGTAAGTAGCCCATTGGCTACTACATGACACTCCTCTTAATGCCCCTAAATTGAGTATTTAGAGGCACGCCTGATGCCAGGAACTTAGATTTGATGGATCCAGAAGAAGAGGACAAAGAAGAGTCGCCAGGAAGCTAGAACAGAAGCCTGCTGTGGTCGTTTGGCACCAAACCCTGCCTGCACCAGAATCGATAGTCATGACCAAGTGACTCATCCTGCAGCTGAGTATCTGCCAAGAACCCAGGTAGACTGTCAGCCTTTCGCAAATTGCCAGCAATCTCCCTTGCAGTGGAGGAGCTACTCCCCTGCAGTCCGCAGGCACCGAAGAAGCAGTGTCCGGTTTACCGTGTTGCCACTCCCCGGCTAGCCCAACGCAGCAGCCCCCCTAGATGAGGTACCTGTGCTCCTGAAGGGCAGATGTGTTCCCCCTACCGAGTGAGGACACACCATGACCGACCGGAGCCACACAGCACCAATACCCGGGGTATCGGACCCCTTTCAGCAAACAAGGCATGTTTAGTCCAGTGGGGACTCTAATAGCACAGAGACCGAGCAGTCGTCGAGGGACGTCAGCACCGTAGAGACCCACTTCCAGAGTGGCCCAGCTGTCCTGATTTCTGCCCCCTCAACCGGCGAGACTGACAACCGCGAGGGCCTATGATGCACAGAGCCCAGCCAACCTATCTACTCTGCACCCAAACCTCCCAGCCGGGGTACCCAAAAACCAGCTGTCCCCCTTTGCTCCCAGGACCCTTGGGACCCGAGCCCCCGTTGGGAGCTCCCGGACTTGTCCGCAAGTCCCTCTCTGCAGACTGTTTCTAGGTGGCCCCCCTTCTTTCTACCGGCGTAGCGTGCAAAGTTACCAATCCAACCAGGACCTCTGCACCCGGATGCCCCAGGGCAGGTAACGAGTAACTGTTGGTGATACTTTGGACCATGGCCCCCTACGACCCTAAGCCCAGAAGGAGACCCCAGAAACCGACTGTAAATAACTATGCAACATATGCCTTTTTTCACATAGGAAAGTATTGCTACGTAAAGACGTATTTAAGTGAACATTTTACTTGCCTGTAAAAATCGATAGTTAAAAAAGTACTTACTAGATTACGAAGTTCTTGGCATCAAAATTTACATAAAAATATGACTTATTTTTCTAAATTGGTCTCAGATTTATTCTTGAGTGTGTGTCTCATTTATTACCTCTGTGAGTACAACAAATACTTAGCACTACCCTCTGATAAACCTAAACTGCTCACCCGCACTACCACAAAAGAGAGCATTTTGTGTTATCATATTTGCCTCTGTGAACCAATCAGGGTTGCCTGGACTCTCTGCACGGCGTACCTCGTTTTGGTACACTATACAGAGAGTCAGCTTCCTACATCCACCATTTGAGATTGTGCTGAACCCTCGGCTCTAAAACTGCGCTGAACACTGGGCTCTACAAATATTAGATCTTCCCATTGACCCATCACTTGTGACAATTGCCTGGATAGACACTCCTGTAATGGACACGTGCAGTCGAGAGTACAGCACTAAAGCTATGCACAAAGCCTTCATCCCTAACAATTTAATGATTGTTCTTTCTGTTAGAGGACGTGATGTCTGGTAAAGAGGGAGCAGCCTCTGAAATGCCATCACTCTGTCCTCGTTGGCATACGCTTTGCCTGTTACTGTGTTTAACATCAGTACCTAAAAAGGTTGCATCTGATCCACTGGATAACATATAGTTTGTTCATTAGCTTGAGATCGAAGATAGGTGAGAAATTCTTTAATAGCTTGCTCACTGCTGAAAGTTTACATTCTTGTAACAGTTGAAGGTTGCTTATATAGTATTTCATAACTTCAGATCCTGTGTATCCTCTTTGTTTTGATTTTGTCACATAATGTTCATTGGAGCCACATGTATGAAAATATATGAATTTGACTTCTGTCCTTGTTTACATAGCTTACACACACACAACGTGCTAGGGAATCCCCTTGCTGCCCAGCTACGTGATTCACAGACTCACTTTATTTTTTGTTAATAAACGCTTTCAAACTACGACTGCCATGTGCACAGATTTTCTTTAACACTTCTCTGGAGCAGAGGTCTCAATATAAATTTGAACAGTAGCGATCTGTGGACTAACAATTAAATTAAAACCCAGAGCTCCCTGTTCATATTGCCCACACTGTGAACAAAGTTTTAAAAGGCCTCCTGGGAACATGGATCTAAGCAGTCAAAAAAAGCAAGACATGGCCCACATCACCTGTTCTTGATTTTACCTGGACGTATATAAAACATTTAAAAAAGGTGAAGGCTAAGATTGGCAGTATGACCAATTCATTATCTTGGAAGTCACTCTTTGGGGAGTAGTTTCTGTTCTTTTCGTCAAGTCCAGCACTTATCCAGGAAGCAGCAGTAAACGCTTGACTGGTTCAAGAATGTTGCATACTCACAGCAAAGAAGGTGAGAATCTCGGGTCTACGTTTAGACATTTCATCAATATCACCCAGAATCTGTAAGATGTCTGAGAAAGAAACAAGGAAAACACTGAATCATTTAAGCAGGTGAGGTCACAATTGCTAAAGAATATAGATGTTCAAAATGAAACCCCCTCAGAATCCAAACCTTGATTCTACCCAGCCCCACTCAAACCATTGTCTTCAAACATATACTCAACACCTCAGAGGCTGGAAAGACAGGGAAACAAGTTATATTGTGAATAAAGGAGGTAGAGGGACCCATAGTCAACCAGTTCAATCCTTCGGTGGAGGGTCATGCCACAGTCACGCTGTGATATCTGCTACTACTCTGTGTGTTTTTCTGGTCTATGCTCGTTGGCTCAGCATCCAATTGACCTCTCCTCAGTCTAATCTCTACATGCCACTGTTGTCAGTCCACTCTATCAATTACCTTTTGCCTTCAACACTGCTCACTACTGGTCCCTTTAATCAGCTTCCCTTCTCTTTTAGTTTAAACGAGGACTTATTTTAACTTTAGTAGGCCCAGTCCAACAACAACCATAAAAAACACAGGAAAGAACAGACATAATGGAAACCTCTAACAGCAGTATAAACAATATCAAAGATATTTACAACAGTTTAATTATTTTAAAGTGTAAGATAATGTTTTTCAGATCCGCCTTAAAGCCACCAAATGTAAAATGAGCTCACTGTAATCTCACCAACTGTATTCATAACATTGATCTCACAACAGCCAAACGTCTTCCTCATGCTTGGTACCTGAATTTGTAAGCGTATCACGCATAATGAGAGTTGTGGGTGTGCGAGAGAAGGGTGGGGGGGGGGGCGGGAGAGAGAGAGGGGTGTCCCTCTGAATCCACACAGCTTGCAGAGGCAGCGGATGAGACTTTTATCACCCACTATGACAAACCTGCCTAGGAGAAAACTCTTGAGGGGGCAGCTTTTCACTTTCTTAGCAGCAAAACCAATTGGGTCCATTATCAGCCTTTTCCAATCCGAGACAAACCTCAGCAGTTATTGTGTCTTCTGCTTCTTTTCAGAATGAAATATGTCTTACTCAGGCAGTAGATGCCTGAGCTGCCAGAGGGTGAGCAGTAGTCTTCACCTTGTACTCTCCACCACCTACATATAGTACATGCCTGCGAAAATTTGCAAGGCATCATTCTGTACTGATGAACAAAACAAACGGTCTCCAAGTAGCAGACTAATTCACAGACCTTAGGGTTTGCATTAAATTCTACAGTTTCTTTGGTGCATCATCTACGTTAATGCCAAACAGCTTCTGTTCATTGAAAGGAATATCAAGCAGTTCACTGATTAGATCGGAAGAAAAATCCACTGCCTGTCCACTTGCACTTTATGTTGTCAGAGATCACTGTATGCAATCCATATTATCTAACTATTGTTGAATGATATATTTAGATGTGTCACGTGCACCCTAAACAGAAAAGGTAAACTGAGGGGCACTAGAGCAGTAGCACCATTCATGAAGTAAGGCATTTTCACCTCTTGTTGGTGACGTACAATACAAGATACTCTGGGACATAAGGGACCACTCTGCTCTGTTTAACTAATGAATAGCTCCATTGCTCTCCTTCTAAAATCCCATAGATTGCCAACGAGCTGTCTTAAATATGCTCTTGGGTTTATCAACTTGGTTCCTATGCTTGTGTCTGGTTCTTAGGAACAAGGCTTTAAGCTAAATGAAGGGAAAATGGATGAAGCCCCTAACCCAAACCAATGACACAAGGGTCCCCTTCCAAACTGCTGCCAATTTTTCTGAAAGAGTGAAAAACTTGCCCTCAAAGTGGGCCAAGGGAAGGAACTAAAAGCTCCACTTATGAGTTGGTTCTTGAAGTCTTGAGTGATGGATGAAGGAAGAAGTATGTGCAAGTTCTTAACAGTCCCTTTCTGAATAAAATGTAGAACAATGCAATTTTCCTGTAGCTTTCGTGGAAAATAACAGAGGTATTAATTCATAACCGCACCGGTCTTGTATTATGTGCACATTTATACTGTGGTGAGCGGAACAAGGTCCTCGTCACAGACAGGCAAGATCACCAGGCTCTCCTGAGTCCTTTAAGCCTGCCAAGACACGCATATAGCTAATTCAACTTTCTGAGTTGTTTCCCAAAAGAACACAATGCTGGAAATCTTCCCAACTCTATATATATCCAGCTCCCCAAATCCAGACGAGGATATACCTAATGTCTAAATGCATGAAGTTAACAGCTGATGGATTACCATGAAGGACACAATGATCTAAGAAAGCTGGAGAGGCCCCCTACCTTAAATCACTGCCATACTCTGGGCATAGATACAGTAATTTCTCATTTGATCCCACCAACCGCTCACACTACATCGATTGTGCAGCTCTGCAATTAGACTGGCTCAACATTCACAGAGACAACCCTTTCTAGGAGGATATGAAATCATTGCTCATTATCATATGAACTACCGAATAATGAGATGGTACTAACCCAGGTTACACTCTTATATGTATCTTAACCGATTATGGAAGGATTTACATTTTAGCAATTGCAGATCCTTTTTTTCTATTCACAGTTGCTCTCTTCTTCCGCTGTGATTTTTGAGTCAGCAAATTCTTAAAATGTGAAATGCGATATTCGTCTGTATAGTGATGTGTCATGTTCTCCAATTTAAGTACTGTTTTAATCTCCAAATCTTTAATTCTTTAATTTTCTGGTGTATTTATGTTGCAAACGTCTGTGCTTTGTGATTGAGATCTACATGATGGTATGATAGATCTCTTAATATTTAGGTATATACTTAAACTGTGCTAAATCTGCTTGTTGAATTCTTGATGTATTTATGTTAGATTTTACATGCAATTGTGTACGTTTTGATGCTATTTTTTATGTCAAAAACACAAACCAATCAGTCAATGGACCAAAGTGCTCTGCAGTTGTCAGAAGAGGACATGTTCATCACTACAAGAAACACTTAAAATTAATTAAATACCCTTTCAAATCAGTATACTGGCTATTTTCTTCAGAGGAAGAAGAGGCAAATGTCTGAAAACAGAAGTTTCAAAACCTCAAAGCCTGGGTTTAAATGCAGGCTTTCCCTGCATGGATGAACAAAGCAATTTGGGATGGCTGTAACCGACATAACTGGGATTTAAATGGAACTCTTAACTAACAGTGACATCAAAAAAACAGTCACCCCTCCTCTCTTTCAAATTATCTGTTGTTGTGAGAGTTGCTTGCTCTCTGTTATTTTACTTGTTTACTGTATCAAACAGCCATAAGTGAGGCCTACGTCAACAGAAGTTCAAGTATTCAGTAACACAGGTAATTATTACAGGTCGTAAGCACTGGGTAAAGTCAGTTTCAAGGCTTATGTTTCAAAGGGGGATACTAGATGAGGTTCGCCAGCCTGACTTTAGTACAAGCTATCAATTTTACACACATAGCGACTAGAGATTCTTAAGGTCAGTCGGACACAGACGAAGTGACCTATGCCTAAGGAGGTTGAGAGGCTAAATAAATGTTTGACAAGTGTTAGAAAACCCACCATCTAAAGTAAAGTATTTGCTAAACTGCATGATCTTCAGAAAAAGATACAATGATGGAGAATGTGTGCTATTCATATATTTCCTATAAGTAGTGGATGATACATTATTGCTTTCCTGCTTATAAATGTTAAACCATTCATAAGGTCAATCTTACTCTGGACAATAACACCACAGAACTGTGATGAAGAAACAAAAAAACACTACAGCTTGTCTCCAGCAATCATCTTTCTCAGTGCAGTGCATGAGGTAACCCATTACCTTCTAGAGTCTGGCTCCTGGAGATTCTCTTTAGATATGGAGCCATTTCAGCTGCTGTTAGAGGAGTGAACACAGACATACTGACTAGAGGCAGAGACCCTGGAGTAGCCTCATCTGTAAAGCAAAAGAAAAAGAAAAATCAGATACAAACGTACTTTCTGAAAATACCCAGCAAGCAGACGACTATGTAGACAAAAGATTCTATGTGATGACTCAGTTTCACTGAGACACTTTTTTTTACTTCCTACATCAAACTGGGACCCAAAGTAAAAAGGTAAAAGCATGTTAATATATTTTAGGTTGTTATAAGATGGTAAGTTTGGTAGTTGGCCTGAAATGAAAATGTAGTAAGAAGAAGAAATACAACCCACCTTGATTAAATTGCAATCATCTGAAGATAAGGACAATGATTTGTATTTAGGGATAAAATAATGAAACTACAAGATTGTTGCTCAACTGCCTACAATAGTGTCTTGATGTTTTACATTACATGCCAGTGAAAAACTTTGCAAATCTCAAAAACTGTTTGTATTATATATATGTTGTGGCTACCATCCCTGTGTATACATTGCCAAATAATTAGCCTTTGTAGTCGGCTAGAACACAATCACCGGCTTATGAAGTGGTTAACAACCTATAGGCTCACCTTCTTTCTCTTCTTCTGATGTCCTTTCCAAACCACCAGTCTTACTAGGTAGGCTCAATCCAGCCAATAAGGATTTCAGCATTACCAGATCACTGTTCTCTGAAGAAAGACCACTGAAAAAAGAAAAGGAAGCACAACAAGATATATTAACAACTACCAGCTCATCAGAGGACATGCATATGAAAGTTCGGAAAATAGAACCACTGTCTAGGCATGAGGAATAGGATTGGTGCAAAAGAGAGGTTTACATCACAAATGACTAAGTTTATGATCACAATGATTGAGGTACTTTTAGCATCCTGAAGCGTGTCAAAATAGCAACACTCAGGGTAGAAATATTTCCAGCACCCCTTTACTGCTAAACTCGTCAGGGGAATCAGCCCTATGACAAATGTCAGATATGGAGAACTTTCAAGGTAGGGTTGTTCATCTTTCTTGTGAAGCACCACTCAGTGTGGAGATTCTAGGTAATATCTGCTGTGCTACAAACTAGTCATTTCATGGCAAACACTTCAAAATTTACAAATGAACCCACTGGGTGTACCTCAAGTACTCTTAGCTCACCAGTCACCTTTTCATAATCTACATTGAATATTATACTCATGTTTATCCAGAAGGATTACATATGTAGATTTGAGAGTGCACATGGAGGGCGAGCGGGTCATATAAAGATTAGTTCTGATGCTCGTCTAAAACCATGAGAATTATTACTTGTAAACTTAATGCTGCATCATCAGCAATTATTCTTAAAATGCTTAGACAGTAGGTTAGAGCATTTTCTTAGTTATGTTTCTATCCGGACAGTTCAGACATTCCAATACAACCATGCAATTCCCGCCTGATAGCTGGTAGTGCCTATAGGAACTAGAAAGTGGATTGGTTTCAATTACAAAATAAAGTTAAGAAGCATTCAGATCTGCCCTTTGTCTCCAGGTAAGATAACTCATTTTAATTTGGGCATCTGATTCTACTTTTCAGCCCATGGCATTAGGTGATAGGAAAAAGGTGACATTAACATAGGGTATGTGGTTGCTCTGATATCGGCTCGGTGAATGAGCAAACTACAATATGAAGTGGTGGCTGTTCTAATTCTGCAGATCGGATATGACAAAGTGACCACCCCTACAGACTTCAGAATCAAGACTGTAATGTCTTGTGGAAGGTGTGGGCCAAAGACAGTACCTTCACAAGCCCATGCCCTCACAGCCCAGCACATGTCCACAATAGGGACAACCTGGACAGATCTTACAAGGCAACTTTCAATCTCGTTAAAGAGCCCTGATGCTCTAGGAAGGCTCCTTTTTGGGAGCAGTACAGGAAATCATAACACACAGCACAATATACCTGAATAAAGTTCTCTTTTGAGTGCCCCTGCCCTTCTTGGCACCCACATAGCTAATAAACAACTGATCATTGATCAAGTTTTTCAGAGCCCTGTCCGCATTGAACCTCATCACACTGCGAGAAAACCAAACAATGGAGCCTTTCCTCCTTTTTGGTTGAATGAAGAGGCTGGTATAATGCAGGCAGGGTGATAGCCTGACCGAAGAGTCCGTTTTTGGATGCATGAGACTTCGGCTTTCAAAACCAGTTTGTCTGGAAAAAAAAAAGTAGTAAATGAAGGATGGACACAAACCCTGCAGCTTGCTTACTCGCTAAACAGAAATACTGGTAATCAGAAAAAACTGTTTTGACTGTCAACAGCCGCAACACGATGCTGTACATGGTGTGCAACTCAGACACTATCAAAAAGGTGAACAGCAAGTTAAATTACCATTGTTGCACTATTAAGGATGAAGGCTGAAACATGTACATCCCTTAAAGGAACCTCATAATGACAGAGGACATAAACAAAGATGGTAGGTCAGGTAAACAAAGAAAGTCTGAAAGGTTGCCTTTAACTGTACCCAATGCAAAGTATTATCAGGCTTAGGACAGCGAGATGTGCAAGAGATCTGAAATACATCTGAAAAATTAGCTTTAAGAAGATCGATTTCCTCCTATGCACACAAATTAACAAAACAGGACCAACATCCAGAAAAACAGATTTGGTGGATTGACGAAGTGCTGATAAGATGATGTCTGCAACTTTCACAGGTAAAACAAAAGAGTTAGAGTTGTTCCTCTCAAACCTCAGGTATGAAGGAGCAGGCTCTGGAGGTTTAGATGCAGAACCTGCTTCTCCCATTTTTGCCTGGGCCACGTGGGTTCCCAGTCAGATCATGGATTTCCCCTCATCTTTTCTCCCTTTTGGATCCTGCTGAGGAACAGATGCTCTATCAACAGCATCCTTGAAAATGAACCTTACTCAATGAAAAGATCAGCATCCAAATCTCAAGTTTCATCTACGATGACAAAAGGCTGGAGTTTTTTTTTTAGCATGGAATTTTCTCCTAAGAGATGTATGACCCAAAAACTGATTAGAAATTCAGTGCTGTCACATGTACTTTTCTGACTCAAGAGGTCTGCGTGGAGACCTATGTGCTCTTTAGTTTCTTTTAGGTGTACTGTACTTTAGCCCTGAAGATTGCTCTCTGTTGTCTTCAAAGTGAAATATATTTATATAAATTTAAAGATGTGTCCTCAAGCGAGTCCGGATACTGATCTTCAGAGTTGGAACTTTTGGAATCCAAACTGACTCAGACTCATTAATTCTGCGGTGCTGCACTACGGTGATGGAGCAATGCTCTGCTCATGTGGACTCAGCAGAGACCACTCATCCCCCGACCCAAACACAAGCAGCACAATATTTCTCTTTTTTAATTATCAGGCCTCAACGTCCTCATTAATGTACGTTATGGTCGAGTGCCACTTTTTTCATCTAGTTAGAAAAAAGCACTGTTCCTAACCAAGCCACTAAATCGCTGGATTATCCAAAGCAGGCCAATCGAATTGATCCATGCTGCTAAACCAGTCTTAACACCAGGGCAGAGGAGTCTAATGAATTAGCATTTAGCATTCTAAGATTACCACGGCCGCGGTCTGCAAGATCTATTGTTACCAATTATTTAAAATATGCAAGAGTAAGCTCTGACTACACCCACCAGAAGAATAACTCTCACCAAAAGCTATTGGCTGTTTTGTGGATCATTCCACCTGCCAGGGAATGCTTACATTCAATTATCTATCTCACAGATGCAGCGTAGACAGAAAACAGTCGTTTTTGTGTTACTTTTGCACTACAAAGGCTTTTACGTGGTTTTGTTTTTTCACTTCTAGTTTAGACTCAAAATGCAAGTCAGGGCTATTGGATTTTTGCTAATGCTTTGTATTCTGTGTAGTGAATTAATCATGACACGTAACGAACAAGTTACTTACCTTCGGTAACGATATATCTGTAAGAAACATTAGTAGTGATAGATTCCTTACCTTAGAATATCCCCAGGCGTCAGACTGGATCCGGAAAGTTTTCGTCAGCAGTACCCCTGCGCGTCGGTAGGTGGCGTCGTGGTCGCCGAGATGACGTCGCGGGCGCTACTTAGAAGCCGCCCACGCGCGCGGACGTCAGTTCTGTACACGATTTACTGCGCCAGGAACGCAGAGCCATGCAAGATATTGACCACTAGTGCATTGAAACTAGGGCCCTGAAAGGGATGACCTTAACCCTAGAAATCAGTTCGCAGGACGGGGAGGATGGGTGGGGCGGTAAGGAATCTATCACTACTAATGTTTCTTACAGATATATCGTTACTGAAGGTAAGTAACTTGTTCATCTGAAAGAAACACATAGTGATAGATTCCTTAGAATAGATACCCCAGCAATACCAACCCCGGTGGTGGGTCTGCGAACTAAGATCACACCAGAAAGTCACGGAGAACAGAACGGCCAAAGAAGCCGTCTCTCCGGACTTGGCTGTCCAGGCAATAATGCTTGGTAAACGTGTGCAGCGAGGCCCACGTGGCTGCCTGACAGATGTCTTGCAGGGGGACGCCGTGTCCCAATGCAGTAGTGGCTTCAGTAGCTCTGGTGGAGTGAGCACGCAGCCCCACCGGAGGTTCTTTTTTAGCCAAAGAGTAACAGGCTTTGATGCACAAGACAACCCAGCGGGAGATAGTTCTCTTGTGTACTGCCCGACCTTTCTTGGTGCCAACGTAGCCAACAAAGAGCTGGTCATCCACCCGGAACTGCTGTGTGCGGTTGAGATAAAATGAGAGCGCACGTTTTGGGTCCAGACGGTGGAGCCTCTCTTCCTCTCTGGAAGGATGCGGAGGCGGAAAGAAGGTGGGCAAGGTAATAGTCTGCCCAATGTGAAAGGCCGTAACCACTTTTGGCAAAAAGGAAGGACAGGGCCTGAGCACAACCTTGTCCGGATGGACTGAAAGGAAAGGAGGCTTACAAGAAAGAGCCTGGAGATCACTCACCCGCCTAGCGGAGGTGATGGCCATCAGGAAGGCAGTCTTTAATGTCAAAAGACGAAGAGGACAGTTGTGAAGGGGCTCAAAGGGAGTGCACATCAAGTATGTAAGAACCAGATTCAAGTCCCACTGAGGCATCACGAAAGGAATAGGAGGAAAAAGGTGTGTAATGCCTTTGAGAAATCTATTTACAACAGGGGACTTGAAAAGAGAGGGCTGATCAGGTAGCCTGAGAAAGGCAGAAATTGCAGAAAGGTAGCCCTTGATAGTGCCCAGAGCAGAGCCCTGCCAGGCCAAAGAGAGAAGGAACAGTAGGACCTCAGAAAGAGGGGCAGAAAGGGGATCCACAGCCTTTGCTGTGCACCATGCCACAAACTTGTTCCACCTGCAGGCGTATACCACTTTAGTAGAGGGACGCCTGGCTGCCAGAATAACGTCACAAACTTCAGGAGGCAAGTCGAAAGGAATCAACTGCCGCCGCTCAATCTCCACGCAAAGAGGTGGAGGCTGGACAGGTTCGGGTGGAGGACCGTCCCCTGCTGCTGCGACAGAAGATCCTCCCGAAGAGGCAGTCTGATCGGGGGATCGATGCTCATACTGAGTAGCTGGGGATACCATACTCTTCGAGCCCAGTCTGGAGCCACAAGAATGACTTGGGCCCGGTCGCGCCTGATCTTCTTCAGCACTCTGGGCAGAAGTGGTATAGGCGGAAAGGCGTACAACAGACCGCAAATCCACTAGCGACGAAAAGCGTCGCCGAGCGAGTGCCGCCTTGGAAATTCCACCGTGCAGAACTGATGACATTGCGCGTTCTCTTCGGTGGCGAATAGATCTAACCAAGGCTCCTCCACTGCTGAAAGAGACCTTGCACCACCTCCGAGTGAAGACGCCATTCGTGATCGAGCATGCACCTGCGGCTGAGTTCGTCCACCCTGGGGTTCAGAGAACCTGCCAGGTGTTGAACCACCAGGGACATGCCCTGATGTTCCAGCCATGTCCAGAGACGCAGAGCCTCCTGACAGAGGGTCCATGACCCCACCCCGCCTTGTTTGTTGCAGTAACACATGGCGGTGGTGTTGTCTGTGAACACCTGCACTACTCTGCCCTTGACAGAGGGAAGGAATGCCTTCAGTGCAAGCCGGATCGCCCGCAGCTCCAGAAGGTTGATATGGAGCCGGGACTCCGCCGGAGACCAGAGGCCTCTGATCTCCGCCTGTCCCATGTGGCCGCCCCATCCCAGGAGGGACGCATCCGTCACCATTGTAAACTCTGGTTGGGGAAGGGAGAGGGATCTGCCATCGACCCAATGCCGGTTCGTGAGCTACCACTGCAACTGTCGTGCAGTGCCCTCCGAGATCTGGACGTGATCGGACAGGTTCCCCTGATGCTGCGCCCATCTGGCATGATTGACCAGCAGGATGCAGGAGGCCATGAGGCCCAGCAGCCTCAGAGTCACTCTGACCGAAACCCGGGACAAGGGCTGAAAGATGGGAATCAGAGCCCGAATATCCCGGACTCGCTGCTCGGGAGGATAGACCCGAAACTGCGCCGTGTCCAGAATCGCTCCGATAAAGAGGAGCTTCTGAGAGGGGATCAGGTGCGACTTCGGCACATTGATGGAGAACCCCAGCAAGTGCAGGAGGTCGGCCGTAGTCTGGAGGTGGGAGACGACTGCCTGGGGCGAGCCCGCCTTCAACAACCAGTCGCCGAGATAGGGGAAGACTGAAACCCCTGATCTGCGCAGATGAGCTGCGACCACCGCCATCACCTTGGTGAACACCCGAGGGGCGCTGGTAAAGCCAAAGGGGAGCACGGTGAACTGAAAGTGCTCGTGGCCTACCGTGAACCGTAGGTAACGCCGGTGGGCTCGCAAGACGGGGATGTGGAAATAGGCGTCCTGCAAGTCCAGCGCCACCATCCAGTCTTGTGGGTCGAGAGCAGACAAGACCTGAGCTAGAGTGAGCATCTTGAACTTCTCTTTGCGGAGGAAGTGATTGACGTTCCGGAGGTCTAAGATAGGACGCAGGCCTTTGTCCTTCTTGGGCACCAGAAAGTAGTGGGAATAGCAACCACGACCTACTTCTGGCGTCGGAACGCGCTCGATGGCCCCCGTGGCCAAGAGGGCCGCAACTTCCTGCTGAAGAAGCACCAAGTGATCCCCCGACATGCGGTGGTACTGAGGTGGCATGGCTGGAGTGGTAGTCTCGAAGGGGAGGGAGTAGCCCCTCCGGACTATCTCTAAAACCCACCTGTCCGAAGTGATGGTGCGCCAGTGGCGAAGTCTGCCGCCCACTGGCGTTTGATGGGCCTGAAAGTTCGGACTAGGAAGGTTTGGAGGCAGTGGTGGCCGGGGTGGTGGTGGACTGACCCGCCCGCTGGCCCCTTGGTCCGCCACGGCGGAACCCACGTCTGCGGCCGCGCTGGGATGATTGCTGTGCCGGCCTGTGGCTCTGTTGTGAACGCTGCGGGGCACCCCTTCCTGTGCCACCAAAGGAGCGGAAGGCGGAGGAGGGCGGACTGCCGAGAGTCCCAAGGACTTGGCCGTAGCCCCTGAGTCCTTAAACCTCTCCAACGCGCTGTCCGCTTTGTCGCCGAAAAGGCGACGGCCATCAAAGGGCATGTCCATAAGGGTGTTTTGGACATCCCCCGAAAATCCAGTGGTCCTCAACCAGGCGTGACGGGGAACCGCCACCGTCGTTGCAATCGATCTGCCCAGTGAGTCGGCGGTGTCTAGGCCACAACGGATCATGAACTTTGCTGCGTCTCTCCCCTCTGCAACAGCCTGGGAGAGAGCAGGCCGGGCCTCCTCCTGACACTGAGGCAGCACACGTTCGCCACCGTATCCCACAGAGAGTGGGAATAACGGCCCAAGAGGCATGCGGTGTTCACGGACCGCAGCGCAGAGCTGGTGGAAGAAAAAATCTTCTTCCCAAACTGATCCAGCTTCTTGGATTCCCTATCCGGTGGTGCGGAAGGGAAGGCGGTTGGGGAAGCAGAGGCTTGGACAACCAAGCTCTCGGGGGTGGGGTGTTGGGAGAGGAAAATGGGGTCACCCGGAGCCGGGCGATGGAGCTCGGCCCACGTTCCTATCCACAGGAGCCCCTGTGGTGGGCCTGGACCAAGTGCCCAAAAGAACGTCAGAAAGGGCTTCATTGAAAGGAAGCAGCGGCTCCGCAGAAGTAGCTGCTGGCTGAAGCACCTCTGTCAGGAGGTTAGTCCTGACGGCCACAGTAGGGAGCTCGAGGTGTAGGGCCTCGGCCGCCCTACGCAACACCACAGCATACCTAGCACCCTCCTCCGTAGCCACAGTAGGAGGAGACAGCATGCCAAGGTCTGGTGAGGTATCCAGACCACTGGCGTCCCCCAATTCCTCAGCCCAGTCCTGTTCAGACTTGCAGGCTGCAGCGAGAGGGTCCTCAGACCCCTCCCAGTCCTCCCCTTGCTCCTCAGGCTGTTTAACAGGTCTAAAATAAGGAGCAGGGACATGGGGATCGAAATCCCCAAGCAACGTCGAGAACGGCATCGATCGACGCCGGCTCGACGCCGCATCCACGTCGGGGCTGAAACTGAGGTCGACGTCGTCCCGAGGAGCGGGCGGTGTCAGAACTGATGCCGGTGGAGTCGACGTCGGTGGAGGCGTAACAAGGTCAACCGGCGTCGACCGGGATCCAGGCCTGGATCCAAGGGTGTCCTGCGGCCGCAGCCGACAGCAACGCCGGAGCCGCCGGCAAGAAAATGCGAGGACACCCATGCGGGACCGCGGGTCCCGAAGGCGCACCGGCGGGACCCAACGGCCCAAAGAGGCGAGCCATGGGCGACAGGAACTCCTGTATTTGGGCCGGAGTCGCCGACGACCCCGGGAAGGGCGGGTAGTCGGGCGGCGACTGCATAGGCTCCGCCGGAGCCGCGGGGGTGGCACCACCCGCACCCTCAGCCGCGTCGCGCGACCGGCGAGGGGAAGTCGAAGAACGATGGCGTTTATTCGACTTCTTGTGCTTCGTCTTACCTGACCCAGAGTGCGAAGACTTGGATCCCGAAGACCGATGATGATGACTCCGCGCACGGTCCCTCGACCTCCCTCTGGACCGGGACTTGGAACGGCGCGGAGCCGACTGCCGGGCTTCCAGCAACTTTCGGGACCGCTCGCGCAACGTCTTCGGCGCCATGGCCCGGCAGTCGGGGCACGACTTGGGGTCGTGGTCGTGCCCCAGGCAGAAAAGACACACACTGTGCGGGTCCGTCACCGACATCATGCGGTGACCATCCCCGCAGGACTTGAAACCGGGCATCCTACTGCACCAGGAGTCGATGACTCTAAGAAAAATAGAGACAAAAAGCCTAAAAAAAGTCAGTCAAAAATTGACTGGGGGTTCCTGCTCTTCCCGGATCTGCGCTTGCTGGCGCGGAAAAAGAAAGAACTGACGTCAGCGCGCGTGGGCGGCGTCTAAGTAGCGCCCGCAACATCATCTCGGCGACCACGACGCCAACGACGGACACGGGGCCGCACGACGCCACCTACTGACGCGCAGGGGTACTGCTGACGAAAACTTTCCGGATCCAGTCTGACGCCTGGGGATATTCTAAGGTAAGGAATCTATCACTATGTGTTTCTTTCAGATAGGCTCATTAATTAGCAGGTCCTTTCAACCGATGCACTGAAGACCCTGCAAACTAAAGTTTTTCTAACTAAAGCTTATTTTTGCATATGTCTTTGAAAGGTAAAAAGTAAACAATAGATTCAGTGCAAATATACATCTTTTCACAGTGAAAACTGTGCACCATGTCGACGAATCGATTTGTCGCAGAGAACTGAGACCCTATCCAGGCAGTGAAAGAATGCAAGATAACTTCAAGGGAAGAGACAAATGCATAAAAAGGCACAAGCGCTGCTAAACTGAAACATCTGTGTTAAAGGAAAGGGAGCAATAGACTCCCTGGCGGACAACTAGAAATCTACTAAAGATGCACAGGCTGGCGAACTGTTCTCATTGGGAACAACTTCACCTTGATGTGGGAGTCTGATCTCGATTCAAGTTATGGCCCTTGGAGCAAAACGTGAGCACTATTCGGGGGTGGGGGTGGGGGGGAGGGGTGGCTGGGGGTTATTGGAATACTTTGGCCCCCTTCGGCTTTGTGGCAGAAAAGTCCTAGCCTTCATTGTTTGCAGATGCAAAACCAAATATGTGAAATGCCACACAAATCATGCAAAAACGTCTCTGTTGAGATCCCACTTGTGGAACTCTGAAACGGTTCTTAATTGGGTGATGGTTACAAGAGAGAAAAAAAACAAAAAATAGAGAAGGAAGAAAGAAAATAGAGATATTGGGAAAAAGCAGGAATGTAAAAGAGCCTCCAAGCCTAAGATAAAGAGCCAGGAGGGCTTTAACTGGGCCGGGTGCCTCAGGTCCTAGGCCCGGTAGTAATTAAAAAACGGACATTGAAACGGGTCCATATCTGGCCCTATATTCATGCTCTTGGCAATACTGGTAAATAACACTGACGATTTCTGACCAATTAATGTAAAAGGAGTTTAGGTAATCCTGGTCAGCGATTTAGTTCCTGTTTACATACATGCCAACATTTCGAAGGTGAGTGAGAAAGTGAAAAGAATCTCTGGAAATATATTTTCCCTACTGACCAAGATTAAAACAGAATCCTTTTAGGCAGGAGATGTAGGAAGCTGGCTCTGTATATACTATAACAAAGTGAGGTATAGTGTGCACAGAGTCCAGTGGAACCCCAAAGGTAGGCAGAGGTAAAGTTAGATAGCACCTCACTCTCTATTTGTGGTAGTGTGGTCGAGCTGTAAGGCAGTATCAGAGGACAGTGTTAAGCATTTGTTGTACACACTCAGTCAGCAAATGAATTAACACACTCAAAGACTGAACTTCAGACCTATTGTTTTTGTATGAACATTTTCTTTCAGTTATTTTATTTTCTAGAACCAAGCAAGCCTGGCACAGGTAAGCAATAAATACTTTACAGTAGTAATGCAGTTTGTAAACAGTTTGAATTGAAATGGTATATGCACTTTGTTTTGACTTACAGGATGGTTGCAGAGAAATGCAATACTTTGTAAATACAGTACATAGACTTGAATGGGCTTTTCAGTAAAATGCCAGGTAAGTTACTTTTTGGATTACTTTTCTTACTCAGAGTAGTATGCCTGGATACTACTCCGGGACATTTCCTGTAAACAGGTAAGTAAAATCGTTTTGATTAAATAGCACAATTTTAAAGAATTTCTTAAGGTTTTCAAACTCCACACTTAGAAACTTTTCCATGAAAAACAGTCAATGTTATCCTATGGAGGAAAATAGTGTTATCGGTTTTGAGGTAAGTATTTGGTAGTGGGAGTTGAGGCTCTGGGGGTAGACTCAGGGGTCCCCCAGGGTCATGGATGCACTCTAGTTACACCCTCAGCGGCACTAGGGCGGCCGGGTGCAGAGTGCTGAGGCCCAATGTTATCCAACGGGGGATAGGGGGCCACCGGTTGGTGGCTACTGGCAAGCAGGCCACTTGGGTGTGGGAGCAAAGCTCCTGGACTTTAGCTCAGGGCAAATGGGGAAACAAAGTAGCACCAAAGGTGCACCCTCAGCGGCACTTGGGCGGCCGGGTGCAGGGTGCTGTTTCGACGTCGGGCGCCCTGTTGTTTTCAATGGGGAACCTCCTGTTTGCAAAGCCACTGCAGGCTTGGGGACGAAGGTCTTCTGGGTGCGACCACCACTTTGAGAGGTAAGTTGGTAAGTTAGGGGTTGGTTAGGCACCGTCGGTTTGGGCACCCAAGGCCGTGGGGCGTCGGGTGCAAGTGTGCCTTTTGGGGTCGGATCTTCTTACCAGCTCCTGGTCACGGTTGGGGGGACCTTCTGGATTTAGGCTGCAGGCGTCGGCTGGAGGCAGGTCAGGAGTCGCTGGATCTCGGGTCAGGATCGCTGGGGGGACCTCCTCGTGGTGTTTGCCCACTCGAGCTCGGGCCGTGGACGGCGGGTGCAGAGTGGGGCGGATTTGCGGTGTCCTGCCGGAGCCAGAGGTTAGAGATGAACAAATCCGGTGTTCACGGGAGACAAAGTCTTTGTGCTTGAAGGCAGGCAGGTCCTCCGGGGTTTTCGAGTTTGCTGGCTGCAGGACACACCGGGATTTCGCAGGAGCAGGTTCGAGGTGGAGACAGGCCGGTAGGGCTGGGGCCAATTCAGTGGGCGTCTTCCTCTTGTTAGCTGCTGCATGGCTGTTCGGTCCTTCTTCTTGTAGTTTCTTCTTGTCTGAGGAAGCAAGGTTCAGGGGTGCCCCTAAATACTAGATTTAGGGGTGTTACAGTTAGGTAAAAGGTAGGGACCAATGGGTCCCTTCCCTGGGGTGGGTACACCCCCTATTATGCCACCCTTCAGTGGGAGGGGGGCATGAGCCTGTCTCTGGTTGGCTGAGTCCCTCCATCTGCAAGATGGCGTGGACTGAGAGTTGTGCTTCACCTCGCCTTCCCCACCTGAGGGGTGGAGTTGGCAGAGGTGGGCACACTTCTCTTCCTAACTTGTTTTTCCCGCCGGTTCTCCCGCCCAAAGTGGGGGTCAGAACCAGTGGGGACCAGTTGCCGAGAGCAGCAAGTGGCCTGGGGAAGCTCACAAAGGCGGCAAGCCTTTGAAGCTTCCCCTTCGTGAACCCTGCCCATCCTGGGGGAGGAGGCTTTGCACCTCGTCCCAGGATGTGCATTGTTTCAGGCCCCAGAGAGCAGCAGGCTCTCGACCCAGGGGTCCAGAAACATGTCTGGTGGTGGCAGCTGAAAGCAGCCACTCAGCCTGGACACTAGTAGTAGGTTAGTTTTCAGGGGGCATCTCTAAGATGCCCTCTGTGTGCATTTTTCATTAAATCTCACACTGGCATCAGTGTGGGTTTAATGTGCTGATAAGTTTGATACCAAACTTCTCAGTTTTCAGTGTAGCCATTATGGTGCTGTCGAGTTCGTAATGACAAACTCCCAGCACCATATATTCTTAATGGCAGCACTGCACTTACAATGTCTACGAATGAACTTAGACACTGTAGGGGTACAGGGCTCATGCACCTGTACCCTCACCACGGGTATAGTGCACCCAGCTAGAGGGGTGACTGACCTATGCCAGGGCAGTGGGTTGTAGGCGTGGCACACAGAGATGTGTGCCATGTCAACTCTTCACTTTGTTCGGCACCAAAACATGCAGCCTGCAAAGGCAGTGTGTGAGTGTAATGGTACAGGACCTCTAAGGGTGGCACAATAAGTGCTGCAGCCCTTAGAGGCCTTCTCTGGTCACAGTGCCCTGAGTACCTGTGGTACCATTTACCAGAGGCTGGCCTGTGGCCAGATGCCAATTGGGTTAGTTTTGGGGAAAGAACACAGGCCCTGGGAACCTGATTGGCAGGGACCCAGGGCACATCAAGTCAAAATGCATCAGTAGTCTGGCAAAAAGTGGGGGGGTTACTGCAACAGAAACCCACTTTCCTACAGGAGACAACTAAAAGAAAGCCATGGTGGGCTTTAGGAATCAAGAGTCTACCGCAGGAATCTGGTCTGCTGGCATGTTTGGGTTAATATTTCACGTTTTACTTATACAGCATTCCCTTAGACTGTTATTTATTTCCAGGATGTTGTCTTTCTGAATTTGTTTCGCATAGCATATTACTCTTGTAAAGTGCTTACTTTGAACTAAGTTGCCTCGAAGTGATTTTATTTGAACGGCAACGATTGAGAGCTCTGGAGCAGAGGTTGAAGGCAGTCCGAGTTTCTCACAATCCCAGTCAGTGGGGCTAAAAAGGTGTTCAGAATTACACTATCATCCAGGCCTTGCCCTTTCTTCAGAGCGCACAGAGCAAGGGTCACATATTCTAGTTGCAATTGTGATTCCGTGCAAACGTGCGTGAAGTAGGTACAGTTGTCAAAATATTGACAAGCTGAAAGTAAAACAAACTATAGTGCTTACATGCGAGTGGATGTATTTTGTGCCTTTGAAGGGTGATGAAGTGGAGATGCAAGGACGTGTATTCAGGATTAAGTGAAAAGAGGGTGCTGAAGAGGAAAGAAATGAGGTACAAGATATGCAGATAGATGAGATGTGGAGCAAAAAAGAGCGACCATGTTTAACAGAGTGAACAGAACAGGCTCCACAAGCCTCAGTAATGTTTAATTCACAGTCTCACAATTTCAGAATTGAAGCATTTTCAATATCAATTATTTACAACAAAATAAGTGGTTACTCATTTACCTTAACAGCTAACAACCACTGACAAAACCAATAGTCCGGTTTGGTTTTAGGTGCACGTCAGTTGTGTTCTATATCACAGGGTAATAAAGCTTAGAGCGAAACCAAAATATTGGCTCAGTGGCACACTATGGGAAGCGCAGAAATTTAGTTTAGATGTTAAGTCACGCCCCTTACATAGGCCACGCCCCACTTTTTGCATCCCACTTAAAGCCCTGAGAGCCATTAAGTGTAGGATGGTGGAACGAAGCAGGATGAGGTGGAATCAAGACTAAGGAACCTTGGTATTCAACAACCATGGCATTTGGCAGGAAATAATTTACAAACGAAGCATTTCTCCATCCAAGATGAGTCACTAAACTAGTTTTCCGGATCAGACCAGGCGAGTGCGCCACCGTCGACTGCATGTCACACTTTAAAGATTCATGCCATACCACCTGAGCCGTCCTTGCAAGAACTTCTCACAGTGAAAATTCTGAGTGCTTGAACTGGTAGACTTGTATGCCCATGATTGAAAACTCTCATATGCATGCCCCACCGAGGCAAACACACACCTTCCAAATTCTCATTTTCACCGAACAGCAATCATTCAATCCACTTCACAAGGTGCCGTGACCTTTCACACAATTGTGTTTGAAGTCAAAGTTTGTGTCCAAGGTAAAACATGCCCAGTTGTTCCTCTGGACAACGTGTCAATATTGTTGTACGCCTCATTCAGTGTAATCACGACCTGTGGGGTGTCTTTAAGCCATCTGCCACAAGTAGGATAACAATGCTTTGAAGTCGGAGGCTGGTACCAAGTGCTTGAACATCCCTTGTACTAGCCACGTAGAGTTACTATTAAGTCAACGTTAGATACAGGTTAAGAAATCATAAACAAAAGAGAAATATAGAACAAACAGTGATATTCACCAGCTGCTAAAGATTTCAAAAAGTGCCTCTTTTGTCAAACAGTGAGAGTTTATCAGAAGTGTTAGGAAACTTGAGATTAACAGCTGCATTTATTTACTTGGGATGTAAAGGTTACAAGTCGTCGATCTGTCAAGAACCACAAACGCAACTAGAATCTACCTGCACACTCACCCGGGTACAAGCATAAATAAATGTCAATCAGGTATCCCAAGCACAATAAGTAAAAACTCAAAGAAGTTGCGATGAAAGCCACTTACTGCAGAGGGTCCGAGTGCTTTTGCAGGAAAGCTACAGCTGCTTGTGCATCGCATGTGATGTACTTGTGAATAAACTGCACAAACTTGTTGATGAAAAATGTCAGGAAACGGGATGATTTTTTGTGCGACTAAGAGCAGAACACAGAAGAAATACATTACAATAATGTCAGATACCGGCGACCTTCATCATTGAAAAGTGTCGGATGCAAACATGCTGCTCATCATTTTTAAACTATATTTTATTGAATTTAATTTATGTAATAAAGACATCAGCCACAAAACAAATTATGCATTTCGGTGCTGTCACACTCAACCACATCTATGGGGTCTAAAAGTGCACTTAGTATATACTCAAATTATGTACAACAGTTAACATTCATATATAACAATAAATGGGAGCACAGCTCAATGTGTCATTAAATGCGCTCACAGTGGTTGTAGGGTAATGCTGGCAGGTGTGAAGCCTTGTTATGTTATGTTAAAATAGCTTGTAGAGCGCACAGCTGCCCCAGCTACGGGGCGTCCCGGCGCTTAGCCACCATAGTTCCAAACTTCACTTTGGTATGGGGGCACAAGGAATGAATGTTAAACTTGGGTCATCATGAACATGTTATACATCAGTCGGCAGACTCGCAACAGGTTAATGCACCTGTTTTTTGTTAAAATTGAACTGTCTCGATCACATACTGGGAAACACAGAGGAATGTTTGCCTCTTCATGTGTTTGAGCTGCACTGTGTGCAGATCACATTCTAATTCGTAGATTTTCAGGGTTAATGTAAATGATGTAGGCAGCAAAGCCAGTAAATTGATGCCTTCTAAGTTCATGCATGTCCATGAAATTGCCCCAATCTTTATGTAGGACGCTATGTTGTTCCTTTGTTATGCTTTTCAGACCATAAAGTTTTTTAAAAACACAGAGTACTATGTGAGGTGCTTTTTGGAAGACATGTATTATCTCAGGTATTTGTGTGCACAGTGATCTTTGTTGCCACCTGAGCACTAAAAACCAAAGCTCCAACCTGCTCTCAGTGAACAAGGATGACATCACGGTAATGCCCTTTACGCTTGACTAAGATCCTTCTCAGAGTTCACTTGCAAACTTGGTGGCCAATACACATCAATGTGCAATGAACAGTGAGCCGAAGCCCTAATCCAAAAGCGGGAGCAGAAGTATATGTATATATGTATATGCAAGGGCAGAGCTGTTTTCACTACAGTCCACAGTTTTCAGAGACTAACCTTCCGGGAGGGCACCCCTAAAGAGGCAACTTTTTTGATGGATGTATTTCGGCCTTGCCGGTCGAGGGGGTGAACCACCGCTTCGGTGCGGATCCGTAGCGGCTGTAAACCTGGCTGCTGATTGGAGCGGAAGGCTCAGACTGTGAGACATCGAATTGCAGCGTCAGCAGCTTTCTGTCAGTTTCACCAACCCACTGGGGTTTTTATCAGTGCACAAAAGTGAGGAGATGGACAAGCACCCACTGGGGTCTATATTACAAGTAAGAACCGCAAATACCAGAATGCCTAACGGTATACGCCCATTGGGGCGGGACATACGCCCACCAGGGCTTGTTCAAATAAAATTAGCTGTATGTTACTTACTTGATGTTTGCCGTCTTCCTTGGTGTGAGGCTCTTGACAAAGGACGCAGGTCTGAAACGCGTTGAGCTACGATATCGGATGCAAGGGCAGAGCTGTTTTCACTACAGTCCACAGTTTTCAGAGACTAACCTTCCGGGAGGGCACCCCTAAAGAGGCAACTTTTTGGATGGATGGATGGAGATATATATATATATATCACAAAGGTTCACCGCCGTCGCTTCCACTCGCCCTGGGTGCCTCCTCTCGCGGTGGTGAGCCGCGTTCACGTATACACACGATCGTAGACCATAATTGTGTCAGCCGACACAAACGGGAGCACGCACAAGAATTTGTGGAGAAATCTTTCTTTATTCAAACCCCCCTCAGCGCTGACAGACGCGTTTCGCCACTCCGGCTTTGTCAATGTGAAGCAAGGATGCCTCCAAACAGCTGCATGCTTAACAAAAGCCTTTAATATTAAAAGGGGCAATTCAGCTCCGTGTTTAAAAGTCTCTTTCTTACGCGTTTCAGAGCGCATGGGCTCCTTCTTCAGAGAATGACATCGGGTACAACTGCAATGTTCAACAGCACCTTTCACCGCATGCAAGCAATTTATACATTCCCAGTGCACCTTGCAGGTGAGTTTCCGGTCTAGAGCATGAATCCATAATCAAATTTATCTGGAGATGGTTCTCGTTTGCACTGCTTCACAGAAACCGATGAAAAGTTGGTAATCTTGTCAGTACTCCCTGGTCTGGTCCACACAGAAGTTAAGCGTTTGCTTAGGGTTGAGATGATGAAGTCGTTCTTCCTCCTTAGAGGGATGAGGTGGAGCATAGAAAGCTCAAGGTGATGGGCTGCCCTATGTGGAAAGACGTTGACTACCTTGGGCCGTAAAGCCACTTCTGTCAGGAGGACCAATTTATCCAGAAAGAATGATGTGTATGGTGGAACTATGGACAACCCCTGGAGTTCACTCGCTAGCCTGGCCATTGTTTTGATGGTAAGTAGGCAAAGAGGATAACTGTCCATCGGTTCAAAGGGAGGGCACATCAGGAAAGTGAGTACCACATTAAGGTCCCACTGCAGCACCACAAATGGTATTGGCAGGAACATGTGGATCAGCCCCTTCAAAAAACACATCACTACAGGTGAACTGAAAAGGCATGGCTGATCGGGTAAATATAAGAAGGCCGAAA
This sequence comes from Calotriton arnoldi, assembly GCA_963921515.1. Classification (NCBI taxonomy): domain Eukaryota; kingdom Metazoa; phylum Chordata; class Amphibia; order Caudata; family Salamandridae; genus Calotriton; species Calotriton arnoldi. The sequence goes on along the minus strand of CAWUFW010001119.1, from coordinate 2,788,845 downwards.
GGTAACCTTTTCCTATTGCCACAGCAAGGCATTGCTGGGCTAAATACAAACAAAATAACAGAGCATCTGATAACTGTGCAATTGGGGGTTGGATGTGTTGGAAGTAACACCACAGAACAAACTTCTCCCAGCATCCGGAGCAAACAGATTTTGGTAGACGGACGCCTGGCTGCCAAGATGACTACTTCAGGAGGAAGGTCGACGGCAGTCAACTGTCACTGTTCAATCTTCACAAACGGAGGTGTCGGTTGTGGAGATTCGGGTGGAAGACTTGACCCTGCTGCTGCAAAAGGAGGTCCTCCCAAAGGGGTAGCTGTATCAGAGGACTTGTGCTCATGGTCAGAAGTTCCGGGGACCACACTCGTCTTGACCAGTCCAGGGCTACTAGGATGACTTGGGCCACGTCTTTCCTGATCTTTTTCAGCACTCTGGGCAGAGGAGAAAGGGGCGGAGCGGTGTACTGGAGTCCAGATCCCTAATGCTGATGGAAGGCCTCTCTGAGGGAGGACTGCCTTGGGATCGCCAATGAGCAAAGGTTTGGACACTGTGCACTCTCTACAGTGGGAAATAGATCGAGCTAGGGTTCTCCTCATTCTTGGAAGATGTATTGTGCCACCACTGAGTGTAACTGGCATTTGTGATCAGCTAGGCACCGTGGCCTAAGTGTGTCTGCCTGGCTTTTAAAGATCCTGCCCGCTTCAAAGATCCTGCCAGGTGCTGGGCAATCAGGATGATGTCCTGAGCGTTCGGCCACTTCAAGAGGGATAGGGCCTCCTGGCAGAAGACCCAAAGCCTCACCCCTTTTGCTGCAATACCAAATGGCAGTCATGTTTTTCAAGAGAACCTGCACCCCTTCCTCCTTGATGGTCGTGAGGAACGGTTTCAGAGCCAAGCAAATTTTCCACAGCTCCAACAGACTGACGATGAGCCGGGTTCACCGCTCCCAGATAACACCCCTGCCCAGCAACAATGCATCTGTAAAGACCGTTAGCTGTGTGTGTGTTTTGGAGAGACGGGTCTGTCGCAGGTACAACCGCGGCTGAGCAGCTACCACTGTAGATCTACTGCAGTCTCCTTCAACACCTGATGGACTCTGATAGATCCCCTTGGTGCTGAGCTCACTGAGACCCCACTGCAGATCCGGCAGATGTCAGCTGCTGCAGTCCACGAGCAGGACGGAGAATGCAAAGTGGCCCAGAAGCCTCAGAGCCCCTCTAACTGAGACCCAGGTCAATGGTTGAAGCATCAGAATCCAAGCCCGAATGTCTTGGACTCATTGAGGGGAGCGATGGCTCGGAATAGTACAGTGTCCAGGATAGCTCCAATGAAGGGGATCCATTGTGAAGGAGTCAGGTGTGACTTTGGCACATTAATGGAAAAACTCAGTGATATCAACAGAATGGTCATCGACTGGAGGTGGCTTACGACTGTATTAGGTGAGCCTACCGTCATCAAGATATGAGAACACTGGTGTTCCCAATCCCTGCAGATGGCTGTGACCACGACCACCATCTCTGAACACCAGAGGTGTGCTTGTAGAGCCAAAGATGAGCTCAGTGAACTGAAAACGCTCTTGACCTACCAGAAGTCACAGGTAATGTCTCTGAGACTGCAAGATGGAGATGTGAAAATATGCGTCCTGCAAGTCCAGCATTACCATCCAGTCTCCTAGATACATGGCAGATAGAACTTGGGCAGGGGAGGTTGAGCATTTTGAACTTCTCCTTACAGAGGACGAAGTTCAGAGAGCGAAGGTATAGGATTGGGCAGACGCCTTCCTCCACCTTTGGCTCCAGAAAGTAATGAGAATAGCAACCTGTTCCAATCTCTGATGCCAGTATCCTTTGTATTGCTCTCTTGCCAAGAGAGCTTGAACTTCTCCAAGGAGTAATGACAAAGTTGTCTTCTGGGGGGTGCTGTGGTGTGGGTGGCATGTCCGGACAAAAAGGGTAATGAGTATCCGTTTTTCATGATCTGGAGCACCCATTGGTTGGATGTGATATTCCTCCAGTCGGGGAGGTAAAAGGTGATGTGATCTCCTACTGGCCTATCGTGCACCGCCAAGTAGCAATGAAAGCGGTTTTGCAAGACTGTTGGGAGAGATGCTGGAGTTTGGGTAGCTCATTACCCATGGGAGTCTGGATGCTGTCAGCCTGATCCACAGCCTCATAAGGAGTGGAAGCCCTGTTGTTGCTGATGCGCATATTGTCTTTGATTCTACTGTTAACCCTAAAAAAAACTCTCAAAAGTCACGCTGCTGTGGAGGGGAAACGTCTGGACTGGCAGAGCTAAGCCCAGAGAGTGGTCAGTGACCTTACTCTCCTTGAACTTTTCAGGGGCCGAGTCCTCCTTCGCTTCAAACAGCCTAGAACTGTTTAAAGGCATGTCCATGAGGGATTGCTTGACGTTGGATGAGAAGACTGTGGAGTGAATTTAGGCGTGGCACCTAGGCATCACACTGGTGCTAACTGTCCTTTCTGGGCAGTCAATCGTGCCCAGACCCAGTCTAATTGAATATTTCACAGCCTCTCCCTGTCCACAATAAGCCTCTCCAAAGCCGGACGGAGTTCCCCCGGGACAGCTGGCAAGATGTCTGTCACTCTGTCATAACACATGCGAACACCTGCCCAGGAGACATGTTGTGTTTATGGAGCAGAGGGCAAAGCTGGCGGAGGAGAACATCCCTTTGCAAATGTCACCATCCTTTTGGATTCCTAGCGGAGACTGGGAAAGAATTAGGGTTCAGGCAGCTGGTAGACACCTGCACCACCAAGCTCTATAGAGTAGGAGCAGAAGAGAATCTGGATCTCCAGGAGCAGGCCTGTGCTACCTCACCACTTGTCTATTAACTGATGGGCAAGATCCTGTTTTGGCCCAGGTCCCCACCAGAACATGTCAGGACCTCACTGAATTGGAGTAGAGGCTCCTGGCTGGATTGTGTGGGGTTAAGGACCTCTGTAAGCACATTGGTTTTGAGCTCCTGATTGGCAAAGGTAAGGCCTAGCACCTCAGCTGCTCTCATAATTACTGTCCCAAAGGAGGTGGACTCCTCAGTAGCCATAGGCTTAGGTGAAAACAGACCAGTGGCTGGTGAAGTATCAAGACCACTGGCATACTGGAGACAGATGACTTTTCACTACTGTGAACTCTGGTTCGGGCAAGGAGACAGCCTGCTGAATGACAGGTTGGTGTCCACCTGCAAACACTGAAAGTCGTGGGCTGACTCCTTAGAAATAGATGCTGTCCAAGAGGCAGCCTTGGTATTGAGCCCACTGTGCTGAAGGGCCTGAAAGGCCATAAGGATTTATGAGGCCAGGAGTCCTACAAGCCTCAGAACTATCCTCACTAGATCCCAGGATTTTGCTGGAAACATCGGGATCATATCCTTAATGTGCTGGACTCGCTGTGGGAAGACCCTGATTGCCACCATATTCTGGATAGCCCACATGAAGGTAGCGACTGTGGGACTGCACGGTAGCCACATGATAAGTAAACCTAAGAAGCAGGTTTTAATGCAGCTGTTTTAAAACACTAGAGAAGATACAGTCTTTTCTGCAAAAAGTCTGGAACCATCAAAAGGCATGTCAATGAAGGATGACTGTAGGTCTCCAGAAAAAAAATAACAGACATCGAGGCACAAGGTCTGAACACAACACTGGTGCCCTTAGCATAGTCCACACAGTCTGTTGTGTCAAGGAAGGCTCTCAAGACATATTTTGCAGAGTCTTGTCCATCCTACAGGACTACAGACCATGACAAAATCCTTTTCTGCACTAGCTTACCTTTCTTTGCCCCCCAAAAGCTGATCGTAAACTTGATAGTCTTTGGTACTATTGATGTAACAGCTTTAGGTTCTATTGTGGTGCAGCCGATTGAGTCTTTTCTCCTCTTTCGAGGGGTGAGGAGGAGCACAGTATGTTGCAAGGGTGATTGATTGCCCAATGTAAAAATATGTCACGACTTGGTAAAAAAGACCAAACTGGTCCTCAACACCAGTTTGTCTGGGGAATTAAGGTGGTGTAAGGCAGCTGCACCGAGAAAGAGTGGAAATCACTCATGTAATGAGCTGAGGTGATCGCAATGAGGAAGACAGTTCTGAGAGACAGAAGAGGCAAAGAGCAGTTATGCAGTGGCTCAAAGTGGGTGCGTATGAGGAACATCAGGACCAAATTAAGATCATACTGTGGTAGTTTCTTTGGCAACCGCAAAAAGGCCGAAAGCGCAGACAAATAACCGTTAATAGTTCTCACTGTAAAGCTTTGCTGGGAAAAAGACAAAAACAATAAAACATCCAACAGTTTGCCTTGCAAGGGTTCTGTGTAGCGGGTGCCGCAGTAGGTCATACGCTTGTCTAAGCACCTAGTGAAGAAAGACTTAGTAGAGGGATGCCTGGCAGAAGGGATGACATCCACAACATCAGGTGGGAGATCTAACGCATTAAACTGCTGCAGTTCATGCCCAGAAGGATGGGGAGCAACCTTCTCCTGCCCTAATCCAGAGCCATTAGGGTCACAGGAGTCATGTGTTCCACTCTATTCTGAATGCATCTCCTAGAGAGAGCATTTTGGGGAACTCCACTGCACAGACATTTTGCGTTTGATGGTGGTGATCCAGACATGGTTCTCTCCACTTTCGAAAGATGCCCTGATCCACCTCAGGGAGTAACCTCAGTTCGTGATGCACCAGGCACTGCCGGCTGAGCTTGTGCTCCCTGGCATATAGAGATCCCATCAGGTGGTTCAGGATCAAGGAGATACCAGATTCCCTATTAATTTAATTCAAGTGCCATCCTCCCCCTTCTCAGTCCTGAGGAAGACCCCGCCGTAAGGGATTAAGCAACCTACATTTCTTCGTGGGTCGAAACGTCGACTTCGTAACTGTCATATGCCAGTTTGATCAACAGTGATTTCTCACTGTGATAGTGTACTTTCAATCATGGCTATGCATTTTCTATCTTTTCAACTGTGAGGCTTAAAGATAAGCCGTTCTTCATTGTAAATAATTATGTGATGAGTATAATGTCACTATCTTTCCTTTACACTTTTCCAACCCTCACTTGATGCACAATACCTCTCCCCCTTTGGTTCTTTTTTTCCCTCCTACGTGGGGCACTTGTTTTGGCATATCCTTTGATTTATTGGATGACTCATAAGCATTTGCTATGTTCAATGTGATTAAATAACATTGGACTCAACATTTACAACGTATTAGTGTATTTATGCTTACTGTGTTTCAATTGTGCGTTTTGCTAAGAATTGTTCCACTGGGACCAATTCTTTACTGTACTGTCTCATACCCAGGTCCCAGTGGCTTATTTGGGTTTACCCTTTCCTTATAACTCCATCCCTATTTGGGCCAATTAAATTGCAGGAATAACATCTGGCCTCTATTATCACATCCAGAACCCCGTTTAAGGCCCCTTTGTATAGTAGAGCTTGTACCTCCATAAGTAAAAAGGATAAGAGATTCTCTGAAAGCCACTCTGATGTAGGCAGAAGCTGCAATGGGTCACAAAGCAAAGGAAGGTCACAACCATTCTGGATGATCTGGAGGATCCATCCATCAGATGTGATGGACTGTCACTCTAGGAGAAAATGTTTATCGGCTTCCCACAAGATGGTTGTGCACAACTAAGGGCAAACTAAAGTGGCTTTGGGGCTGATGCAGAAGGAGAGGGGCACCGAGAAGACCAGTGTCCCTGGATACCTTAGTGATGCCAGCTTAATCCCTGTACCCGGCTATGAAAGGACTGGGGTGACTGCTGTGGAAGCTGGGTGCTTGGCATTGTCCATACACCTACAATTTGTGGTTGCCTCAGAAGAATCAAAACTGATGAGGCAACTGGTAGGGGTGGAGAGGTCCAAGGAGCATTCTGTGACTCTACTTTTCTTAAAGCAGTCAAGGGTAGAATCAGCCTTAACGCCAAAAAGGTGGCATCCATCAAACGGTATATCCAAAATGAATGCCTGCACATCACCAGAAAAGACAGTGGATCGCATCCATACATGGAAACTGAGCACTAGCGCCAAACGCTCGCCCCAAGCTATCAATAGTATCTAGACCATCCCAAATTACACATTGTAGGCTACTTGCGATGACCGACCTCAAGCCTATACTAGCCCAAGAGAACAAATGTTTACCAAATGCCTCAGTCCTTTTCAACTCCCTGTCTGGGCGGGGTCACGAGGAATGAATTAACCTTACTGATAGAAACTTGGACCACCAAACTCTCAATCGTATGATGGTGGACAAGAACAAGGTTTAGACTAAGCGCCCATGAGAGTATTAGTTATGGCTTCATTGAAAGGAGTTAAGGGCTCAGAAGAAGCTGGACCAGGAACTAGAACCTCGGTAACCTCATTTGTTTTAACTTCAACAGGAGGTAGTGGTAGATTCAGGGCCTCAGCAGCACGGCTAATGACTACTGTAATGGAACCACTCTTTTTTTGTTGGTGCACCAATGGTGAAAATCAAGCCTGTATGAGGTGGAAGTATCAAGCCCACTGGCCGCCTGCAAATCCATGCACAGATTGTCACCTTCATAATGTGGGGCTATATCATACCAATCTTCACCATTGTCATCACCTCGTAGTGGCATACTCCTTTTTAGAGTTAGAACTGAAAAACTGGTGGAACAACTGAGGACAGTTCTGTGGTAGTTGGACTGTTTTGTCTGAATCAGACTGAAGAGGAAGAAAGTGCACCAGAGTGGAGTCTGAATGAGACCTCAGTCGGGATTGAGACAGATTTGGCACGGTATTGGACACCAAGTCAGTAGAGGATCCTCCTTCGGCAACGTCAGGGTCAGAACAGGTCTTGGAGCAAGAATGGAAGTTGGCACTGGAGTTGATGTAGAACCATAAGCAGATTCCAAGGACTCAGGCGGTGCCAAGGAAGGATCCGGTGACCTCCAGTTGGGGTATCGACTGGAGGCCCCAGTAGATCCTTAGAATCCGAAGACGCACCAGAGGGAGCTAAAAGAGTGTCATAAATACAAAGCATGGCCTTTATGAAGGCCTCGAGCTGCGGCAACGTCACCAATGGCCTGAGGAAACTAATTGCGCATCAGGATCAACTGTAGGATTGGCTCATCGAATGGAGATCGGGAGTGAGATCGAGTGGCACATTGACACCCTTGTAAGTTCTCCATAGATGAAGAATGGCTTGATGGGGTCGAGTCTTGCTTTGCCTTCTTGTGCTTCCATTTCTATTTGAACTTTGACTTACTGGATGAACTCAACCTCGAAGAGGACCTGTCATAGGATTGGCTTAGGGATTATGCAAGTTTACTGAGCACGGAACTTGCATGGTTTCTTTCAATGTTTGCAACATACAGTTTCTCTTCACATCTCGGATCGCATTCTGGTGCATGATGGCACATTCCTCACATGACTTGGAGTCAAGGAAAGCTTTATTCAACTGATTTAATAACAGTCATAAAAGCACATACAAAAAGAGAAAAACAATAAGACATTTTATCACAATGTTAAACAATTTTAAAAACAATCTTATAAAACGCTATAATATCAGATGTTAAAAAGACAGCAGCCATTAAATCTTAAAAACGTCGAAAGGCTCTTTATATTAGGCTTCACTTGTTAAATACGACTTCCTTTGGAGGAGTGCCTTCTTAAAAAACATAACTATGCACCAGGCAGTTTGTTCGTTTTCTAACATCTGAAGTCTAATTAATGCTGGGCGGCATTGTCGCTGTCCATATAATTTTAAAAGAGGTAAAATCCATGCTTTCCTCAATACATCATAAAATTTACAAAATAGTACCAGATGGATTGTGGACTGGGTAGAAAGATTGTCACACGGACAGAAAGGCAGCTCCCGTGACCAGTCATTGACTTGTGGAATGGTCACAAGACTGTGAATAATATTCAGTCTAAAGCACAAGTTACTAACTTGTGTAACGATATATCTGTAAGAGACAGTAGTTGGTGACAGATTCCTTACCTTAGAATATCCCCAGGCGTCAGGCTGGATCCGGAAAGTTTTTGCGTAGCAGTACCCTTGCGCGTCGGTAGGCGGCGTCGTGCGGCTTCGCGTCCGTCGTCGGCATCGCCGGGATGACGTCGCGGGCAGTACTTAGACGCCGCCCCTGCACGCTGACGTCAGTTCTTTCTTTTTCAAGAGCCAGGAACGCAGAGCCATGCAAGAAGCTGACATAGGTGTCTGAAAAATACTAGGGCCCTGAAAGGGATGTCCTTAACCCTAGAAATCAGTTCGCAGAACGGGGAGGATGGGTGGGGCGGTAAGGAATCTGTCACCAACTACTGTCTCTTACAGATATATCGTTACACAAGTTAGTAACTTGTGCATCTGAAAGAGACACGTTAGTGACAGATTCCTTACCTTAGAATAGATACCCCAGCAATACCAACCACGGTGGTGGGTCTGCGAACAGACTCAGACAAGGAAGTCCCAGAGGACAGAACGGCCAAAGAAGCCGTCCCTCCGGACCGGACTGTCAAGGCAGTAATGTTTGGTAAAAGTGTGCAGCGAGGCCCACGTAGCTGCCCGACATATATCCTGTAACGGAACACCGCGGCCTAAAGCCGTGGTAGCAGCTGTAGCCCTGGTGGAATGGGCCCGCAGCCCAACAGGAGGCTCCTTCTTAGCCAAAGAATAGCAGGCTTTGATACACAAGGTGACCCAGCGGGAGATGGTCCTCTTGTGTACCGCCCGACCTTTTTTGGCGCCCACGTAGCCAACAAAGAGCTGATCATCCACCCGGAACTGATGTGTGCGGTTGATGTAAAAGGAAAGCGCACGTTTTGGGTCCAGACGGTGGAGCCTCTCTTCCTCTCTGGAAGGAGGCGGAGGCGGAAAGAAGGTGGGCAAAGTGATGGTCTGCCCAATGTGGAAGGCAGTAACCACCTTTGGCAAGAAGGACGGACGCGTCCTAAGAACAACCTTGTCTGGGTGAACAGACAGAAATGGAGGTTTGCATGAAAGAGCCTGGAGCTCACTCACCCGCCGAGCAGAGGTGATGGCCACCAGAAAGGCTGTCTTCAGAGTAAGAAGACGAAGAGGACAGTTATGTAGAGGCTCAAAGGGAGCGCACATTAAGAAGGTAAGAACCAAGTTCAAGTCCTACTGAGGCATTACAAACGGAACAGGAGGAAAGAGGTGTGTAATGCCTTTAAGAAACCTGTTAACCACAGGGGACTTGAAAGGGAGGGCTGATCAGGAAGCCTGAGGAAGGCCGAAATCGCACAAAGATAGCCCTTGATGGTACCCAGGGCAGAACCCTGTTGGGCCAGAGAAAGAAGGAACAGAAGAACCTCCGAAAGAGGGGCAGAAAGGGGATTCACAGCCTTTGCTGTGCACCATGCCACAAATTTGTTCCATCTGCAGGCGTATACCGTCTTAGTGGAGGGACGCCTGGCTGCCAAGGTAACATCGCAGACTTCGGGAGGCAGGTCAAACGACGTCAACTGCCGCCGCTCAATCTCCACGCAAGCAGGTGTAGACTGGACAGGTTCGGGTGGAGGACCGTCCCCTGCTGCTGCGACAGAAGATCCTCCCGAAGAGGCAAACGGATCGGGGGATCGACGCTCATACCGAGTAGCTCGGGATACCAAACTCTTCGAGCCCAGTCCGGAGCCACAAGAATGACTTGGGCCCGGTCGCGCCGAATCTTCTTCAACACTCTGGGTAGAAGTGGTATAGGCGGTAAGGCGTACAACAGACCGCAACTCCACTCGCGACGAAAAGCGTCGCAGAGCGAGTGCCGCCTTGGAAATTCCAACGCACAGAACTGCTGACATTGCGCATTCTCTTCGGTGGCGAACAGATCTAACCAAGGCTCTCCCCACTGCTGAAAGAGACCTTGCGCCACCTCCGAGTGAAGACGCCATTCGTGATCCATCATGCACCTGCGGCTGCAGGTTCGTCCGCCCTGGCGTTCAGGGAACCTGCCAGGTGTTGAACCATCAGGAATATGCCCTGATGTTCCAGCCATGTCCAGAGGCGCAGAGCCTCCTGACATAGGATCCACAACCCCACCCCGCCCTGTTTGTTGCAATACCACATGGCGGTGGTGTTGTCTGTGAACACCTGCACTACCGTCCCTTTGACAGAGGAAAGGAATGCCTTGAGTGCAAGTCGGATCGCCGGAGCTCCAGAAGGTTGATATGGAGCCGGGACTCCGCCGGAGACCAGAGGCCTCTGATCTCCACCTCTCCCATGTGACCGCCCCATCCCAGAAGGGACGCGTCCGTCACAACTGTGTGCTCTGGCTGGGGAAGGGAGAGGGATCTGCCCATGACCCATTGCCGGTTCGAGAGCCACCACTGCAACTGTTTTGCAGTCCCCTCCGAGATCTGGACGTGATCGGACAGGTTGCCCTGGTGCTGCGCCCACTGGAGCTTCAGGTCCCACTGCAGAGCCCGCATATGCCATCTGGCATGATCGACCAGCAGGATGCAGGAGGCCATGAGGCCCAGCAGCCTCAGAGTCATCCTTACCGAAACCCAGGATAAAGGCCGAAAGATCGGAATCATAGCCTGAATATCCCGGACTCGCCGTTCGGGAGGACAAACCCGAAACTGCGTCGTGTCCAGAACTGCTCCGATGAAAAGGAGCTGTGGAGAAGGAATCAGGTGCGACTTCGGCACGTTGATGGAGAACCCCAGCGAGTGCAGGAGTTCGGCCGTTGTCTGGAGGTGGGAGACGACTGCCTGGGACGAGCCCGCCTTCAGCAGCCAGTCGTCGAGGTAGGAGAAGACTGGAACCGCTGCCCGGCGCAGATGGGCTGCGACCACCACCATCACTTTCGTGAACACCCGAGGGACGCTTGTAAGGCCAAAAGGGAGCACGGTGAACTGAAAATGCTCGAGGCCTACCGTGAACCGCAGGTAACGCCGGTGGGCCGGCAGGACGGGGATGTGGAAATATGCGTCCTGCAAGTCCAACGCTACCATCCAGTCTCCAGGGTCGAGAGCAGTCAAGACCTGAGCTAGGGTGAGCATCTTGAACTTCTTCTTCCGGAGGAAGCGATTGGCGTTCCGGAGGTCCAAGATAGGACGCATGTCCTCCTTGTCCTTTTGGGCACCAGAAAGTAGTGGGAGTAGCAACCACGTCCTACTTCTGGGGTCGGAACGCGCTCGATGGCCCTCTTGGCCAAGAGGGCCGCAACTTCCTTTTGAAGAAGCACCAAGTGATCCCCTGACATGCGGTGGAATTGAGGTGGCATGGCTGGGGGGATGGTCACGAAGGGGAGGGAGTAGCCCCTTCGGACAATGTCCAAGACCCACCTGTCCGAGGTGATGGCACGCCAGTGGTGAAGGTGATGGCGGACCCTGCCCCCTACTGGCGTGCTGTGCACCCGAAAGGAAGGACTAGGAGGACTAGGAGGGCTTGGAGGCCGCGGACGGGGCGGGGTGTGTGGCCTGACCCGCACGCTGGTTGCCTGACCCGCCACGGCGGGAGCCACGTCCTCGGCCACGCGAAGACGCTTGCTGCGCGGGCTGGTGGACGGGCAGCGGACGTGACTGGGCGCCCCTTTCGTGGCCACGAAAGGGGCGAAAAGCAGACGGCTGCGGAGGGCGTACAGCAGAAAGGCCCAGGGACTTGGCCGTAGCCCGCGAGTCCTTAAAGCGCTCCAGCGCATGGTCTGCCTTGTTCCCAAAAGGCCGATCCCGTCAAAGGGCATGTCCATAAGAGTGTTTTGGACATCACCCGAGAACCAGTGGTTCTCAGCCAGGCGTGACGGGCGCAGCGCCACTGTCGTCGCAAGCGATCTGCCCAGCGAGTCGGCGGTATCAAGGCCACATCTGATGGTGTATTTTGCCGCATCTCTTCCCTCCGCAATGGTGCGGGAAAGCAGTGTCTGGACCTCCTCAGGACACTGGGGCAGAACTTGCGCCACCGAGTCCCACAAGGAGTGGGAATATCGGCCCAAGAGGCAAGTGGTATTGACGGACCGCAAGCCAGCACTGGAGGAAGAAAAGACCTTCTTCCCAAATTGATCCAGGCATTTGGATTCCCTATCCGGGGAGCGGTAGGGAAGGCGCTTTGGGAAGCAGAAGCTTGGACCACCAAGCTCTCAGGGGTGGGGTGTTGGGAGAGGAACAGGGGTCGCCCGGAGCAGGGCGATGGCGTCGGGCCACGCTCCTATCCACAGGAGCCCCTGTGGTGGGCTTGGACCAGGTGCCCAAAGAACGTCTGAAAGCGCCTCGTTGAACGGCAGCAGTGGCTCCGAGGAGGTAGCCGCCGGCTGAAGCACTTCCGTCAGGATGTTAGTCCTGACAGCCACAGTAGGCAACTGGAGGTGTAAGGCCCCAGCTGCTCTACGCAACACCGTTGCAAAGTTTGCTCCCTCCTCCGTTGCCACGGAAGGAGGAGACAGCATGCCAGAGTCAGGGGAGGTGTCCAGACCACTGGCATCCCCAAGCTCCTCAGCCCAGTCCTGATCAAACTCGCACTGCTGTGTGAGAGGGTCATCAGACCCCTCCCAGTCCTCTGCGTCCTCCAATTCTGGTTCAAAATAAGGAGGAGGGACATGTGGGACCCAAGGGCCCATCGGCGTCGGAGCCGGCGTCGGCGGCGTCGGTCCGGCGCCATGTCCGGATCCGGAGAGATCCGGGGAACGGCGCCGCCCGGAGCTCCGGGCGGCGTCGGGAACGGCACCGGAGAGATCGGCGCCGGTGGAGGTGTCGTCAGGTCAACCGGCGTCGATCGGGGTTGTGGCAGCACCAGAGCCGGGGTCGAGGCCGGGGCCGGGACCGAGGCTGGTGTGACAGGCGGCGCCAGGACCGTAGTCGCGGCGGCGGAGAAACCCCATCAGGGCCCGCAGGGCCGGGCACCGGGGGACCTTGAGGCCCGAAGAGGCGGGCCATGGCCGACAGGAACTCCTGTATCTCGGCCTCGAACCCGGGAAGGACGGGTAATGCGGGGGCGGCTCTACAGGCACTCCCGGAGCCGCGGGGGTGGGACGGTGCCGACAGGACCCTCAGCCGAGTCGCGAGACCGGCGAGTGGAAGTCGTCGAGCGATGACGCTTCTTCGACTTCTTATGCTTCGACTTACCGGAGGAGTGCGAAGACTTGGACCCCGACGACCGATGAGGACTCCGCGACCGGCCCCTCGACCTCTCACGTGACCGGGGCTTGGCGTGGCGCGGAGCCGACTGCCGGACCTCGAGGAGCTTTCGAGACCGCTCTCGCAAAGCCTTCGGATGCAAGGCCCGGCAGTCGGAACACGACTTCGTGTCGTGGTCGCGGCCGAGCAGTAGAGACAATCCTGATGCGGGTCTGTGATCGACATCATTCGACCACAGGCGTCGCATGGCTTGAAGCCGGGCATCCCTACCGACACCTTCGGAGTCGAGAGACTACGAGAAAACAGTGAAAAAATCACCCAAAAACTTAGTCAAAAAATGACTAGGGCACTGCTCTTCCCGGATCTGCGCTTACTGGCGTGGAAAAAGAAAGAACTGACGTCAGCGCGCAGGGGCGGCGTCTAAGTACTGCCCGCGATGTCATACCGGCGGTCCAGACGCCGACGACGGACGCGGAGCCGCACGACGCCGCCTACCGACGCGCAAGGGAACTGCTACGCAAAAACTTTCCGGATCCAGCCTGACGCCTGGGGATATTCTAAGGTAAGGAATCTGTCACTAACGTGTCTCTTTCAGATCCAGGTTAATAACCGCCTTTCAAAACTACCCGGTACAAATGTGAGGTAAGGTTCCATGTTTATAGCAGTTACAACTAGCTGATGTTGCCTTACAGTGGGTTTTATAATTTCTCCTGACAATCTTATTATACCCAACGATTCAAGGCATTCCCTTTTAAGGCCTTTCTGGGAATCGTCTGTAAGACAGTAGGGTCTGTAAAGTATTCTGGGTGCCCAATATCCTTCATGAAGTCACAGATGTACTTTATCCAGGGGATCTTTAGGGTCCCTTCCAACTTAAGGCAATCCTGTATGATTTCCCTGTTTAACTTAGGCTGATCCTTTGACCATATCCTGTGCCATAAAAGGACTGATTCTAATTTAATAAAGGTCTGAAATTTAAGGAAGGCCTAGTTCTTCATGACAGGCGAAGGAAGGAGTACTTGGGTGGCACCGATAGTAGATATCTTAAAAGAATTTTCTACAGTTTGTATGGGGAGGGTATTAGCAAAACCCCATACTCCCGCCCCATACATTGCACTAGCGGTGCACTTGGCCTTATAAATTTGGATAAGCTCACACTGGGGTATCCTGCCTAGCCTTCTTGAAAATGGAGTAATGACGCAAGCCCAATCACCAAAGGCACATCTCTTGCAGGTCTGTCGCCGACATCTATTTGTAACAATCACGGCATAGTTTTTTGTTTTAGGTGGGGACATAGTTCCCATACACACTGGAATTCATTTAGAAGAACTTGTCAAATCAACAAGAAAGGAAGCAAAGCTCCAAAACCATATATAAAGGAGCAGAATGAAAGGAATGATGTGGGCGCGCAGGGGTGGCACTTATATGCAGCTCTGCTCTGTCACTTCAAGGGTGGAACAAGACTAACACAGAGCCTCATGGCACCAGCAGGGTGCAGGAGTACTGTTGTATGAACTTCCAGAGTCAGTTTGCCATCAGAGGAATATTCTAAAGTTGAGGAATCTGTGGTTAGAAGTACCCATCAGAAGTTGTAGATCTCGTACATCTGCCGCTCTGTAGGCAACAACCACAATAAAGGCACTATCCTCTGAGGGAGAGCCTGGTGGATACGTGTTTAAGCCACTGGCATTTTATAAATCCACAAATGTCCAGCATCAGTATGGTGAGGGGGAGCAGGTTGTCCCCAACCTCATCATAGTCAGCATAATCATCAGGTGGAACATTTTGGAGCTCTTGAACTCTTGAACAGCATCTGAATTTGAGTCAAAAAGGGCCTCTATTAGTATTGGCGTTGAGGAAGAGGCTGATGATCATCCAAGGATGGAGGTTGCGCTTTGGACCTCGCGAGACATTGGTTTAGTGCAGACCAAAGTCGACTTGGATTTGGAAATGGGCATCATAACCAGATCCAGAGTGGGTGGTACAGCAGATCGCATTAGCGTGGCCTCTACAGCATAAGCATGGGTCAGGGTCAGCAGGGACCTGAAAGGAGGCCCCAATGGGGCCAGTTGTGGAAGGGCCCAATGGTGGAAGTGCATCTGGGGTCCCCTACGACTACAAGAGGTTGAAAGCGCTCAAGAGAGGGCCAGCAACACCTTTAAAATATACAGTTTGGCCTCTCTGAAAGCCTTTATCTGCTGGAAAAGATGTGGAAAATGGAGCATGCTGGGACCAGCCTCCGGATGGGTTTCAGAGATGGACTATAAAAAATAAACCAGTGTGCAGTTCCTAAGTGTGTGGGAGTGTTCAGGTCTGTTATGAAGTGCCCTCACACACCCCGAAGGATGTCATGCTTCATCATTGGGCCTGCTCCTTATCGGACCGGCGCTGCAATGCCCGACGGGCACCCGCTAAGGGGCTCTTTGGCTGAGATCTTTTTTTGATGAAGCCGTTGGGTGTGTGAGGGTTTCTGTCCACAAACCCTCACACACCCAACGGCTTCATAAAAAAAAGATCTCTGCCAAGAGCCCTCGCGAGTGCCCGTCAGGCATTGCAGCTCCGTCCGATCAGGAGCAGGCCTAATGATGAAGCATGACATCCTTCGGGGATGTGAGGGCACTTCATAGCAAACCTGGACAGCACAAGTACTAACTTGATGTAACGATATATCTGTAAGAGACAGTAGTTAGTGACAGATTCCTTACCTTAGAATATCCCCAGGCGTCAGGCTGGATCCGGAAAAGTTTTGCGTGGCAGTACCCTTGCGCGTCGGTAGGCGGCGTCGTGCGGCTCCGCGTCCGTCGTCGGCGTCGTGATCGCCGGGATGACGTCGCGGGCAGTGCTCAGGCGCCGCCCCTGCGCGCTGACGTCAGTTCTGTACACGACTTTCCGCGCCAGGAACGCAGAGCCATGCAAGAAGCTGACACAGGTGTCTGAAAAATACTAGGGCCCTGAAAGGGATGTCCTTAACCCTAGAAATCAGTTCGCAGAACGGGGGAGGATGGGTGGGGCGGTAGGGAATCTGTCACTAACTACTGTCTCTTACAGATATATCGTTACACAAGTTAGTAACTTGTGCATCTGAAAGAGACACGTTAGTGACAGATTCCTACCTTAGAATAGATACCCCAGCAATACCAACCCCGGTGGTGGGTCTGCGAACAAAGATCAGACAAGGAAGTCCTGGAGGACAGAACGGCCAAAGAAGCCGTCCCTCCGGACCTGACTGTCAAGGCAGTAATGCTTTGTAAACGTGTGCAGCGAGGCCCACGTAGCTGCCTGACAGATAACCGGCAGCGGAACACCGCGGCCCAAGGCCGTGGTAGCAGCCGTTGCCCTGGTGGAATGGGCACGCAGCCCAACAGGAGGCTCCTTCTTGGCCAAAGAATAGCAGGTCTTGATGCACAAGGTAACCCAGCGGGAGATGGTCCTCTTGTGCACCGCCCGACCTTTTTGGCGCCCACGTAGCCAACAAAGAGCTGGTCATCCACCCGGAAGTGTTTTGTGCGGTCGATATAGAAGAGAGCGCACGTTTTGGGTCCAGACGGTGGAGCCTCTCTTCCTCTCTGGAAGGATGCGGAGGCGGAAAGAAGGTGGGCAAAGTGATGGTCTGCCCAATGTGGAAAGCAGTAACCACCTTTGGCAAGAAGGACGGACGCGTCCGAAGAACAACCTTGTCTGGATGAACAGACAGAAAGGGAGGTTTGCACGATAGAGCCTGGAGCTCACTCACCCGCCGAGCGGAGGTGATGGCCACCAGAAAGGCTGTCTTCAGAGTCAGAAGACGAAGAGGACAGTTATGCAGAGGCTCAAAGGAGCGCACATTAAAAGAGTAAGAACCAAGTTCAAGTCCCACTGAGGCATTACAAACGGAACAGGAGGGAAGAGGTGAGTAATGCCTTTTAGGAACCTGTTAACAACAGGGGACTTGAAAAGGGAGGGCTGATCAGGGAGCCTGAGGAAGGCCGAGATAGCACAAAGATAACCCTTGATGGTACCCAGGGCAGAACCCTGTTGGGCCAGAGAGAAGGAACAGAAGGACCTCAGAAAGAGGGGCAGAAAGGGGATCCACAGCCTTTGCTGTGCACCATGCCACAAATTTGTTCCACCTGCAGGCGTATACCACCTTAGTGGAGGGACGCCTGGCTGCCAGAATCACATCACAAACTTCGGGAGGCAAGTCGAAAGGAATCAACTGCCGCCGCTCAATCTCCACGCAAGCAGGTGTAGACTGGACAGGTTCGGGTGGAGGACCGTCCCCTGCTGCTGCGACAGAAGATCCTCCCGAAGAGGCAGACGGATCGGGGGATCTATGCTCATATTGAGTAGCTCGGGATACCAAGCTCTTCGAGCCCAGTCCGGAGCCACAAGAATGACTTGGGCCCGGTCGTGCCGAATCTTCTTCAACACTCTGGGTAGAAGTGGTATAGGCGGAAAGGCGTACAACAGACCGCAACTCCACTCGCGACGAAAGCGTCGCCGAGCGAGTGCCGCCTTGGAAATTCCAACGCGCAGAACTGATGACATTGCGCGTTCTCTTCGGTGGCGAATAGATCTAACCAAGGCTCTCCCCACTGTAGAAAGAGTCCTTGCGCCACTTCCGAGTGAAAGACGCCATTCGTGATCCATCATGCACCTGCGGCTAGGTTCGTCCGCCCTGGCGTTCAGAGAACCTGCCAGGTGTTGAACCATCAGGAACATGCCCTGATGTTCCAGCCATGTCCAGAGGCGCAGAGCCTCCTGACAAAGGGTCCAAGACCCCACCCCGCCCTGTTTGTTGCAGTACCACATGGCGGTGGTGTTGTCTGTGAACACCTGCACTACCTTCCCTTTGACAGAGGGAAGGAATGCTTTGAGTGCAAGCCGGATCGCCCGGAGCTCCAGAAGGTTGATATGGAGCCGGGACTCCGCCCGGAGACCAGAGGCCTCTGATCTCCGCCTCTCCCATGTGACCGCCCCATCCCAGAAGGGACGCGTCCGTCACAACTGTATGCTCTGGCTGGGGAAGGAGAGGGATCTGCCCATGACCCATTGCCGGTTCGAGAGCCACCACTGCAACTGTTTTGCAGTCCCCTCCGAGATCTGGACGTGATCGGACAGGTTGCCCTGGTGCTGCGCCCACTGGAACTTCAGGTCCCACTGCAGAGCCCGCATATGCCATCTGGCATGATTGACCAGCAGGATGCAGGAGGCCATGAGGCCCAGCAGCCTCAGGGTCATCCGTACCGAAACCCAGGATAAAGGCCGAAAGATCGGAATCATAGCCTGAATATCCCGGACTCGCCGTTCGGGAGGATAGGCCCGAAACTGCGTCGTGTCCAGAACTGCTCCGATGAAAAGGAGCTGTGGAGAAGGAATTAGATGCGACTTCGGCACATTGATGGAGAACCCCAGCGAGTGCAGGAGTTCGGCCGTAGTCTGGAGGCGGGAGACGTCTGCCTGGGACGAGCCCGCCTTCAGCAGCCAGTCGTCGAGGTAGGGGAAGACTGAAACCCCTGCCCGGCGCAGATGAGGTGCGACCACCGCCATCACTTTCGTGAACACCCGAGGGGCACTTGTAAGGCCAAAGGGAGCACGGTGAACTGAAAATGCTCGGGGCCTACCGTGAACCGAAGGTAACGCCGGTGGGCCGGCAGGACGGGGATGTGGAAATACGCGTCCTGCAAGTCCAACGCTACCAACCAGTCTCCAGGGTCGAGGGCAGTCAAGACCTGAGCTAGGGTGAGCATCTTGAACTTCTCCTTCCGGAGGAAGCGATTGACGTTCCGGAGGTCCAAGATAGGACGCATGTCCTCCTTGTCCCTTTTGGGCACCAGAAAGTAGTGGGAGTAGCAACCACGCCCTACTTCTGGGAGTCGGAACATGCTCGATGGCCCTCTTGGTCAAGAGGGCCGTGACTTCCTTCTGTAGAAGCACCAAGTGATCCCCTGACATGCGGTGGAATTGAGGTGGCATGGCTGGGGGGTGGTCTCGAAGGGGAGGGAGTAGCCCCTTCGGACAATGTCCAAGACCCACCTGTCCGAGGTGATGGTGCGCCAGTGGGGAAGGTGATGGCGGACCCTGCCCCCTACTGGCGTGCCGTGCACCTGAAAGGAGGGACTAGGAGGGCTTGGAGGCCGCGGACGGGTTGGAGGTGGTGGCCTGACCCGCACGCTGGTTGCCCGATCCGCCACGGCGGAATCCACGTCCTCGGCCACGCGAGACGCCTGCTGCGCGGGCCGGTGGCTGGGCTGCTGACGTGAAGGGCGCCCCTACCGTGGCCACGATAGGGGCGAAAAGCAGAAGGCAGCGGAGGGCGTGTAGCAGTAAGGCCCAGGGACTTGGCAGTAGCCCGTGAGTCCTTAAAGCGCTCCAACGCATGGTCTGCTTTGGACCCAAAGAGACCGACTCCATCAAGGGCATGTCCATGAGAGTATTCTGGACATCCCTTGAAAAACCAGTGGTTCTCAGCCAGGCGTGCGCGGAGCGCCACCGTCGTTGCAATCGACCTGCCCAGCGAGTCGGCGGTGTCAAGGCCACAACGGATAGTGTATTTGGCCGCATCCCTTCCTTCCGCAATGGCGCGGGAAAGAAGTGCCTGGACCTCCTCAGGGCACTGGGGCAAAACATCCGCCACCGAATCCCACAGGGAGTGGGTATATCGGCCCAAAAGACAAGCGGTGTTAACGGACCGCAAGCCAGCACTGGAGGAAGAAAAACCTTTCTTCCCAAACTGATCCAGGCGTTTGGATTCCCTATCCGGAGGAGCGGTAGGGAAGGCGGTTTGGGAAGCGGAGGCTTGGACAACCAAGCTCTCAGGAGTGGGGTGGACAGAAAGAAACAGGAGGTCGCCCGGAGCAGGGCGATGGCGTCGTGACACGTTCCGATCCACAGGAGCCCCTGTGTTGGGCTTGGACCAGGCGCCCAAAGAACGTCAGTGAGGGCGTCGTTAAGCGGCAGCACAGTCTCCGCAGAGGAGGCTGCCGGCTGAAGCACCTCTGTCAAGATGTTAGGCTTGACCGTCAAAGTAGGGAGCTGGAGACGTGAGGCCCCAGCAGCCCTACGCAACACCGTACCAAAATTGGCCCCCTCCTCCGTAGCCACGGGAGGAGACAGCATGCCAGTGTCAGGGGAAGTATCCAGACCACTGGCCTCCCCTAGACTCTCTGTCCAGTCCTCATCATACTGACAGTTGCGCGTCAGAGGGTCATCAGACCCCTCCCAGTCCTCCTGGTCCTCCTCTGGTTCAAAATAAGGAGGAGGAGGGACATTTGGGACCCAAGGTCCCATCGGCGCCGGAGCCGGCGTCGAGCGACGTCGCTCCGGGTCCATGTCCGGAGCCGGAAGGAACTGGGGGACGACGCCGCCCGGAGCCCAGGGCGGCGTCGAGAACGGCACCGGAGACATCGGCGCCGGTGGAGGTGTCGTGAGGTCGACCGGCGTCGATGGGGGTTGTGGAGCCGGGATCGAGGCCGGGGCCGAAGCCGGAGCCGGGATCGAGGCTGGAGGCACGGGCGACGCCGGGGCCGGAGCCGCCGGCGGCGCCGGAGCAACCCCATCAGGGCCCGCGGGGCCCGAAGGCGCACCGGAGGGGCCTGAAGGCCCGAAGAGGCGGGCCATGGCCGACAGGAACTCCTGTACCTTGGCCGGATCCGCCCCCGAACCCGGGAAGAGGCGGGTATGGCGGGGGCGACTCCACAGGCAAGTCCGGGGCCGCGGGGGCGGGAGCGGTGCCGGGAGGGGCCTCAGCCGAGTCGCGAGACCGGCGAGGCGAAGTCCGAGAGCGACGATGCTTCTTGGACTTCGACGCCGACGACCGGTGTGCACTCCGCGAGCGACCCCTGGACCTCCCACGCGACCGGGGCCTCCGTGGAGCCGAATGCCGGGCCTCGAGGAGCTTTCGAGACCGCTCTCGCAAAGCTTTCGGGTTGAGGGCCTGGCATTCGGGACAAGACTCGGTGTCGTGGCCTCGGCCGAGGCAGAAGAGACACTCCCAATGCGGGTCGGTGACGGACATCATCCGCGCACAGGCGCCGCATCGCTTGAAGCCGGGCATCCCTACGACACCTTTAAGTTGGAAAAAACAGTGAAAAAATCACCAAAAAGTATGGTAAAAAATTGACCAGGGCACTGCTCTTCCCGGATCTGCGCTTGCTGGCGCGGAAAAAGAAGAACTGACGTCAGCGCGCAGGGGCGGCGCCTAAGTACTGCCCGCGACGTCATCCCGGCGATCACGACGCCGGCCGGCGGACGCGGAGCCGCACGGCGCCGCCTACCGGCAGCGCAAGGGTACTGCTACGCAAAACTTTCCGGATCCAGCCTGACGCCTGGGGATATTCTAAGGTAAGGAATCTGTCACTAACGTGTCTCTTTCAGATCACTCCCACGCACTTAGGAACTGCACACTGGTTTACTTTTCATATTACGTCTTAGGAGTAGGAGTGCAGGATCTGGTTATAAAGCTCCTGATTCCTATTATTTAAGAAGATTTCAGAGATGGACGACACCTGCGGAGTCGGACATTTGAAGTGTTAACTGCACGGTTTTTCTCCAGCCTGAGAGTGGTGTGGCCGGGGGCATGAACTGCTAGCTCTTCGTGCGCTTATGGCGCAACTAGGACTTATGCTTACCTGAAGACTTGCTGCAAGATGGGGACTTGGTGCAGGAGCAATCCCATTGACTGGAGTGAGAACATTGTTTCAAGTGCAATCGGCCCGCTGTATTAGACTGGCATAATCCAAACCTTTTTATCTTACGAAAATTATATATAATACACTTGTAGGGTCATTCAGCCAGCCCCCTTCATTCATTGGTATGTTGTTGTGTCATTCACATTTTTCTCCACCCGCTAGAGGACACTGTACAGGGCGAAGGGTCGGTCCACTTCAGTCACTGGCTAACATCACTGTGAATAACTCTTTCACAAGGTGCGCATCCACACTGGATGACCTCAACCGCGAAGAGGACATGTCATAGGATTGACTTGGGAAACGTGTCCAAACTCTTTACTGAGCACGGGACTTGCATGGTTTCTTTCGATGTTCAGCAACATACAACTTCTCGTCACATCCCGGATCGCATTCTGGTGCATGACGGGAACCATTTCCCTGACATACTGCGAATTCTGTTGAATTTCTGGTGTTCAAGAAAACTGACAAAGTTGGAAGTGGAAATCCAGATCTGCATCAAGGGTCACAGAAAGTAAAGAACTGGCATTGGTGCGCAGGGGTTATGCCTATATGTGGCACAGTATCACTGCTGTAGGAAGCTGCTGCAGAGACTGATTGACCCACCCATCAGCGCATGGGAACAACTGCTTTGAAAAAATATGGATTTAGTCTGCTAGGGGATATTCAGGTTTTGAGGTGTCTGAGGTTATCTATCAGAAACAATACTTAATCCCCTTACGTTTCTAGTCCACAAAGATGTGGATCTTGGTTGAAAAACAAATCCCAAATATATTCAACCAAGGTTTGAAGTGGCTGGGCTACATTCATTCTGACAGACAGTTGCTGGTTCAATATATTAGGGACTGTGAAGCATGAAGCTGACCCAGACAGCATAGGTAGTCTGTAATAACTGTATACTGAAAAGTGCTCCCTGCATCATTGAAAAAGCATGAGCAATGCGACATAAGAATGGAACAGAAGCATGGAAGCGGAAGCTCGCAGGATGGGGCAAAGCTCTGTACTAATGTAAATCGTACTATGATTTCAGTAAAGAATGAAGGTAAGGTTAATCCAACTCACCATGGATCTAAAAAAGGCAGAGGGGAATAGAAGGTCGAGGCAGACATCAATTTATCTTGTTGTTTTTTCATTGTGTTAGCAGGCAATTCTGCCCCTCCCTAGTCTGCAGTCATATACATACGAATAAGATGAGATGTGGAAGACACACTAAATTGCAACTATAAATAATTTCCTTCACAGCCATACATCGACCCCCTGCCCTGGTAGTTACAAGAGATGAAAATTAAATCTGACCCTGCCTTTATACTGAAAGATGTAAATTATATCTTAGATGAGTTTTTAAGGAAGAAGATGAAAGTATCTCCATTTGGCCACAAAAAACAAACAATAACTTCAGACTTTAAGTAGACACTAGTGTTTCACTGCTAAGTGAGGTATCAATAGTAACCCAAAAAGACAGCAGGCCTGGCATGTGGGTTAGAAAGCGCAAAGACGCTTAATCTGGTGCCATAACCTGGAAGAAAGAGTGAAGTTTTAACCTCATCCTTGCCAAGAACATGGTAGCTGCCAACAAACAAACACATTTGTGGATGATAAAACATTCTGAGTTGGGTTCAGCTAGGACCATAGAGCTGTTCAAATATCAAGAGCCAGAAGGGTTCTCCAGAACCTATAGAAAAGGAAAGAAGGAAAGGAGAACAATTGTGATTTTAACTGAATTCAGCAACCACCTTTGCCATAAAGGAGTGGTATGTTCTAAGAAAAACATTGACTTTTATGAAAACTGCAAAGGGATTCTATGTCAGAAGAGTCAGCAATTTGGTTAACCCCTGAGCTGATGTAACAGACAAACGGAAAATATTACTTAGCCTGTAAGCATCAGTTTTTGGCATGTAGTGCTGTAGATTCACCTGCTGTGCATACTCCTACCATCTAGTGTTGGGCCCGGATGTGTGCAAGTTGTTTTTCTCCGAAGAATTCTTCTTGAGTCACGAGATAATGTGACTCCACCTCTTGCTAGTAAATGCACATGGTCATCAGCTCGATTGTTAGATTGTTTTTTTCCCCCACCGTCGGGTTCGGATGTGTTTTTCCATGCTCCAGATCGACACCATCGCAATGTTCTTTCGGCCTTCACGGTTACGGGCACAACACTAGGTGGCAGCGGTATGCACAGCATGTGTATCTTCAGCCACGTCTCAAACAAATAATTTTTCCCTAGCATAACATTGCTAGACTAAACAAACAACACATGGTCATCCACCAGGCCATGCAGCAGTTTGACTTTATTTTCCAGGGTACAGTGAATGAAATTGAAACTATTTACACTGCTTTTGGGAGGATGTCTGCAAAAGATGAACTTCCTTGCATAAAATTGCAAAGGTTAGTAAACTGAGTGTCAGGTAAAATGCCTTCAAGTTTACTGATTCGGAGGTAGGATGGAGAATATAGCACTCCCTGTGAGAGCAAAAACCTTCCTGAAGTGAGCTTCTCTGCTAGGTTTAGTGATCTCCCAGAAGTGAACAGTATGCCACGAGTATTACTCTGCAGAGGAAACTCCATGGTAATTTGCTGAAAATGTTTGTAGAAGTGGAAGGGAAAAAAGCAGTTGAGGCAATGCTGTTCCACTTTAGGAGTGGACCGTTCCCAAAAGAGAAGCAGCCATTCGCCAACTCTGAAGTAATCCATAAGCAACCGATACATGCAGGTCTATTTGAGAAATAAACCAATAGTCCAAGGGATGAGGATGACTACTATCTTGCCTGCGTGAGAAGTCTACTTAAAGCTCTTTGTGAAGCCCAACTCTGTCCACATCAGTTATAATTGTTGTCCAGATAACTTGCTAGCAGAAGCTGCCATTATCTGGTGCCTAGGTCTATAATGCCACTGATATTGTGCGTCACCCTGTTTGTTATAAAAAAAAAAAATCTATTTGTATAACTTGTGACACTGATTTCCTGTGCTATAAGTAGAAATGTTTTTAGGAGGAGGGGGGAGGGGGTCTGGCTTTGTGTTCAAGCACATCACTGTCATGGGGAACATCTGCTATAGTCCACAGGTCATCAATCTCCAATGCACCAAGAGTCATTCATCTTTATTTCAGTAGACCTGTGGACATTGCTAAGGCAGCATCCAGCAGAACTGTAGAACTTCCTGTAGAAGGTCATGTTACTCCATCAACCAAGAACATTGCATCTGCCAGAACTGTGAGGTTCTTAAAACTCAACACACTGGAAGCATCTTTCTAGACCAAAGTGACCAGATAATTGCACGAGTTTCTTTCATGTGCACCCTTGCCACTCCAATGACCAGGCCCCATCAGATTCTGAACTTGCAATGGTGACTTTGACATTCTAGGAAGGAAACATATTAACAAGACTGTCAGGGCACTGGCATGCTGTGTGGCAGAAGAAGGCTTGCCCCAGTTCCATGTCCAGACCCACTCCACTGAAATTTAAGTTCCTGATCCAAAAGATTAACAAGTTAAAATCTCTTAGTGCAATCAGGATGACAAGAAAAACCAACAGTCTAGGTAGTTGGGTCTAGGGATCCGACCCTGGGTCCCTAGACCCAACTACCAAGCCAAGAATGTATTTATTAGGGGGAGTGTCACACCACAAACACCCTCCCTGAAGCTACGGACCTGCTTACTTACCGAGCTTGTCATGGTATGGGTCCAAGATATCTGAATGAACATTAAAACATTATTGTCCCATCAGGGATTTCAGATCATCACATGCATGATTGTTAACAAGCCCTAGTATCAAGCAGGTGTGGGAAGGCAGGCGTTCCTTTGCCTTTTTGACTGCAAACCTTTGGAATGATCTTCCTTTTACCTTACATGGTATTCACAACGAAATGTGCTTAAAACAATTCAAAACCTAGCTCTTTAGATCTGTTTAACCAATGCTCACATACCCTCATTGTGCCTTCTCCTACTTACTGTAGTGCGGGGATGCCCGTTTTGGGTGGCTATTGCGCTTTACAAGTGATCTATTCATTCATTTATTTCTGGTAATCCACCTGTCGTCTCAGCTGTAGAGAGTCCACTGTTTATTAATTTATTTCTTAACTTTAGTATATTTATACACCGTTAGTAACCAAAATCTCCCAGCACTACAAAACAGCATTATACAAGGACTAAATAAATTAAAACATTTGCAGAACATTTCATAATCCAGTTCAGGCAAAAGAATTGCTAAACAGCTACGTTTTCTGAATCCTTTGAACAGATCAATGACAATTATTTCCTCTTTAGAGATGCACACTGGGCCTGACAATCAGGGGCAAAGCATTTTGCTTGCAATGGTACTTGTTTGACCAATGTCCACAACCTAATGCAATTTCGAAACACGTTCTGTTTTAAAGAAATTCTCAGGTCTAGGGTGTTGTGTTCAGGGATTTTTCCTAAAAAGGATGAAAGCCTCAACCAACCAAGGACGCACGGCTCATTTTTGGGCTCCTCCTCGCCACAACCCTCATGATTGGCAAGTGCAGTGGGCTCCACCGAAAGCTCTTTAAGAGGTTGTGTGTGTGTGTTTTTTTAATTTTATTTTTTATATAAGAGTTTTTGACTGGTAGCTTCCAATACGTCAGGTGGACTGGGAACCCATTTATAAAGATAAAAATGCATTCAAAGAAGCTATTTTATTTTTATCTTTGCTTCTCAGGCAAACCAATAAAAGAAAAGGTTAACCCTGTAAGCGTGTGTTCATAGTGTGTAGTGCTGTAGCTTCACTTGCTATCGAAAACTTCTGTCATC
The DNA here is from genome assembly GCA_963921515.1 of Calotriton arnoldi. NCBI lineage: Eukaryota > Metazoa > Chordata > Amphibia > Caudata > Salamandridae > Calotriton > Calotriton arnoldi. Next base: position 2,762,362 of record CAWUFW010001119.1, on the reverse strand, counting down.
TAGCATTGGGCTGTGAATCACGAGGTATATGGAGACTCCTTATGCTGGCATTGTGTATGGTCACTGACTCCATGTTCAATTGTTTTTCGCTCAGTGGGTGAGAGTAGTATGGCAAGGCAGAAAAAAGTGGTGCAGATGTGCACTTCAAAAGAATTAGGTATAGAAAGAAAAGAGATCTGCAACCAGGGTCACACATGTCCAAGGAGGAGGGTGGGCGCAAGGCCATCGGGGCGGCCCTCTTTCTTATTGAGTATGCCCTGAAAGGTACAGGGAGAACTCGGTTGGCTTTAAGGTAGCAAGTCTGGCTGCACTTGACTATCTGGCAATTCCTGCTCATGAAATAGGCTGACCTTTCTCGGGTTAACTAAAGGTTACAAACAGCTAGTCTGCTTTACATTTGTTCGTGTTTAGTCCTATCAATGTAGTACATGAACGCTCGCTTGACGTCTAAAGTGTGAAGAGCTCTCTATGCCGCTGATTCTGTTTCTGGAAAATAGACTGGGAATTCTATGGTCTGGTTGAGATGAAAAGGGGAATCATCCTGGACAGAAACTTTGCGTTGGTCTGTAGTACTACCCTGTTGTTACAGACCTGGGTGTATGGTTCCTGTATTGTAAATGCTTACAGTTCACTAAAACACCTGAGTGAGGTTATAGCCATGAGGAATGCAACCTTCCAGGACAGGTACTGGAGCTGGCAGGAATGCATTGGCTCAAAAAGGGGATCCATGGGTCTGGTGAGAACTATATTAAGGTTCCACTCAGGGGCTGGGGACATCGTTCGGGGAATGACTCTTTTGAGACTTTCCATGAAAGCCTTGATGATTGGTATATGGAACAGGGAAGGGTGTATTCTATTCTGCATGTAAGTGGTAAGACTGGTAAGTGAAGTTTGACAGAAGCGCTTGATAACCCATACTATTGTAGATGAAGGAGGCAGCATATAATGTCTAGGACTGCAGGTTTTAATGGATCTATGTGCTGTGAAATACAGTAATGGACAAACCTGTTTCATGTTGTCGCATAGAAAGCTCGAGTAGGTTGCCTGCATGCTTACTTGAGGATGTCCATGCACTCCTGTGGGAGATGCAGATAGCCAGGACCCACGTCGCTGAGCTGTTGGGTCTGGATGTCAGATTTGACCCTGGTTTTTGCTGAGAAAGTATGGCCTGGTTGGGAGCTTCTCTTCGTGGTTGATAGACATTTCAAGCACAGCCAAGTACCAGGGCTGTGTGGCCCAGATCTATGAGTATGTGTGTTTGGGATGTTTGTCAAGAGGATGAAAAGGGTAAGCATATATCCCTGACCAGTTCATCTATAGTGAATTGTCCATGGACTGTGGGTGTGGAAACCTGGAGGAGAAGCTTCGGCATTTTGCGTTTTATGGAGTGGCAAACAGATCTATCTGTGGAGTTCCCCAGAGTTTTAAGTAGCTGTTCAGAACCAGAGGGTCGAGTTCCCATTTGTGGACTTCTTGGTGTGACATGCTGAGTAGGTCTACTGGGTTGTTCTCTAACCCCGAGAGGTACTCCACTATCAAGTGGATGCGGAGGGACCAAGGCCGCCTTGCTTCTGCAGATACTACATTGCTGTCATGTTGTTCATTCGGACTAACATTACTCTGCCCTATATCTGTGCAAGGAAGGCTTTGAGGGATTGCTAGATTCCGAAAAGTTCTAGGTAGTTGATGTGGTAGCCCTGCTGTTGCAGGGTCCACAAGGCTTGCACTGCTGTGAGGTTGAGATGTGTCCTCCACCCTGCTTGTGATGCATCTGTGGTGATGGTGATGTGCGGTAAAGAGTCTTTGAAAGGCCAGTCTTGCAACATATTCCTGCTTCTTCTACCACTGTTAAGAGTGATGAACACTGCCCTTCACCAACACTAGATACTCCACGTGACCCTTCGGTTGAGACCATTGTGCTGCAAGGCACTGATGGAGCAGGCAAATGTGGAGTTTGGCATGGGGCACTATGGCTATGCAGGAGGCCATCATGCAAAGAAGGCGCATTACTGTTCAGACTGGAAGAAGATGATTTGACTGAAAAAGAGGGACATGATGCTGGAAAGAGACAACTCTTTGTTGGCTAAAGTAGGTCCTGCCAATTCCTGAATTTAGGATTGACCCTAGGAAGGGCTGCATTTGGAGAGGGACCAAGTGTGAATAGGTGACGGTGATAGTAAAGCCAAAGGTGTCTAGGAGAGGTATAGCTGTTTATATATGGGCGAGGCACGGAAGCTTGCTTGAGCTGTTGATCAGCCAATCGCCTAAGTAAGGGAATACAAGAATACCCCCTCATCTTAGATGTGCTGCGACCACCACTAGGCATTTAGTGATGACCCTTGGGCTGGTATTTACTCTGAAAGGCAAGACTTTGAATTGATAATGACGGCCATTTAAGACGAAGTGAAGGTGGGCTGGATGGATGGAGATATGGAAATATGCATCCTTTAGAGCCAATGCGGTCATAAAATCGCCTTGCTGCAGAAGTGGTATGATGTCCTGCAGGCTCACCATGTGGAAATTCTCCGGCAGGGTATATCGGTTGACAGGCCTGAGATTGAGGATTGATCAGAGTACCCGTCGTTCTTGGGGATAAGAAGGTAAAGGGAGTAAACCCCCTGCCCTCAGTGTTGTAAGGGAATGGGTTTAATGGCTCCTTTATGTAGGAGGGCTCATACCTCTTCCTCTAGAAGGGTTATGTGATCCCCAGTGAGGCGGTATGCTGGAAGAGTATGAATGAAGCTCTAGACAGTAATCTAATTGGACCACAGTAAGAACTCATATGTCTGAAATGATGTACTGCCAGGGCAGGAGGAAATCCTAGAGTTTCCCCAAAAGGTGTTGTGTGGGGGCTGTAGGGAGTCAGTGCTTTGTGGTGATAGTGGCCCCCTTGCCAGAGCCTCCCTTGCCTCTCTCTATTGTTGTTGCCCTTTACCTGCCTTTTGTGTAACCTCTAGAAGTGTTGGGGTGGTAACCTTGCTGCTGTGGATGGTAAAATCTTGAGTCTGGGGAGGAGGTCTTCGAAATCGCACAGTATTGCTGCCTTCGAAAGACGCCTCTCTGGCTAGTGGTCTGGACAGCATCCATGGCCTTGGCCATATCCTTCTTACATTTTTCGAGTATATGGTCTACCTGTGGCCTTAACAAGCATTCTCCATCCCTTTTGAGGTGAAGATGAGTGGGAGGGAGCACAGCTGAACTAAGTTTTAGATCCGGTCTTGTATTTGTCTACTGGGAATGCAGCCATCAGGAACCCTTCATGTCGTGGTGGAGAAGAGCTTAGAGGAGGCCATATGCACAAGTTACTAACTTGTGTAACGATATATCTGTAAGAGACAGTAGTTAGTGACAGATTCCTTACCTTAGAATATCCCCAGGCGTCAGGCTGGATCCGGAAAGTTTTGCGTAGCAGTACCCTTGCGCGTCGGTAGGCGGCGTCGTGCGGCTCCGCGTCCGTCGTCGGCGTCGTGATCGCCGGGATGACGTCGCGGGCAGTACTTAGGCGCCGCCCTGCGCGCTGACGTTAGTTCTGTACACGACTTTCCGCGCCAGGAACGCAGAGCCATGCAAGAAGCTGACACAGGTGTCTGAAAAATACTAGGGCCCTGAAAGGGATGTCCTTAACCCTAGAAATCAGTTCGCAGAACGGGGAGGATGGGTGGGCGGTATGGAATCTGTCACTAACTACTGTCTCTTACAGATATATCGTTACACAAGTTAGTAACTGTGCATCTGAAAGAGACACGTTAGTGACAGATTCCTTACCTTAGAATAGATACCCCAGCAATACCAACCCCGGTGGTGGGTCTGCGAACAAAGATCAGACAAGGAAGTCCTGGAGGACAGAACGGCCAAAGAAGCCGTCCCTCCGGACCTGACTGTCAAGGCAGTAATGCTTTGTAAACGTGTGCAGCGAGGCCCACGTAGCTGCCTGACAGATAACCGGCAGCGGAACACCGCGGCCCAAGGCCGTGGTAGCAGCCGTTGCCCTGGTGGAATGGGCACGCAGCCCAACAGGAGGCTCCTTCTTGGCCAAAGAATAGCAGGTCTTGATGCACAAGGTAACCCAGCGGGAGATGGTCCTCTTGTGCACCGCCCGACCTTTCTGGCGCCCACGTAGCCAACAAAGAGCTGGTCATCCACCCGGAAGTGTTTTGTGCGGTCGATATAGAAGGAGAGCGCACGTTTTGGGTCCAGACGGTGGAGCCTCTCTTCCTCTCTGGAAGGATGCGGAGGCGGAAAGAAGGTGGGCAAAGTGATGGTCTGCCCAATGTGGAAAGCAGTAACCACCTTTGGCAAGAAGGACGGACGCGTCCGAAGAACAACCTTGTCTGGATGAACAGACAGAAAGGGAGGTTTGCACGATAGAGCCTGGAGCTCACTCACCCGCCGAGCGGAGGTGATGGCCACCAGAAAGGCTGTCTTCAGAGTCAGAAGACGAAGAGGACAGTTATGCAGAGGCTCAAAGGGAGCGCACATTAAAAGGTAAGAACCAAGTTCAAGTCCCACTGAGGCATTACAAACGGAACAGGAGGAAGAGGTGAGTAATGCCTTTTAAGAACCTGTTAACAACAGGGGACTTGAAAAGGGAGGGCTGATCAGGGAGCCTGAGGAAGGCCGAGATAGCACAAAGATAACCCTTGATGGTACCCAGGGCAGAACCCTGTTGGGCCAGAGAGAGAAGGAACAGAAGGACCTCAGAAAGAGGGGCAGAAAGGGGATCCACAGCCTTTGCTGTGCACCATGCCACAAATTTGTTCCACCTGCAGGCGTATACCACCTTAGTGGAGGGACGCCTGGCTGCCAGAATCACATCACAAACTTCGGGAGGCAAGTCGAAAGGAATCAACTGCCGCCGCTCAATCTCCACGCAAGCAGGTGTAGACTGGACAGGTTCGGGTGGAGGACCGTCCCCTGCTGCTGCGACAGAAGATCCTCCCGAAGAGGCAGACGGATCGGGGGATCTATGCTCATATTGAGTAGCTCGGGATACCAAACTCTTCGAGCCCAGTCCGGAGCCACAAGAATGACTTGGGCCCGGTCGTGCCGAATCTTCTTCAACACTCTGGGTAGAAGTGGTATAGGCGGAAAGGCGTGCAACAGACCGCAACTCCACTCGCGACGAAAGCGTCGCCGAGCGAGTGCCGCCTTGGAAATTCCAACGCGCAGAACTGATGACATTGCGCGTTCTCTTCGGTGGCGAATAGATCTAACCAAGGCTCTCCCCACTGTAGAAAGAGTCCTTGCGCCACTTCCGAGTGAAGACGCCATTCGTGATCCATCATGCACCTGCGGCTGAGTTCGTCCGCCCTGGCGTTCAGAGAACCTGCCAGGTGTTGAACCATCAGGAACATGCCCTGATGTTCCAGCCATGTCCAGAGGCGCAGAGCCTCCTGACAAAGGGTCCAAGACCCCACCCCGCCCTGTTTGTTGCAGTACCACATGGCGGTGGTGTTGTCTGTGAACACCTGCACTACCTTCCCTTTGACAGAGGGAAGGAATGCTTTGAGTGCAAGCCGGATCGCCCGGAGCTCCAGAAGGTTGATATGGAGCCGGGACTCCGCCGGAGACCAGAGGCCTCTGATCTCCGCCTCTCCCATGTGACCGCCCCATCCCAGAAGGGACGCGTCCGTCACAACTGTATGCTCTGGCTGGGGAAGGGAGAGGATCTGCCCATGACCCATTGCCGGTTCGAGAGCCACCACTGCAACTGTTTTGCAGTCCCCTCCGAGATCTGGACGTGATCGGACAGGTTGCCCTGGTGCTGCGCCCACTGGAACTTCAGGTCCCACTGCAGAGCCCGCATATGCCATCTGGCATGATTGACCAGCAGGATGCAGGAGGCCATGAGGCCCAGCAGCCTCAGGGTCATCCGTACCGAAACCCAGGATAAAGGCCGAAAGATCGGAATCATAGCCTGAATATCCCGGACTCGCCGTTCGGGAGGATAGGCCCGAAACTGCGTCGTGTCCAGAACTGCTCCGATGAAAAGGAGCTGTGGAGAAGGAATTAGATGCGACTTCGGCACATTGATGGAGAACCCCAGCGAGTGCAGGAGTTCGGCCGTAGTCTGGAGGCGGGAGACGTCTGCCTGGGACGAGCCCGCCTTCAGCAGCCAGTCGTCGAGGTAGGGGAAGACTGAAACCCCTGCCCGGCGCAGATGAGGTGCGACCACCGCCATCACTTTCGTGAACACCCGAGGGGCACTTGTAAGGCCAAAGGGGAGCACGGTGAACTGAAAATGCTCGGGGCCTACCGTGAACCGAAGGTAACGCCGGTGGGCCGGCAGGGACGGGGATGTGGAAATACGCGTCCTGCAAGTCCAACGCTACCAACCAGTCTCCAGGGTCGAGGGCAGTCAAGACCTGAGCTAGGGTGAGCATCTTGAACTTCTCCTTCCGGAGGAAGCGATTGACGTTCCGGAGGTCCAAGATAGGACGCATGTCCTCCTTGTCCTTTTGGGCACCAGAAAGTAGTGGGAGTAGCAACCACGCCCTACTTCTGGGGTCGGAACATGCTCGATGGCCCTCTTGGTCAAGAGGGCCGTGACTTCCTTCTGTAGAAGCACCAAGTGATCCCCTGACATGCGGTGGAATTGAGGTGGCATGGCTGGGGGTGGTCTCGAAGGGAGGAGTAGCCCTTCGGGACAATGTCCAAGACCCACCTGTCCGAGGTGATGGTGCGCCAGTGGGGAAGGTGATGGCGGACCCTGCCCCCTACTGGCGTGCCGTGCACCTGAAAGGAGGGACTAGGAGGGCTTGGAGGCCGCGGACGGGTTGGAGGTGGTGGCCTGACCCGCACGCTGGTTGCCCGATCCGCCACGGCGGAATCCACGTCCTCGGCCACGCGAAGACGCCTGCTGCGCGGGCCGGTGGCTGGGCTGCTGACGTGAAGGGCGCCCCTACCGTGGCCACGATAGGGGCGAAAAGCAGAAGGCAGCGGAGGGCGTGTAGCAGTAAGGCCCAGGGACTTGGCAGTAGCCCGTGAGTCCTTAAAGCGCTCCAACGCATGGTCTGCTTTGGACCCAAAAAGACCGACTCCATCAAAGGGCATGTCCATGAGAGTATTCTGGACATCCCCTGAAAAACCAGTGGTTCTCAGCCAGGCGTGGCGTCGGAGCGCCACCGTCGTTGCAATCGACCTGCCCAGCGAGTCGGCGGTGTCAAGGCCACAACGGATAGTGTATTTGGCCGCATCCTTCCTTCCGCAATGGCGCGGGAAAGCAGTGCCTGGACCTCCTCAGGGCACTGGGGCAAAACATCCGCCACCGAATCCCACAGGGAGTGGGTATATCGGCCCAAAAGACAAGCGGTGTTAACGGACCGCAAGCCAGCACTGGAGGAAGAAAAACCTTTCTTCCCAAACTGATCCAGGCGTTTGGATTCCCTATCCGGAGGAGCGGTAGGGAAGGCGGTTTGGGAAGCGGAGGCTTGGACAACCAAGCTCTCAGGAGTGGGGTGGACAGAAAGAAACAGGGGGTCGCCCGGAGCAGGGCGATGGCGTCGTGACACGTTCCGATCCACAGGAGCCCCTGTGTTGGGCTTGGACCAGGCGCCCAAAAGAACGTCAGTGAGGGCGTCGTTAAACGGCAGCACAGTCTCCGCAGAGGAGGCTGCCGGCTGAAGCACCTCTGTCAAGATGTTAGGCTTGACCGTCAAAGTAGGGAGCTGGAGACGTAAGGCCCCAGCAGCCCTACGCAACACCGTACCAAAATTGGCCCCCTCCTCCGTAGCCACGGGAGGAGACAGCATGCCAGTGTCAGGGAAGTATCCAGACCACTGGCCTCCCCTAGACTCTCTGTCCAGTCCTCATCATACTGACAGTTGCGCGTCAGAGGGTCATCAGACCCCTCCCAGTCCTCCTGGTCCTCCTCTGGTTCAAAATAAGGAGGAGGAGGGACATTTGGGACCCAAGGTCCCATCGGCGCCGGAGCCGGCGTCGAGCGACGTCGCTCCGGGTCCATGTCCGGAGCCGGAAGGAACTGGGGGACGCCGCCGCCCGGAGCCCAGGGCGGCGTCGAGAGCGGCACCGGAGACATCGGCGCCGGCGGAGGTGTTGTGAGGTCGACCGGCGTCGATGGGGGTTGTGGAGCCGGGATCGAGGCCGGGGCCGAAGCCGGAGCCGGGATCGAGGCTGGAGGCACGGGCGACGCTGGGGCCGGAGCCGCCGGCGACGCCGGAGCAACCCCATCAGGGCCCGCGGGGCCCGAAGGCGCACCGGAGGGGCCTGAAGGCCCGAAGAGGCGGGCCATGGCCGACAGGAACTCCTGTACCTTGGCCGGATCCGCCCCGAACCCGGGAAGGGCGGGTATGGCGGGGGCGACTCCACAGGCAAGTCCGGGGCCGCGGGGCGGGGACGGTGCCGGGAGGGGCCTCAGCCGAGTCGCGAGACCGGCGAGGCGAAGTCCGAGAGCGACGATGCTTCTTGGACTTCTTGTGCTTAGACTTACCGGACGAAGAAGACTTCGACGCCGACGACCGGTGTGCACTCCGCGAGCGACCCTGGACCTCCCACGCGACCGGGGCCTCCGTGGAGCCGAATGCCGGGCCTCGAGGAGCTTTCGAGACCGCTCTCGCAAAGCTTTCGGGTTGAGGGCCTGGCATTCGGGACAAGACTCGGTGTCGTGGCCTCGGCCGAGGCAGAAGAGACACTCCCAATGCGGGTCGGTGACGGACATCATCCGCGCACAGGCGCCGCATCGCTTGAAGCCGGGCATCCCTACGACACCTTTAAGTTGGAAAAAACTGTGAAAAAATCACCAAAAGTATGGTCAAAAATTGACCAGGGCACTGCTCTTCCCGGATCTGCGCTTGCTGGCGCGGAAAAAGAAGAACTAACGTCAGCGCGCAGGGGCGGCGCCTAAGTACTGCCCGCGACGTCATCCCGGCGATCACGACGCCGACGACGGACGCGGAGCCGCACGACGCCGCCTACCGACGCGCAAGGGTACTGCTACGCAAAACTTTCCGGATCCAGCCTGACGCCTGGGGATATTCTAAGGTAAGGAATCTGTCACTAACGTGTCTCTTTCAGATCTCCTGGTTTCAGCGGTATGACTCCTTGTGCTGAAGTCTTACTTTATCGGAGTCTGCCCCTTCAAGGCCAGTGTAACTGGTAGTTGGGGTGCACCTGTGTTGTACAGTCACCCTGAAATATAGATGGGGCAATTTGAAAGGAGCTTAACAGGGGTTGTGGTTGTACATGCACTACTCCAAGCTGTGATGGAAGGGGACACTGGGACCTAGACTAAAACATACCCATTGCTCCAAAAACTAACCATGGTCTCTTGTAGCTAAACCTCTGGTGAGCGCATAGGCTGCCTCATCAGGTACTGGTGTGTAATCAGTTGTGGGCTATGCACTCTACTGGCTGCAGTTGCTACTGAAGGTGAGAGCTTGACCTCTCATGGCCGGCTCTCAACCCGGGCCTAGGGGGAAGTGAGGACTACTGCGCCTTGCACCTTCATATAGAATTATGTTCACAGAAATTCCTATTTATGGCATTAAAATGTAGTGTTCTAGCTAAAAGCTCAAGCTAAAAACACATAGTAGTCACAGCGAAAATCTTACTAGAACTGGGTGAGTAATCCCTTCCTAAACAAAAATGTGATGTCTATCGACAAGCAAAGGTCAAGGCTCCTTACCTGTAGAATGCCGATGATAGAGAGGAGACAATCCCACAGAGGTTGCTGGTGTTCAGCGTTGAATACCTGTGGCTGCAATAGTTCTAGGATACCCAGAACATGTGTAAAGAAGGTTAGATGGTTCTGCTGTCGGAAATCCGGAAAATTGAGGTGTACTCTTCCATGTAACAGGGCAGCGATCATTGGTAGGTGCCTGCACAGAAGCATCATATTTACACTTTGATACACCATACACAAAACTATTTTAGGTGGAGAAAAGCAAAGTAACAGCAAGCATTTTGTACAAGACTGTGCAAGATAAAATGTCTATAGCTATCACATCAACAATATGCTTCTGTGGCCAACAGATGTGCTGTAGCTATATTTACAACATAAAGGGTTCCAAAATCGAGTAGGAGGACAACTGAGAAGTTACAGAAACTTATGTATTTTACAGAAACTAAGTCAGTCAATTTGCCAATCTTCAAGCCAGAAGTTCTGTCTCACACAAAATAAAGCTATATTGTGGTACCAGAGAAGTCTAAATATTGCTGGGTGAAATACAGAAGCAGGAAAACTACCTACCTCAGCAGAAGGATGGGGTGAGCCACTGCAAGCTTCCTGCATGCCATGTTAGCATCTGACATACGATTCTCAGCTACTTTTGAGTCAGTAGTGTCAGCCAGGAGGGTTATAAATCTGTGAACAAGAGCATCCAGCTACAAGTGGAATAAGAGAAAACACACACATTTAGTAGAAAGTAAATAAATGAATAATAACTCTTATGACTCTGCCTACATGCCCACAGAGTTTCTTGCAAAATAATTATATTTACTCAAACATCTCCTATTGGTAAACCTACACTGATGCCAGTGTTGGATTTGCCAATACATGCACCCAGAGGGTACCTTAGAGGTGCCCCTGAAAACCTACCAGCCTCTGGTGTCCTTGCTGACTGGTTTCTGCCAGTCTACCACCCGAGACACTGTCCTGACTTCCTAGGGTAACAGCCTCTGCTTTCAGGAGACATAGAACAAAAGCCTGTCTGGGAAGAGGGTGTAACACCCCCTCCCACAGGATGACCTGCTGATTAGCCTTTCTTGGGCAGATGCGAAATCCGGCTCCACCTCAAAGAAGCCGACCCCTTTGTCCACTGCCCTCTTGGCACTTGGACAGGCGGAAAAATTAGCTAGTCAGGTAGGCGTGCCACCTCCAGGCTAGTACAACTCTAAGGTGGGCTACTGAGAGGTGGACACGATTTTTCTTTAGTAGCCATCTTTGTGATGGCATACTTAGGATTTCTGGGACAGGGTTATGCCCACTTCCCACAGGAAGTGGTTATATAGGGGGCGTAGTGACTCCAAGGGTCAGTGGCTCATTTGCTACTACCCTACACTTCCCTAAGGCCCCTAAATTCAGTATTTTGGGGAGCCACTAGCACCAGAGAAGCGGATCCTGATGACCTAAGAAGAGAGGGGACACCGAAGAGCCACAAAAGCAGAGAGGAGAGAAGCCGCAGCTGACCTGGTACCAGCCCCGTCAGCCTGTCTGCATCCCTTGTCAAATACTGCACCAAAGGAGGCTCGTCCAGCAGCTGTTAACTCCAGAAACTTGGGAGGACTGCCTGCCTTCGATAAAGAACCAAGACCTCTCGTGGGACAGCGGAACTGTTTCCTGCATCTCACAGCAACTCCAAAAGAAAGGACTCCGAGGCCTCCGGAAACGCCAAAACCTGACACCTGAATGCACCACTGCGCCCCTCGCCTGAGTTGAAGTGGGTCACCAGTGTCAACAAAGTCCCTCAGCCCTCCAGAGCTCGAGTCCATTGTGGTCTCACCCCTCGTGGACTCCCCGATGCCGCCAGCTGCCTCTGCACGCAGCCCCGGGCCATGGAGAAGGTGTCCCTATGTCCCAGAGCATTGCAAGCCTTGAACTGGTTGGTTCACCCCGACTGGCCTTCCAGCCAGAGCCTGCAGCCTCTTTTCACAGTGAACGATCTCCATAGAAACGTTTTGGGCTCCCGACGCTGTATAGCAAGCCTGCACCAGGCCGCCCTTGTGCCGCTGGTGGTGTACGGTTGGTGTTGCCTTAGACCTTACCCTCCACTCACCTTAACTCCTGGAGATTTGTCTTGTAAGTCGCTGTACTATACATGTTTGCAGAACTTGTTCATCCTTCCATAGGATAACATTGCAGAACTCAGAAATTGCACTGTGCCCACTTTTCGAAGGCTAAAGAATTTAAATTTAAAAACGTACTTACCTGAACAATTTCCTAAAATGCTTAAACATAAAGATACCGGCTAATTTTATAAATTGGCGTGGATCTCCTTCTTGAGTCGTGTATGTTATTTATTGCTCATTGTGTGCATCTGCAAATGTCTTGCACTCCTTTGTTTTAAACCTACAGCTGCTCGACCACACTACCCCCTAATAGAGCAATTTGGGTTTGCATAGCAAGCCCCTGTTCATTCATAAGGGAACCCCCTAGACTCTTTACACGGAATATCAGATTCTTGATATATCACATAAGAGCCAGCTTTCTACAACTATCCTCTCAAGTCTATCAGAGACCGGACAGTGGCAGACCGGTTCTTACTCTTAGTCCCTTTAAGTCCAACCAGAACACTAAACAGGTGCTGCTGCCCTTGATGTCTGAGCCATGCCACATCGACTAAGAGGCAACTAGTTAGAAAATCTGGAAAACAGGTAATACGAGAGAGAAAAGGAAAACTTCATATGAGTAAGCTCCTAGGAAATCTTTTATGTTGAAAACAATGCAGGTTTGTTAAAGAGTATTGGAAAGTGGAAACCCTTTGTAGGCCCAAAAAAGACCTCTCAGGACAGATCTGATCTAAAAATCTTAAAATAATAATGAGGAATTAATTAGTTCTAAATATAATAAATCACTTTATAAATCAAAAGCTACGAGCGCCCATGAGAGTAATGTACTCATAGTATTTCAAACCATTTCACTCCTTTCAATAAACAGACAACAGTGCTCTGTGCTCACCTTGCAGGTACTGCTCTCAGTGGCACCCTCACTGGTCAGGAGGATTTCAGGAACAGGTACAATAAGATCAGGCGCTTGCAGATAAAGCTGCAAGAGAAAGTTACGGCAGTGTTTCCCCATAGAGCTGCAAGAGAGGAAACCACAGTGTCAAGGGAAAGCATGGTGAATACTAAAAATAATCTTTATCATATAAGAAGTGACTTGTTATTTTATCAGAATAAGTACTATGAGTGGAACGTTCTCTAATGTACCTTCAACTAAAGCCCCTTAAGCCTTCTCGGAATTAGGCTTTCAACAATAAGAGCATTGCCAGTACAACCAAATAAAAAGAAAAACTTCAAAGACTTTTTCATTATTAAAAAAAAAGCACTCAACATTTCAAGTATAAGGCCATTAAATACAAATAGAAGGAATGCAAACATTTAATTTAGACAACGGTTAACTTATTTTAAAAAAAAAAAAAAAAGTTTAAAGGTGAAAAAAATGACAAAATATGTGCCGCTTATGAGTATCCATTTCATATTGTGTTAGTGGAACTCGCATTTAGGCAAAGAAAAAGTCAATCTGATTAATGTAAAATTAAGATCAATAATTTAACCTAACTTGAATCCCTTGTTTTATAGGAAGGAAGGTAGAGTTGTTTATCATTTGCAGGAGTTTGAATCTGCAGGTATAACGCTTAGCTGAAGAACACTCTAAATTTTAAAAACTGATTTGGTCTAATGTTCTTATAATGCCCACTCTACGGCTGTTCTCAGTCTCTGTTTTTAATTTTTAGCATGAACACTAAGAAGGAAGATCCCAGAAAAAAACCATCACAAATTTTCTTTTTGGCCTTGATTTTGAGGCCAGAAAGCATTGCCAAACATACCCTTTTCGGCACATAAGCTACCTGGTGAACTACATATGAAAGGTTGTAATTAGGTGTTTCAACAATGGCAAGCTCATCAAAACTGCTCACATTTTCAGATATGCCCACAACATCCTGTCCCTGACAATTACCTGCAAGGTTCTGTACTATTTCAGATTCTTCTTGTGAGCCTGAACATGCCTCCAAAGGCTTTTCTTCATCATGTCTGGGGGAATCTCAGCTGTTACTTCACATACCAATACACTAGGAGCCATTACATTGTGGTAATTACTTAAGCAGAGTTTTACTTTGAATCATTAAAGAAAAAGTGTATTTTCTTTAATAACATACATTTATGTATAGGTTTTAAAAGTTAAAAGCTGTAATACTTTTTAATTAAATTTTAATATACTGTTATATTTATTTTTAATTCCAGACTGATTTATTTTAAAGTTTTAATTAGTTTAATTATTTTTTTTCTTAACGTGTAATTTTAAATCTTACATTACTTATATACTTATATAGTTTTAGATAGATATGTGTCTGTGTTTTTTGGGGGGGGATAAAACCCCCCCTTTTAAAAAAAATACGTTCTTCCTATTTTCTGCAATTTGTTCCATTAATAATTATTTTCTATTGTTTTGAATTGTTACCCCTCTAACTATCCTTTTATTTTTTTATTATTTATTTTTTCCCTTTTTGGGGTATAAGTCCTCCAGCTTTTTTTTTTTAATATACACACACACACTGATATATACATACATACATATAAATACATGACTCCATTCCATGACAAACCGTTTAAAATATCAGGTTCATGTAACTGCAAAACAGGATATGCAGTGTATAAACTGACATGCAATTGTGTGCTAAGATATCTTGGCAGTGCAACCTTGCAGGACCACAAAAGAATTTTGCAGCATTTGGGCTAAAAGTAACAAAGATGTTTCATACCTACTGGCCAGACACTTTAATAAGCAGCACAACAATGATGAGAAATATTTACAATATTTTGTCATAGCTGCAGTTCAGTGTCATTATAAAGGTGGTAATCGCGAGCGAACGCTTATGCAATTAGAGGCTAGATATATTATAAATTTAGAAACCAAATTGCCAAACGGCTTGAACACTGAAGAAGATTTGTATACTTTTTTATGATCATGATTTTTTTGTAAATTCCCTATCCTGATGATTTAGTGGTGTAAGTGTCATAGATAAGCTTTTGGTTTGATTAATTTATTTAGATAATTTTGGAATTAGTGGATCAATGCAGTAGTTATTGTTGAAAGCCCACTTGGGCGTAATTATTTATTTACCTTTGTTTCATTTATCTATGTGCATATTGAAAGCAAGTTGAAATATGAAATTGAATGATAAGTAAATCATGTAAACAAGAGATTTTTGTTTTGGGTTTGTGTGCCCACTAGGGCTTAATTGGTGATGATTTGACCCATAATCAATCTGGGGTTTGAAAAGCGAGGGTCTCTAGGCACTGGGGGGGAGGTTCGGGGGTATGGCTCCGTGGGGTGCTGTAGAGATCTGAGGAGCCAGGTCTTGAATCCTTCATGAACTGGAGCTGTGTAGGGCTTTTTGGAGGTGGAAGGGTAGATCGTTCCAGGTCTTGGCTGTGAGGTAGTAGAAGGACTTTCCCCATTCCCCCCGTTCTGGTCTTGTAGATGCATGGCATGGTGGCCAGAGAGGTCAGCTGATCAGAGGTTTCTCTTGGGTGCATGGAAGGAGAGGCGGTTGTTTAGGTATGCTGTTCCGATGTTGTGGAGGGCCTTGTATGCGTGTGTGAGGAGCTTGTAGGTTATTCCTCTTTCAATAGGGAGCCAGTGGAGGTTGTAGAGGTGTTGGGCGATGTGGTCGCAGCGGGGAATGTCTAGGATCAGTCTGGCTGCGGCATTCTGGACAGTCTGGAGCTTGCAGAGGAGAGCTTGCAGAGGAGTTTTTTGTTGATTACGGCGTAGAGGGCGTTGCCGTAGTCCAATCTGCTAGTGATGAGGGCATGTGTGACCGTTTTTCTGGATTCGGAGGAGATCCATCTGAACGTTTTCTAGAGCAGGCCGAGGATACCGCGTTGATCTGGGGGTTCATAGTGAGTGATGAGTCCAGTATAATGCTGAGGTTTCGTGCGTGGTCTGCCGGGGTGGGGGGTTCCGAGGGCGGAGGGCCACCAGGTGTCGTACCGTGCTGAGGGGGTGGAGCCAAAGATGAGGACTTCTGTTCTCACGGAGTTGTGTTTCAGGCAGCTGTCCATCCAGGTGGCAACGGCTTTCGTCCCTTCTTGGAAGTTGTGCCTTATGATGTTGGGTTCCTTGGTGAGGGAGAGGATGAGCTGGGTGTCGTCGGTGTAGGAGACTATGTTGAGACCGTGGTTTCGGTCAATGGTTGCGAGAGGGGCCATGTAGATGTTGAAGAGGGTGGGGCTGAGGGAGGATCCCTGGGGTACTCCACATCTGGTCTTTGTGGGTTCTGAGAGGTAGGGTAGGAGTCTGACTCGCTGTATTCTGCCTGTGAGAAATGAGCATATCCAGACTGGTGGCTAGTGTGCGGTGGGAGACGGTGTCGAAGGCAGCTGAGAGGTCCAGGAGGATGAGGGCTGCCGTTTGGCCCTGGTCAAGGATGGCGCGGATGTCATCGGTGGCGGCAAGTAGGGCGGTCTCGGTACTGTGGTTGCTGCTGAATCCGCATTGGGAAATGTCCAGGACGTTGTTGGCTTCGGTGAAGTTTGCTAGCTGGGTGCTGACGGCGTTTTTGATGACTTTGGTTGCAAATGGAAGCAGTGAGATGGGCCTGAAATTCTTGAGGTCTGTCGGGTCTGCGGAGGGTTTCTTCAGGAGGGGGTTGACTTTGGTGCGTTTCCAGTTGTCGGGGAATGTGGCGGTCTCGAGGGAAGAGTTGATGGTCTGGCGTAGTTCGGGTGCGATAGCCGTGGCAGCTCTGTGGAAGATGTGGAGGGGTTTGGGGGGCAGGGGTCTGAGGGTGCTCCGAAGTGGATGTTCTTCATGGTCTTCAAGGTGTCTTCTGTCGTGAGCGGGATCCAAGTGAGCAGGGTCTGTTGGGTGGCGTCGCTGGGGGTGGGGAAAAATCATTGAGAAGGTGCCCAATTTTACCTATTTAGGTAATGTTTTTAACAACAAACTGAATTGGGACAAGCTAATTATGACAAGGGCCCAACAGACCAGTAGAATAACAGAGGGGCTGTTTCGTTTTGCCTGTAAATTGGGACACAAACCGGTTACAGAAATGATAATTTTATACAAATCCAAATGTTTATCTGTAGCTACTTTTGGGGCCGGAGTATGGGGTTATCATAAGAGTTATCAGATTCAGGTTTTAGAGAACAAATTTTTTAAAAGGCTTTTAATGATTCCAAGTAGTACTTCAACCTCATTTTGTCACTCAGAGGTGGGCCTGGAATACGTCAAAGATAGGATAAACATTGCACCCCTTATCCTATGGGCGAAAATCTGGTCTTCAGAGACTTTGACATTCACTAGGAGTATCCTTAAAGATTGTATGAACCTGGATAATGCAATGTCACTCCCTTGGCTGCGTTATGTTAGGGATACTTTTTATAAGATTGGCCTAGAGGAATGTTATAATAACCCAGATACTATTGAGTCTAATATGAAAATGATTATAAAAAATGCATACCGCACTGAATTAAGGATGTCTGACCAGGGCAGGGGAACGTTAGATGATGGGGCATTAGGTCCCCAGCAATTTTATTTGTCTTTTACTTCGCAAGTACAATCGCGTTTTCTGTTGACCAGATTTCGATTGGGAACACTGCATTTTTTAGTGGCCTATCCTAAAGAGGCTGGCTGGTGTGAGAGACTAGCCCCGTCCTTGTAATAATCTGGCCAAACAGAGTAAAACGCATTTTATGTTGTTCTGTTCCCTGTATAAATACCCTAGAGCACGTTTTATTAAACCTATATTGAACGCTATTAGGCCCTGCTCTTATCAAGAGGGCTATGCCTATTTAAGGGCACTATCTACGGCTGTAATCTCTAGTGCAGTACTTAGTTTTATTAGAACTGCATTTATAATCAGGAAACGTTATGAAGTGTGAAAATGAATCTAATTTTATTCATTTTACTAAGAATTTTCTTTTTAGTCAATTGTACAAACTGAGGTGGGGATAGCAATGATGATTTTAAAATTGATTAATTTTGCTGGTTTATTAAGATCTATGGAAGGGATTATGTGCGAATTTTGTAATTGTTTTTAGATGTTTTATTGTGTAAACTTTTATGATTCTAATGAATCGAATAAAGTTATTTGAACGAACGGGTCTGTTGGGTGGCGTCGCTGGGGGTGGGAGCTGAAGCGATGCAGAGGTCCTGGTTGTCGAAGTTATCGTACAGCGTCTTAATCTTGAGGTGGAAAAAGGTGCAGAGTCTGTTGCAGAGGTCTTGGGAGGGAGGGACATCTGAAGTTTCGCTGCTGGGTTTGGCAAATTCCTGGATGATGGAGAAAAGTTCTTTGGAGTTGTGGGTGAGGATTCGGTCTTGGAGGAAGTTCTTCTTTGTGGATTTGATGAGTTGGTGGTGTGCTGTGGTGGCTGTTCTGTAGGCGGTGCGTGTTTCTGAGGTTTTGCTGTTCTTGCACGTCTTTTCGAGTCGTCGGCAGGATCGCTTGGCTTCTTGATGTGTCGCCCTGTGGCTTTCTTGAGGGGAGCGAGAGTGTTAACACAGTTGGTGATCCAGCAGTGGAGGTTGCGTGCCGCAGTGTAAGTGTGGGCATCGTTGGAGGTGGGGTGCAGGGGAGTACGGCGGTGATCTGTTCTTCGGTTACTTTGTTCCAGCTTCTGCGGGGGGAGGGGGTGGGAGATAGCAGTGCACGTGCCTGTGTACGGTGGGTTTTCTGAAGGAGCAATGGATGCAGTGGTGGTCCGTTCAAGGAAGTTCCGTGGTGTGGCTATAGGAGACGCTGTTTCCTCCTGTGCAGATGGGGTCAAGTGTGTGTCTTGCCGTGTGCATGGGGGTGGTGACAAGCTGTTTCAGTCCTATGTTCTCCAGGAGGGCGGTGTGTTGGGGTCGTGGTGGTTGTCCAGTTGGTAGTTTAGGTCTCCGAGTAGGATGTAGTCTGTGGAGGCGAGGGCATGGGGTGCAATGAGGTCAGCGATAGTGTCGGTGAAGGGAGCCCGGGGGGCCAGGTGGCCTGTAGATGAGGGTTCCTCAGAGAGTTGTTTTGGGGTTGGTCTGGATCTGGAAGTGGAGATGTTCCATGTGGGTCATAGCATCGTCTGGGTCAGTGGTTGTCATGTGGAGGGAGCTTTTGTGGACGATGGCGATGCCTCCTCCTGGGCAGGTGGGGCGGTCTTCTCAGGATCTTGTATCCGCTGGGAATGACGACTGCGATGTCGGGCGTGGAGTTGGCGCTGGTCCAGGTTTCTGTGAGGAAGGCGACGTCGGGCGTCTGGGTGTTGAGGAGGTCCCAGATTTCTATGGCGTGCCTGTGAGGAAGCGCACGTTGAAGACTATGCAGTTCAGTGGTTTGTGTGTGATGACGTCCGGTAGGCTGGATGGTGCTGCTGGGGTCTGGAGGTGGGTGAAGGTGCAGCGGCAGTGTCGGCAGGAGACTTAGGTGTCGCTCGGCGACGAAAGCTGGCAGTTGTTGCTGCGTCCGGGGTTGAGAGTGCGGAGGGTGCAGGAGTCGTAACGGAGGCGGGTTGGGGGACCAGGGTCCCTGGCACTGGTCGCGGTCGGGGACAGGCGCAGGCGGGATTGCCTTTGGCGGAGTGATTTTTATCATAAAATCCCTGAATGAAAGGTTGATAAAAATAATATGGAAGCATTGATATTATCATTTATTCAGCATAATAATCGAAATATTATCGAATTTAATATCAGCACAGATGAATTGTTTAAATTAACTAATATCAGTTTGTACTATGTAGCGTTGATCAACAACTGTAATTTGCATAGTATTTCTTTTATGTTGTTAAATCACATGTGCACTATAAAAATGGGATAAAAATGGCACGTATGTGAGCATGGCCAAACAGTTTGCCCTAAACACATTATGGCAGATCGTGGTAAATTGATTCATTAAACATGAGTGGAGAGTGCTGAAGGTGTCTACGCCTGGTCATTTTGGATACAAATGGATTTATAGGCGTTTTGTATATATGTGTCATGTGATCAAGGCCCGTGGGAAGGGCCGAAACGCGGCATGGCGACATCTCGCACTGGAATAAAATAATTTTGCACTAAGACTGTGGTCCGTATCAGATTTCTGGTAAAGGAATACTCATATTAGAAGCGGAATACCTTGGATATATATATATATATATAGATATATATATATACACACACACACACACACACACACGTGTGTTTAGCAAATATATGTATAGCATATTTGTGTGCCTATTTAGAAATAAACTTATATTTTAACGGTGTTAATATTTTACAAATTTTCAAACTAATTATCTTTGACAAAAATTACTTAGAAGAACAAGTAACTTACCTTAAGTAATGCTCTTAATGGTAGAGACTCTATCTACCTGTAGATTCAACACCTACTGAATATGCCCTAGGCTTCCGACTGGATCAGGAAAATTTTCAGCAGTACCTCGGTGCACTGTCAGGTAGCTCAGAGCGGTTCAGCACCGAAGTTGTTCCACTCAGGAAATCAAGTGCGGTGGCAATATAGGTGCCACCCCTGTGTGCAGACGTCTGTTGTTTGAGGCTGTCTGCGCCCCCAGACGCAAAGCCCCAAGAGCAAATTGGTTGTGATCAGTGTGAAGATTTCTAGACGTGGGATCTTATTAGTAGAGAGAGTCCAATCACAGAACAGGGAGGATTGGAGAGCAGGTGAGAAATCTGCAGCTAAATTAAGTCTCTACCTGAAAGAGCATTACTAAATGTAAGCAAAATGTTCTTCTAATAGAGACTTATAGTCACAGATTCCTCACCTTTTGAATAGATACCAAAAGCTGGATCTATTTTGAGGCAGCACTGTGAATGGACTCAAACCAGAAAATCGTGCAGGACCGAGTGGGCAAAATGGCTTTAATTGGTAACCTGAATGTCCAGGCAATAGTGCATTGTGAATGGAGGGACGCCCACATAGCCACCTGGAAAATGTCTGAGAAAGGGACTCCATGTGCCAACGCAGTGGTAGCAGCACACGGCTCTTCCAGAAGTTATTTTTTAGCCAATGTGTAGAAGATCCTAATGCAGAGAATTATCCAGCTGGAGATGGTTCTTTTTTGCACAGCCTTGCCTTTTCTCGCTCCAGCAAACTCCACAAAGAAATTACTGTCCACCCGGTGTTCTACATAGATCGTACCAAAGAAACTCAGCAGTCTCTTGGAGTCCAAACAATGGAGTCTCTACTCCTTAGAGGTGTGAGGTGGAGAGTAGAACGCGAGCAAAGTGATGGTTTGACCGAACTAGAATGGTGTCAAAACTGTTGGTAGAAAAGATGACAGAGTCCGCAGAACCAGTGTGCCTGGGAAGGTTGTGCATGGTGGTTTAACACAAAGAGCTTGAAGCTCATTCACCCACCGTGACGAGGTGATGGCAATGAGGAACACGGTCTCGATAGTAAGGCGCTGTAAGGGGAAGCTGTGAAGCAGCTCGAATGCAGTATATAGGAAACTGGCCTTTTGTTGCAGTTGCCCCCACACTTTCTGCTCCCTTTTTAGCGACTAGATGCAAATTTTTGAGACTGACAGTGCACTGAGGCCTGCTAACCAGACCTCAGTGCTCCTTCCCTAGAACTAGGTGAAGTCTAACTGTTCTACAATTGGCTAAGGACTTTAGCACCCTGTAAGTCCCTAGTAAATAGTATCCCAGGTACCTAGGGCATGGGTGTTAAAGAGGGTCCCTAAAGGCTGCAGCATATCTTATGCCACCCGAAGGGACTCACATACAAATTCCACACAGACTGCCATTGCAGACTGCGTGACATGGTGCAAACCATGAGTGAAAACATGACATGACACACTCCTGTGTGTCATGCCAAAGTCACTGCATCTAATATATGTAAGTCATCCCTACAACAGGCCTTTGAGCCCTAAGGCAGGGTGCATTATATTTTATGTGATGACATATCTGCATGAGAAGATATGCCCCTGTGATGTCCAGTTCCATTAGTAGATATTGCAAGCGAGCAGGGAACCTACGTTAAGGTACGTACTGGACTCTGGTCAAAACGGGTTACCCAGCTACATGATGGCTTCACTGAAACCTAAGGTGTTTGGTATCAAACACCTCATATTAATAAACCCACACTGATACCAGTGATGGTTTTATTAATACATGCACCCCCAGAGGGTACCTTAGAGGTACCCTCTGAATCCAACTAGTCCTCTATTGTGCTGGCTGACTGGTCCAGTCCGTCCTGCCACCACAGACGAGTCTGACCCCCTAGGAGGTGAGAGCCCCGCTCTCAGAGGACAGAAACAATGCCTGCTGTGGCAGGAGGTGTTTGCACCTCCTATAAGCAGGATGACTGGTGATCTGCATATCAAGGCAGGAGGCTTCAAGGGCCTCTGCTGCCTTTGATATGCGTTGCAAGGCTTCCTCAGACAGGGGAAATGCCACCCCCTGTCCTGGGCCCATTTGGCACTAGGGTAGGCAGGAAGATTAGCTATGAAGGAGGCGTGTTGCACTGCCAGGTTGCACACACCTCTAGGATGAACAGCCTGAAGTGAACACAAAGTTAGAAATTCCACCATCTTGTGTGTGGTAGAATTAGGAATTCTGGGACAGGGTGATACCCACTCCCCAAAGGAACTGGTCATTTAGAGGGATGTAGTGATCCCAGTGGTAAGTAGCTCATTGGCTACTACCTCTCACTTCCTTAAACGCCCTTAAATTGAGTATTTACGGGACCCCCAGATACCAGTACTTCAGATTTCGACGGATACAAAAGAATGTAATGGACAAAGAAGACTGCTGACTTGAGAACCGAAAAGCACAACTGACTTGGCGCCAGCCCTGCCAGCTGCACCCGACCCTCGCGGAGCAACTGACTCCTAAGTCGCTGTTAAGTGCCTGAATGCAGTACATGTTTTCCCCCATAGGATAATCTTACCGCTCCCAAAAATTGCATTGTGTCAACTTTTGAAAACTGTAAAAATTCATAACTCGAGGCGTACTTACCTGATTCTGATGATCTTGGCATCTAAATTCATATAAAAGTAAGTGTTATTTTTATAGACTGGTTTTGGATTTCTTTATTGAGTGTGTGTTTCACTTACTGCCTTTTGAGCGCAATAAATGCTTAGCACTACCCTCTGATATGCCTACCTGCTCGCCTACACTACCACAAAAGAGAGCATTTGGGGTTTCATTTTTGCCTCTGTAAACCATTTGGGGGTTGCTTGGACTCTTTACACAGTGTACCTCATTTTGCTCCACTATAAAAAGAGCCAACTTCCTACATTGGTGATACCGCAGTGGGACAGAAGACTTGCATTTACTGTACCACTCTGTCAGTGTTGTGATTCCACAGAGAAATCCACAATTGAATTTAGCTGCCAAAAATATTTTTCAAATTATTGATTTTTTTTCCAAATTTCTAATCTGGTCTGTTAGGGCCTTGGTTAAGTCCCCCAGTCCTTGTTGTTTAGAAATGTAAAAAGTATCCTAGACAGTTAGGCGCTCTTAAAAGTATAGTCTGGTAGATTTTTTCTAACTTACTAAAAAGGTCCCAACTGTTCTAAAACACCATTTCTGAGGCAGAGGGTAGTGCCCAGGCGCTCAACCAGACTCCCAAGAGACTTAAGTTGGTGCAACGTAAGGGCCTCTGCTCAGCATGGAACCTTGCCATGGGGCCTGAACCTACAAAGGCCCACCTGCAGAACCTGCTTGCTAAGCATTATACGGACATGGCTGAGGGAGGAAATACAAATTAAACACTAGAGGGAGATGCCAGTGAGGGTGATGAGGAAGTCTCCAGTTCACCTACTGACAGTACCTCTACTGGGAGTACTCCTAGTAGTAACCCAGAGGAAGCTGAGGAGGAGGATCCTGACCTTCACAAACTAGCCAGGAGGCTAGCTTTAGAACCTAAACTCTTAGCTATAGAAGAAAAAATAATTGACATAGGCCTAACACCCACCTCTGGTGGCAGCAACAAGTTAAATGGGGTGAGAGAGGAAACTTTTGACCCTAAAATCCCCAAAGGGATTGTCCCCAAATATGTTGAGGGCGATGATATAACCAAGTAGTTCCCAGCCTTTGAGAGAGCTTGTAGAATGAGGAGGTTACACCAGAAACACAGGGGCTCTCTACTCTGGGAGCTGTTCTCAGGTAAGTGCAGGGATAGACTCCTGACACAGAGAGACAGAGGCTGACTCCCTTGACCTCATTTGATTTGACGTATAATTTTATATAGCGCTCAAATGCCCTGAGGTGTCTTGGCGCTGCTACTGTTCTAAACGAGAAGAGAAGGTGAGACCAAAACAAGGCAGCTCTACTGATTAAAAAGCCAAGTCTTCAGGGATTTTCGAAAAGACAGGAGATCTGGACACTTCCTTAGATTCATGGGGAGGGAGCTCCATGATCTTGAGCCTTCAGGACAAAACTCCTACCTCCCCATGAGGCTCGTTTAACCTTAGGTAAAACTAAGTACTTTGCATCTGAGGATCTGAGTGTCCCAGGAGGGGTGTACCAGACAAATTTCTCACGAAGATAGTAAGGACCAATATTGTGCAGTGCTTTAAAAGCAATAAAGAGCACATTAAATTCAATCCTTTTTGCCACTGGAAGTCAGTGCAGCTTGATGAAGGCCTGTGATGCTGATTGGTAGTTTGGTACTCTTGCAAGAAACCAAACTGAGGCATTCTGCAGCACCTGGAGTTTTAAGATGGATTTTTTTCAAATGCTGATGAAAAGGAAGTTCCCATAGTCAAGTTTAGCTAGGACTAAGGTCGTAACCACCATTTTTTTGAAGGTCCGAGGGGATAAAAGGGCAGATTTTTCTAAATACTCTTAAAGTGAAGAATACTGATGAGGCTAGAGCACTGCCCTAAAAATTTAGTTTATCATCAAAAAGGATTCCCAAGTTCTTCACTTTCCGCACTGGTGTGGGTGGAACCCCCCATATCCTGCGGCCACCAGCTTGGTGATCAGAAGGAGTTGTTTTTGCCAAAAAAAAGGACCTCAGTCTTTCCAGAGTTAAGCTTTAGGCAATTTAATCTCATCCAGCGTTTTACCTGGGACATATAGGAACTAAACTTTTGAGCAATTGCTTGATATGGATACCACAATGTGGGTGTCATCGGCGTAAGACACCACAGAGAAACCCAACGATTTTATCAGTCTTGCCAGTGGAGTAACAGAGATTAAAAAGAGTAGGGATCAATGAGATGCCCTGGGGTACCCCACATGGCAGACAAAAATGTTCAGAGATGAGATCACTAATAGCAACATGGTTCATTCTATTAATTAGAAAAGATGTTATTCCCTTGAGCGCAAGGCCACTTATTCCTAGCTCAGCAAGTCAGTCAATTAAGATATTATGACTGACCATATCAAAGGCCGCTGAGAGATCTAATAATATCAAAGCGGCCTGACCTTCACCATCTAGAATACACCTCAGTTCCTCTGATGCAGCTATCAGTGCTGTCTCTGTGTACCTTTTTAAAACCATATTAAGTGCAATCCAAAAGGTTATTGTCAATAAATGACACAAGCTTACAGTTCAAAGCCTTCTCTAATAATTTGGCTGGGAAGGGCAGTCTTGCGATTGTCAAGGCTACTGGGCTCTTGAGGATCCAAATCATTTTTTTCAGCGAAGGTAGAATGGAGGCTTTCTTCCACTCGGAGGGAAAATGTCAAGTGTTGATGATTTTGTTAAAAATCATAGTCAATTGAGTGCCAAAAATCTCAGGAGCAAGAACAACAATTTTTGGGGGGCGCGGATCTAGTGGTGATCCTGACTTAATAGAACCAATTAACTTTAAAACTTGCTCTACGCTAAGCAAGGAGAATTTATCGAAGATGGTAGGTGAAAGTTGTATTATATTCGTCAGAGGTTTAGACGCTCTTTGATTACTGGATGTAAAAGTGTCAAAGGCTTCCTTTACTTTTTTCTGGAACAAATTAGCAAGGACTTTACAGAATGTCTGGCTGCAACTGCTGTTGCTAGACACAGGTATTTTTGTTATTTTCTTCTTTTTTTTTACAGTAATAAAAAGCTCCTTTACCAAGTTTCCAGATTGAAGAATCTTGTCTGTAAAATATTTAGTTTTTTCTTCTAATATAATTTTTTTGTATTCTGCTATTGACTGTTTATAAACCTCTCTATCTTGGGAATCATATTTAGATCTCCAAACTCGCTCTATTTTCCTACACAACTGTTTCTGGTTCTTAGACATTCAGAAAACCATGGTTCTAAAGGGGTTTTTTGGCGATTAGTAAGGACTTTTTCAGGTTCGAGAATGTCAGTTGCTTTATTAATCCAGGCCGAATACTTCTGTATAGTTGTATACAGATCATGCATAGGACTGAGGTTAGATTCAGGTAAGGTTTCTAATAAAACTGAGACAAGATCTGAGGAGCTGATCTTCTGCAATGCCCTACTATTTGTGGCCTGAGGATTTAAAACCACCTTGGGTTGAGGCTGTGGTAGATTGATGGAAAACATCACAGCTTTATGGTCAGACCACACTAGAGGTAAGACATCCATTATCTTCAGGTAAGGGTTACTGGAGAAGATACCATCCAGCGTGTGTCCTGCAGAATGTGTGGCAGATTTAACTATTTGATGCAACCCTAAACTCCTCATAGTATCCGTCAAAAAATAGTATCTTTGACCTCTGTGTTCTCTAATTGGAAATTAAAGTCACCCAGCACTGTAAAATCCATCAGTTTAATACTAGGTTCTATCAGTGAACTTAGATTTGGTACAAAGGATGCTCTGAGTCCTGGGGGACGGTAAAGTAGTATTCCTCTGAACAAATAATGTTTTGTTAGTTCTATTTGGAAGGAAACATTTTCACAAATTGGGACTACTTACACCTGGAAAATAGCGTGTAACAAAATGATCACGAGTGACAATGGCCAGCCCTCCCCCTCTTTTAGTTTGCCTATCTGCTTTAGCAATTGTATAACCTGCTGGTATTGCTTGAACCAAGTCTGGGCCAGAAGTATTGTTTGCCCATGTTCCAGTAATAAAAATTATATCCACCTTATGAGTGTCTACAAATTCTGCAAACTTAATTTTACGTTTAATTAGGGACCTTGCGTTCAATAATGAGCATTTGAAGACATCATATGGGGTAAGTTGAGGGGCTAAATCAAGATTCTTACATTGTATGTCTCGAGTAACTTCATTAGTGAGAGACAAATTGCAATTAGGGCATTTCTCCTGGTCGAAGCCTGAACCCAGTTCTACTTTAATACAGCGTGAGACCTCATGAAGGATACCCTGATTGAGGGCTTTGGACTCACCACTGAGGAGTACAGGATTAGGTTCAGGGAGACTGGCAAAAAAACGAATTAAACCTGGGTAGATTTTGTAGACTTTTCAGTCAAAACACGAGGTGGCTGGTTAAAAGGTAACAAGGTGCAGGACTATGAAGGGATCTACAATTTGATTATGAAGGAGCACATTAAGCAAACTGTACATTAGAAACATTACATCAGCATCTAGTAGACATGTCACTTTCTAGTCCCAGTGAGCTGGCTAAGAAAGCTGATAAATGGGTTAGGACTAGAATTCCCAAGAAGCAACGGGGGCAGGGGGGGTGGTTCAAGAAATGGAGCGCAGGCCCACACAAGGGAAAAGAAGGAGGTGATAAGTCCCTCAAAGAGGTTCCTTCAGAGACTCAGGCCCCTAAAAAGATGGATAGCGCATCCCACCCCACCTCTATTGGTAAGCAGAGCAGTGGGGACCTGAAGCTGAAAACAAAAAGCCATAGACTGTAGGCCCTACTTTGATTGTCAGCAGGATGGGCACTTAGCTTGCCCCAAGAAGAAGGTAGGCACCAGTGTAGCCTTTGAGGATTGCTCCTCAGATGAGGGCATCCTTGTAGCTTTTAACTGGGAAATTGGGCCAGAAGGTGAGGTTCCAGAGGGAAGCAGACACTTCCATCCCATTGAGGTGAAAGAAATCCCAGTCACTGCCCTGAGGGATACGTGTGCCAATCACACCATTGGGCATGTCAGGCTGGTATCCTCAGACCAGTATTTGCCAGAATAGACTAGACCAGTAGGGGTTATCCCAGGGGAGATTACTGTTAGGGCTGCGGCTTTAGTACAACTAAAGGTAGCTGGGTCCCTTAGTTGCCAGAGGGTGGTAGTCAGTTGAGACCTCCCCCTTGATTGTCTCCTTGGAAATTACCTCCCAGAGGTTGGTTTGAGCCCAAAAGAGGTACTGGTTCAGTGCCAGTCCTCTCCCAAGGATTCTGGAGGTGCTGAACATACTGTTAGTACAAGAAGGCCCCAAAGAAAGACAAGAAGGAAAAGGTAAAGGAAACGGAGGCAACTTTTAGCCAAAGTTCCAGTGAGCCAAGGAGATCCTGCTCCAGATGGAGAGGGCTCTACAGTTGGCACTGGTGAAGCCCTACCTGCCCACAAGAAATCCTGACTAGTCAGGCAGCAGTTAAGCATGAGATGGTGGCTCCTCAGCTAAAGGAAGAGAGAGTGGAAGGAGGGTGTTTGCTACAAGATGTAGTAACCCTCCACCCAAAAACAGCAGACCGGCTCCCCGAACACACAGAAACCTGTAAGCTAGCCACTTCACCTGAAGAGCTAAAGGTGTGGCTCTGGGTACTGACAGCTGTCGGTAGCCTCTGCTGGATGCTAGCCTTTATTGCTGGACTGTCCTTGGCACGGTGGTCTGACCCCATGTCAAAAAGCAAGTTAGGCCCCCTGACTCTGTTGGTCATGGTGGGGTTACTCCAGTTGTGGATAACCTCTTTAGGTAAACTGGGGGTTGCCCTGGAATAGACGGAGTTAGCAGAGGTAGCCACCTCTAACCCCAAGGAAAGGAGAAAAAGACACAGATCTAGTGCATCGTACAATGGGTCCTGTAACTGTTGGGATAGGTCAGCTGCACAGAGGCAGTGACTAGCATCTAATACATGTGGGCCAACCCTACAGCAGGCCTTTGAGCCCTAAGACATGGTGCATTATATTTTATGTGAGGACATATCTGCATGAGCTGTGATATCTAGTTCTATTCCTAGATAATGCAAGTGAGCAGGGAAGCCATCTTAAGCTATGTACTGGACACTGGTCAAAAAGAGTTACCCAGCTACATGATGGCTTCACTGAAACCTATGGTGTTTAGTGTCAAACACCTCGTATTAATAAGCCCACACTGATTCCAGTGATGGATTTATTAATACATCCACCCAGAGGGTACCTTAGAGGTACCCCATGAACCCAACTAGTCCTCTATTGTGCCGGCTGACTGGTCCAGTCCAGCCTGCCACCACAGAAGAGTTTATGACCCCACTAGGAGATGAGAGTCCTGCTCTCAGAGGACAGAAACAATGCCTGCTCTGGCAGGAGGTGTTTGCACTTCCTCAAAGCAGGATGACTATTGATCTACATATCTAGGCAGGAGACTTCAAATGCCTCTGCTGCCTTTGATATGCGACCCAAGGCTTCCACATACAGGGGAAATGCCACCCCTGCCCTGGGTCCATCTGGCACTAGGACAGGTGGGAAAATTAGCTATGCAGGAGGCATGTTGCACTGCCAGGTTGCACACACCTCTAGGGTGAACAGCCTGAAGGGAACACAAATTTAGAAATTCCACCATCTTGTGTGTAGTGGAATTAGGAATTCTGGGACAAGGTGATGCCCACTCCTAGAGCCAGTGGTCATCTAAGGGGGTGTAGTGACCCCAGGGGTAAGTAGCCCATTGGCTACTACCCCTCACTCCCCTTAACGCTCCTAAATTGAGTACTGGTATCAGGGGAGTCCTGAGAACTGAGGAGCATGACTGACTTAGCACCAACCCTGCCAGCCTGCATGCTGCAGCCGATCCTCATGGAGCAACCGGCTCATCCTGTCGCTGTGCAGACTCCAAGAAACCCGGAGGGCTTCCAGTGCTTCTCCAATTGCCAAAGAAACTTATTGGAGTATAGAAGTTACTCCCCTACAACCGCAGGCACCAAAGAAGCAAGACCTGGTTCACCGACCTGCAGGCCATCGGGACTACCAACGCAGCAGCCGCCCAGGAAGAGGTAGCCATGATCCTACAGGTCAGATACGTCCTCCCTCCAAGTGTGAGGACACCAGGTCTGACCGGAGCCGCAAAACACCAATACATGGGGTACTGGACCTCTTGCAGCAACCAAGGCTTGTTCTGTCCAGTCCAAGGAAGACTGACCTGCACGTTGAGGGACTTCAGGGACAGTGAGACCCATACAGAGAGAGAGAGTCAGGAGGAGGTGACAGTGTCCACAGGTCCTGAGACCCACAAGAGCCAAGCCTATCCTTGGGTCTGGCCAGACTGGATTTCCAGTCGCTGCCTGCAGCCTCCTTCTGCAGGCACCCTCCAACCGCAAGTGACTCCAAAAGACACCACTGCACCGAGCCCCACTACCCGAGGAGAAGTGGACCAATGGTGTCGCTACATGCAAAAGCATCTCAAGGGTCAAGGCCCCCTGTGGGTTCCCCCAGACTGGTCCCCCAGTCCCAGCTTGCAGCCTCTTTCCGACCGAACCATTCCCCATTAAAGTGAATGGGACACCCAACGCTGTAACACACCTCTGCACACCGAAGCCGCAGAGCTTCCCGAGGTGACCTGTTAGTGTGACCTTGGACCTAGCCCATACACCTTAAGTCCAGAAGAATAATCACGTAAGTAGCTGATAAGTGCCCGAAAGCAGTACATGTTTTCACTCCATAGAATAACATTACAGCGCCCACAAATTGCAGTCAACTTTTGAAAACTGTAAAAATTAATAACTCGAAAAGAACTTACCTGATTCTGATGATCTTGGTATCTAAATTCATATAAAAGTATGTGTTATTTTTATAAATTGGTGTCAAATTTCTTTATTGAGCGTGGTCTCACTTACTGCCTTTGTGTGTGCAATAAATACTTAGCACTACCCTCTAGTATGCCTAACTGCTCACCCACACTACCACAAAAGAGAGCATTTGGGGTGTCATTTGTGCCTCTGTAAACCAGTTGGGGTTTGCTTTGACTATTTACACAGTGTACCTCATTTTGGTCCACTATATAAAGAGCCAGCTTCCTACAGAGATTACATTAAATAAGTGAGGACCAGATTAAGGTCACATTGGGGCATCACAAAAGGAGAAGTGAGAAACATATGTTGTAGCCCTTTTCAAAATTTGACTTATACAAGGAGGGCAGATCTGGCAATAATAACCTGGAAGGGCTGAAAGATAACCTTTAACCGTGCCCAAAAACAACCCAGTCTTGTCGGGCAAGGGAACAAAACAAATAACAATGTCAGATAACTTGGCCCAGAGGAGGTCAGTCCAGCATGTGCCACACCAAACCACAAATTTGTCCCAATGACCATGGCTTATACCTTTTTTTTTTTTAATCGAGGGAGGCCTGGCTGCCAAGATGACCGCAACCACTTCCGGAAGAACAAAAAAGGCAGTCTCCCTAACATACCCGGGAATTCAACAAAGCTCAGAGAGAGATGGGGGGGGAAGACCTGGGGCATATAGAAGATGAGGAATGGCTGGAGGCAACTGCATCCCCAAAAGAGGTTGCCATACGTTCCTGTTTCCGACTAATATAATTGAAAATTATACACAGAACTTATTATGCCTGCACCACTCTTGTAAAAATGGGGAAAAGAACCTTGCCGCAATGCATCAGGGGATGTGGATGCGAGGGCACATTCTTCCATATTTGGTGGGACTGCCCTGTAATCCAGGAATATTGGGGAGAAGGGAAATCCCGGGTGGCAACGACCTGGGCGGAGAAAATCGACTTCACTCCCCAATTATGCTTGTTGAATATATGGGGAACGACAGATCTCACAAGGGTAGGAAAACGATGGGTTACACTCGGCCTCATGGTCACGAAACACAATATAGCAAGAGAGTGGGGGGTGGACTCTAGACCAACCCTGAGGGATTGGGAAGAAGACATGGATTGGTGTATGCAAGCGGAACGTGTTGTTTATGAGAGTAGAGGGTGTCTCTATAAATGGTCCAAAATCTGGGGAAACTGGAATACTGATAGAGGGATGCTATGTCCAACCATCCAGGTAACCGATCAGCTGGAAGAAGAGTGACTCCTTATGGGAGTGATGGAGCCCATGTGTTGACAACTGTTATCTTGTAGTCTTGAAGGTGTGGGAAGGTAATATTTGCTTATGTTTGTATTGCCACAATTGTCCATCTGTAAGAACTAAACTACTGCTGTTCTGCTTACAATAAAAAGAGTTTTGAAAAAAAAAGAATGGAAAAATAAAACCACTTCCGGAAGAAGGTCCAAGGTTGTCAGCTTTCGCCACTCAATCTCCAAGCATGAAGGTGGAGACTGTGGAGCCCAGGTGCAGAACCCTGCCCAGTTGCTGCAACGGGAGGTCCTCCTGGAGGGGCAGGATGATCGGAGGACATATGCTCAAGCCCAGGAGTTCTCAATACCACACTTTCTGTGCACAATCTGGAGCCACTGTATGACCAGGGTCTGGTTGGTCCTGATCATCTTCAGAACCTAGGGCAGGAGTGGTATCAGCAGGAAGGCATTCAGGAGTCCAGAGTTCTACTCGAGGCAGAACGAATCTCCGAGCGAAAGACGCCCTTGAAACTCCAACGCGCAGATGTGCTGACATTGCGCCTTCTCAGCGGTGGACAGCAGATCTAGCAAAGTTTCTCCTATTTGTGGAAGAGACCTTGCGCCACCTCCGGGTGTAATTGCTATTCGTGATTTGCTAAGCGTCGACGGATGAGCCAGTCCAACCAAGCATACAAAGATCCTGCCAAGTGGTTCACCATTAAGAAAATTAATTGGCAGTCCAGTCAGTTCCAGAAGCATAAGGCCTCCAGGCACAGGGTCTGTGACACCACCCTGCCCTTTTTGTTGTAAAACCATATGGCGGTGGTGTTGTCCCTGAGCACCTATACCAGCTTCCTCTTGATGGAGGACAGGAAGGCTTTCAACACCAAGAGGATTGTCCCCAGCTTCATGCGCTTGACATGGAGCCGTGACTTCACTAGAGACTTCTGATCTCCACCTCTCACAGGTGGCCCTCCCAACCCAGTAGCAATACATCGATCACCACTGTCACCTCTAGAAAGGTGAGGAAGAAGGATCTGTCGCTGACCCAATCGCAGTCCAACAGCCACCACTGCAGGTCTTTCGTAGTCTCCTCTGAAATCTGAATGTGGTTGGAGAAGTCCCTTAGATGTTGGGCCCACAGAGTTCAAATCCCACTGCAGAGCCCGCAAAAGCCACCTCGCATGTTCGATCAGCAGAATTTAGGAGGCCATCAGCCCCATTAGTCACAGAGTCAACCTCACTGAAATCCAGGACAGAGGATGAAAGATCAGAATCATAGCCTGAATGTCCTAGACTCTCTATTCCCAGCAGAAAGGCACAATTCTGAACCAGGTCCAGAATAGCTCCAATGAAAGGGCATCTGAAAAGAAGTCAGGTGGCACTTCGGCACGTTGCTAGTGAACCCCAAGGGTGACAGGAAGTTCACTGTAGTCTGGAGATGGATGACGCCAGCATGTGGGGAACCCACCTTCAACACACAGGCATTGAGATAAGGGAAGAACGGCAGCCCTGACATCCGAATTTGTTCTGAAACCACCGACAACTTTCGTGAACACTCGAGGGGCACTGGTCAGACCAAAGCGAAGCACCACAAACTGAAAATGCTCTTATCTGATCACAGGTAGCGCCAGGACTGATATATGGAAATAAGCATTCTGCAGGTCCAATGTCACCATCCAGACTCCAGGGTCGAGGGCATTAAAGACCTGGGTTAAGATGAGCATTTTGAATTTCTCCTTCTGGAGGAAGGTGCTGAGAGGGCGCAGGTCTAAAATTGGCAGCAGGCCTCCATCTTTCTTGGGCACCAGAAAGTAGCCGGAATAATACCCACAAGCTACTTCCAGCACAGGTATCCCCTCGATAGCCCCACTGGCCAAAAGAGTCTGCACTGCTGTAAAATGAAGAGATAGTCACCCCTCAGTCACTGTGGGGATGCTGGAAGGTGTGATGGGGAATAGTCCTAGCAAACAATTTGTAGAACCTACTTGGCCAAAGTTATTGCTCACCACTG
This sequence comes from Calotriton arnoldi, assembly GCA_963921515.1. NCBI lineage: Eukaryota > Metazoa > Chordata > Amphibia > Caudata > Salamandridae > Calotriton > Calotriton arnoldi. The sequence continues at coordinate 2,728,663 of CAWUFW010001119.1, read as the reverse complement.
CATGCAGAATCAGTGGATTCTGCCTCCCACTGGGTGGTTGTGTGCCTGTAAGGGCACACTAAAGAGGTTTGGTAGGTGGGGCTGCAGGGGGGGCAGTAGACTGAGCAGCCCACTGATCTTGGCCGCGGTGGGCACCTTGGTCTCGACCGCAAAACTTGTGTGCTCCTTGCGGAGACTGCACAGGCTGGAGGTAGGGGACACCTCGGCCAAAGCCATGAAAGGAGAGGTGGAACTGTTGCAGTTTGCGAGATGGATTGGAAAGGCCCAGAGAGGGTGCAGTAGCCCTGCACTCCATAAACACTTTAAAGCGGAATCAGCCTTGTCCTCGAACAGGCGAGTTCCCGTCGAAAGGCTTCTACTTCAGGGAGGCCTGTACATTGCCTGAGAACCCAGTTGGTTGCAGTCACACATGGAGGCGAATGGAAACATTGGTGCCTATGACCCACCCGATGGAATCGCTGTTGTCCAAGCCACAATGAATCATGAACTTGACCACATCCTGGCCGTCTTGAATCGCCTGAGCGAGAACATGTGAAAGGTCTTCGAGCACACCATGGGGTATGTGTGCCACTGAATCCCAAAGAGTGTGGGAGTAATGGGCAAACAAACAGCTGGAGTTAACAGATCAGACGGCCAGACTGGTGGAGGAAAATATACGTTTGCCAAACGTTTCCAACCGCTTAGATTCCCTGTCGAGGGTGAGTGGTAGGAAATGTGTTGGGATCAGAACGGCTGATAGAGGCTTTCGGGGAAGGGAGCTGTGAAAGAAAAGCAGGGTCGGAATGAAGCAGGTTGATGGCGGCTGGCAATCTATCGATTGACTGGGGGGCAGGAACAAGGTTTGGCACAAGACTCCAATAAGGTATCCGTTGGTTCCCGTTAAATGAAAGAAGGGGCTCAGAAGAGATTTGCTTCAGTTGGAGGACTTAACCTCCAAAGTGGGGAGCTGGAAGTCATGAACTTTGGCCGCCCCATGGCTCAGGAAGCAGATTCCTCAGTGGCTGGTCCAGGGGGTAAGAGGAGACCCGTTCCCAGGGAGATATAAAGACCACTAGCCTCCTGTAAGTCCTCGTACCAATTATAATCCTGTTAGGGTTGAGTGAACTTATCACCCATGAAATGGTGCCTTGGGCGGAACTTTGGGTCGAGGTTGTACTGGCATCGACTCGGCATCGGAGAGAATATCGGACCTCCTCCTCTGGCATCGATGGAGTCGGTATTGGCGTCAAAGTGCCCAGGGCTGGCGTAAGTCATGATGCTGGATGCAGGGTCAGGTCTGGAGCCGGAAGTAAGATGGGCTTGGAGGATCAAATTATCCGGAGTGCGAACCCACCAGTGGAACTCCAGATGGAAGGTCTCTCGGCTCCTTGGGCTCCAAAGGCAAGGATCCGAAGAACCAGAGCATGGCTTTGATCTTCTGTGGCTGTTGGTCTCAGAAACTCGGTTTAGGCCAGAATTAGTTGCAGGATCAGCTCCGAAGTCATCTGACTTCAGGAGCAAGATTGAGAGGTGTGCGCCACCCTCGGGCCAGCACTGCCAAATGTGAGTGGCACGAGGGAGCGGAATACCACTTTGGTTTCTTATGCTTCTTTTTCGACTTAAGTGATGATTTAGATCACAACAAAGACCGGCCTCTCGAACGGCTTCGTCGACTCCAGGAGCAGGATCGAACTTTGAACACTTGGAGCGGTCTCGATGAGGAGTCCTTTTGTGCTTGGCGATGTAGAGCTTTGCCTCGCAGTCCCCTGATGGCCTATAGGTTAATCAACACCCAGTTGCAACAGGCCTTGGCGTCGTGATCCAACACTGGCATACCTGGTGGGGATGTATCATAGATATTAGTTTATGACAGTCCCTACAGGGTTTGAAACCTGACGTTTTTGAGAGTGACATCCCTTGCACACTGAAAAAAGGTTGACGTAAATGTCTCTGAGATGCACGAGGTGAGGAAAGAAAGGAACTGATGTCAGCGCGCAGGGGTGGCTATGCATGTCATTTCTGGAAAAGAGCGGCATTAGTGCGGAGCTGTAAGGCGCCACCTAACGGCACGCCGATGTACTGCTGAAAATTTTCTGAATCCAGTCTGATGCCTTAGGAACATTTCAAAAGGTGTGGAATCTGCAGCTAGAAGTCTCTATCAGAAATTAATTAATAAAATTATTTTTGCATTAAATTTATAACATTAATTTCAGGTTTGTTTTTACTCGTTAACATCTTAATGTTATAATTACCTTCAAAATTATTTTTAAATGAACTACTTTTTACTATTAAATTATTCAATATTCATTAATGTTTAATATAAATTATTTTCATTTATTTCATTTAAATCAATAATCTCTGATTATATACATATATGTACACATATATGTATAAGTGTATAGATACATTTAAACAACAATTTATTGACTTACCTGCAGTGTAAAATTTGGATGATGTAAAAGCGAGAAATCCGATGTAATGACTCCTGACGTGATAACCACAATGTAAAGACTTCAGATGTAAGGCTGCCAAAGTACTGGCAGCACAGAAACTGTGGCCATTGTTAACCTATACGATGAAGTAAGGAGATGGCAAACCCAAATTGTGGGAGGTCTGTGAGACCGGATGTTGAAAGGTGGCAACTGTACAATTATCATAAAGATCTGATACCGAAAAATATAGTTTTCCTCTGAAATACTTACAGAGATCAGATTTCAGTCAAACTGTTGATGCAATGTCTGTCCTCACCTGTTTCCCCACTTTCGAATGCAACCAATGAGGTACTCCATAACTTTCTTGATATTTTCAATTTCTCCATGGCAACAGTTGAGCAGTAAGGGCAGCCTTGACTGGATAAGAGAACTTGCATCCTCTTCTGAGCTTTGACTTCTGGTTTCAGACTCTGTCAGGATCAATTCCACCAGGCAGACCAATTCTGGTGCTTTTAGTTGTAGCACAAATTCATCACGCCGTTTCTGTAAAATGACAGTCACACTTCTTAGGAAATACAATTACAGAGGGATCTACATCATAATTGCCTAATCGTGACAAAATGTAATGAGATACCTTGTCACTTTTGCAAAAAGCACTTCACACTTTTAGTTGAACTATGTTAATTTACTTCCATCTCTAGCAGTTTGGGGGCAAGTAAATGAGGGTGGGAATGCCACAAAGTGCCAAAAAGAGATTATGTTACATAAGATTTTGGTGGTGGAAGAGTTTTGATGGTTAGATTCTGAGTGAATACTCCAAAAGGATGGCAGAAAAGCTGCCATCTAGACTCTGCACTCATGGGTGTGTCCTTCCAAATTCTCAGTAACGAAAACTTTACTTACCTGTAACAATCAGATTGCAGCTTATAGTGCTGAAAATTCGCTTGCTGCATACTACTGCCCTCTAGTGTGGATGTTGCTTTTCTACAAAGAGGAGGTTTTGGTTTTGAGGTGACTTGATACCTTCCCCAAAACCCACCACACTCCAGAACACAAACTCCACCTCGGATTGTCTTTCTCCGCTAAGGGTAGGATTAAGTGATGTACAGATGTAAAGCAGTAAATTGTTTGTGTTATGGTAGAGAAAAATGAATCTAGAGAAAAATGCATGTAGCAAAACAGACTAAAAAAGATCTCACTGTGAGCTCACATCAGGGAGGTCATTGGTGGTGGGGGTTCCCTTGGATTTTTTTTCTTCTGTATGGGGTAAGCCTGAAATTCTTCTGAAATTGCATCTTCAAAAGTAACGTGCATTTCTCTGCAAATGATAGGCCAGTTGGAGGTGGCTATGTAAGTATTTGGCCTGAGATTGGGTCTATATAAACTCTTCACAAGAAGAAGTCTCACGAGATCTCACAAGGTTCTTGTGTTGGAAATTGGCTTTCCAGCGCCTTGATGTTGAAGTTTCCAGGTCTGTAAAAACAACAGTACCGGAACACTTGAATAGATGTCCAAGCCCGATGGGAGAAAATAAAACAATCTAAGGTGGAGTCTGTGTCCTGGTCATAGTAAAAAAATCAAATTAAAAGTTGTAGTATCTTTTCCACATTGCAAAATCCCACTTCAGCGGCTTCGGCTACAGCTGTTTGGCATCCAGTTGACCTCCTGCAATGGAACCTTGCATGGGTTCTACAGCAGGTGCTCTCTTGGGAGTTTAAGAAATTCAATGGGTATAGTGCGGTTCACAGGGGAGGTATCATGAGTCACCTTGAAACTGAATACTCTTCTTCAAAAGAAACATCTTGCAACATCCGCACACAACACTAGAAGGCAGAAGTGTGCACAGCATGTGATCTACAGTAGCACATTCTGCAAACATGCACTACCTACAGTTCGTAGTTGCTCCTCCTTTTAATCTGGAAATAAATATATTCACTTACCTGAGGTGTTCGCTGATCCCTGCCTTGCCAGATGCGAGGAATGTGGATACAGGCCCACAAGAAATCCAGAGAGGCGGATGGATCAAACCTGAGAAGCCAAAAATGGATATTACAAACAAAGAAAAGACGAGCAAGACTATTGCAGCACACTTTTAGAAACAAATCTATTTCCAGGCCATTATCTGCAGCAGAGAAGAAGCAAATATCTGAGGATCAATTCAGAAACCTTTCACAAACCTAATCCTATGAAGAACATGATGGCTACTCTTATGTCATCACTGATTTCTTACCTAGAAATATCCTTGTGTACCACACTGGATCCTGACAATTTTCAACAATTCAACCCATTTCGAAGCACGTGGAGCCCAAGGGTGACCCAAATGAATACAAAGAAGCAGCTCCATAAATGCGTCACAAGCGTCTGTATCATTTCTTTCATTTAATTTCCTTGAAATCATAAAGCCAGCACCATGAAGGTGGCAATACTTTCTTATAAGTGGGGAGGTTTGAGGGTGATGAGGAATCAGCAGGTAGACAATACTGAGGTGAAAATTTATTAGCACAGTATGCAACCTGTTACCCTAAATGAAAACTCTTCCAGCACATTCAACACCTAGAAACATTCCCACAGTAAATACCATGACAGAAGGAAGATATGAAATACAGAACTAACTCATTTATATTAATAAATGCTGCAGCACAGCTCACTCGAAATTAGCCTCACTGTTCAAGTAAAAGATGCAGTGGTTCATGAATCTGCAAAGAACAAAACTTTCTGACACCAATTATCAAAAGAAATCTGTAGGAAACTGGGTTCTTGTTGCAGTAGTCTCCCCACTTTTTGCCTGGTATTTCTTGCAACTTTGACTGAAGTGCACTGGGATCCTGCTAATCAGGTCCCCAGTGCCAGTGTTCTTCCCCCAAAACAAGACAACTGGTCACTTGATCCGCAAGTGACCAGGCACTTAGCATCTCTGTAAGTCCTGAGTAAGTGGTACCACTGGTACCTAGTGCATAGGTACTAAAGATGGTCCTTAAGAGCTGCAGCATATCTTGTGCCACTCTAAGGGACCCAGCAACAAACTCATGCAGATTGCCACTGCAGACTGCATGACAAGGTGCACTAAAAAGTGAAAACACAACATGGCACACACCCTGTGTGCCATGTCCCCTAACACTGAAGGTAATATTTGTAAGTCACCCCTACAGCAGGCCTTACAGCCCTAAGGCAGGGACATGTATGCCCCTGCACTGGCCAGTACAATTACTGACAGTACAAGTGAACAGGGAAGTCATCTTAAGTTATGTACTGGGCAGTGGTCAAAACGAGCTCCACAGCTACATGATGGCTTCAATGAAACCTATGCTGTTTGGTATCAAACACCTCATATTAATAAACCCACACTGATTCCAGTGATGGATTTATTAATACATGAACCCAGAGGGTACCTTAGAGGTACCCCCTGAAACCTATAAGCCCTCTAGTGTGCTGGTTGACTGGTGCAGTCTAGCCTGTCACCTCAGGCGAGTTTCTGACCCCCTAGGAGGTCATTGCCCCGCTCTCAGAGGACAGAAACAATGCCTGCTCTGGGGAGAGGTGTTATCACCTCCTGCCCCAGAAAGGCTAGTAAATTAGCATTCCAAGGCAAGGAGCTTCAAAGAGCCCACTTCCTTTGGTATGCGAATCAGAGGTGAGGGGATGCCAACCCTCTTAACCAGGGCCCATTTGGTGCCAGGACAGGTGGGATAATCAGCAATGCAGGAGGCGTGTTGCACTGCCAGGCTGGACGCACCTCTAGGTTGACCAAGTCTGATGTGATCACAAATTTAGAAATTCCACCATCATGTGTGTGGTGGAATTAGGAATTCTGGGACAGGGGGATGCCCACTCTCCAAAGTAAGTGGTCATCTAGGGGGTGTAGTGACCCCAGAGGTACGTAGCCCATTGGCTACTACCCCTCACTCCCCTTAACGCCCCTAAATTGAGTATTTAGGGGACCCCTGATATGGGGACTTCAGATTTCTATAGACCAAAAGAAGAAGTGGACAAAGAAGAAGATTGCTGACCCGAGAACCGAGGAGAACAACTGACTTAGCACCAACCCTGCCAGCTGCACCCGACCCTCATGGAGCAACTGACTCGTCCTGCAGCTGTGCAGACCTCAAGAAACCCAGAGGGATGCCAGTGCTTCACCAATTACCAAAGAAACTCCCTTGGAGTAGAGGAGCAACTCCCCTGCAGCCGCAGGCACCAAAGAAGGTAGACCCAGTACACTGACCTGCCGCCTACTGGGACTACTGACGTAGCAGTCGCCCAGGAAGGGATAGCTGTGCTTCTACAGGTCAGATCCGTCTTCCCACCAAGTGTGGGGACGCCAGGACCGACCAGAACCACAGAAAACACCACTACTTGGGGTACTGGACCCCTTGCAGACGCCAAGGCTTGCTCTGTCCAGTTCAGACACCAATGCTGAGGAAGGCCAACCTGCACGTTGAGGGACTTCAGGGGCAGTGAGATCCACATCAACAGTGGCTATCCTGTTTTCCCCTCTGCAGCAGAACCAAAGACAAAGAGTGTGTATGAAACTGCTGCCAACCGACGCCTCAAAGCATCTATGCACCAGCGCTCCTGAGCCCGAGTCCAAGGGAGGTGACGGTGCCAACGGGGTCCCCAGACCCACAAAAGCTAAGTCCATCCTTGGGTTTGCCCAGACTGGACTTCCAGTCACCGCCTGCAGCCTCTTTTTGCAAGCCCCCCTCCAACTGCTCGAGACTCCAGCACTAGATCCGATGCCAAAAGACACCACTGTACCCGAGCCCCACAGCCCAAGGAGAAGTAGATCAAAGATGTCCCCACATACCAGAGGATCTCAAGAGTCAAGCCCTTCTGTGGGTTCCCCCAGACTGGTTCCCCAGTCCCCGCTTTCAGCCTCTTTGTAACCGGACCGTTCTCCAATTGAAGTGAACAGGACACCCGACGCTGTGACACACCTCTGCACCCGGATGCCCCAGAGCCTCCCGAGGTGACCTGTTGGTGTGGCCTTGGACCTTGCCCCATACTCACCTTAAGTCCTGAAGAACCGTCCTGTAAGGCTCTTTGCCTAGTCCATAAAGCCCTCTATGGAGGAGGGGCAGCAGATATTCAACTCTTATTCCCGCGATATCTGCCGGTACGCTGCCTCAGGTCGGCAAATACTGGACTGGTTCTTCTCCCTAGGATAAGAAGAGCTAGATGGGGCGGAAGGGGGTTCTCCTACCAAGCTGCTAAATTGTGGAACTCCCTCCCAATCCACATGAGACTGCAGTCCAGCAGGACTCTCTTTAGAAAGTTGATTAAAACATGGCTCTTCTCTAAGTTCTAGGCCTGCCAACTAGGTGGACGGCTATTACCTCAGCGCCAAGACGCCTCGGCATTAGTGCGCTTTACAAATATTTCAGTCAGTCAGTAAGTCAATGCTAAGTGCCCGAATGCAATACATGTTTTTCCCCCATAGGAAAACATTATGATCCAGAAGTTGCAGTGTCAACTTTTGAAAACTGTATAAAGTCACAACACGATAAGTACTTACCTGATTCCGCTGATCTTGGTATCTAACTTCATATAAAGGTATGTGTTATTTTTATAAATTGGTGTCAAATTCCTTTGAGTGTGGTCTCACTTACTGCCTTTGTGTGTGCAATAAATGCTTAGCACTACCCTCTGTTATGTCTAACTGCTCACCGACACTACCACAAAAGAGAGCATTTGGGGTGTCATTTGTACCTCCAATTCCTTTGGGGTTTGCCTGGACTCTTTACACTGTGTACCTCTTTTTGGTCCACTATATAAAGAGTCAGGTTCGTACAAGGTCTAACTCTTAACAGTGAAGAAGATGATGCCTGCCTTTTGCAGAATGGGCACTAATCTCGTCTGTTTGCCCTCCTGACCTTCTCCACCTCCAACTTTTCCTGTTCCTACTCTCCTCTGCTACCTGTGGACCCTTAGCCACATTCACCATGGGGTTCTTTGCATTCAGGGGATGGTGGAGAATCTGTTTGGTGTCAGTCCTGGATCCCAATATGACCTGCCATAAGATCCACAGGCCCAACCCTTGGGACGACTATGGTCCCTTACCTTGACGACTGGCTGATCATGAGTGACATGCTGCATAAATGCAGAGTGCACACTCAGACCACCATAACTCTTCTCCAGAGTCTGGGTTTTACTATCAATGTAACCGAATCCCACCTTCAACTTCTCTAAGTACAGCCTTTCCTCTGCCACACACTCAACTCCTGCATGAGGAAAGCATACCCAAACCCAGCAAGGGTAGAAGCACTCCAAGCTACACTACCTCTTTTTCAGACAGATTACCAGTTAACAGACAGAACAGTTATTTGCTTGCATAATGGCCAAGCAAGCAAATAACTGTCCTGCATCGCCACAGTTCCTCATGCCAGGTTACACTTGTGTCCATTGCTGCAGGGCATAGCAGCACAATGGTCACAAGTGGAGAGTCATTGGGAGGATCAAGTGTTGTTCTGGGGTTTTACTTATCCCACTCTGCAGTGGTGGAGCACCAATAACCTGTTGAGGGGACAGCCTTTTCTTGACCCAGTTACGCAAGACAGCATCACCATGAATACCTCGCTTACTGGCTGGGGAACATACTTACAGAACCTGACTATCCAAGGTGCGTGGACTCCTACCCAGCACGGACGCCACATCAACTACCTTGAGTTACTAGCTATCCAGACTTCCTTCCACTCACCCAACAAAAAGGTAGTCTTAGTCCGAACAGACAGCATGACTGCCATGTTTTACCTGCAAAAACAAGGGGGTACGCATTCACTCTAGTTGTCTTTTTTAGCCCAGAGCATTTGGCGGTGGGTGATAAATCACAGAGTCCATCTCCTAATGTAGTATAATCCAGGGACGGACAACGATTTGGCACACCTGCTCAACCGGACGCATCAACAAGTCCACAATTGGGAACTCCACCGCCAAGTCCTACTCCTGTACTTCGACTGTTGGGGATTCCCACAGATAGATCTGTTCGTCACCGCCAAAAAAGCAAAATGCAGGACACTGTTTGTTACCTTCTCCACCTGCAGAAGGTGGGCCTCGCCTATACCTCCATAAGACTTCACTTAGCTGCTGTGACCGCTCATCTACAGAATAGGGAAAACACTTTGCTGTTCAGAATCTCTGTTACACAGAATTACATGGAAGGACTCAAAAGGGTTATACCACCACAGACACCCCAGTTTCAGTGTGGAAGCTCAACATAGTGCTCACTAGGCTAATGGGCCCTCCATTCGAACCACTTCACTCTTGTCCCTTACAGTTCCTTTTCTGGAAGGTGGCATTTCTTGTAGCCATCACTTCCTCAGGGGTGTAAGTGAAATATATGCTCTTACTTTGAAAGAGCCTTTCTTGCAGGTGAATCTCGAAAGGGTAATACTCAGAACTAACCACAGATTCCTAACAAAAGTGGTTTCTAGCTTTCATCTCAACGACACAACAGAACTCCCCATATTCTTTCCACAACACGAATCAGTAGCAGAGCGCGCCCTGCATACTCTGGACATCAAAAGAGCGCTCATGTACTACATTGAGAGAACAAAGGCCTTCCTTAAGATGCAACAGCTCTTTGTATCACTCTCTAAACCACATAAGGGCCAGGGCTCTCTCCAAATCATGGGTAGCAAGCTGGTTCGTAAAGTGCATACAGATCTGTTATGCTAAGGCAAAAAGACCCCTGCCCATACTATACTCCACACACAAGAAAGGGCTTTTCTGGGTAATACTCCTATAGCTGACATCTGTAAAGCAAATACATGATCCACCCCACACACATTCACCAAACACTACTGTGTAGATTTCTTGGCGCAACAGCAAGATAATGTTGGTAAGGCAGTTCTTCGTACTCTTTTCCAATTGTCTGTAACGTCCTCAGGTTAAGCCACTGCTTTTGGGAGGACTGCTTTACAGTCTATGCACAGCATGTGTATCTACAGCTACGCATGCCACGAACAGAATATGCTACTTACTCTGTAAAGCATCTGTTTGTGGAATGTAGTGCTTTAGATTTGCATGCGCCCACCCCTCCTCCTCGGTCGCCTGTGGTTGTTGCACACAGAATTACCTTACTCTTATTTCTTTGCAACGTCATCGTTTCTGTATCTCTTTGCCCCATCTACATCCTCACCCATCATGAGAAAAAACAATTGAATAAGGGAGCCGATATCCATGCGCATTACCAGAGATAGGTGGAGTCACTATAGTTCGTGATTCGAAAACACCTCTTCGAAGAAAACAAGTTGCACACATCCGAGCACAACACTAGATGGCAGGAGTATGCACAGCATGTGAATCTACAGCTACACATGCTACAAGCAGATGCTTATGTTAATGCACACCACAATGCCCCACTTGTGTTCTGCTACCTCGTTCATTTTTTTTTTTATTAAAACAAACTTTATTTGGTTTGACATAAAATTCCGGATGACAACGAGACCTCTTGTGCTTCCTTGTTCCAGATCGTAATTCACCAATTCGTTATACAGCTGTTACAGTAGTAAGTAAAAGGGAATAGTGATCACTGCAATTCTCGTAATTCCCTCCCCTCCATGAACAATCCCGAAGCATACAGCTATTAGTGTTCGATGTTACCTCGTTCATATCATAAAACAGGTGTAGCAGTTATATATACAAATATATACGTATCTATACATATATATATTCACTGAAAAAAACCTGAGGTTTCAGGCACATTATAGTTAGAAATTAGCATTTAAAAAACCTTAGAAACTCACTAAAAAAAAACATAGGTTTCAGGGACGTTATAGTTAGTTGGACATTTCACTCATACAAAACCATAGAAATTCCCCCGTTATAGTTAGTTCAGCAAAGTATAACTCGTGCCCCCGTAATGCACTGCTGATGACGTCACATATTACATCATTCATGACATGGTCAGTGACATCACTGATGACATCTCAAATGACATCACTGATGACATCACTGATGACATCATCGATGACATCATCCAGTGACTGTGTTTCCTGAAAGTTTAAATATGTTTTGCTGAACTAACTATAACGGGGGAATTTCTATGGTTTTGTACGAGTGAAATGTCCAACTAACTATAACGTCCATGAAACCTATGTTTTTTTAGTGAATTTCTAAGGTTTTTTAAATGCTAATTTCTAACTATAATGTGCCTGAAACCTCAGGTTTTTTCAGTGAATTTCAATGGTTTTTTAAATGCTAATTTCTAACTATGCCTTCAAAGTTAGGACATGTGAAGAAAGAGGAAGAAAAGCGCAGCAACAAGCAAGACAAATGCTGGAAGAGGCAACAAGTCCAGAAAGACGAAAAAAAGTGCAGGAAGAAGCAAGAGATGTGCAGAAAGAACCAACAGAGGAGCAGAAAGTCCCCCTGTGCCCCCAACTTTTTAGTGACGGGTACTGGTGGTAACTGACTGACTAACCAGGACAAGCCAGTGCTATGCTAAAAGACACTTAGAATACAGTGAAAACACCTACATACACTAGGGAACACTATGCGTTGGGGTACCCCTGTAATGAGCATGACCTCCTCTGTATTTGCCATGAGTTAGTGCCTGGGTCATTGCATGAGTACATGGGTAGTGACTGGATGATTAGAGTGCTGCAAGGACAGTGCATGGTGATTTTATAACTGCTTGTGGTGTTTGGGTAGTGTAGGGGGTCAGTAGATTTAGGGTTTAGGGTAGTGCAGTGGTGTTTGTGTAGTGTAGGGGGTCGTGCTGGGGGTAGTGTTTTAGGGTTTAGTGTAGTGCAGTGGTGTTTGTGTAGTGTAGGGGGTCATGTTTTAGGGTAGTGCAGTGGTGTTTGGATAGTGTAGGGGTCATGCTGGGGGTAGTGTTTTAGGGTTTAGGGTAGTGCAGTGGTGTTTGTGTAGTGTAGGGGTCGTGTTTTAGGGTAGTGCAGTGGTGTTTGGGTAGTGTAGGGGGTCATGCTGGGGGTAGTGTTTTAGGGTTTAGGGTAGTGCAGTGGTGTTTGGGTAGTGTAAGGGGTCGTGCTGGGGGTAGTGTTTTAGGGTAGTGCAGTGGTGTTTGTGTAGTGTAGGGGGTCGTGCTGGGGGTAGTGTTTTACGGTTTAGGGTAGTGCAGTGGTGTTTGTGTAGTGTAGGGGGTCGTGCTGGGGGTAGATTTTGGGTTTAGGGTAGTGCAGTGGTGTTTGGGAAGTGTAGGGGGTCATGCTGGAGGTAGATTTAGGGTAGCGCAGTGGTATTTGTGTAGTGTAGGGGGTCGTGCTGGGGGTAGTGTTTTAGGGTTTAGGGTAGCGCAGTGGTGTTTGGGTAGTGTAGGGGATCGGGCTGGGGGTAGTGTTTTAGGGTTTAGGGTAGTGCAGTGGTGTTTGGGTAGTGTAGGGGGGTCGTGCTGGTGGTAGATTTAGGGTTTAGGGTAGTGCAGTGGTGTTTGGGTAGTGTAGGGGGTCGTGCTGGGGGTAGTGTTTTAGGGTTTAAGGTAGTACAGTGGTGTTTGACTAGTGTAGGGGGTCGTGCTGGGGGTAGTGTTTTAGGGTTTAGGGCAGTGGTGTTTGTGTAGTGTAGGGGGTCGTGCTGGGGGTAGATTTAGGGTTTAGGGTAGTGCATTGGTGTTTGTGTAGTGTAGGGGGTCGTGCTGGGGGTAGTGTTTTAGGGTTTAGGGTAGTGCAGTGGTGTTTGTGTAGTGTAGGGGGTCGTGCTGGGGGAACTGTTTTAGGGTTTAGGGCAGTGGTGTTTGTGTAGTGGTCGTGTTTTAGGGTTTAGGGTAGTGCAGTGGTGTTTGTGTAGGGGGTCGTGCTGGGGGTAGTGTTTTAGGGTTTAGGGTAGTGCAGTGGTGTTTGTGTAGTGTAGGGGGTCGTGTTTTAGGGTTTAGAGTAGTGCAATGGTGTTTAGGTAGTGTAGGGGGTCGTGCTAGGGGTAGTGTTTTAGGGTTTAGGGTAGTGCAGTGGTTGGGTAGTGTAGGGGGTCGTGTTGGTGTAGTGATTTAGGGTTTAGGGTAGAGCAGTGGTGTTTGGGTAGTGTAGGGGGTCGTGCTGGGGTAGTGTTATAGGGTTTAGGGTAGTGCAGTGGTGTTTGGGTAGTGTAGGGGGTCGTGCTGGGGGTAGGTTTAGGGTAGTGCAGTGGTGTTTGTGTAGTGGGTCATGCTGGGGTAGTGTTTTAGGGTTTAGGGTAGTGCAGTGGTGTTTGGGTAGTGCTGGGGGTAGTGTTTTATGGTTTAGGGTAGTGCAGTGGTGTTTGGGTAGTGTAGAGGGTCGTGCTGGGGGTAGTGTTCTAGGGTTTATGGTAGTGCAGTGGTGTTTGGGTAGTGTACGGGGTCATGCTGGGCGTAGTGTTTTAGGGTAGTGCAGTGGTGTTTGTGTAGTGTAGGGGGTCGTGCTGGGGGTAGATTTAGGGTTTAGGGTAGCGCAGTGGTGTTTGGGAAGTGTAGGGGGTCATGCTGGAGGTAGATTTAGGGTAGAGCAGTGGTATTTGTGTAGTGTAGGGGGTCGTGCTGGGGGTAGTGTTTTAGGGTAGCGCAGTGGTGTTTGGGTAGTGTAGGGGGTCGGGCTGGGGGTAGTGTTTTAGGGTGTAGGGTAGTGCAGTGGTGTTTGGGTAGTGTAGGGGGTCGTGCTGGGGGGAGATTTGGGTTTAGGGTAGTGCAGTGGTGTTTGGGTAGTGTAGGGGGTCGTGCTGGGGGTAGATTTAGGGTTTAGGGTAGTGCAGTGGTGTTCGGGTAGTGTAGGGTGTCGTGCTGGGGGTAGTGTTTTAGGGTTTAGGGTAGAGCAGTGGTGTTTGGGTAGTGTAGGGGTTCATGCTGGGGGTAGTGTTTTAGGGTTGTGCAGTGGTGTTCGGGTAGTGTAGGGGGTCGTGCTGGGGGTAGTGTTTTAGGGTTTAGGGTAGTGCAGTGGTGTTTGTGTACTGTAGGGGGTTGTGGTGGGGGTAGTGTTTTAGGGTTTATGGTAGTGCAGTGGTGTTTGTGTAGTGTAGGGGGTCGTGTTTTAGGGTAGTGGTGTTTGGGTAGTGTAGGGGGTCGTGCTGGGGGTAGTGTTTTAGGGTTTAGGGTAGTGCAGTGGTGTTTGTGTCGTGCAGGGGGTCGTGCTGGGGGTAGTGTTTTAGGGTTTAGGGTAGTGCAGTGGTGTTTGTGTAGTGTAGGGGGTCGTGTTTTTAGGGTAGTGCAGTGGTGTTTGGGTAGTGTAGGGGTCGTGCTGGGGGTAGTGTTTTAGGGTTTAGGGTAGTGCAGTGGTGTTTGTGTCGTGCAGGGGGTCGTGCTGGGGGTAGTGTTTTTGGGTTTAGGGTAGTGCAGTGGTGTTTGTGTAGTGTAGGGGGCGTCCTGGGGGTAGTGCTTTAGGGTTTAGGGTAGCGCAGTTGTGTTTGTGTAGTGTAGGGGGTCGTGCTGGGGGTAGTGTTTTAGGGTAGCGCAGTGGTGTTTGTGTAGTGTAGGGGGTCATGCTGGGGGTAGTCTTTTAGGGTTTAGGGTAGCGCAGTGGTGTTTGTGTAGTGTAGGGGTCGTGCTGGGGGTAGTGCTTTAGGGTTTAGGGTAGCGCAGTGGTGTTTGTGTAGTGTAGGGGGTCGTGCTGGGGGTAGTGTTTTAGGGTAGCGCAGTGGTGTTTGTGTAGTGTAGGGGGTCATGCTGGGGGTAGTGTTTTAGGGTTTAGGGTAGCGCAGTGGTGTTTGGGTAGTGTAGGGGGTCGTGCTGGGGGTAGTATTTTAGGGTTTAGGGTAGTGCAGTGGTGTTTGGGTAGTGTAGGGGGTCGTGCTGGGGGTAGTGTTTTAGGGTAGCGCAGTGATGTTTGGGTAGTGTAGGGGGTCGTGCTGGGGGTAGTGTTTTAGGGTTTAGGGTAGTGCAGTGGTGTTTGGGTAGTGTAGGGGGTCATGCTGGGGGTAGTGTTTTAGGGTTTAGGGTAGTGCAGTGGTGTTTGCGTAGAGTAGGGGGTACTGCTGGGGGTTGTGTTTTAGGGTTTAAGGTAGTACAGTGGTGTTTGGGTAGTGTAGGGGGTCGTGCTGGGGGTAGTGTTTTAGGGTTTAGGGTACTGCAGTGGTGTTTGTGTAGTGTAGGGGGTCGTGCTGGGGGTAGATTTAGTGTTTAGGGTAGTGCAGTGGTGTTTGTGTAGTATAGGGGTCGTGCTGGGGGTAGTGTTTTAGGGTTTAGGGTAGTGCAGTGGTGTTTGTGTAGTGTAGGGGGTCGTGCTGCGGGTAGTGTTTTAAGGTAGTGCAGTGGTGTTTCTGTAGTGTAGGGGGTCGTGCTGGGGGAAGTGTTTTAGGGTTTAGGGCAGTGGTGTTTGTGTAGTGTAGGGGTCGTGTTTTAGGGTTTAGGGTAGAGCAGTGGTGTTTGTGTAGTGTAGGGGGTCGTGCTAGGGGTAGTGTTTTAGGGTTTAGGTTAGTGCAGTGGTGTTTGGGTAGTGTAGGGGGTCATGCTGGGGGTAGTGTTTTAGGGTTTAGGGTAGTGCGGTGGTGTTTGGGTAGTGTAGGGGGTCGTGCTGGGGTATTGTTTTAGGGTAGTGCAGTGGTTTTTGTGTAGTGTAGGAGGTCGTTCTGGGGGTAGTGTTTTAGGGTTTAGGGTAGTGCAGTGGTGTTTGAGTAGTATAGGGGGTCGTGCTGGGGGTAGTGTTTTAGGGTTTAGGGTAGTGCAGTGGTGTTTGTGTAGTGTAGGGGGTCGTGCTGGGGGTAGATTTAGGGTTTAGGGTAGTGCAGTGGTGTTTGTGTAGTGTAGGGGGTCATGCTGGGGTAGTGTTTTAGGGTTTAGGGTAGTGCAGTGGTGTTTGGGTAGTGTAGGGGCTCGTGCTGGGGGTAGATTTAGGGTTTAGGGTAGTGCAGTGGTGTTTGTGTAGTGTAGGGGGTCATGCTGGGCGTAGTGTTTTAGGGTAGTGCAGTGGTGTTTGTGTAGTGTAGGGGGTCGTGCTGGGGGTAGTGTTTTAGGGTAGTGCAGTGGTGTTTGTGTAGTGTAGAGGGTCATGTTTTAAGGTAGTGCAGTGGTGTTTGGGTAGTGTAGGGGGTCATGCTGGGGGTAGTGTTTTAGGGTAGTGCAGTGGTGTTTGGGTAGTGTAGGGGGTCATGCTGGGGGTAGTGTTTTAGGGTTTAGGGTAGTGCAGTGGTGTTTGTGTAGTTCAGGGGGTCATGCTGCGGGTAGTGTTTTAGGGTTTAGGGTAGTGCAGTGGTGTTTGGGTAGTTTAGGGGTCGTGCTGGGGGTAGTGTTTTAGGGTTTAGGGTAGTGCAGTGGTGTTTGTGTTGTGTAGGGGGTAGTGCTGGGGAGTAGGTTTAGGGTAGTGCAGTGGTGTTTGGGAAGTGTAGGGGGTCATGCTTGAGGTAGATTTAGGGTTTAGGGTAGCGCAGTGGTATTTGTGTAGTGTAGGGGGTCGTGCTGGGGGTAGGGTTTAGGGTAGCGCAGTGGTGTTTGGGTAGTGTAGGGGATCAGGCTGGGGGTAGTGTTTTAGGGTAGTGCAGTGGTGTTTGGGTAGTGTAGGGGGTCGTGCTGGGGGTGGGTTTAGGGTAGTGCAGTGGTTGGGTAGTGTAGGGGGTCATGCTGGGGGTAGTGTTTTAGAGTTTAGGGTAGTGCAGTGGTGTTTGGGTAGTGTAGGGAGTCGTGCTGGGGGTAGTGTTTTAGGGTTTAGGGTAGTGCAGTGGTGTTCGGGTAGTATAGGGGGTCATGCTGGGAGTAGTGTTTTAGGGTTTAGGGTAGTGCAGTGGTGTTTGGGTAGTGTAGGGGGTCGTGCTGGGGTTAGTGTTTTAGGGCTTAAGGTAGTACAGTGGTGTTTGGGTAGTGTAGGGGGTCGTGCTGGGGGTAGTGTTTTAGGGTTTAGGGTAGTGCAGTGGTGTTTGTGTAGTGTAGGGGGTCGTGTTTTAGGGTTTAGTGCAGTGGTGTTTGGGTAGTGTAGGGGTCGTGCTAGGGGTAGTGTTTTAGGGTTTAGGGTAGTGCAGTGGTGTTTGGGTAGTGTAGGGGGTCGTGCTGGGGGTAGATTTAGGGTTTAGGGTAGTGCAGTGGTGTTTGTGTAGTGTAGGGGTCATGCTGGGCGTAGTGTTTTAGGGTTTAGGGTAGTGCAGTGATGTTTGTGTAGTGTAGGGGGTCGTGCTGGGGTAGTGTTTTAGGGTTTAGGGTAGTGAAGTGGTGTTTGTGTAGTGTAGGGGTCGTGCTGGGGGTAGTGCAGTGGTGTTTGTGTAGTGTAGGGGTAGTGCTGGGGGTAGATGTAGGGTTTAGGGTAGTGCAGTGGTGTTTGGGAAGTGTAGGGGGTCATGCTGGAGGTAGATTTAGGGTAGCGCAGTGGTATTTGCGTAGTGTAGGGGGTCGTGCTGGGGGTAGTGTTTTAGGGTTTAGGGTAGCGCAGTGGTGTTTGGGTAGTGTAGGGGATCAGGCTGGGGGTAGTGTTCTAGGGTTTAGGGTAGTGCAGTGGTGTTTGGGTAGTGTAGGGGGTCGTGCTGGGGGTAGATTTAGGGTTTAGGGTAGTGCAGTGGTGTTTGGGTACTGAAGGGGGTCATGCTGGGGGTAGTGTTTTAGGGTTGAGGGTAGCGCAGTGATGTTTGGGTAGTGTAGGGGATCATGCTGGGGGTAGTGTTTTAGGGTAGTGCAGTGGTGTTTGGGTAGTGTAGGGGGTACTGCTGGGGGTAGTGTTTTAGGGTAGTGCAGTGGTGTTTGGGTAGTGTAGGGGGTCATGCTGGGGGTAGTGTTTTAGGGTTTAGGGTAGTGCAGTGGTGTTTGGGTAGTGTAGAGGGTCGTGCTGGGGGTAGTGTTTTAGGGTTTATGGTAGTGCAGTGGTGTTTGGGTAGTGTAGGTGGTCGTGCTGGGGGTAGTGTTTTAGGGTAGTGCAGTGGTGTTTGGGTAGTGTAGGGGGTCGTGCTGGGGGTAGTGTTTTAGGGTTTAGGGTAGTGCAGCGGTGTTTGGGTAGTGTAGGGGCTCTTGCTGGGGGTGGGTTTAGGGTAGTGCAGTGGTGTTTGTGTAGTGGGTCATGTTTTAGGGTAGTGCAGTGGTGTTTGTGTAGTGTAGGGGGTCATGCTGGGGGTAGTGTTTTAGGGTAGTGCAGTGGTGTTTGTGTCGTGCAGGGGGTCGTGCTGGGGGTAGTGTTTTAGGGTTTAGGGTAGTGCAGTGGTGTTTGTGTAGTGTAGGGGGTCGTGTTTTAGGGTAGTGCAGTGGTGTTTGGGTAGTGTAGGGGTCGTGCTGGGGGTAGTGTTTTATGGTTTAGGGTAGTGCAGTGGTGTTTGTGTCGTGCAGGGGGTCGTGCTGGGGGTAGTGTTTTTGGGTTTAGGGTAGTGCAGTGGTGTTTGTGTAGTGCAGGGGGTCGTGTTTTAGGGTAGTGCAGTGGTGTTTGGGTAGTGTAGGGGGTCGTGCTGGTGGTAGTGTTTTAGGGTTTAGGGTAGTGCAGTGGTTTGTGTAGTGTAGGGGGTCGTGCTGGGGGTAGATTTAGGGTTTAGGGTAGTGCAGTGGTGTTTGTGTAGTGTAGGGGGTCATGCTGGGCGTAGTGTTTTAGGGTTTAGGGTAGTGCACTGGTGTTTGTGTAGTGTAGGGGGTCGTGCTGGGGGTAGTGTTTTAGGGTTTAGGGTAGTGCAGTGGTGTTTGTGTAGTGGGGTCATGTTTTAGGGTAGTGCAGTGGTGTTTGGATAGTGTAGGGGGTCATGCTGGGGGTAGATTTAGGGTTTAGGGTATTGCAGTGGTGTTTGTGTAGGGGTCGTGCTTGGGGTAGTGTTTTAGGGTAGTGCAGTGGTGTTTGTGTAGTGTAGGGGGTCGTGTTTTAGGGTAGTGGTGTTTGGGTAGTGTAGGGGGTCGTGCTGGGGGTAGTGTTTTAGGGGTTAGGGTAGTGCAGTGGTGTTTGTGTCGTGCAGGGGGTCGTGCTGGGGGTAGTGTTTTAGGGTTTAGGGTAGTGCAGTGGTGTTTGTGTAGTGTAGGGGGTCGTGTTTTAGGGTAGTGCAGTGGTGTTTGGGTAGTGTAGGGGGTCGTGCTGGTAGTGTTTTAGGGTTTAGGGTAGTGCAGTGGAGTTTGTGTAGTGTAGGGGGTAGTGCTGGGGGTAGATTTTGGTTTTACGGTAGTGCAGTGGTGTTTGGGTAGTGTAGGGGGTACTGCTGGGGGTAGTGTTTTAGGGTTTAGGGTAGTGCAGTGGTGTTTGGGTAGTGTAGGGGGTCATGCTGGGGGTAGTGTTTTAGGGTTTAGGGTAGTGCAGTGGTGTTTGGGTAGTGTAGAGGGTCGTGCTGGGGGTAGTGTTTTAGGGTTTATGGTAGTGCAGTGGTGTTTGGGTAGTGTAGGGGGTAGTGCTGGGGGTGGGTTTAGGGTAGTGCAGTGGTGTTTGTGTAGTGGGTCATGTTTTAGGGTAGTGCAGTGGTGTTTGGATAGTGTAGGGGGTCATGCTGGGGGTAGTGTTTTAGGGTAATGCAGTGGTGTTTGTGTCGTGCAGGGGGTCGTGCTGGGGGTAGTGTTTTAGGGTTTAGGGTAGTGCAGTGGTGTTTGTGTAGTGTAGGGGGTCGTGTTTTAGGGTAGTGCAGTGGTGTTTGGGTAGTGTAGGGGTCGTGCTGGGGGTAGTGTTTTAGGGTAGTGCAGTGGTGTTTGGGTCGTGCTGGGGGTAGTGTTTTAGGGTTTATGGTAGTGCAGTGGTGTTTGGGTAGTGTAGGGGCTCGTGCTGGGGGTGGGTTTAGGGTAGTGCAGTGGTGTTTGGGTAGTGTAGGGGGTCGTGCTGGTGGTAGTGTTTTAGGGTTTAGGGTAGTGCAGTGGTGTTTGTGTAGTGTAGGGGGTCGTGCTGGGGGTAGGTTTAGGGTAGTGCAGTGGTGTTTGTGTAGTGTAGGGGGTCATGCTGGGCGTAGTGTTTTAGGGTTTAGGGTAGTGAACTGGTGTTTGTGTAGTGTAGGGGGTCGTGCTGGGGGTAGTGTTTTAGGGTTTAGGGTAGTGCAGTGGTGTTTGTGTAGTGTAGGGGGTCGTGTTTTAGGGTAGTGGTGTTTGGGTAGTGTAGGGGGTCGTGCTGGGGGTAGTGTTTTAGGGTTTAGGGTAGTGCAGTGGTGTTTGCGTCGTGCAGGGGGTCGTGCTGGGGGTAGTGTTTTTGGGTTTAGGGTAGTGCAGTGGTGTTTGTGTAGTGCAGGGGGTCGTGTTTTAGGGTAGTGCAGTGGTGTTTGGGTAGTGTAGGGAGTCGTGCTGGTGGTAGTGTTTTAGGGTTTAGGGTAGTGCAGTGGTGTTTGTGTAGTGTAGGGGGTCGTGCTGGGGGTAGATTTAGGGTAGTGCAGTGGTGTTTGTGTAGTGTAGGGGGTCATGCTGGGCGTAGTGTTTTAGGGTTTAGGGTAGCGCACTGGTGTTTGTGTAGTGTAGGGGTCGTGCTGGGGGTAGTGTTTTAGGGTTTAGGGTGGTGCAGTGGTGTTTGGATAGTGTAGGGGGTCATGCTGGGGGTAGATTTAGGGTTTAGGGTATTGCAGTGGTGTTTGTGTAGTGGTCGTGCTTGGGGTAGTGTTTTAGGGTTTAGGGTAGTGCAGTGGTATTTGTGTAGTGTAGGGGGTCGTGTTTTAGGGTAGTGGTGTTTGGGTAGTGTAGGGGGTCGTGCTGGGGGTAGTGTTTTAGGGTTTAGGGTAGTGCAGTGGTGTTTGTGTCGTGCAGGGGGTCGTGCTGGGGGTAGTGTTTTAGGGTTTAGGGTAGTGCAGTGGTGTTTGTGTAGTGTAGGGGTCGTGTTTTAGGGTAGTGCAGTGGTGTTTAGGTAGTGTAGGGGGTCGTGCTGGGGGTAGTGTTTTAGGGTTTAGGGTAGTGCAGTGGTGTTTGTGTCGTGCAGGGGTCGTGCTGGGGGTAGTGTTTTTGGGTTTAGGGTAGTGCAGTGGTGTGTGTAGTGCAGGGGGTCGTGTTTTAGGGTAGTGCAGTGGTGTTTGGGTAGTGTAGGGGGTCGTGCTGGTAGTGTGTTAGGGTTTAGGGTAGTGCAGTGGTGTTTGTGTAGTGTAGGGGGTAGTGCTTGGGGTAGATTTTGGTTTTAGGGTAGTGCAGTGGTGTTTGGGAAGTGTAGGGGGGTCATGCTGGAGGTAGATTTAGGGTTTAGGGTAGTGCAGTGGTGTTTGTGTAGTGTAGGGGGTCGTGTTTTAGGGTAGTGCAGTGGTGTTAGGGTAGTGTAGGGGGTCGTGCTGGTAGTAGTGTTTTAAGGTTTAGGGTAGTGCAGTGGTGTTTGGGTAGTGTAGGGGGTCGTGCTGGGGGTAGTGTTTTAGGGTTTAGGGTAGTGCAGTGGTGTTTGGGTAGATCGACAACAATAGATCTCGCCAAGCAAGCAGCGCATGCGCTGCGTCGCTAGGCGAGACCTAAAAGCATTGCACCAAGATGGCTGCCAACACTTCCTGGTTTGAAGTGTTGGCAGCCAATCAGAGCCAAGCTCGTGCTCGGGGATTAGGCTGCCCACATATATATATATTTTTTTCTTTAATATCTCAAAAACTACTGAACGGATTTACACCATTTAAAAAAAAGGTCGCTTTCTGAACCAAGCACTACCTTTTGCCAAATTTGGTGTAATTCCGTTCAGCAGTTCGGGCTGTAGCCTTGCCTAAAGTTTCCTATGGGAAATTGATTTTTTTACTCTTATTTTTTGAATTTCTCAGCAACTACTGAACGGATTTACGCCATTTAAAAAAAAAGGTAGCTTTCTGAACCAAGAGCTACCTTTCTGCCAAACTTGGTGTAATTCCGTTCAGCAGTTCGGGCTGTAGCTGGTCTCAAAATTTCCTATGGAAATTAACACGAAAAACACTTTTTGGGACCCCCCTTTTTTCTCCGCCCCCGCTTGACGAATCCCCCCCAAACTTTCAGGATAGGAGCTGACCTGGATAGACCTTTTTTTTAAACTAGGTTCTAACTATAACTACCTACTGGCGACCGCCAGTAGGTAATATATATATATATATATATATATATATATATTAGGTTATGCACTGAGAAAAACACACTCTTTGCATCTTAAGTGTCAATGCAAAATTCTTTTATTATCGTCCGTCCTTGTTCAGACACGAAACAAGTTGTCTTCAACTTTGGTAGAAGTAACATTTGAAGTACATCATATGCTTGATCACAAAATTCTCTTCACATAGTAGTGGTACAGAACAGCCAAGCCAACACGTGCTTCGCAAAATTAATTCGCTTCTTCAGGGCTTCAGAATTTCAGTTCCTTCATACTAATAGTCTTCTCAACTCTTGATAAAGGGATCCCAGATTCATCCTGGCAATATGCACTGTATAATATTGACTTCCAATATCAGGAAAAACGGCTATAGCCTCCCATCGATACGAACACCAGTCAGTTCCTTAGTATGAATAAGTTAGATATATATATAGCACACTGAAGAATGTTATCTATTTTTACTGAAAAAGACATTACAATGAGATAAGTCTCAAGTCACCGGTTAGGATCACCATGTTTGCATATATTTTGACGTATACCAATACATCTGTGTTCACTGCTTACTTAAAAACCATGGAAGCATACTCTTTGTGCTATTTTAATTCCACTGAGGGAACTAAACTGCCTTCGGTCGTGTCAATTAAAAAACATCTATGGAGTAAACACATAAGAAAACAGTCTGTGGCTCTCAAACCGTTGTAGTTTTCTGGTTTTCAAACACCAGTGCCATGCAAGTTTCTTCTGGTTTAGAAGTTGAGCGTCAGCCGTATGCAGGAGAATTCCTTAATTAAGTAGTTCAAATATGCATGGCATGATCGCAGTTCAGCTCGCATTTTTAGAGTGACTGTGGTTGCCATTTTTAAATGATGTATCTCTCTATTTGCTCCATGTAATTATGTGCCAGTAAATGTTTGCCTGTGTCTAAGCTGATTGTATTGACCTGTAGTATAAAGGTATATGATTGTTTTAACTAGTATGGTATTTAATGTTGTTATTCTCATAAGATTGCCATTGTGGGTGAATACTTTTATTTAGCAATGGCAGTCACCATCTTGTTGTGTCATTGACACCTCTATGGGGTCAGCCTGCTATGATCCATCTCAGTAATTGGTTTTCTATTTGTACTTATTTTTTAAAAGAAAGAACTGAAGTTATTGGTTTGAAAACTGTTGTTAAAAAAAGCTGGTTATTATAGACCTTGAACTTCAAATTCTTTAATCGTATTTCTATTCCTATTACACTAACAATTCAGGTGAATACTTATGTTGGGCAACTGCAGTCACTATATTGTAATCAAGTTTACCCCGCTATCTAATGGACTAGCTTGAGTCGAAAGGTCCAGGAAAGGTCCCAGTGTGTTTTGTGTAAAGGTAGGGTCTGCACAGAGGCAGGACGAGTCGGTTTCTCCACGAGGGTCAGGTGCAGCAGGCAGGCTGTCAGGAATGGCGCCAAGTCCGTTAACTTCTTTGTCCACTCGTTCTTGGTGTCCATCGAATCTGAGTTCCTGGCATCAGGGGTGCCTCCTAAATACTGTATTTAAGGGTGTTACAGGGAGTAGCTAATGAGCTCCCTACCTTTAGGGTGAATACACCCTGTATATGACCACTTCCTGTGGGAAGTGGCAATAACCCTGGCCCAGAGGCCCTTTTCTCACCCAAAACCAAGATGGTGGAATTTTCCTAATTGTGTCCACTTCAGGTAGCCCGCCTTAGGGGTGGTACCAGCCTGAGGGTGAATACACCACATGACTAGCTAATTTTCCCGCCTGTCTGGGTTTTAAATGGGCCCTGGCCAAGGGGTGGAGTACCCTGTCTGGGGCTAAGCCAGGGTTGCATCTCACAGGCAGCTGAGGCCTTTGAAGCCTCCTGTCTTGATATGCAGATTACCAGTCATTCCGCTAGAGGAGGTGACAACACCTCTGCTCAGAGCAGGCAATGTTTCTGACCTCAGAGAGCTTGGGCTCTCACCTCCAGGGGGTAAGAAACGTGTCTGTGGTGGCAGGCTGGACAGGACCAGTTAGCCAATACACTAGAGGTCAGTAGGTTTTCAGAGGGTACCACTAAGGTACCCTCTGGCTGCGCATATTAATAAATCCATCACTAGAATCAGTGTGGGTTTAATACGAGGTGTTTGATACCAAACACCATAGGTTTCAGTGAAGCCATTATGTAAGTGGGAAACTCGTTTTGACCAGTGGCCAGTACATACCTTAAGATGGTTTCCTTGTTCACTTGTACTGTCAGTAATTGAAGTGGACAGCACAGGGGCATATCTGCTCATGCAGATATGTCCTCACATGAAATATAATGCACCCTGCCTTAGGGCTACAAGGCCTGCTCTAGGGGTGACTTATAAATTTTACATGCATTGTTAGGGGACATGGCACACAGGGTGTGTGCCATGTTGTGTTTTCACTTTTTAGAGCACCTTGTCACACAGTCTGCAGTGGCAGTCTGCATGAGTTTGGTGCTGGGTCCCTTAGAGTGGCACAAGATATGCTGCAGCTCTTATGGACCCTTTTTAGTACCTAAGCCTTAGGTACCAGGGGTACCACTTACTCGGGACATAGTGGTGCTAAAGGACTGGTCAATTGGGGGATCAATTGACCAGTTACCTTGGTTTGGGAAACTAACACTGGCACTGGGGACCTGGTTAGCAGGAACCCAGTGCTCTCCAGTCAAAGTTGCATGAAATAACAGGCAAAAAGTAGGGGGGGACTACTGCAACAAAAACCTAGTCTCCTACAGTATCTTTATATTGAACAGGACTCTGGTGTGACACTTTCCTTTGATTGGCCTGTTCCCAGCCCAGTTGACTATTGTTCATAAAAAGAACTTTCTGGGCCCAGAACCAGTCTGAGTTAGTCTGGCTGGTAGGAGGGAGGATACCATTACCTTAGGATTAGCTATTTCAAAGTATTTCATTTACATGGTTGATGACGCCTGCATTCCTCACCCAAACATGCAGGACTGCAAACAAATTGCTCAGCTTAATAGCAAATCTCTTTCCCTCTGTATATCCTGAACTGAATTCATACTGTACTTGATTGTTACACTGTATATTATTTAATCTACTTGTTTTTTTTGATAATCAACTTGTATATTATTTAAAGAGAGTTCTTGTGTACAGAGTGTAGGAAGCTGGCTCTGTATATACTATACCAAAGTGAGGTATAGTGTGCAGAGAGTCCAGTGGAACCCTAAAGGTAGGCAGAGGTAAAGTTAGATAGAACCTTACTCTCTATTTGTGGTAGTTTGGTCGAGCAGTAAGGCAGCATATCAGAGGACAGTGTTAAGCATTTGTTGTGCACACTCAGTCACCAAATGAATTCACACACTCAAAGACCAAACTTCAGACCAATTGTTTTTGTATAAAAATATTCTTTTAGTTATTTTATTTTCTAGAATCAAGCAAGCCTGGCACAGGTAAGCAATAAATACTTTACAGTAGTAATGCAATTGAAATACAGTTTGAATGATGATTGTATATGCACTTTGGTTTGATTTACAGTATGGATGCAGAGAAATGCAATACTTAGTAAATGCAGTACATAGACTTGAATAGGCTTTTTAGTAAAATAGCAATTAAGTAACTTTTGAGATTAATAGGCTTACACAGAGTAGTATACCTAGATACTACTCTGGGACATTTCCTGAAAACAGGTAAGTAAAATCGTTTTTGTTAGATTATGCAATTTTAAACACTTTCTTTAGTTTCTCAAACTCCACACTTCGAAACTTTTCACAGAAAAACAGTCAATGTTATCCTATGGAGGAAAGTAGTGTTATCGGTTTTGAGGTAAGTATTTGGTAGTGGGAATTGAGGTTCTGGGGGTAGACTCAGGGGTCCCCCAGGGTCAGAGATGCACTCTTGGTACACCCTCAGCGGCACTAGGGCAGCCGGGTGCAGAGTGTTGAGGCCCAATGTTATCCAATGGGGTATAGGGGGCCTCTGGTTGGTGGCTGCTGACGAGCAGGCCACTCGGTTGTGGGAGCCAAGCTCCTGGCGTTAGGCTCAGGGCAAAGGGGGATCCGGTTTAGCACACAAAGTGCACCCGCAGCGGCGCAGGGGCGGCTGGGTGCAGGGTGCTGTTTTGGCGTCTGGTGCCCTGTTGTTTTTAATGGGGATTTTGGGTTTTGGTTTTCAGCTGCAGGCTCGGTCCAGGAAGACTTCCGGGAGGAACCAACAGCTGGGCAGGTAAGTTGGAGGGCTCGGGGACGTAGGTGCACCTCAGGTTCTTTTCTCCAGGGCGCAGGGTGGCCGGATGCAGGGGTGTCTTTTGAGGTCGGATTTCACCTTACCGGGCCACTTGCGGTTGTGGGGGGTCTCCGGGCAGAGGCTGCAGGCGATGTCGGGGAGTCCTGGAAGGGTCAACCCACAGTGGACTTGGTCAATGGAGCGCTGCGGGACCTCGCTGGGAATGGTGGGCCACTTGAACTTGGGCCGTAGGCGACGGGTGCAGTGGTGGTTCCAGGCGTCGGGTTTCTTTTTCCTCAGCAGGCTCGGAGTCTTTCTCTGGTGTTTCTTCTGAACAGAGCTGCTGTTCACAGGAGATCCAGTCTTTGTTGAAGGCAGTCAGTCCTTCCAGGGGTTCTGGAGGTCGCTGGCTGCAGGACAAGACGATTTTTGGCGCAGGATCTCTGGAAACTGCAGACGGGCCGGTAGGGCTGGGGTCAAGTCAGTTCTTCTCTGCAGTCTCCTCTGCTGGGCGTCTTCTTTCGTCCTTTTTTAGGTCTCGAGCCTAGCGGTGCAGTGCGCAGAACTGCTCGTGCAGCGCGAGTCCTTTTGTAGGGGGGTTTGAAAACTGGTCTAGGAATCGCACACGCTCGTGCGTGTGCGATTCCTTTTGGGCCACGCTATTGGTCTTTGCGTGCGTCTTTGTATAAAAGACAGCACGCAATTGGCCAAAGGCGGTTGCATTGCTCCGCCCATGGCCTATTGGTGTCTATTACGCGCACCGATGCCATGTGGTTTCAATTATCGTGCCCAGACATGGGCGCGATAATGGAAACCAGATGGCTCGCTGTGGCGCGTGCGCGCGCACCACTCGCGGGCGTGTTTTTTTGTTTTTATAACAATAGCAATAGTTTTCGCGATCGCTTTCACTGCCGCTTGTCTACTTTATATTTGTCCCCATTTCAGCTCGAAAAACCTCTTGTGGGGTAGGACACACCCCTCCTTGTGACCAGTGTAAGTTTTAATTTCTAATTGTCACATGTTAAATATTACCTCATGTAGCGATTGGCTGGTACTGTCTCGCAATCTGCTTCAGAGGACGATGAGATATGTATAATACACTCTAATATCTCAAAATGCCTGAATTGTACACACTCCCGAGCCAGACGGTCTACGGAGAACGCACTAAAGGCTGGTCACTCGCAGGGCTGGAGAGAGTCACTCATATGATGGCTCCCTCTGCTGTGCCACTGACTCTGGACTCGGTACTAGTCCTAAACCGACATCCAATCAGTACCTATAAGAATTGTCTCCATGGTAAATGCATTGCCACCTTTGTGGGGAAGCACTCACCGGCTGCCATGTGCTCTAGGAGACACCCATAGAAGTATTAATTAATTCACAGCAGATCAATGTATCTACTTCAACTCGAGGGGCCTTCATAGGGAAAATGGACACCGTGGCGATATAGCGCAGAAATTTGTTTGTTCTGCCATTAAATTTTATTTAGAAAGTCAAATTCTAACTCAACCACTTCCTACTTGTTCCAAAACCAAAAAAAAAAAAACCCACACAATGCACTAGAAGAAACTATATGTATAAAACCTTGTGATACGTCACTATCAAGCCACATGCTGGTCAGTTGACTTTTCCATCAGACACAGTACATCTGGTCCGTGAAAAATCTCAGAAATCAAGATATTTTTACCTTTTTCGATTGTTTTTCAGCAAGTCAAAAAACAAATAAAATGTATGCGCGCCAGCAAAGTAGCAAAGAGTTTAGAACGCGCTCAAAGGTTCTGAGTAACCGATACGAAGCCACAGGCTTTATTTAACAACACTGGCCACCAAAACAGGGGCACTCTTTGCTACACCAAACCCACACAAGGTACCACTGTGCCTGAACCCCAAGAAAGCTGTTTATTTCCACATCTTCTCATCAGTGAGTCTGGAGTGAATGTCTTACTGTATAAAGAATAACTTGTCTTTATATAGCGCTTCAACCCGCACTTCTGCCACGTCTTAGTGCTTATAAATAACAGGTGTTACTACTACCCGATTTAATAGGATTCAAATTACAGACCTGGAAAAATAAAAACAAAAATTTGAAGACGGTAAGAAACATTTCCATGTTTTAAGGTTGAACGATGCCGGGAGAATGGGTCACTAAAAACGCTCACTGTGATGGCCTTCAATGCTCGCTTTAAATGCTACTGACGAAATAAGTATTGCAATAAGATACAATCGAAAGTATTCCTAACTTGTGCACAGCAAAACTTATGAAACTAGATATGCAAGTGCCCAGTTTTTTATAGTGCTTAATGCTAACATGTTCACCCCCTTTTCTGAACATTCACAATTTGTAAAGTTGAGGGAAGTTGCATGGATTTTAAATGATATGCCCAAGATCACACAAATGTCTCGAGAGAAGAGCAATTAGGATTAGGTTTTTGGTCTTGTAATGTAATCTCTGGCAACATGACGAGTAGACCAATCCTCTACACATTTATGAACTTCTCCAGTAAATTTGTCAATTTGCACTTAGTAATTCAAAATAAAACGCAACAGGACTAAGAAATCAATCAGGGTAGTAGGACCAAAAGCTAAAGTCACGAGAACCCTCACAAGAACAAAACAAACAATCAGGTCCTGATAATCACCTACTTTATTTTTTTAATTAAAGAAAAAAGCAGGCATTGTTGTTATTTTTAACAATTTAAATCCAAGTGTGCCACTTAAAGAATCACTACTGCCTAGTACAAGAGGCAATTTTGTGTGTAATACTTTTCGTTTGTGACGGCTCTGGTCTACATTTTGAGGCAAGCAACGTTTTAACACATTCACATAGTGAGTGCCTTGCACAGTCTTTTTAGCCATTCCAGAGTAACTGACAGGCGTGCATAAGTCACTTTTGAAGCCAAATATTAGAAGATCAAATTCAGATCTGTAACGTAAAAAAAGCATTTGCAATGCAATAGGTCTCGCATTTTTGTTTAAGTGATTCTATGATTTGATTGACTTTGACTGTATTGAATTATCCTAATCAATTTAGCATTTAAAGGATAAGCACGCTCTGAAATAGATTGTGCAATCTAAACTGTGTTTTAAAGGACTTCTCCTGACTCCTCAGTAAGGTTGAGAGAGACCGAGAAAAGACTCTCCTATGGAATCGGATACAATTAACCAAGTGCTAAATCAGTATTCCCGTCCCCGCCGATTCTCCTCCCACAAACCTACGTCAGATGTACGTCCCGGCCTTGATTTACAGGGGGAGACCAAAATATTTCAGCAGAGGATGCTTTCCTGCCTTGTAACTGTTGCAAGGCATTCTTGGGTCGCTTGTCCTGGTGCAGAGGTAGCAACAAGCATTTGCAATGCAACAGGTCTCGCATCAGTTTGAGTTCGTTATTGGCATTGTAATTATTATGTTGCCGATATGTTTTTGTTTGTAGTGTAGTGAATGTATTTGACAGATAAAGAGCTGCATGTATTTGTGGTGTGAGATCAAGTTACTGCAGATATAGGTGTGAGATCAGTATCACTGCACAGATATAGAATACCTACATGCTCAGTATACGAGAGCTTAAGCTATTGGCGTTGTAAATAACAATGCCTTTTTTATGTTTCAAAAACAAAAATAAAAGGCATTGTTATTTACAATGTTAATAGCTCAAACTGGTGTAAATGCGAGACATATTGCATTGCAAATGAAATCGGCAAGGAGGTATAGGAAGTGATATACCAGAGAAAATGTGCTGCGTTTTGTGAAAGACCAAGCTTTGCAATTTGTGAAATTATATACTAGAGAATAATGTGGTGCGTTTTGTTAATGTAAAAGCGCTATGTAAATCGAATTAGTTACAAAACGGCAAATGCAGCGTCGCGATGAGCTTCCTAAAGAGGAAAACACCTGAAGCATGTTTTAGTTGAGTGCTACATTGGCAATAAGCACAGCCCTGAACAATGATGCGTAGTGACAGGGTAGTGGCCAGCCAAGCGTTTTTCCTCTCCTTTATTTCCCTGTTTAATGCTGTTAATGGAAAAGACGCTGAAGATGTATTGCTTCGACCTTCTACGCTGGTCAAAAGGGGGTTGCGAGTTACAAATATGTAGGATTCCCATTTCTTTAGGGAATTGTGGCCTTAAGAATCGGTAGGTGCGAGTTATCCGCTTCACAAAATTGTAATCCTGCGCAAATCCCTTTTATCGCCGTGCCTTATCTTTTTCTTACTGACAAAACGACGAGCCACTAAATCTTACTTATTCAGAGTGAAACTCTACTTTTTCGGAGTTTTATTTTGAGAGTTTGAGATCGGAACAGTTCTGCCAATTTATGGGGTGCCTTATTATTTATAGGTGGTACCCTGCATAGAGTGTTCAGCCTGCCGCATACTAAGGAACGAGAGGGACAGTACCACCCGAGGCACACTTCTGGAGACTCTATAACCCGCTGCTCCTCACTGTGTCCCCAGAACCCCTCCTTCCACACCAACACCTGATGCACTGCATCACTGTGGCGCACTGCACACAACATTAGGGGCACAGTAGCCCTCTCTGCAACAGAACCGTACAAAAACGGAGCATAGGCACACAACACGACGGTAAGCAATCTCCCTAAAGCACAAGGATGTGGTGTAATGACCAGAGCTGGCGTGCGGGAAGCTGGAGAACCGGGTTCGAGTCACGGCGTTGGCTCACCATCCTGTGATTCTGGGCAAATCAGTTAATCTTCCCGTGCCTTCCAAAAGGCAATGTGTTCTTGTGTAATGTAACTGGTTCTCCTGTAAAGCTCTCCACTACTTTCGGGTCGAGTTCGCGCTATATAAAACTGCAAAACAAAAAACAGCCAGCATATCCCGTCGAGCAAGAGCTCACTACACCGGCTGATCCAGCGCACGCACAGCTATGAGGGCTCTGTACACCCCAGTACTGTCCGTGGGGTGAAACGTTCCCACTACACACACAGCGCTGGCAGTGGGCAGTGTCCAGACACACACCAAGTCAGTGTACGGCCCTTAAACCCGTATACAGCCCCGGGGTGGCAGGAACAGCACACTGCACTCCCACTGTATCAATGCATACGGCGTACATCAGTACACAGAACTGTGGTGGTCAAAACCCCCGGCACTCTGGGGCACTGCAGTACATACAGCACTTTGACGGACACCTTTAGGCGCACCGAGTACTGCGCCCCGCACAGATTTGGAACGGGGGCTCCCAGAAGCACCAGGACACGGCAACAATCCACACAGCACTGAGAGGTCACATTCCCGCAGACACTGCAACTCGCACACAACTGCAGTGGCACACAGAGACACTGCAACCCACACAGGACTGACGGGTCGCATCCGTGCAGACACTGCAACTCGCACAGAACTGGGACTGTTAACCCGAGACACACACAGAGACACTGCAACCCACACAGAACAGAGACGCCCACCCTAAGGCAGCCCAAGGGACTGCAAACCACATAGCAGGGGGCCGCATTCCCGCAGATTTTCACACATCTTATGTGACTGTAGCTGGGTTCTTTGTAAGCGCTATTATGTTAGAATTCCCCAGGTATGCGCGCTGCTCCCCCTCCCTAAATGTTTTTTTTGCCTTTAGCATCATGTGGCTGGCACTTTATTTTCATGCTCCCTTTTAGGTATGTGTCTGTGTGGAGCAAAAGAGGAGCAAATGCCGAGTCATATGGGGCCGCTGTGCTTCTGCACCAAAGTGGCAGAGGTCCCCACTGAGCCTGGTGCGCGGATTTCAATGACAGCGGCCTTAGGGAGCAGAGCAAAAGGGGTTCAATCAGGTTTGCAACATAACAGGGGGTCCCTCCTTTCACTGGTACATCATTTACTGCTTGGTAGTGGTCCTGTGATTAGGAGGGAGGGAGTGGGGGGTGGCTGCAGGATCGGAGTTTGTAGGATGCCAAGGCAGCAAGTGGTGCAAGGTTTTGGTTTTGAGGTTTTGATGCCGTGAAACAGTTTTTTTCCGTGGGGAGTATGCTTCTTGAGGAGGAGGGGGGGCAGACGGAGGGTCTGCCCCCCCTGCGTTTTGTGGTACCTTCCCCATTATTTTTAGGTCTTATTAGGTGCACAAAAACAACGCACAAGGGTTGGGTGTGGGTTGGTACAGTCTGTGGGTTTTAGGATTCTCACTCATAACGCAGACATGTGGGGTGTCACACTAATTTTATGCAGCAGAGACGTGACACGTTAGATGCGATTTGTGCAGCCTCTCCCAATCCTACTGCATGTTCCGAGAGCCCAGAGTACAGTCACTCATGCCACGAGTGTACTTTGAAATAAAGAGACCTTACCAGCCTGCGCACACGTGAAGATCTGCTGCATCTGGGTTCAATGAGTCCATGCGTCCTGCGCCTCTGTGCGGCCGCCATTGCTCAAAGGCAGCGTCCCAGGAGTGGTATGGTGGCCGGCACCGTTGAACAAAAAGGAAAGTGAAAGCGCGCACAGCGCACAGATACAAAAAGAGATGCGTCCTCCATTGCTCAAGGACAGCATCCTGTGAGTGGTGGTGTAAACAAAAATGAAACTGAAGGCGCACACGGTGTGCGGAAAATACAAGTGAAATACTTTTATTAAAGTAAATTAAGCGGGCGCTATGATAATGACTGGCGTAAACAAAAATGAAACTGAAGGCACACACAGTGCGCAGAAAATAAAAGTGAAATACTTTTATTAAAGTAAATTAAGCGGGCGCTATGATAATATCTGGCGCGACGCCGTGCGCGAGCACAATATCCAGTCCGGGTGGGCAAGCCGGAAAGGAGACAGGGAGGGGACCAAAAAGCCTCACTGCAAATCAAAAGCGCGCGTTTAACATAAAGTGTGATGCGCGTCAATGAAAAGCAGAGGCAGAGCTTCCACCCCACTTCCAAAAGCAACAGGACGACAATAGATCTCGCAGAGCGAGCAGCGCATGCGCTGTGACGCTAGGCGAGACCTAAAAACTATATTCTCTTTTTGTTGGAACGGCATGGGGAGTGGGTTGATAACTTTCTTAAAGACAAGGAATTGCATTCGTATTAGCGCTGATAGTGCTGTGGTGTCACCATTTTTTTAATTTAATTTTTAATTTAATTTTGGTTGCATTTACGCATGCACCTTTGTTTTGACTCCCCAGTCCATTGCTATCCATACCTGAAACATACTAATAAGATTAAATACTTTTAAGCAGAAGTCTGAAAGTTTCCTGGTTTGACTGACATCTCATTCAAGATATCTTTGAAATTACCCTGCTATTGTTTTACAGGCTTGTGAAGGTTTCATTAAATGGCTTTTGGACCTTCCCCATTTCGTCCAACAACTTCCTTTATGGTAATTGCAAACTTTGCTAACTGCTTGTGAGAATCCCCTTCAAGTCTATTCAGAAGGCATCCCTGTAATGATCTAGAAGTCTGTGTAGCTTCTCGCAGTCACTTTAGTCAGGCCTGCTGGTGAGATCCGTGTGCTTTTCGTCCACACACCTTTCATCAAGCTCAGCAAAACATTGATTAACTACGTGGGCCCTACCCCCCACTTCACGAGGATTTTTGATATGGCGTTATCTAAGAATCAGACACTCGGCCCATCTGCAGGCATCTTAACACAAGAATCCTTTCTCTCGTGTTTTGTCTCCGGACAAACGGTATTTCCTGGAAATGCATTGGTCCATGGTGGATTTGCTCTTTTCGTACCGTGCGTACACTGTATGAAAATTAAATGGATATTTGCATTGATTCCGAAATTACATTAATCAAGACTGATAATTTGAAAGAAAAGGGTTGACCTAGACAGGCACATAGGCCACTATTTAGTCTATGAACGATCCTTTGCATTGCAAGAGTTTGAGCTTTTGGTATTGTAAATAACAATGCTTTTTTTCTGTTAGCTTTGAAAACCTAAATAAAAGGTGTTTTTAAAACATGAATAAAAGGCATTGTCATTTACAGTGCCAATAGCTTAAACTCTTGCCAATGCAAGACCTATTGCATTGCAAATGCTTGTCTTCTTAGGTTGCAGGAATCTCCTTTCTTGGTTCAGGGCTGCCCCCTAAACACTGTATTTAGGGGGCGTTTTAGGGGTCTCGAGGTCAGTAGCCAATGGGCTACTGACCTTAGGGTGACTACACCCTTGGTGTGCTCACCCCACGTGGGGGATTGAGCACAATCCCTAATCCTGATTGGGGAGTGCCAGCCATCTGCAAGATGGCGGGCACTGAAGAGAGGGCTTCAGCTCGCCTCCCCCACCTGAGAGGTGGAGTTGGCAGAGGTGGGCACACCTTCTGGGCTGGCAAGTTTTTCCCGCCTGTCTTCCCGCCGAAAAGGAGGGGACACAGGAAGGGGGCCTGCTCCTGATAGCAGGAGAGGCTGGGGGCGCATTACAAAGGCTGCCAGGCCTTTGAAGCTCCCCTGCCACAGATGGCTCTTCCTGGCCTGGGGGAGGTGTGAATACCTCCGCCCAGGAAAGGCTTTGTTTCTGGGCTCAGGGAGCAAAGGCTCCCACCCTAGAGGTCCAGAAACATGTCTCGTGGTGGCAGGCTGGTGTGTACCAGTCAGGGAACCCACCAGAGGCTGGTCGTTTTTCAGGGGGCATCTCTAAGATGGCCTCTGTGTGCATTTTTCATTAAATCCCACACTGGCATCAGTGTGGGTTTAATGTGCTGAGAAGTTTGATACCAAACTTCTCAGTTTTCAGTGTAGCCATTATGGTGCTGTGGAGTTCGTAATGACAAGCTTCCAGCACCATATATTCTTAATGGCAGCACTGCACTTACAATGTCTAAGAATGGACTTAGACACTGTAGGGGTACAGAGCTCATGCACCTGTACCCTCACCACTGGTATAGGGCACCCAGCTAGAGGGGTGACTGATGTATGCCAGGGCAAAGGGTTGTAGGCATGGCACACAGGGATGTGTGCTATGTCGACTCTTCACTTTGTTCTGCACCAAAACACGCAGCCTGCAAAGGCAGTGTGTGTGTGTGTGTGTGTATAAAGGTACAGGGCCTCTAAGGGTGGCACAATAAGTGCTGCAGCCCTTAAGGGTCTTCCCTGGTCATAGTGCCCTGGGTACCAGTGGTACCATTTACCAGGGGCTGACCTGTGGCCAGAGATGCCAATTGGGTTAGTTTTGGGGGAAGAACACAGGCCCTGGGAACCTGATTGGCAGGGACCCAGGGCACATCAAGTCAAAGTGCATCAGTAGTCTGGCAAAAAGTGGGGGGATTACTGCAACAGAAACCCACTTTCCTACACAGAGTTCTAACATCACTTGATGCAGCTGTGCTTTAGAAAACTGTTAAATTAATACATTTCAAAAAATAATTGGACGGATTGGCGACATCCATACCATACCTCTAAAGGAACTGACATTTTGAAATACTCCAGAGCAGTTTTCTTCTGTGGATATTTTGAAAAAAACAAGTGCTGTAAAAGGGTGGCTTGACCACTGGGAAATAGGACTAAGACTTGTAAACAAACACTACCTATTGACCACTACAAGAAAGGTTTCTACCACCAGCTCCACAGAAGAAAACCCAACCCGAAGAAAATCAGAGAAAGAAGAACTGGCTTTCTGGATATGCCCAAGGGAGACAACTGAGGCCCGGCCTGATTTCGCCTTGCACCCAAGGACTGGAAATGCTTTTTAAGAGTCAGACGAGTGGCCCCCATGGTCCCAGGAACATAATGGACAATGCAGGCATCTCTACAGGAGAACCAGCAGACCAACTGGAAGTGGGACCTGTGCTGGAGCCATGGCTTAAGGATGTAAAGGGTAAGAATGGTATATTTACAGAAGAATCGACAGACCCAATGGAAAAGGGACCAGTGATGGAACTCTACATAAAGAGAGTGACTGAGTATTTATGCTATCTGTGCCCTGATATCCCAGAAGATATCACCTGCAGTTTCGAAACTTTAGGAATTACAAGGTATACATGTAGCAAGTTGAAAAGTGTGGAAGCAAGTGAACTTACCAGCCTGGAAGATAAATGCCCCTGTCGTCCCAGTAAGTGGGAGGCAAAACAAAGCTAGTAACTATTTCATATTTTTGTTGCAAGTGTAGCATCTTTTGGTGTTGTGAATGAGCTAACATTGCCTATTAATACCCCACTGTGCCTTTGGGTATTTTGACATGTTATTCAAAAATTCATTTCTTTGGATTCCTTCATTCAATTTTTGTCATTTTAATCTTGTGTAAATCATTACATTTTTCTTCTTGTGGATTGTTTGATGTGGTTTTGGTGCTCCTTAAATAAAAACATTAAATCACACTTTTCTGAGGAAATTCTGCTGCTTTGTGCCTTAGCCATAAGAGGTAAACCAAGTTTTACTCACTAAAACTGTATTTTACATAACAAGGCATTAGATTGTTACTCTGGTGGAGCTTTTCCACAAGGTACTAATCACATCTTTTACACCTATGTTCTCCTGCAGTCGAAAATGTCAAACTCTGGGATATTGAGAAATCATGATGCTCCAATCCCTACAAAACGCCAGCCAGTGTAATAATTCTGAATTTATTTTCTGAGCAAACAGTTTAAAAAAGACATAACTTGGCCACAGGCCATACTCTTTATTTGGCAACAGGAAGCAGCAGGAGTACGTGTATTTGGCTCTTTCCAAATGTCGGACTTCATGTATAACTGTTTTATCAAGGCCACCACTCCATTCAAGATGTTTGTGTGGGGTTAGGTAATGGCAGAGATGATGTGCTGGAGATCCCTGGACTACTGGAGGCATTACCAAATATCAGATGATCAGAACTGGTCCCAGGTAATCTATCTCAAGAGGAACCCTGACACCCACCCTCCCACAAGAGTATTGCGCCCATTTGCTTCTAATTGTCTACTATGAAGGAACCAGTGGAAATGCATTAGTTCTCACCTTGGATAAAAAGTTGGAATAACTAATTTCTACAGGACTGAAAAGTTGCCCATGGGAGATCCTTCAACTCCAAAAGCATTCGAAAGCTTCACCACCGGCCATGTCCAAATTAGATAGAGGCAAGAGTTAGGCAGCCTTGTCATCCTCTTCTTTCTCTCTTTCCCTGTATGGATCGTGAATGGTAAAAGCAATAGCATCTGATCTGAACAGTTCCTCTAAGCAGGTCCCTGAAAATATTTTCACAGGTGTTCCTTGAGGTGAGAAACGTCATCAGCCCTGAAGATAGCGGTCATCAGAATCATCTAACAGGCATTAGATAAAGAGTTGGTGCCACCACAGTCATCTGCAGTAGTCATTAATACAAAGATGTATACCTTAAAATGCACCATAAACGAAAAGTTCCTGGTAAAGGTGCCAACTGGTACCTTGGAGGTGTTGGTATAGGTTCCAGTGGAGCCAAGCAAGGTAAAGGAGCTATATATGTCGCTGCCAGGGAGAAGAAAGGTGCCACTCCCAGAACTGTAAGCTCAGTAGCAGGTACTCCAGGCATGAAGGTCCCACCCAAAATGGGAGCAGTAATTAGGATTTTTTGCAGATTTTCTTAATACCATCTGTTGATATGGAATGGAGAATTACGTAGGACTTTTGCCCATTTTTAGCTGGAGATCTGCAGGGAAAGGGACTGACCTCAAGGGTGAAACAGACTAATAGATTGGAGTGCAGCTCCACTGGATCAGAAAGTGGCATCATTTCTGGAAAACTTCTGTGTGCGGATAAAAAAGAATGCCTCATGCATTTTAAGTTTTTGTTTCCTAAAATGGTGCAAAGATTCCCTCCTTGATGGTGAATGGTTTGATAACAAAAGCAGACCTATATTTTAACATCACCCCCATCCAGGTTAAGTACATAATCAATAAGTAACTTACCTTTGGTAACACTCTTTCTTGTGGATGCTCGATCTAACCACAGATTCCTCACCTTGTGAATATCCCTAGGTGCTAGAGGGGATCTGAAGGTTTTTCTCAGCAATTTCCTAGTGTGCCGATAGGTAGCGACACATGGCTCAGTGTGGGGTCCATCTCGCCACTGAAGTAATGTTGAGGCAACGTATGAATGCTACCCCTGCTTGTCAATGTTAATTTCTTTCTATCTGCCCGTGCCATTAGACGCTGAGCTATGCATTAATCAGATTTGCCAGTGTGGAGAACGGGAGGGTCGGTGAGGGAACCGAAGTTAGACAGACTATCCACCAGAAAGAGCGTTACCACAGGTATGCAACTTATTATTCTGATGGATACTTCTAACCGCAAATTCCTCACCTTCTGGATTGATACCAAAACAGTACCTCCCCAGGTGGTGGCTCTGTGAAACAGCTCAGACAAAAAATGTCCAAATGGAAAAAGTGCCCCTCTCATCAGACCTGGCTAACAAGGCAGTAGTGCTTTGTGAACATTGAACTGACACTCATGTCGCAGCCTGGCAAATGTCTGTGTGCCAGGGCAGCGGTATTAGCCTTGGCTCTGGTAAAGTGAGCCATCAAACTCTATGGAGGGCAGTTCCTAGCCAGTGCATAGCAGAACTGTATGCAGATGACTATCCTCCTTGAAATTATTTTCTTCTGCACCGCCTAATCCTTATGTGTTGCTGCAAAACACACAAAGAGTTGCTTGTTCGCCCGATGTTCCTTGCTGCGATCGATATATATGAAAAACAGTGGTCCTAGACCGTTTTAAAAACGAATCAAAAATAAAAGGCATTGTTATTTGCAATGTCAATAGCTCAAACTCGCGTAAATGCGAGACCTATTGCAAATGCTTGTTTTCTTTGTGCTACTCACGTTTCCTTCCTGTCTCTTCTTGAGCAGCATTGACTCCAATATTAAAGAAACGTTGGGTAATTAATAGCCTGAGCTCCGTTCGTGCATGCTTTTAATTTTTCATTTACTTCATGTTTACTCGCGTTTCCTTCCAAGCCTCGAAAATGTATTACATGGTTTCACTAATCCCGTGAAATCGTGTATCCCACGTGTATCCCTGCACTCAGCCCGAGCACAGATCGACTGCTTCTGTCTGATAATGCCAGAGGCTGAGTGTATTCTCCGAAGAGAGCCGAAGAGCAGGGGATACACGATCCCATGGGGATACCAGATATTACACAACATCTGTTACCCCTTGGTAATATCTGTCTCCCCGGCTCGCGCCGACATTTCAACAAAATCCCCGGCTGTAATCATCGGCGCGGTTTTCTCCAAGGCCTTTCAAATCACAGTGTTTAACTTGCAGGAAGCTTCCTCAAACAAAGTGCCGGTGCGAAACATAAAATTTGGAAATCAGTCTTTGATGCAGCAGAAAAGGGCTGGAGGGCATGTGTTTAAGCCGACTGTTTATAGCCGCGTGGGCGTGTGACTAGCACCAATTGAGTGGAGGGAGGAGGGGCTGGACCGAGGAGAGAAAGTGTGCGCGTAAAGGGAAACAAAAATGTGTGTTTTAAGGCCCCCCAAATTATACAGAGATATGGGGGGGAAAAAGGTACTGTAAGGCATGTGTATGTCCCGAGAACAGTTTGTAAGAGAAATATAGGCAGTAAGGGCAAATACACGCGGCAAGAGTGTATTAGTAAATGGTTAGTGGGACGCTGTGGGCTATTGTTGTGCGCAAGATGATTGCGGTAGCATAGTGTGGAGATGCAAAACTGTGCGCATGCTATATGTATAATGCAGTGGTTTTTGGGGAGCGGCTTGAGACCCTTACACCGTTTGCTAATAGTTACATTAAAATGTAACCAACACGGGCACAGAATGGAGGGAGGAAGGAGTGGGTGGCAGGGAAGGAGCGAACGAAGGTGGATTTAAAGTGTGTGCGGGAAGCTGTTTTAAATCTGCGCGTGAGGCACATCAAAAACTGCAGATGGCTGCTTCTGTAGTGACCAGCAGCAACCTGTAATTGAGGGAGGAGGGGTCCGACAGGGGAAGGTAAAAAGCAAGGGGCAAACGGTTATGTGTGTGTAAGCGCTACAAATTGTCCTGCGAGACAATGAAAAGTTCATTAGTGCATATGTGTGGGCCATGGAAAGTATGAAGGGCAAAATTAATTCCTGATGGTTTAATTAAATGTGCAGCAACCAATTAGCATGTGGGTAGAAGCACCCTGCGGGATAATGCTAGTCTTGCATTAGCAGCTTAAAAACAGCACAGCGTCTGTGTATACGTATGCCACGCTCTGACCAGCACCAACATAGGCAGAGATGGACTTACTTACAGGATACATGGGAAGAGTGGGCGGGGAAGAGGGTTTTTAAAAGTAGTATTAATACAGGGCGTAGGTGGCAGGTGCTTAATGAGGCAGAATACGGAGTCAGAGCCCGAAATATGATCTTGGTGGCATCCCCATAAGAATGGAGTTTTTATAATCTGTAAGCATGTGTCTTGACCTTTTTTTTGGGAAGGGAAGAGGGGGGGGGTTTGTGCTGAATATGCGGCTCCGGCTTTGTATTATCCACAGTTCATAAAGCCGGACTAGAGTACAATTGCCTGTAAGTGTGGAAATCTATTAATAAGGGCAAAATGAAAGGTGCAGAATCCGATTAAATGTGGGTAGTGATACTCTGTGGGGTAATGTGTATTCCGGGTTAGCGGCTTAAAACTGCTACAGCGTTTGTTTATACCCATACGACCTTTTGATCAGCAGTAGAAAATGTAAAATGAGGGAAAACACGGGGGGAGGTAAAAAGCAAGTGAAGGGCGAACGGGAATCCACGTGGTAAGGGGCTGCAAGATGGTGCGCAAGATAAAATGTGGAAATTAGTCTTTGAGGCAGCAGAAAAGGGCTGGAGGGCATGTGTTTAAGCCGACTGTTTATAGCCGCGTCGGCGTGTGACTAGCACCAATCGAGTGGAGGAAGGAGGGG
Source organism: Calotriton arnoldi (assembly GCA_963921515.1). Taxonomy (NCBI): domain Eukaryota; kingdom Metazoa; phylum Chordata; class Amphibia; order Caudata; family Salamandridae; genus Calotriton; species Calotriton arnoldi. The sequence continues at coordinate 2,687,529 of CAWUFW010001119.1, read as the reverse complement.
CTGGACCGAGGAGAGAAAGTGTACGCGCAAAGGGAAACAAAAATCAGTGGTTTAAGGCCCCCCAAATTATATAGACATATATGGGGGAAAAAAGGGTACTATAAGGCATGTGGTTGTGCAGCGAACAGTTTGTAAGAGAAATATAGGTAGTAAGGGCAAATACACGCGGCAAGAGCGTATTAGTAAATGGGTAGTGGGACGCTGTGGGCTATTGTTGTGCGCAAGATGATTGCGGTAGCATAGTGTGGAGATGCAAAACTGTGCGCATGCTATATGTATAATGCAGTGGTTTTCGGGGAGCGGCTTGAGACCCTTACACCGTTTGCTAATAGTTAAATTAAAATGTAACCAACACGGGCACAGAATGGAGGGAGGAAGGAGTGGGTGGGAGGGAAGGAGCGAACGGAGGTGGATTTAAAGTGTGTGCAGGAAGCTGTTTTAAATCACCGTGTGAGGCACATCAAAAACTGCATGGGCATGCGTCTGGGCCGTGTAAAGTATGTAAGCCCCAATTATTTATTATACCCAAAGTCGAAAGTACAGAAGCGGATGAGCAAATGTTTGATTTGCATTAGCAGCTTAGAAGCAGAATCGGCACAGAAGACCGACGATTTGTATCCTATATTTTGCATATAATAAAGGGACGACGGGTCCGACGGCGAGAGAAAGGCAGCAAGGAGCGAACAGAAGTACCCTGTGGGGTAATGTTTGTTTTGCATTAGCAGTTTAAAAGCAGTAGTGGCACAGAACACCAACGATTTGTATCCCATATTTTGCCGCTACAAGAGAGCACACGCAGGGGGCGCAGTTGTAAATCACACAGACGCATGGAGGTGTCTACCATGTGTATATACAGCGGTGGGAGTACAAAAGTAGCAGAGGGTGAAGGGCATAAATATAAATAGAAGCAGCCAATGCAAAATAAAAGGAAAGCGGGAAGGAAAGAAAGTGAACGCGGGGAGTAAAGAAAGTGAAAGCGCGCCATGCGCGCGTTCTGCTAAGACGCTGTAATTAGGAAAAACGCCCGGGGAACTTTGCAGAATGAAAGCAAAGCAGCGCGCTGTGCTCGTACAACATACGCGTGCATATGTCCTGTCCAGGCGCGTGCACATGCCCTGTCCGGGCAGGCATGCCGAACGAAGACAGGGAGGGAACCAAACATGCTTCCCTCCCAATAGAAAGCACGGATTTGGCAGGCGCGCCAATAAGAAGCGTGGGTGGAGCTTCCACCCTCGCTTCGCAAGCTAAAGCGACGACAATAGATCTCGCCAGAGCGAGCAGCGCATGCGCTGCGTCGCTAGGCGAGACCTAAAAATGAGGGAGTGAGCCCCACATCAGAAAGCACAGAAAGATAGGAACGGACATCGATGCACAGAGCTGGCGTTTGTCACTTTTAGGGCTGGACAGACCCAATGCAAGAGCCGCATCACGCCACTGTAAGTGCAGTGCTGCCATTAAGAGTATATGGTGCTGGGAGATTGCCATTACGAACTCCACAGCACCATAATGGCTACACTGAAAACTGAGAAGTTTGGTATCAAACTTCTCAGCACACTAAACCCACACTGATGCGAGTGTGAGATTTAATAAAAAATGCACACATAGGGCATCTTAGAGATGCCCCCTGAAAAACAACCAGCGTCTGGTGGGTTCCCTGACTGGTACACACCAGGCTGCCACCACGAGACATGTTTCTGGACCCGTAGGGTGGGAGCCTTCGCTCCCTGAGCCCAGAAAAGGAGCCTTTCCTGGGCGGAGGTGTTCACACCTCCCCCAGGCCAGGAAGAGCCGTATGTGGCAGGGGAGCTTCAAAGGACTGGCAGCCTTTGTAATGCGACCCCCAGCCTCTCCTGCTATCAGGAGCAGGCCCCCTTCCTGTCTCCCCTCCTTTTCGGTGGGAAGACAGGCGGGAAAAACTAGCCAGCCCAGAAGATGTGCCCACCTCTGCCAACTCCACCCCTCAGGTGGGGGAGGCGAGCTGAAGCCCTCTCTTCAGTGCCTGCCATCTTGCAGATGGCAGGCACTCCCCAATCAGGATTAGGGATTGTGCTCACTCCCCCACGTGGGGTGAGCACACCAAGGGTGTAGTCACCCTAAGGTCAGTAGCCCATTGGCTACTGACCTAGAGACCCCTAAAACGCCCCCTAAATACAGTATTTTGGGGGCAGCCCTGAACCAAGAAAGCAGCCCAGAAGAAACTACAAGAAAAGAAGAAGAAGGACCGAACAGCCGTGCAGAAGCTAACAAGAGGAAGACGCCCACTGACCTGGCCCCAGCCCTGCCGGCCTGTATCCACCTCGTACCTGCTCCTGCGAAACCCCGGTGTGTCCTGCAGCCAGCAACCTCGAAAACCCCGGAGGACCTGCCTGCCTTCAACCACAAAGACTGTGTCTCCCGTGAACACCGTATTTGTTCATCTGCAACCTCTAGCTCCGGCTGGACACCGCGAATCCGCACCACTCTGCACCCGCCGTCCACAGCCCGAGCTCGAGTGGGCAAACACCCCGAGGAGGTCCCCGCAGCGATCCTAACCCGAGATCCGGCGAACCCTGACCTGCCTCAAGCCTCCAGCCGACGCCTGCAGCCTAAATCGGAAGGTCCCCCCAACCGCGACCAGGAGCTGGTAAGAAGATCCGACCCTAAAAGGCACCCCTGCACCCGACGCCCCACAGCCTTGGGTGGCCAAACCGATGGTGCCTAACCAACCCCCAACTTCCCTCTCAAAGTGGTGGTCGCACCCAGAAGACTTTCGTCCCCAAGCCTGCAGTGACTTTGCAAACCGGAGGTTCCCCATTGCAAACAACAGGGCGCCCGACGTCGAAACAGCACCCTGCACCCGGCCGCCCTAGTGCCGCTGAGGGTGCTACTTTGTTTCCCCATTTGCCCTGAGCTAAAGTCCAGGAGCTTTGCTCCCACAACCAAGTGGCCTGCTCGTCAGCAGCCACAAACCTGAGTCCCCCTATCCCTCATTGGATAACATTGGGCCTCAGCAATCTGCACCCGGCCGCCCTAGTGCCGCTGAGGGTGTAACAAGAGTGCATCCTTGATCCTGGGGGGCCCCTAAGTCTACCCTCAGAACCTCAACTCCCACTACCGAATACTTACCCTAAAACCGATAACACTATTTTCCTCCATAGGATAACATTGACTGTTTTTCTTGGAAAAATTTCTAAGTGTGGAGTTTGAAACTCTAAAGAAATTCTTTAAAATTGTACTGTTTAACAAAAAAGGCTTTTACTTACCCGTTTACAGGAAATGTCCCAGTGTAGTATCCAGGTATACTACAATGAGTAAGAAAAGTAATCTAAAAAGTAACTTACCTGGTATTTTACTGAAAAGCCCATTCAAGTCTATGTACTGTATTTACAGAGCATTGCATTTCTCTGCAAACAATACTGCAAGTCAAAACAAAGTGCATATACCATTTCAATCCATACTGTATTTCAATTGTATATTTACTGCAAAGTACTTATCACTTACCTGTGCCAGGCTTGCTTGGTTCTAGGAAGTAAAATAACTAAAAGAATATTTTTTATACAAAAACAATTGGTCTGAAGTTCAGTCTTTGAGTGTGTGAATTCCTTTGCTGACTGTGTACAACAAATGTTTAACACTGTCCTCTGATAAAGCCTTACTGCTCGACCACACTACCACAAATGGAGAGTGAGGAGCTATCTAACTTTTTGGGTTCCACTGGACTCTGTGCGCACTATACCTCACTTTGGTACAGTATATACAGAGCCAGCTTCTTACAGCAGGTCACACATCATAGTCAGGCACAAGACACCACAAACAAAGCATGCACGTCAGACACTGGCATCTGCTTCTTGCACTAAGGGAATGACAAAGTATGAGACAAAGTGAAAAAATCCATTAGAGAAATTGGAATGTTTTTGAAAAACACATGCAAAAACATTAAGGCAACCTCTTGTTGCCGGAGAATCTTAACTGTAGTGCATTAGCAAGCATTGGAAATGCAATAGGTCTCGCATTTGTTTAAGTTAGAGCGTTTGGCTTTGCTATTGGTATTGTATTTTAGCTATGTGTTATTGAGTGTATTAAGATTTGCCGTCCAGCACCACCGAGTCACTAGTTCAATAGTACTTAGTAAATTAAAGGGCACATTCATTTTTAGTAGGCACGGGGCGATTACGTGATTTGCTCAGAATCACAGGATGCAGAGTCTTCTGCATAGCGTACATTTCTAGACTTGCATTTGTTTCCTAGTTGCACTGCTTAACCCCCACTTTTTTAAAACATGTATTTCATTTTCGAAAATCCCCCGGTACTGCATAACTTCTTCTGGAGGCCGCTTTCATTCCCCGTTGTTCACTCCTCCTTTGGCAATTGCATTTTCTGATTACTGCACAGCTCCCGCCTGCCACACTGCAGATTTGTCGGGTATGTCCCCCCTCCCCGGATTACACAGGCCCCCCAACACCCACTCAATGTGCCTCTCTCCCTCATCTAGCCTTCTCTGCATGTGGTCTCTGAAGATGAACTCCACGGGGCGGGGGGCGGTCCGGATGCGAGCGATTATAAGGCTTTAGGGCAATGACGTATTGTGACCTGAAGTTTGAGGCTGGGAGGGGTGGCTTTGGAGAATGCGGTAGTGTATGTAGACCAGGGAAGAAACGAGGCTGTAGCAGATAAAAGATAAATACACGGGCATGCGAGCAAATGCCGGGAGAGCGGAGGCGAAGTGGGAGGAAGGGGAGATGAGGAAGTAAGGGGGAGAGGAGCAAGCAGATGGCAAGAGGAGGTACAGCATGGAGGGGGAGTGTACAGGCATAGCTGGAGAGGAGAATCGCCCCTCAGGGCGAGATGGCGCACAAAACGAGTGGTGGTGTTGCTAGAGTGCACGAGTCCTTGGATTTGATAGCCCGGTGGGTTCTGTGAGCTGTAGTAATCGTTTCTTTAATAGCATCAAATGGACCACAGCGCATCATGACAATAATTTGCAACTGGATAAAGTCGGGACTTAAAAGGTTAATGACCTGGCAATGGAGGTGGCAGATGCAACATGGGAGGGCTGCAAGGTGAGGTGAGGGGGGGCTGCGTCTCGCTTTAGGGTCTAGTTAGGAGTAGTAAGCGCTATACACGAGGAGGAAGGTGGGTAGAAGGTGATGGTGAGATAAGATTGAAGTGGGGATTTGACAGTCGTGCAGTGGGTGTGCTGAGGGGGGGGGGCTGGAGGGTGATGGATGGGAGAGAGAGCCGGTCAGACTTCAGAAGTGGAAAGAGAGGGGTCGAACTAGCATGTTGGACGAGAGGGTGATAAAAAGTGAAGGGTGGGCAGACGGAGATGGCGAGACGAAGTGAGACCGGGAAGCGAAGATTGTGATTCGGGACAGATGGAAATTGGGTGAGGGGCCAAAAAATGGGACGTGCACATGCGTAGTGATGGGGTGGGTGGCAGATAAGACCCAGAGGTAGAAAGTAATGTGGTGTATAGAACGCGCTGAGCAGGCAAAGTGGGGAGGACAGAGGCGTGAGACGGAGGGGAGGCGGGAAGGGGGTGGTCACGCGGTGCGGCGAGGTGGGGACACGTAGAGAGTGAATCGGGGAGAGGGCGAGTAAAGTGGATAGAGACGGAACAATGGGGGCAGAGAGCCAGGGAGAGGGCGGAGAAGGAAAAAAGAAAACACCCGCTTGGATATCAGTAAAAAGGAGATTCATGAAATGAGCGGGAGAGGGGGGATAAGGGGGCGGAAGAAACGTCTGAAGGGGAACAGCAATTAAGTAAATAAACAATCGCGGCCAAAGCGGACCGCGCTCAAAATTATAAACCAGCATGGCCGAAGCGGACCGCGCCGAAAAGGAACAGTAATTAAGTAAATAAACATGCGCGGCCGAAGCGGACCGCGCTGAATATTTTAAACGCTCCGAATGGAAGTAAAAAAATAAATAAGTAAACGGACGAAGCGGACCGCGCCGAAAAGGAACAGTAATTAAGTAAATAAACATGCGCGACCGAAGCGGACCGCGCTGAAAATTATAAACGCTCCGAATGGAAGTAAAAAAATAAATAAGTAAACGGCGCGCGGTGTCCACATACAACTCCGAACATCGCGCTTCACAGCCGGAATTACAAAAAGAAAGTTCTCTCCCACTAATTAAAGGAAACAGTATCACGCCGCAATTAAAGAATGCAGTCCGGGTGGGCGGGGCCAAAAGTGGACAGGGCGGTAACAAGGAGGGACTAAAAAGCCTCCTTCGCAATAGAAAGCCAGCGTTTAGCCTAAGCTATGACGCAAGCCAATGGGAATAAGGGGCGGGGCTTCAAGTCCCCTTTGGAAAGCGTATCGATAACAATAAGCCCTCGCAGAGCGAGGAGCGCATGCGCGCTTCAGCGCTAGGTCTGCGAGACCTAAAAAAAAAAAAAAGGAATGACTGACATCACAGTGGATGGTGCCTCTTTGGATCTGCTTCATAACCTCTGTTAGGGACACCCTGGAGGAGTTCTGGTTGGCACAACTGTGTCATTACTTCGAGCTTGATGGGTGGATCGCTGAACATTTTCCAGATCTAGTTTAGCAACCGGTTCTAGAGGAGGAATCTGCAATAAGAAAGCCTACTTTCTAAATATGCTTCCAGAGTTAAAGGTCAAATAGCTGGAGGTTAACTGTGATCAGTAAAGCAATTGGCACCTGTTTGAGATTATCCATTCTGTCTGTGAATTTCACAAAATGAACACAATTCACACGTTACTGGCATGTGGGAGAAAATTAGTTTTACAGAGAATAACATTTCCTCTTGAGGATGCATTTCCGTTCTTTTCCTCCTTATTCTGCTGAGACCTTGAAAAAGAAAACTTCTTGCATTGCTCAGTTAATCAAGTGAGAAAACTGCTCTGGAAAATGTACGCTAGATATACTATTTGATGAATACTTCCCTGTGTGCATTGGTGGCAGCATCCATTGCCCATTAATTGAATATTCAATTCACAATGGCTGCCAAATGGCAAATATTCACTGGCAATGTTCAATTATAAAAAGAAAAAGACTATGCTCTTTCACTCGATCTGAAAGCAGGTACGCACCTCAGCTCTCTCTGCTTGCTGAGCAAAATACTGATGCACCGGTGCAAAGTTGTCCAGTTGGATTGGTGAGTCAGGACCGTCAGCAGATAAGGGCGAAAAGAAAGTACCTGGGATCCTGAGGTACCTTTCACCTTAAAACAAAATAAGTTATTAGGAACATTATTAAGGGAAACTTAAGATGCGGTCCTAAATAAATAAATGAAACTTTCCCTTTTAGTGCATCATTCCACAACTAAGACCAGTGGTATACAAATAAACCACCCAGAAGAATAACAGCTTTGGAATATACAAAGCAATTTAGATTAGGTACTCTTTTATTTCAGCCAGTTTAATTCATGTAGGTCTGTTTGCGTACAGTCAGCTTAATGCATTCTTCAGTCAATTCACAATTATGCTGTTTTTTTTTTTTTTTGTGCCAAATAATTTTTACCACCTTTAAATAACATTTAAACGCCTGGATACCCTAAAGGGGGATTAGCCGCGCTCTACAAATTCACATAACACAACATTTTGCTTCTTCATTTTCATCCACTGCCATAACTTAAAAACAGATTTTTGTACATGCAAGACAAGCAAATTTTTATTTTTAATGAAATAATATTGTATTATTCAAAAGTTGTTAAACAATGACAAACCAACGGCCTGTGAATTAGCTAAAATCTTAGACACAACAGCCATTTCCAGGGAAAAATGAATAGGGAAAATATTTGTGGCAAATACACAAGATAAATTGTTGTCTTGCAGCTTATTGACCAAAGCTGTGCACTGCTCTTAGACCAAGGGCTCACAGGGTAGTGTTTGCAGGTTGAGTTGTGCACACAGTACTCCTTCAGATGTCTATCAAAGGGAACTTTCTGGAAAAGGCAACTCAAGCCACTTTGGTTTTAGCAGACTGAGTGGAGACATATTCGCAGATGTACATGATCCATCCAAATAACAATGTTTGGAACAGGACTCTATGCACAATGTAATGATGACCTAAGAAGCGGTTTCTTGCAAATCACAAAGGTGATGAAAAGCTGAACAGAGCACCAAGATTCTTGACATTACTGAGGAAAAATCAAAGTATTGGATTTGTATTGAAGGTGGGAAATACCTCTTCAGCCTAGGAGCATAGAGACAGAGAGAGAAGGTTGAAAGACACATTATAGCTCAGTCCTTCTTCTGAGTTCCAATTCTTTGGTTCAGCAGGTGGGGTCCTTCATCAGCACAGCTTCACCAGTGTTCTGAAGAGGGTAGGCAGAGGTGTGACTTATGTCTGGCACTTGCTTGTGGGTGGGGTGACTCCCTAACCAATAGGGAACAAGTTCCCAGGGGAAACCCTACCCACTTTGGCATCATTTCCTTGGGGTGGTCCTAAACAAACCCATAGTGCCCTGCTCTGCCAAAAAACAACATGGCAGAATCTTTCTTCCCTTGGTCAGAGATCTGGGCACACCCCTGAGGTGTGTCTAGGGAAATGAGGAACTCCCACAGAAAAAGCAGTTCTGGGACAGAGTTTCCACCTACTGGCGTTGGTGCCACTCTGGGTACTTGACAATGGCAGGGGCAGGCCTAGGTGTAAGTTACATCTGTCTGTGACACAGGCGGCTCCTATGAAACTTGTACAGCTGGTGGTCACATCTCCCAGACCATCCTGTCAAGAGGAGGTTACACCTCCTCCAAAGCCAAGGACCTTTTGTTGCTTTTCCGGAGAGCCTTTCACACCTTCCAGCAGGCTGCCAGGTGACAGTTGGGGATTATCTCTGAAAAGGATACTAGAGGCATTAGGCAGAAAAATACCAACTTTCTAAAACTGGCATTTTCAAAATAGTCATTTTAAATTCGACTTTACAATCAGCTTTGATTTTAAATTACTATTAATTTGAGTGGTTGAACCATGCGTTTAGCTATTCCCAAACTGAAATTATACATTATAAAAAGTATTTATATTGTAACCAAGTGCTTTTCCATGGGAGAGCTAGACTTGCCACAGTGATAAACTACTTTGGAGATTTTTCCCTTTAATACCATGCACCCTCCCCTATGGGCGTTTAAGGCCTACTTTAGGGGTGACTTGTAAGTATTAAAAAGGCAAGTTTAGGCCTGATAAAGAAAATGCTACTTACCCAGTATGCATCTATTCTTGGCATGTAGAGCTGTAGAGTCATATGCTGTGCATAGATCACCATTTAGTGTTGGGTCCGGATGTTTGCACTTTGTTTTTGTTCGAAGAAGTCTTTCCAGTCAGGAGGTAGGTGACTCCTCCTTTTGGTGATAGCGCGCATGGGCATCGACTCCATCCTTAGATTGTTTTGCCGTAAAGGGTGATGATGGAGTTAGTAAGAGTAGTAAAGAGAGATGTCCTTGTATATTGTATCTAAGTAAGATGTTACTGCAACAGGTAAAGGTACCCGGAGAGGCGGTGGGCGCATATGACTCTACAGCTCTACATGCCAAGAACAGATGCATAATGGGTAAGTAGCATTTTCCGTTCGAGGCATATGAGCTGTAGATCATTTGCTGGGCATAGACTACATAGCAGTTATCTCCCAAAGCGGTGGCTAACCTGTAGCTGTTGCAGTGGTCTGAAATAGTGTACGTAAAACTGCCTGACCCACACTATCTTGCTAACACATCTACACAATAGTGTTTTGTGAATGTGTGTGGTGTAGACCATGTTGCAGCTTTGCAGATGTCATCTATGGGTATATTTCCTAAGAATGCCTTAGAAGCCCCCAGTTTGCGTGTAGAGTGTGCTCTTGGGGGAATTGTTAATGTGCGTTTAGCTTTAATGTAGCATATTTGAATGCACTTAACTATCCACCTTGCAATACCTGATTTTGATATTGGATTGTTGGTGGAGCAAAAGCAACAAAAAGTTGCTTGGTTTTCCTGAAAGGTTTTGTTCTTTCTATGTAATATAGTAATGCTCTTTTGACATCTAAGGTGTGAAGAGCACGTTCTGCCACTGAATCTGGTTGAGGGAAGAACACAGGCAGCTCAACAGATTGGTTGATATGAAAGGCAGAAATGACTTTAGGTAAAAATTTGGGGTTAGTCCTAAGAACCACTTTGTTTTGGTGTATTTGTAAAAATGGCTCTTCTATGGTTAGTGCCTGAAGCTCGCCCACTCTTCTCAGATGTGATGGCTATGAGGAAGGCTACCTTCCAACTGAGAAATTGTAGTTCACATTTGTGCAATGGCTCAAAAGGTGGGCCCATGAGTCTTGTAAGAACTATGTTGAGATTCCACACTGGAGCAGGTGGAAGTCTGGGGGAATGACTCTTAAGTCCTTCCATTAATGCTTTAATAGCAGGCACTCTAAAAAGAGACAAATGCTGTCTGTTTTGTAGATATGCAGCTATTGCAGCAAGATGTAAACGTATGGATGTGTACGCTAAATTGGAACGCTGTAGATGTAATAGATAGCAAATGATGTTTTGGATTGAAGCATCTAGCGGATTGATTTGATTGTTGTTACAGTAAATGACAAACCGCTTCCACTTTGCTGCATAGCATGCTCTTGTGGTAGGGCGCCTAGCCTCTTTGATAATATTCATGCAGTCTGCCGGAAGATTAAGATGGCCAAACTCTAGGATTTCAGATGCCAGATCGCAAGGTTGAGATGACTGGGATCTGGATGTCTTATCTCTCCATGGTTCTGAGTGAGAAGATTGGGAGTAAGGTGTAGTTTTTGGTGAGGAACTGATAGCTCCAACAGGGTTGTGAACCAGGGTTGACGGACCCATGTGGGAGCAACTAGGATTAGTGTCAGGGACTGCTGTCTGAGCTTCCAAACCACTAATGGAATGAGCGGGAGAGGCGGAAAAGCGTAAGCAAATATCCCTGACCAATTCATCCATAGTGCATTGCCTTTGGACAATGCGTGTGGATACCTGGATGCGAAGTTTGGGCATTTTGCATTTAGGTGGGTGGCGAACAGATCTATCTCTGGGAAGCCCCACATTTGGAAGAATGGGAGAACTTGAGGGTAGAGTTCCCATTCGTGGATCTGCTGTCGTTGACGACTGAGCAGATCTGCAATCTGGTTGTTTACTTTTGGAAGGTGTTCTGCAAGGAGATATATTTTTTGAGGTATGGCCCATCTCCAGATGCTCTGGGCTAGCTGTGAGAGCTGGAGAGAGTGTGTCCCCCCCTGTTTTTGTATGTAGTACATTGCTGTCATGTTGTCTGTGCGAATCAGGACAGCTTTGCCTACTAGATGAAGTTGAAAGGCTTTCAATGCTAGAAAAATTGCTAGCAGTTCTAGATGGTTTATGTGGAGTTGTTTTTGTTGCAGAGTTCACATGCCCTGAATGGTATGTTTTTGAAGATGAGCTCCCCAACCAGTGAGCGATGCGTCTGCTGTTAGCACTATCTGTGGAACCGGGTCGAGGAATGGCCGCCCATTGGAAAGGTTTTGTATGTTCCACCACTGCAGAGAGCGATGGGTGCGGCCATCCACCAACACTAGATCTGATAACAGACCTTGAGCGTGGTTCTGCTGACGTGCTAAGCATTCCTGTAGGGGACGCATTTGGAGTCTTGAGTAAGGAACAATTAAATTGCAAGATGCAATCATTCCTAGCAATTGCATGAACACTTGAGCTGGTAATGAGTGTTGAGGCTGAAACTGCGATATTAGAGTCTGCATGTTGCGGATCCTGACTGGGTTGGGACACGCTAGAGCTTTCTGAGTGTCTACTGTGGCTCCTAGATACACTTGTGTGTTGGATGGTGGGAGATGAGACTTGGTGAGGTTTACAGTGAACACAAGTTCGTGAAGCAGTTGGACTGTTTTTTGAGTGTGGCGTAGGCAGCTCTGTTGCGAGCTGACTTTTATTAGCCAGTCGTCTAGGTAGGGGAAGACGTGAATGTGCTGTCTTCTTAGATGAGCCGCAACTACTGCCAGACACTTGGTGAAAACCCTGGGTGCTGTAGCTACTCCGAAAGTGAGAACTTTGAATTGATAATGTTGTCCGTCCACCACAAACCTGAGGTATTTCCGATGAGCAGGGTGAATGGGAATATGGAAATAGGCGTCCTTTAAGTCCAGAGTGGACAGAAAGTCGCCTTGCTGAAGGAGTGGGAGCACCTGTTGGAGTGGGAGCACCTGTTGGAGTGTGACCATGTGAAAGTGGTCCGACTGAATGCTCAGATTTAGTTCTCTGAGGTCTAGTAAAGGCCTGAGAGAGCCGTCCTTTTTGGAAATTAAAAAATACAGGGAGTATACCCCGGTCCCCTGGTATTGTAATGGGACTGGCTCTATAGGGTGTTTTTCCAAGAGAGAGAGAACCACTTGCTTTAGGAGGGTGAGATGCTCTGGTGACATTGCATGTTATCTTGGAAGAATATTTGGGGTAGTGTCTGTAAGCTCCAGGCAGTAACCATATTGGATAATTTGTAGTACCCACTTGTCTGAGGTGATTGAATTCCAGACAGGTAGGAATTGGGAGAGACGTCCCCCGACAGGGGTGGAATGATCAGGGGATAGCGGAAGGAAGTCACTGTTTGTTTGCGGGGGAAGTGCGTGTGGAGTCACCTCTGCTTCTTTCCTTACCTTTGTTTCCTCTAAAACCTCCTCTGAAATAACCTCTTGAAGAGGGGGATTGGTTGTTGCCCTTGTAAGAGGAGGAGGGATTTTCGGTGGACACAGTTTTTGAACCACCCCTGTAAAAGGAGCGGCGAAAGGAACCCCTAGTGGCAGGTAACTGCAAAGCCCCCATGGACTTTGCGACTTCAGTGTCCTTTTTCATCTTTTCCAGCGAGGTATCAACAGCTGGGCCAAAGAGATGCTCCTTGTCGAATGGTTGGTTAAGAATGGAGGTTTGCACCTCCGGCTTGAAGCCTGATATTCTCAGCCAAGAATGCCTGCGTAAGAGTACACTGGTGTTGACTGCACGAGCTGCTGTGTCTGCTGCGTCTAGGGCACACCTAATGGATGTATTGGTGATACGTTTACCTTCCTGAATAAGGTCATTAGCCTTAGATTTGTATACATCAGGTAAATGTTGTATGAGTTTCTCTAACTCATTGTAATGAGCCCTATCATGAGCCAACAGAGCTTGAGCGTTGGCAATGCGCCAGTGATTTGCTGCCTGTGAAGCCACTCTTTTGCCCGAGGCATCAATAAGCTTAGACTCCTTATCAGGAGGAGGAGCCTCACCTGTGGTTTGTGAGTTAGCTCTCTTGCGAGCGTTGGAGACTACAAGAGAGTCTAAGGGCAGCTGGCCTCTAATGTAAACAGGGTCGGTAGGAGCAGGTTTATATTTTTTGTCCACCCTAGGTGTAATTGTCCTTGCCCTTACAGGGTCTTTAAATACCTCATCCGTGTGTTTTAACATGCCTTTGAGCATTGGTAAGGTATGAGTAGCTCTTTGGGAAGAAGTAAGTGTTTCAAAGAGGAAATCCTCTTCTAAAGGCTCCTTATGGAGCTCCACTCCATAATATTGAGCAGCCCAGTTAAGGAGCTCAATGTACCCAATGTTGTCGTCAGGTGAGGAGGGTCTGGAGGGATACAAATCAGGGTCGTCGTTGTCTGTGTTTGGGTCTGTATGATAATCCTCCCAAGGGTCAGTGTCGTGTAGCCTATCCTGATCCTCATCCCCATCCCCATCATCCTGTGGGTCAGGTGAAAGTGGTGGTGAATTTGATGGTGTGATGAGCAAGTTGGGATCAGTGGGAGAAGGAGGTGGAATATAAGGGGGAGAAGGGTTAGTACCCACACTCTTCCTTTTAAGAGGAATGCGGTAGTCCTCGGATAGGTCAATCTTCCGTTTTTTTGGAAGAGTGGCATGAATATGTCCTGTTTCAGGGTTGATCACCAGTTTTTTCTGATTTGGATCCGAAGGCGGGGCATTGGGCCGAGGCTCTTTAGAGGGAGTGTCTTTCTCTTTATGTGCCGGTTTCGGCGTCGAAGGTTTCGGCTACGAGCCTTTGGGCGTCGAAGGTTTCGGCTCCGAGCCTTTCGGTGTCGAAGGTGGGATCTTCGGCAACGGTGGTATTGTGACCAACACATGCTTGGACTTGTGTTTCGGCGCCGAAGGTGTTGGTTCGGCGCCAGAGTGGGGCCGGCTCGAGCCTGAGCCGGAAGGCTTCTCTTTCTGTTTCGGAGCCGGGGCGTCGGAAACTTTTTGTCGGTGCCGACCTTGGCCCGAGGGCAGAGGAGGGACCGGAGCCTTTGTTTTATGTTGAGGGGGCAAAGGGATATCCTTACTCACGGTACGCTGACCCGGAGTAACCTGCTCCTCTTCTTCCATGTCGGAGTCGGCCTCAGACACGGAGATCTGTTCTTCTTCTTTGGCTCCTTGAGTTTGATGTTCAGTGTCGGAATCTTCGCCGAAGATGTCCGGTGCGGAGCCGCTCTGGTGTTGCATCTTGTGGCGTCGAGCCCGACGGTCACGAAGTGTCTTTTTCGATCGAAACGATCGACATGCGTCGCAGTCGTTCTCGTCGTGTTCCGGGGACGAGCAGAGGTTGCACACTTCGTGCAAGTTGGTGCGTGGAAACTTGGCAAAACACCCGGGACAGAACTTGAAGGGAGTCCGTTCCATCGACTGCTAGCGCGGTCGGCGCAGGTAGGCCTGACGGCCTGCCACGAGATTCCCGATCTAAGGTTTTCCGAGGTGAGACGATGCGCGTCGAATGGGGAACCGCGATCGATAACAATACCGTCGAGGGTAGTGGATTGCGCGTCGAAGGAGTCCGAAAACGGTACCGAACCAGAGCGCAGCAATACACATCCGAACCCGATGGTGGGAAAAAACAATCTAAGCATGGAGTCGATGCCCATGCGCACTATCACGGAAAGGAGGAGTCACCTACCTCGTGACTGGAAAGACTTCTTCGAACAAAAACAAAGTGCAAACATCCAGACCCAACACCAGATGGCGATCTATGCACAGCATATGATCTACAGCTCATATGCCTTGAACAAAGGTAATTTTGTGGTCTTAAAACTGCCATGGTAGGTTGCAGTGGCAGGCCTAGAGGCATATTTTCACTTAGTCACTGTAGTGGTGGCACAATCAGTGCTGCATTCCACTAGTAACATTTCACTTACAGGCCCTGGGTACACAGAGTACCATTTACTAGAGACCAGGTGCGGCTCCTCCATGTGGGCGGAGGAGCGTCGGCCCACTGCTTTCTCGCAGTGCAAGAAGCAGAAACATAAAATGAAATTATAAATACCATTTTATGTTTCTGCTTCTCGCACTGCGAGAAAGCAGAAGGGTTTGGTTGGGGTGGGCGGTCCTGCTCTAGGGGAGGAGTGACTTGCCTACTCTGAGGGCGCTGACTGTTTGGTCGGCCCCAGGGCCGACCAAACCAGTCATACGCACTCTCCCTTTTCTCCATGTAGACTGCATGCAGCCTACATGGAGAAAATGGCCTCCCCATAGACGCCTGTGTGGTTGGCGTCCCAACCAATCACAACGCTGCAGCGTTGTGATTGGCTTAGGGGATGGGAGGGAGGCTGCCTGCTTCCTGTGAGGCGAGAAAAACAACAAGGGAACCCTACTCACTTGGAACCAGGGTACTGAAATGATTATCAAAAACAATGGCTCCTGTGGACTAATGGCAAGAAAATCTCAATAAAATAACGCACTATGGCAATGTAATGGGTTATTGTGATGTCAAAAAGAGAAGGAGTCGAACACACCTTAGATTAGTATTTCATTCATAATTCTTGTTTATATAGTTCTTTGAAGCAAAATTACATTCATGACATTTAACAATCAATTGATTGTAGTGAGTGGTGTCCCAGTGAAAAAAGGAACCTAAACAAATAAACCTAAATAATTTGTGACATATTCGTGACATATATACAAGGTTTCCTATATTTCATGAAAGCGACCCTTGAAAGATATATATTATATAAACCACGCTTTTATACAATGATAAGTGCTGGCTTGTAATGATTCGCTTTGAAAAAACTGTTGACGGCGTTTCGACCCTGTGTGCAATGTAGGGTCTCTTCAGGACCTAAGATAGTAGGGACACCTGCGAGAAGAGGAAGGATAATGTCAGTATGTGCTTGTAATGCAGCAGCTGTGCTCGTGGAAAAAGGATGTAGGCAATCAGTATAGTACCTGAAGGAAGGGTTTGCGCAGCCTCGTGTGGAATTTGTGGCACCGTGAGTAAAGTGAAAAGGAAGGATACTCACATGGGACCCGGCCGGGCACTGTTCATGTGAGAAATAGAAGCGTGTTAATATCAGTCTTTTAAGTAGAGTACATATGACTCTACTACATAGGTGCACTATGATAAAAGACTTACCCCATGTGAGGGTAGCTGTCGGCTGGCAAAATTCGGTTAGCACAATAGGAGGATTCCGCAGGTATGGAATAGAAGGGCACGGTGAGTGTGCAGATCAAGCACGAGCTATATAGAAAAAATACAGTTATTGTCGGTGTCTATTGGCCAAACAGCGTTAGAGCGCTTAGGAAGTCTATAATTGTACAGGCTTACCCGATAGGGTTTTTAAGTAGAAGTAGCAGGCTTCTTCCATGTGTTATGGCTCTTGATAATTATTTAAGACGGCTATGCGCCTCTTTGTGTCGCCAGTTGATAAGTAATGGGGGTCTGAAACCAAATAAAGTGAGAGTATATTTAGTATTGTGGTCTAATCTTAACCAAGGCGCTCTATGCGTGTATTGGACAGCCAAACTAATGCTGGCCCGCTTACCTTACTCAAGAATCAGTATGTTCGTGCCTGCATCAAGGATATCTGTGGAGCAGAACAGCATCTGTCTGTCTGCCTTGGTTCAATGACACCGAGCCTGTGAAAGGCTTGAGGTATATAGCTTCTCTCTTCCCGCCGAAAAATGACAGTGCAGTTTTGACAGACCCGAAAAATGGAGCCTCAGCTGTAGATCTAATCTGCTGCTCTGTGATCTATCATGGAAATGGACAGCAGACCGTCATGACTCTGTCTTCCAAAAAGGGTGTAATCTCCTGGGTGACGCATGGCGAATATAATGGCCTATCCTAATTGGTGTAAAGCAGGGGATTTTTATCATGATGGGGTCTTGGGTGTTGACATATCAGAAATGTTCTTGCGCATGAAAAACGACTGACAGGGAACACGAGTAGACGGTATGCCTGTGATCTCAGTAATTAAGGATGCTGGCTTGTACTTGTGTTTTTAACCGTGTAGTAATTTTATTCGATACATTGTGTATTCAAATAAAGTCAAATTCAATCTCTTGGTGTACTCTTACAGTTACAATCATTGCATTTTTGTCGAACACTTAGTGTTTACATATGCGAGCAATTTTCTTACTGGATACATTATGTATTTAATTCAAAACACAAAATTCCTGCTGTGTACCTAGTAAGCATACTATGTCGATCACATTAGTGATTTCATCTGCTATAGGACACATGGATGTGGCAGGATGTGGGTATGCATAGTACACTGACAATATGTTGCATTTGTCATATTTAAATTATTTTGCCATACCACCCATTACATTGTTATGGATTAACTTGTTATGGATTGGTATGGATGTATAGTACAGTGACAATATGTTGCATCTGTCAGATCTAGATTGTTTACCACATCACCCTTTATTTTGGTATAGAGAACACAGTTTTAAGGACAATAATAATATGTTCACAGGTAATTTAAAACGATTTTTCACATAGTGACTGACAATTATGGAAGTCTTAATAGGTAATCTGTAAGCATATTTAACAGTAGATACAGGCTGTGATGTTCATTGTTTGGAGTGGTGACACTTCCTCACCACTCCTCTGTGGAGCTACCCTTCAGCTAACTAGTGCGTTCCTTTTTTCAACCCATTGGTGTCAGTTACTTAGTGTGGTAACAAAACCACGCCACTCCTCCGCGGAGTTTAATCCTTTAGCTATTGAGTTGGTACGTTCTATCCAACGGCATTCTAGTCGTTGGAGAATCTGCGAGAGGTCTCCTCCTCTTTCCGGAATTGAAGCTTTGTCTATGACTTGCCATCTTATGTCATCTGCTGTGTGTTTTTTTTCGATAAAATGGCTCACCAATGCCCCTACTGAGTGTCTAATGCGGCTCCGGTGTTGCCCAATTCTTGCTTTTATCGGTTGCTGTGTCTGACCAATGTAGGGCAACTGACAGGGACATGTTATGCAATACACAACGTTCCTTGTGTTGCAGTTTGCAAAGAACTCCAATGTGTGTTCAACATTCGCGTGTTCAAATGTTTTTGTTTTGCAAGTAAAAGCACATGATACACAGTTGCCGCACCTGAAATGTCCTTTAACCTCTGGTAGGCCCCATGTAGACAGCACTGATCTGGTAGTCTGCGATGGACTTTCCGTGGATGACCTGACTAAGTGGTCTTTCACGTTCTTGCCACGCTTGAAGGCGAACATGGGCACCTCAATGGATGAGTCAATATTCTTTATAATGTGCCAGTTTTTTGTTATTAATTTGCGTACTTGATTGGTATGAATACCAAATGTAGTCACGCAAATTAGCCTCTCAACTGGGGTTTTTTCTTTAGCGACTAGCAGTTTTTCCCTGGGACAGAACCAGGCACGTTTGAGGGATTTCCTAACCAACCTATTGGGGTAGCCTCTAGACACTAATTTGGTTTTAAGGGTTTCTGCCTCTTTCATGTAATCCTCCTTTTTCGTACAATTTCTGCGCAAGCGCAGAAATTGCCCGAACGGTAGACCATCTCTCAGTGCCCGTGCTTCCTGTGAGGAGCAGAGAGAGAAGCACACGCGACGCGGGACCGGACGGGTTGGCGAAGGTAAGTTAAACTTTTTTTTTTTTTAAATTAAACCTCCCCCCGCAACCCCTTTCCCGCACGCCCCCCGCCCCCCACCCGCAAGTCATGCCGGCTGCGACTGCTAGGGACTTATATCTAAGTTAAATATGTCAGTCAGTTATGAGCCAATTGCACATACACTTTATGGGTCAGAGCAGATACACTGGGAGCTGAATCCCAGTGCCCCAGTGCTCAGAGTCCATAAACCAGCACTAAATCTAGCAAAAAGGGGGCAGAAAAAATGGGAGTGATCCTGCAAAAAGGACCTTTACCAATAGATGACTTCTACCTAGCCAGATTCAGAAAGTCCTTCAAGATCTAGCAAATATTAGAAATCCACTACACTAATGCATAACATAACGTAAGCCGCACCCGAAAGCATCACCTGATGCTAGGAATTGGTTTTTGCATGTCTAGAAAAAGATAAAATCATCCTCTTAGCAAAGTAGGGAACTGATCCCTTTTGCAGTCATCCAGCAATATATCATCCAAATACTCCTTTACTATGATTACCGATGTTACTGCTTCATGACCAGAGACTTCATGCACGCCTGGATCTTTATAGCCTATGCCCAGGATGCGAGGTCTTTGATCAACATTATTTTATGCTCACACATCTTGGCGATGAAGACTATGAATTTATTATCTTTTTGAAACCATTTGGAAGCAATGTAACACATGCCACAAGTGCAGCCTGAAGATGGCTTTTGATGGCATTACCATTTGCCTACCACAAGAACAGGCAACTGGACTGACCGATCTTGCCAGGCCCCACCAATTATTTTATCTCTCTGCACATGCAGGAAGGCAGTGCCATCAAGGAGGCTGCTATCACCATTAGCAATGGGCTCAAGGTTCACGGGAAAAGATGTGACTCATCCTGGGCAGCCCCGAATAAGTTGTAGAGAAAGGTGGACAAAAAACCCTTACAGCTAGCATTTATCTATAATATTTTATTAAAGACGTTAATATCACCCCATATGATGTTGGAGCGCAGATTTCAAAACACCGGGCTGTCTGAACTTATTTCAGTATATAAGATTATGTGGAAAAATAGATTTAACTGACAAATGAACAAGTCCACTAGATTTAAATACCGTCATTTTCCGACAATGGAGTTTTTTTTAGTTCAATGCTTCCTATGCATTTCTCTTAGCATCAGGGTCCTTGTCAAGGAGCGAATTTGAAAACAGACATAACTGCCTCTTGGCAGTCAACCCTTGGTAATGGATTCTGATAAGAGGCCAGCATGGAAGATCTTCTAGGTGTTTCTGTGCCAAGTCCTATGGTAGCAACAGACTATGAATGAAAACCCAGCCGCATCATTAGTCATTTGCATTAAGATAGAGGGCTTAAAAATCCAACAAGAAGGCAAGAATGTTTGCAGAATAACTGCCTACTATGGATTGTTAAATAGTCTCTGGCTGAGGAGCAAAAGGTCCTAAAAGCCAGTACCGGAAATGCATCAGGCCTGATATTGTTGGGGGCACAACAGAATTTCACTTCCCAAAATTTTTACCCGAGGTGAAATAAAGGTGGGAGCAGTGACTAGATATCCACTGGGATGTAGGTTTGGGGGAGGAGATGACAAACCCAGTAGAATGCTGCGTGTACTTTCGTCTAGCACTAAAGGGTTCTGGCTTTAACAAGAGGTTTGCGGACATTGCCAGCTTCCAGCTGCTTCTTGCAGGAGTCGTACTTATTTGCAGAAAACACAATGCACTCTATTGTACCTAGCTGATAGGAGGCAGAACACATACTCAACTGTTAAATAGAGTCAGTAACTTTCACTGATTAAAATGTGCAAATAAATTCAGATGGCCAGTGGATGGGAGTACTGGGTAATAAATAATAAATGTATACATCTAGGAGTCTATACATTATATGCATTCCTGACAATTATGATTCAGGCGTGCAAATCTATGTACCACCCTGTGCTATTTGAAGAAATAGGTTACTTCCATCCTCCCTTTTAGTGTGGCGCAACTCTGTACTCTATCCTTATTCTATTGTGTTACAAAGCCTGAGCTGTGGTGGGCAGCGGCTGAAATCACTGAGTCAGGATGTGAAGATACTAGATGAATCCATGCTCCTCAAATGTACTAAAGAAGAGAGACTGCTTTAGCTCGTTGGTGGAGGTGCTCCCAATAATAGTACAAGACACCCCCCTTTTTTGCCACCATGGTTAGTTAAAACCTTAGGAGGCTCTCTGCACTAGCATGTGGAACAAGACAATGTATTCAGGTAGGTGCTCAACTCCACATCTAAAAACATGCCACTTCCACAGGGAGTACCCAAAGGTTTTGTCCTCTCTCTCATCATTTTCAACCTCTACCTGGAATCTCTGGGCTCTCTCCTTAAAGAACACATTACTTACCTTTGGTAACATCTCATCTGGTAGAGACTCTATTTAGCCACAGATTCCTTACCTTAGAATGATCCCCAGGCGCCAGACTGGTGTAGGAAAGTGGGTTTCTGTTGCAGTAACCCACCCCCCCATTTTTGCCAGACTACTGATGCACTTTTGACTTGATGTGCCCTGGGTCCCTGCCAATCAGGTTCCCAGGGCCTGTGTTCTTTCCCTAAAACTAACCAAAACCCAATTGGCATCTCTGGCCACAGGTCAGCCCCTGGTAAATGGTACCACAGGTCCCCAGGGCACTGTGAACAGGGAAGACCTCTAAGGGCTGCAGCACTTATTGTGCCACCCTTAGAGGCCCTGTACTATTACACATACACATTGCCTTTGCAGGCTGCGTGTTGTGGTGCAGAACAAAGTGAAGAGTCGACATGGCGCATATCTCTGTGTGCCATGCCTACAACCCACTGCCCTGGCATATATCAGTCACCCCTCTAGCTGGGTGCACTATACCAGTGGTGAGGGTACAGGTGCATGAGCCCTGTACCCCTACAGTGTCCAAGTCCATTCTTAGACATTGTAAGTGCAGTGCTGCCATTAAGAGTATATGGTGCTGGGAGTTTGTCATTACGAACTCCACAGCACCATAATGGCTACACTGAATACTGAGAAGTTTGGTATCAAACTTCTCAGCACATTAAACCCACATGGATGCCAGTGTGGGATTTAATGAAAAATGCACACAGAGGGCATCTTAGAGATGCCCCCTGAAAACTAACCCACCACTAGTGTCCAGGCTGAGTGGCTGCTTTCAGCTGCCACCACCAGACATGTTTCTGGACCCCTGGGTCGAGAGCCTGCTGCTCTCGGGGGCCTGAAACAATGCACATCCTAGGACGAGGTGCTAAGCCTCCTCCCCCAGGATGGGCAGGGTCCACGAAGGGGAAGCTTCAAAGGCTTGCCGCCTTTGTGAGCTTCCCCAGGCCTTTTGCTGCCTTCAGCAACTGGTCCCCACCAGTTCTGACCCCCACTTTGGGCGGGAGACCCTGCGAGAAAACCAAGTGAGGAAGGGAGGTGTGCCCACCTCTGCCAACTCCACCCCTCAGGTGGGGGAGGTGAGGTGAAGCACAACTCTCAGTCCCCGCCATCTTGCAGATGGGGGGACTCAGCCAACCAGGGACAGGCTCATGCCCCCCTCCCACTGGAGGGTGGCATAATAGGGGGTGTACCCACCCCAGGGAAGGGACCCATTGGTCCCTACCTTTTACCTACCTGTAACGCCCCTAAATCTAGTATTTAGGGACACCCCTGAACCTTGCTTCCTCAGACAAGAAGAAACTAGAAGAAGAAGAAGGTCTGAACAACCGTGCAGCAGCTAACAAGAGGAAGACGCCCACTGACTTGGCCCCAGCCCTACCGGCCTGTCTCCACCTCGAACCTGCTCCCGCGAAATCCCGGTGTGTCCTGCAGCCAGCAACCTCGAGAACCCCGGAGGACCTGCCTGCCTTCAAGAACAAAGACTTTGTCTCCCGTGAACACTGGATTTGTTCATCTCCAATCTCTGGCTCCGGCCGGACACCGCGAATCCGCCCCACTCTGCACCCGCTGTCCACGGCCCGAGCGGGCAAACACCACGAGGAGGTCACCCCAGCAATCCTGACCCGAGATCCAGCGACCCTGACCCCGACCCCTGACCGACGCCTGCAGCCTAAATCCAGAAGGTCCCCCCCAACCGCGACCAGGAGCTGGTAAGAAGATCCGACCCCAAAAGGCACCCCTGCCCCAGACGCCCCACGGCATTGGGTGCCCAAACCGACGATGCCTAACCAACCCCTAACTTCCCAACTTGCCTCTCTAAGTGGTGGTCGCACCCAGAAGACCTTCGTCCCCAAGCCTGCAGTGCCTTTGCAAACCGGAGGTTACCTATTGAAAACAACAGGGCGCCCGATGTCGAAACAGCACCCTGCACCGGGCCGCCCTAGTGCCGCTGAGGGTGCGCCTTTGGTGCTACTTTGTTTCCCCATTTGCCCTGAGCTAAAGTCCAGGAACTTTGCTCCCACAACCCAGTGGCCTGTTTGCCAGCAGCCACCTACCGGAGGCCCCCTATCCCCCATTGGATAAAATCGGGTCTCAGCACTCTGCACCCGGCCGCCCTAGTGCCGCTGAGGGTGTAACTAGAGTTCATCCTTGACCCTGGGGGACCCCTGAGTCTACCCCCAGAACCTCAACTCCCACTACCAAATACTTACCTCAAAACCGATAACACTATTTTCCTCCATAGGGTAACATTGACTGTTTTTCCTTGGAAAAGTTTCTAAGTGTGGAATTTGAAAACCTTAATAAATTCTTTAAAATTGCACTAACATAAACGATTTTACTTACCTGTTTGTAGAAAATGTCCCAGAGTAGTATCCAGGTATACTACTCTGAGTAAGAAAAGTAATCTCAAAAGTAACTTACCTGTAATTTTACTGAAAAGCCCATTCAAGTCTATGTACTGTATTTACAAAGTATTGCATTTCTCTGAAACCATACTGTAAGTCAAAACAAAGTGCATATACAATTCCAATTCAAACTGTTTACAAATTTCATTACTACTGTAAAGTATTTATTGCTTACCTGTGCCAGGCTTGCTTGGTTCTAGAAAATAAAATAACTAAAATAATATTTTCATACAAAAACAATTGGTCTGAAGTTCAGGCTTTGAGTGTGTGAATTCATTTGCTGACTGAGTGTGTACAACAAATGCTTAACACTGTCCTCTGATACTGCCTTACTGCTCGACCACACTACCACAAATAGAGAGTGAGGTGCTATCTAACTTTACCTCTGCCTACCTTTGGGGTTCCACTGGACTCTGTGCACACTATACCTCACTTTGGTACAGTATATACAGAGCCAGCTTCCTACAGCCCACTGTGAACTGCAGGTAATATATGTGGGCAGGCAGGACAGAAATGTGGAAGTATGCATCCTGCAAGTCCAATGCTACCATACAGTCTCCTGGGCAGACAGGAATTGAGCGAGCGTGACCATTCTGAACTTCTCTTTTTTGAGGAAAAATTGAGAGGGTGCAAGTCTAGAATAGGACGAAGGACTCAGTTCTTTTTGAGCACCAGAAAGTTGCGGGAATAACAACCATGACCTACTTCTGGCGTCATCACCCTCTCTATGGCTCCTTTGGCCAAGAGCCACCATTTCCCAGCAGAGTAAGGAGAGATGGTCCTTCGTCAGCCTGCCAGTGGGTGGCATGGGTGGAGGGATAGTCATCAAGGGGAGGGAGTAGCCCTTTCAGACAATCTGGAGAACCCAGTCGTCTGATGTTATTGACCTCAAGTGGTGCAGGTGATGAGGTATCCTGCCTCCCACTGGTTGCCCATGATGGTTGGAGAGCAAACTGAAGAGATTTGGAGGCTGCTGCTGACAAGTGTGTGGTCGGCTGGCCTGACCTCTGGCTGCTTGACCAACAGGATCTGGGGGTACCGCATCCTCAACCTCGCAGATGCTGGGGCGCTTACATGCTGTGGTGGCTGATGTGTAAGAACGCGGCTGGAAACCCCTTCCATGGCCACGAAAGAAGCAGAAGGCAGACTGGGGTTGCCGGGGGCCAACAGAAAGGCCTAAGAACCTGGCCATAGCTCTGCAATACTCTAATAAAACTTGACACAAAACGACCTCCATCCGGATCTGTGCTGACTCGCGCGGAAAGAAAAGAACTGACATAAGTGCACTGGGGTGGCGCCTATAAGGGCACCGTGCACGTCAGTGCCAGAGCGGAGGCTATGTAAAGCCAAACAATGCCACCTACCTGCGCACAGGTCTACTGCTCATGAAAGATTTCAGATCCATTCTGACGCCTGGGGATAATTCTAAGGTATGGAATCTGCGGCTAGAAGTATCTATCAGATAACTCCAACATTTCATACCATTTAAATGCAGACTACACACTGCTGTACCTAAAAGTATCCTCACCACAGACAGAGTTCCTCACCCTGAAACTAGTGAAAAGAGAATCTTGGATGTCCCAGTATCATCTAAACCTGAACACACAAAAGACAGAATTCTATGTCAGGACCGGAGGCGAGGATTATGCTGTACTTTCTTTTATTTCCATAACTCAGCACTTCAACTTTAGTAACAAAAATTACAAGTTCCATTGTTTTTGTAGTCCATAAGACACTCCCAGTCTTCCAATCAGTAGTGCTCATGGTCCACGAGGGCATGCTGCTGCCAATACCCTTCCTCTTTCTTTCCTGCTCAGCCCAAAGATAAGTACTGTTTTTCTCCCGCTCTTCAGGGCGGGAGGCATTCTGTGTAGAACTATTGTATACTATTGTGTATTCTGTGTAGAAGTATTGTGTACAACTGTATCTTTTAGCGGATTGATATTGTTATGCCTTTGGCTAATTGATGCGCGAGAGATAAGCGCGAAGCGCTTTATGCGATAATTTGTCGGGTGTTTGGCCTTTTTTGTTTTTGTTTCCTCATATTAAAGTCGGTCTCGTTGCAGTGTTTTATGCGCGAGCGCCGTTGTGCTATCTTCTGACTCTTTTTGCAGGTTCGGGGCCGCGGGAGCCTTCATCGCTCCGCTCGCGGCCCCTCAGCAGGGTGCGGTGTTGCGCAGCAGTGACAGGGGGTGCGTGTCCGCATCTCGCTGATCACGGGCGCGCTGGTGCATCGGGATCAGAGAGCACCGACCGTTCGCCCGTGCTGCTCGGCCCTTAGAGCTCTGGAAGCCCTTACGCCTGCATTTGCAGGTCGGTATAAAACAAAAAGTCGAGTCTCCCCCTACGCCCGCATCGCGGGTCGGTATTGACACCTAGTGAGCCTGTGACAGATGCACAAGTTACTAACTTGTGTAACGATATATCTGTAAGAGACAGTAGTTAGTGACAGATTCCTTACCTTAGAATATCCCCAGGCGTCAGGCTGGATCCGGAAAGTTTTTGCGTAGCAGTACCCTTGCGCGTCGGTAGGCGGCGTCTTGCGGCTCCGCGTCCGTCGTCGGCGTCGTGATCGCCGGGATGACGTCGCGGGCAGTACTTAGGCGCCGCCCTGCGCGCTGACGTCAGTTCTGTACACGACTTTCCGCGCCAGGAACGCAGAGCCATGCAAGAAGCTGACATAGGTGTCTGAAAAATACTAGGGCCCTGAAAGGGATATCCTTAACCCTAGAAATCAGTTCGCAAAACGGGGAGGATGGGTGGGGCGGTAGGAATCTGTCACTAACTACTGTCTCTTACAGATATATCGTTACACAAGTTAGTAACTTGTGCATCTGAAAGAGACACGTTAGTGACAGATTCCTTACCTTAGAATAGATACCCCAGCAATACCAACCCCGGTGGTGGGTCTGCGAACAAAGATCAGACAAGGAAGTCCTGGAGGACAGAACGGCCAAAGAAGCCGTCCCTCCGGACCTGACTGTCAAGGCAGTAATGCTTTGTAAACGTGTGCAGCGAGGCCCACGTAGCTGCCTGACAGATAACCGGCAGCGGAACACCGCGGCCCAAGGCCGTGGTAGCAGCCGTTGCCCTGGTGGAATGGGCACGCAGCCCAACAGGAGGCTCCTTCTTAGCCAAAGAATAGCAGGTCTTGATGCACAAGGTAACCCAGCGGGAGATGGTCCTCTTGTGCACCGCCCGACCTTTTTGGCGCCCACGTAGCCAACAAAGAGCTGGTCATCCACCCGGAAGTGTTTTGTGCGGTCAATATAGAAGGAGAGCGCACGTTTTGGGTCCAGACGGTGGAGCCTCTCTTCCTCTCTGGAAGGATGCGGAGGCGGAAAGAAGGTGGGCAAAGTGATGGTCTGCCCAATGTGGAAAGCAGTAACCACCTTTGGCAAGAAGGACGGACGCGTCCGAAGAACAACCTTGTCTGGATGAACAGACAGAAAGGGAGGTTTGCAAGATAGAGCCTGGAGCTCACTCACCCGCCGAGCGGAGGTGATGGCCACCAGAAAGGCTGTCTTCAGAGTCAGAAGACGAAGAGGACAGTTATGCAGAGGCTCAAAGGGAGCGCACATTAAAAAGGTAAGAACCAAGTTCAAGTCCCACTGAGGCATCACAAACGGAACAGGAGGGAAGAGGTGAGTAATGCCTTTTAAGAACCTGTTAACAACAGGGGACTTGAAAAGGGAGGGCTGATCGGGGAGCCTGAGGAAGGCCGAGATAGCACAAAGATGACCCTTGATGGTACCCAGGGCAGAACCCTGTTGGGCCAGAGAGAGAAGGAACAGAAGGACCTCAGAAAGAGGGGCAGAAAGGGGATTCACAGCCTTTGCTGTGCACCATGCCACAAACTTGTTCCACCTGCAGGCGTATACCACCTTAGTGGAGGGACGCCTGGCTGCCAGAATCACATCACAAACTTCGGGAGGCAAGTCGAAAGGAATCAACTGCCGCCGCTCAATCTCCACGCAAGCAGGTGTAGACTGGACAGGTTCGGGTGGAGGACCGTCCCCTGCTGCTGCGACAGAAGATCCTCCCGAAGAGGCAGACGGATCGGGGGATCTACGCTCATATTGAGTAGCTCGGGATACCAAACTCTTCGAGCCCAGTCCGGAGCCACAAGAATGACTTGGGCCCGGTCGTGCCGAATCTTCTTCAACACTCTGGGTAGAAGTGGTATAGGCGGAAAGGCGTACAACAGACCGCAACTCCACTCGCGACGAAAGCGTCGCCGAGCGAGTGCCGCCTTGGAAATTCCAACGCGCAGAACTGATGACATTGCGCGTTCTCTTCGGTGGCGAATAGATCTAACCAAGGCTCTCCCCACTGTAGAAAGAGTCCTTGCGCCACTTCCGAGTGAAGACGCCATTCGTGATCCATCATGCACCTGCGGCTGAGTTCGTCCGCCCTGGCGTTCAGGGAACCTGCCAGGTGTTGAACCATCAGGAACATGCCCTGATGTGCCAGCCATGTCCAGAGGCGCAGAGCCTCCTGACAAAGGGTCCAAGACCCCACCACGCCCTGTTTGTTGCAGTACCACATGGCGGTGGTGTTGTCTGTGAACACCTGCACTACCTTCCCTTTGACAGAGGGAAGGAATGCCTTGAGTGCAAGTCGGATCGCCCGGAGCTCCAGAAGGTTGATATGGAGCCGGGACTCCGCCGGAGACCAGAGGCCTCTGATCTCCGCCTCTCCCATGTGACCGCCCCATCCCAGAAGGGACGCGTCCGTCACAACTGTATGCTCTGGCTGGGGAAGGGAGAGGGATCTGCCCATGACCCATTGCCGGTTCGAGAGCCACCACTGCAACTGTTTTGCAGTTCCCTCCGAGATCTGGACGTGCTCGGACAGGTTGCCCTGGTGCTGCGCCCACTGGAACTTCAGGTCCCACTGCAGAGCCCGCATATGCCATCTGGCATGATTGACCAGCAGGATGCAGGAGGCCATGAGGCCCAGCAGCCTCAGGGTCATCCGTACCGAAACCCAGGATAAAGGCTGAAAGATCGGAATCATAGCCTGAATATCCCGGACTCGCCGTTCGGGAGGATAGGCCCGAAACTGCGTCGTGTCCAGAACTGCTCCGATGAAAAGGAGCTGTGGAGAAGGAATCAGATGCGACTTCGGCACATTGATGGAGAACCCCAGCGAGTGCAGGAGTTCGGCCGAAGTCTGGAGGTGGGAGACGACTGCCTGGGACGAGCCCGCCTTCAGCAGCCAGTCGTCGAGGTAGGGGAAGACTGAAACCCCTGCCCGGCGCAGATGAGCTGCGACCACCGCCATCACTTTCGTGAACACCCGAGGGGCACTGGTAAGGCCAAAGGGGAGCACGGTGAACTGAAAATGCTCGGGGCCTACCGTGAACCGAAGGTAACGCCGGTGGGCCGGCAGGACGGGGATGTGGAAATATGCGTCCTGCAAGTCCAACGCTACCAACCAGTCCCCAGGGTCGAGGGCAGTCAAGACCTGAGCTAGGGTGAGCATCTTGAACTTCTCCTTCCGGAGGAAGCGATTGACGTTCCGGAGGTCCAAGATAGGACGCATGTCCTCCTTGTCCTTTTTGGGCACCAGGAAGTAGTGGGAGTAGCAACCACGCCCTACTTCTGGGGTCGGAACATGCTCAATGGCCCTCTTGGCCAAGAGGGCCGTGACTTCCTTCTGCAGAAGTACCAAGTGATCCCCTGACATGCGGTGGAATTGAGGTGGCATGGCTGGGGGGTGGACTCGAAGGGGAGGGAGTAGCCCCTTCGGACAATGTCCAAGACCCACCTGTCCGAGGTGATGGTACGCCAGTGGGGAAGGTGATGGCGGACCCTGCCCCCTACTGGCGTGCTGTGCACCTGAAAGGAGGGACTAGGAGGGTTTGGAGGCCGCGGACGGGTTGGAGGTGGTGGCCTGACCCGCACGCTGGTTGCCCGATCCGCCACGGCGGAATCCACGTCCTCGGCCACGCGAAGACGCCTGCTGCGCGGGCCGGTGGCTGGGCTGCTGACGTGAAGGGGCGCCCCTACCGTGGCCACGATAGGGGCGAAAAGCAGAAGTCAGCGGAGGGCGTGTAGCAGAAAGGCCCAGGGACTTGGCAGTAGCCCGTGAGTCCTTAAAGCGCTCCAACGCATGGTCTGCTTTGGACCCAAAAGACCGACTCCATCAAAGGGCATGTCCATGAGAGTATTCTGGACATCCCCTGAAAAACCAGTGGTTCTCAGCCAGGCGTGGCATCGCAGCGCCACCGTCGTTGCAATAGACCTGCCCAGCGAGTCGGCGGTATCAAGGCCACATCGTATTGTGTATTTGGCCGCATCCCTTCCTTCCGCAATGGCGCGGGAAAGCAGTGTCTGGACCTCCTCAGAACACTGGGGCAAAACATTCGCCACCGAATCCCACAAGGAGTGGGTATATCGGCCCAAAAGACAAGCGGTGTTGATGGACCGCAAGCCAGCACTGGAGGAAGAAAAACCCTTCTTCCCAAATTGATCCAGGCGTTTGGATTCCCTATCCGGAGGGGCGGTAGGGAAGGCGGTTTGGGAAGCGGAGGCTTGGACAACCAAGCTCTCAGGAGTGGGGTGGACAGAGAGAAACAGGGGTCGCCCGGAGCTGGGCGATGGCGTCGGGACACGTTCCTATCCACAGGAGCCCCTGTGTTGGGCTTGGACCAGGCGCCCAAAAGAACGTCAGTGAGGGCGTCGTTAAACGGCAGCACAGTCTCCGTAGAGGAGGCTGCCGGCTGAAGCACCTCTGTCAAGAGATTAGTCTTGACCGCCACAGTAGGGAGTTGGAGATGTAAGGCTCCAGCCGCCCTACGCAACACCGTTGCAAAATTGGCTCCCTCCTCCGTAGCCACGGGAGGAGACAGCATGCCAGTGTCAGGGAAGTATCTAGACCACTGGCATCCCCTAGACCCTCTGTCCAGTCCTCATCGTACTGACACTGTTGTGCCAGAGGGTCATCAGACCCCTCCCAGTCCTCCTGGTCCTCCTCTGGTTCAAAATAAGGGGGAGGAGGGACATTTGGGACCCAAGGTCTCATCGGCGCCGGAACCGGCGTCGAGCGGCGTCGGTCCGGGTCCATGTCCGGAGCCGGAAGGAACTGGGGGACGACGCCGCCCGGAGCCCCAGGCGGCGTCGAGAACGGCACCGGAGACATCGGCGCCGGCGGAGGTGTCGTTAGGTCGACCGGCGTCGATGGGGGTTGTGGAGCTGGGATCGAGGCCGGGGCCGGAGCCGGAGCCGGGATCGAGGCTGGAGGCACGGGCGAAGCCGGAGCAACCCTATCAGGGCCCGCGGGGCCCGAAGGCGCACCGGAGGGACCTGGAGGCCCGAAGAGGCGGGCCATGGCCGACAGGAATTCCTGTACTTGGGCCGGATCCGCCCCCGAACCCGGGAAGGACGGGTATTGCGGGGGCGACTCCACAGGCATGTCCGGGGCCGCAGGGACGGTGCCGGGAGGGGCCTCAGCCGAGTCGCGAGACCGGCGAGGCGAAGTCCTAGAGCGACGATGCTTTTTGGACTTTTTGTGTTTGGACTTACCGGACGAAGAAGACTTCGATGCCGACGACCGGTGTGGACTCCGCGATCGACCCCTGGACCTCTCACGCGACCGGGGCTTGCGCGGAGCCGAATGCCGGGCCTCTAGGAGCTTTCGAGACCGCTCTCGCAAAGCTTTCGGGTTGAGGGCCCGGCAGTCGGAACAAGACTCCGTGTCGTGGCCTCGGCCGAGGCAGAAGAGACACTCCCGATGCGGGTCTGTGATGGACATCATCCGAGCACAGGCGCCGCAACGTTTAAACCCGGGCATCCCTACGACACCTTGAAGTCGATTGAAGAAAAACAGTGAAAAATTCACCAAAAAAGTTTAGTCAAAAAATGACTAGGGCACTGCTCTTCCCGGATCTGCGCTTGCTGGCGCGGAAAAAGAAGAACTGACGTCAGCGCGCAGGGGCGGCGCCTAAGTACTGCCCGCGACGTCATCCCGGCGATCACGACGCCGACGACGGACGCGGAGCCGCACGACGCCGCCTACCGACGCGCAAGGGTACTGCTACGCAAAAACTTTCCGGATCCAGCCTGACGCCTGGGGATATTCTAAGGTAAGGAATCTGTCACTAACGTGTCTCTTTCAGATTCAGCGCCCTTAGCAGCGCTTGCGGGGAGTTTTCTTGGGGCGGGCCCAGAAGCTTGATACCCTCTAAATAATTTCGGGTGAGTCGCCCCTGCGGGTTCCAACCCCACAAATTAGTGACTTGTCACGCCTAAATTGCACCCCTGCGAGGTACTTCATCTACTAGCGCTTAGAGCGTTGGGGTTGCTCTCTCCTCAGTGATTACTTCTATTTTAGTGTTGTTTCTCTGCATAGCCTTAGCCTGCTACGCTGTGGAGGACTACACTGAGGAGGAATCCCTCCAGGTCATCCCCCTGGATGACGACTTTTGCGATGCCGTGGATGCCTCCATCCACCAGGCAGTTAACGCGGCCATGGGGCCTTTT
Source organism: Calotriton arnoldi (assembly GCA_963921515.1). Taxonomy (NCBI): domain Eukaryota; kingdom Metazoa; phylum Chordata; class Amphibia; order Caudata; family Salamandridae; genus Calotriton; species Calotriton arnoldi. The sequence continues at coordinate 2,655,447 of CAWUFW010001119.1, read as the reverse complement.
GAAAGACGTATCATGCAATACACATTTGCGTTTGAAGGACAACGTTCACAAAAACGTAAAAGCACATCAAATGTTGACTTGGGCGCCTTCGACCGCCTCAAAAAGGAGTTTTTAGCTAGATCTGACGGCGATTCCCATCCCAGCCCCCCGGTAACACCAGAACTTCCCCCCTTGCAGGTTGACGACGAGGATTCCTTAGATGAGTCCGCAGACGAGGCCGGCCCGTCCAGGCCTTGGAGTTCTGCAGAGCCCTTAGCCACAGACGTTCCGGAGGGTGAGGAACAATCTGACATGCTGGTTCCAGAGGATCTCGTCCATCCCCGTTCATCGGAATGGACTCCCTCCACTAAAGTATCAACGTTTGTGGCGGGACGCCTACGCAAACCCCTCGAAAAAGAGGTGAGGGCTTGCCTCAAAGCGGAGTGCCCGCGCCCTGCCATTCCGGGCAAAGTAGCCTTGACCCCAGATGTGGACCCTAGGATGGCCACCTTCTTGCAGAAGTCTATCCGCGATCCCAAGAAGGGTATTGACCGCTCTTGGCGTTCATGCCAAGACAAGCTCCTAGACATTGCAGGTCCCCTCACCAAGGTCCTAGAGCTAGCGGAGGAAGCCAAAGCGTCTGGTACCCCTCTCTCAGCAGACAGAATCTCCAACTGGGCTCAGCGCGCTATCGTTTTTCTGGGCAACGCAAACTGCGCCCTTTCGACAGAGAGGAGGCGCTCTTTTTTGATAAAAGTAGATCCGAAATTGGGTGACCTCGTCACTTCAGAGGCGGGAGCGGTGGCACAAGGCGGTCTCTTTGGGGAGCCGTTTGTAAAGGAATTGACCAGGTTCGTGACCACCTTTACGTCGCTTGACAAAGCGCAGTCGTCAATTAAGCGGGTGTTTCACCCTAAGGTTTTCGTTGGGGCCGGCCGTGGCAGGGGGCGCTCGACCGGCCGCTTCTTCACTCAAGGCCCTCAACGAGGCAACGGCAGGAAGCAGCAAGATGCAGGCAGACAGGAGTTCTTCCAGTCTCGTCTGGGCTCCAGAAGCCGCGGTGGAAGAGGAGCAGGCAGAGGCCACAACGTGCCTAACTCAGGTGAGACTTCCTTCTCTTTCCCCTCTCCTAGTCGGCGGCAGATTGGCACATTTCGTAGACAACTGGAAAGTTATTACCTCAGACGCTTGGGTGTTACAAACCGTCCAGGGGTTCCACATAGAATTTTACGGTTCCCCGGTGCAAGACGTCCATCCTCGACCGTTGGTTTTTGCAGGCGATCAGGTTCCTTTCATAGACCAAGAAGTGACCGATCTGCTGCAGAAAGGAGCGGTGATCCCAACACACCTCCACCCCAGGGGTTTTCTGAGCAACATCTTTATAGTGGACAAGACAGATGGGGGGCAGCGTCCCGTAATCAACCTAAAGGAGTTCAACCAGTGGTTGGTGTACCGGCATTTCAAGATGGAGGGCATCCATCTGCTACGGGACCTTCTTCAACCAGACGATTGGATGGTCCGGCTAGACTTAAAAGATGCGTACTTGGTAGTACCCATTTTTCCCCCTCACCGTCGCTTCCTGCAGTTTATGTGGAAAGGCCAGGTGTTCGAGTTTGCCTCGCTCCCCTTCGGACTGTCGTCGGCCCCATGGTGCTTTACCAAGGTTCTAAAACCAGTGGTGGAAACACTACGCGCCAGGGGTTTTCGTCTTATCATTTACCTGGACGACCTTCTGGGACAGTGTCCAGTCAAGCTCTCGCAACAGTTGCAGGACGCGGTAGACCTTCTCCAGCGCTTAGGGTTTATCATCAACACCAAGAAGTCAGTTCTGACCCCATCCAAGCAGTTGATTTTCCAGGGGTTCGTAGTGGACTCGGTATCGCGCTCCTTGAGCCTGCCAGCTCGCAAGATCTCCAAGATCCGCAGGGAACTCCGTCGAATGTTGGCACAACAATCTACCTTGCTCCGCCAAGTGGCGCGCCTAGTGGGACTGTTGAGTTCCTCAATTCAGGCGATCTTCCCGGGTCCGCTCCACTACAGAGCGTTGCAACGTCTGAAGACTTCGCAACTTCGCAAAGGCCTCCAGTACTCTGATCTGGTTCCACTGACCGATGAAGTTTGAGCGGAGATGACTTGGTGGCTCAATCACATGGAGGCCTGGAATGGAAGGGCCATTTTCGGTTGCGAGCCGGACTTGGTAATAGAGTCCGATGCCAGCAAGTCGGGCTGGGGTGCTCGCTGTGGGGACTTCTTTACAGGAGGAAAATGGTCCGCAGACGAAGGTCAACTCCACATCAACTGCCTAGAGCTGATGGCGGGGTCCTTCGCAATCCAATGTTGGACGAAGGACAGGGCGTCCTGCAGTGTGCTCCTGAAAATGGACAACGTATCGGCCGTCCGATATATCAACCACCTAGGGGGAACGAAGTCCAAGGCTTTGGCGGACGTAGCCAAGGATTTTTCGACCTTCTGCTTGTCCCACAACGTCTCCGTGACGGCGGAATATCTCCCGGGGGAGTCCAATGTCATAGCGGATTGGTACTCCAGGAGTTGGTCGGACATGAGCCTCTGGCAGTTGCATACTCCGACCTTTCAACGTCTCCACAACCTGTGGGGTCCCTTTTCAGTGGACCTCTTTTCGTCCCGGTTGGACCATCAGCTTCCGCGTTTCTTCAGCTGGAAGCTGGACCCCCTTGCAGCAGCGACGGATGCTTTCCTCCAGGATTGGTCCAAGGAGGAGGGGTATGCCTTTCCCCCGTTTGCCATGATAATGCGGCTGACGGCCCAAATTCGGAGGCAGCGGGCGAGACTTGTCTTAATCACCCCATATTGGAGGTCTCAAGTGTGGTTTCCAGTTCTTCTGGAACTTTCTTGGGATTCTCCAATCCTTCCCCAAGATCCTTTTCTCCTGAAAAATCCCCAGGGTGATCCACATCCTCTAGTCCAACAAGGTCGGATGCCCTTGATGGCATGGCGAATTTCGGGCATCGTTTGAGAGTCTCTGGCCTATCGGCAGCGGCTCAAACATTATTGGGAGCAGCCTGGGCAGACAGTACTAGCAAACGCTACAAATCTGCATGGACCAGGAGGGTCCGTTGGTGTGTTCGGGGCGGTCACGATCCCGTGGGGTGCGATGTGGTGTTTATCATGAACTTCTTAGCCTCGCTGGCAACGCAAGGCCTGGCGTATCGCACTGTCAATTCTTATAGGTCGGCGATCTCAGCTGGGCATCTTCCGGTCGAGGGAGCTCCGGTGGGGGAACATCCTCTGGTATGCAAGCTGTTGCGAGGTATCCGTCTTTCGCTTCCCCCTGAGCCCAGATATTCCTCTTTGTGGGATGTTAATAAGGTTTTGCATTTGTTTCAATCATGGCAGGCTAATAGATACCTTTCCCGCAAGGAGCTTTCCGCCAAATTGGCCATGCTTCTCTGTTTGGTGTCCTGTCGACGTGTGTCAGATGTCAGGGCACTAGATATCACTGGTCGCGTTTTTACCCCGGAAGGAGTTACGTTTCATATAACACGCAGAACTAAATCTGATTCCAGAGTTATATCCTATCCAGCTTTCAATAAATCCCCTAAGCTGTGTGTTGTTAGATGCCTCAAAGCATACGAGAGTATGACAGAAGAAATTCGCCCTCCGGGCGAGCGCCAGCTTTTCATTTCCTTAAGAAAGCCATTCAAAGCGGTTTCGCCACCAACAATAGCTCGTTGGATCAGGTGGGTGATGCAAGAGGCGGGTATTAATGTCTCGCAATTTGGAGCACACTCGGTACGAGGAGCGATGGCCTCCAAGGCTTTCACGTTGGGCGCCAGATTAGAAGACATTCTTAATGCTGCAGACTGGTCTTCAGACTATGTTTAAAAGATTTTATTTTAAACCAGTCGTGAACATGGCGTCGTTGGTGGTGGATAAACTTTGAACGAGCATAATCCTCGCCTCCGGTCCTGACATAGAATGAAAAATTTCCTAGTAAACATGACGGAAAGTTTCAATTCTATTAAGGACGCGGAGATCGCTGGTCCTCCCCCTAATACTTGACTTTAATGGTCCTTCTGTTATGTTATGTTATTTTGTTTATAACGCGCACAGATACTCTGTAATGTTCATATCTTTGACTCTTCCTTTACTGAAGCATGTTATTTAGTTTCATTGTCTTTTTGTGTATATGACCTTCTGATTCTTGTTACAGGTTCTTTGGATTCCATTTTGGACCTGCCTCATGTTTCCGCTCCTGTTTATGTTTAATTGACGTCCCGGTGTGGTGCGTTGCCCTTGGTTAGGTGTGCCGTCCTTGTTGTCCGTTGCCGCCTCTCATCTTTCCCTTGTGTTTCCTTGTGAAGGTACGTATTACAGTCGTCAATTTTGGCATGTACTGTCTCTTCTTACTCTTATTTCTCTTCCCCTTTTCCTCTTAAGTGTCTTTTTCCTTCCCCTTCTCTGTATACTTTTCTTTTTCCATGATTTCTTGATTCCTTTCACCTCTTCATTTTTCCTCTCATTGATACCATTCCAGTTTATGCTTCTTCCTTATCCTTCTTTTTCTTCTCTCTTGCATTGTTATTTCATTGTTGAATGTAGCGTTCTGTATATATTGTTGATATTTTTCATTCAGAGTTATTTCTTGGAATGTGAAAGGTTTTATTAACCCAATCAAAAGACAGAGAATATTATCCCACCTTGCCTCTTACAATCCTGATTTGGCCTTTCTACAAGAAACCCATCTTACAGAAGCAGAAGCATTAAAATTGAAAAAGAGTTGGGTTGGTTCAGTTTTAGTCTCCCCCCACCTCCTCTAGAAAAAACTGGTGTTATTTTGTGTCATACAAAAATTGAAATGTAAAGTTCTATCACAAGAAACCGATATGGAGGGGAGATGGTTGTAAGCCAAACTGCTTATTAATAATATCTCTTTGACTATGTTTAATGTATATGGCCCTACTCAGCCGGACTACTCATTTTGGCCTACTATTACACAAAAATGTATTCAGTTTAGAGATGATTTCTTTATTCTAGGAGGCGACTGCAATCAGGTTGTTGACCCCTGTCAATAACCGCCAGTCCCAGGTTCGCTTCATCCCTCATAAAACCCATAAACAATTCCTTAATTCTATTTCCCAATCACATCTTGTTGATGCTGGAGACTTTCCCACCCTGACACTATTGACTTCTCTTTTTTCTCTCCTCCTCATAACTCTCTTTCTCGATTAGACTATATCTTTCTTTCACAATCCTTATCTCAAAATCTAATTTCTTCCTCAATCGAACCTATTGTTATCTCTGATCATGCTCCGTTGTTGCTGATTTTGACTTGCTCCCTCCGCATCCCAGATCTTCCCGCTGGCGCTTTAATAATTCCCATTTGCTGGACCCTCTTTTCTCTTCTTCGTTCACCTCCTTTGCTAAAGAATTTTTTGTATAGAATAACAATCCCAATACTCCCCATCATATAATATGGGACTCCTTTAAAGCTACGGCTCAAGGTTTCATTATAGACTTTGTCTCCAAAAAAAAGAAACGGTTCCTCCAACAACACAAAACTACACTTGCAAATATCAAACCCCTGGAGCACAAATTTTATACCTCACCGTCGGATTCTATTATCCAAGAACTTGTTCGTGCTAAATTACAATTTAATAAAGCACCACTGATAATGCTTCATCTATACTTCTCCGAAGCAGTGCTCGCTACTATGGCAAACGTAATAAAATGGGTAAACTTCTGGCAAATTATCTTAAATTCCGGAAGGATCGTATTTTAATTGACTATTTACTCTTCAGATGGGAAGCTTATCCATAAAGATCAGGACATCCTCGATGAATTTATGTTATTTTCTAAAGACTTATACACTCCAGAATCCTCTCCTACTATCCCTCTGATCCAATCTTATCTCGATAACACCCCTACCCCTTCTAATGGTCATCTCAATTTCTCTACACTTGAATCGGATTTATCTCTTGAAGAAATTTCCAGTGCTTTAACAGTTCTAAAGAAAGGTAAAACTCCCGGCCCGGACGGTTTTACGGTTGAATTCTATTTACATTTTTCTATTATATTGCTCCCTAAACTTTTACATCTCTTTCACTCATTTTTTCTTTCTGGCAAAACGAGCGGTACCTTTCAAGAAGCTACGATTTATTTAATTCACAAAGAAGGCCGAGACCCTATATTTTGTAAAAATTACCGTCCTATATCCCTGGTCAATGTTGACTATAAAATATTCGCTAAATTACTTGCTCTAAGACTAGAACTGAAGCAACCCATGCACTGGGACAGACTACACACCAATTTCCTACCTATCTACAAGGAAACAAAAAGATTTTCATTGTCCCCAAAACCTTGTTGCTTAAGGACCTCCTGGAATTATATTGATTTGGACTCTGGCACACCAATATATATTAGACATTGTACTGCAGTATAGGTCTCTATATGGCTAATAAAAGAACTGCGCAAACACAAGGAGATGATGGACGGAGCGCTGAAACTTTTCAGACACTCACCCCCAGTCACAGATCTGGGTTGAATCCATCATCATTCTTTAGCTCACTTCGCCACCTCAGGTCAGAACCAGCTAAATGCAAATCAGTCTTGACCCTGTGCCTCATGGGAACAGTCCAGCCCGAACTGCCAAGCCAGGTCTTCCCTGAACCGGAAACAAGCATCCTGGGACCGGTTTCTGGGTAACATCCTTCATCAGCCAGGCTAGCTTGAATCCAGTGGCAAAGTGAGCAAGAGCTGCTGCATAATCTCTATTTTTCTTTGCAAGGGGCTTTGATAGCTCTTGCAGGGTAATAGTTTGTGTTATATAAAAACCCTTAAATAAATAAATAGGTGAATCGGGTACAGAAGCATACTTTTCCACTTGAAAAGGGGCCACATACTCCTGCCACTCGAAGTTATGCGCGCGATCATGCATTTACAGTTCTTCTCTTTTGTCTCCTTCTTTATGTTCCAGGTAAAAGGTAAAACTCCCGGCCCGGACGGTTTTACGGGTGAATTCTATTTACATTTTTCTACTATATTGCTCCCTAAACTTTTACATCTCTTTCACTCATTTTTTCTTTCTGGCAAAACGAGCGGTACCTTTCAAGAAGCTACGATTTGTTTAATTCACAAAGAAGGCCGAGACCTATGTTTTGTAAAAATAACCGTCCTATATCCCTGGTCAATGTTGACTATAAAATATTCGCTAAATTACTTGCTCTAAGACTAGAACTGAAGCAACCCATGCACTGGGACAGACTACATACCAATTTCCTACCCATCTACAAGGAAACAAAAATATTTTCATTGTCCCCAAAACCTTGTTGCTTAAGGACCTCCTGGAATTATATTGATTTGGACTCTGGCACACCAATATATATTAGACACTGTACTGCAGTATATGTCTCTATATGGCTAATAAAAACTGCGCAAACACAAGGAGATGATGGACGGAGCGCTGAAACTTTTCAGACACTCACCCCCAGTCACAGATCAGGGTTGAATCCATCATTCTTTAGTCACTTCGCCACCTCAGGTCAGACCCAGCTATATGCAAATCAGTCTTGACCCTGTGCCTCATGGGAACAGTCCAGCCCGAACTGCCAAGCCAGGTCTTCCCTGAACCGTAAACAAGCATCCTGGCACCGGTTTCTGGGTAACACCCTTCATCAGCCAGGCTAGCTTGAATCCAGTGGCAAAGTGAGCAAGGGTCCCACGTCTGGGCATACCCTGCCAACTTAGGGCGAACAAAGCAAGCACAAGGAGATGATGGACGGAGCGCTGAAACTTTTCAGACACCCCCAGTCACAGATGTGGGTTGAATCCATCATCATTCTTTAGCTCACTTCGCCACCTCAGGTCAGACCCAGCTATATGCAAATCAGTCTTGACCCTGTGCCTCATGGGAACAGTCCAGCCCTAACTGCCAAGCCAGGTCATCCCTGAACCAGAAACAAGCATCCTGGGACCGGTTTCTGGGTAACATCCTTCATCAGCCAGGCTAGCTTGAATCCAGTGGCAAAGTGAGCAAGAGCTGCTGCATAATCTCTATTTTTCTTTGCAAGGGGCTTTGATAGCTCTTGCAGGGTAATAGTTTGTGTTATATAAAAACCCTTAAATAAATAAATAGGTGAATCGGGTACAGAAGCATACTTTTCCACTTGAAAAGAGGCCACATACTCCTGCCACTCGAAGTTATGCGCGCGATCATGCATTTACAGTTCTTCTCTTTTGTCTCCTACCTTATGTTCCAGTCCAGGAGCACCATGCCTGGGAGAGGCCGGCATTGCTACAGGTAGTAGAGGTGGAGGCAGAAGAGGCTGTTGTAGCATGGTACAGAAATAGTTTACAAGGCCTGATAGTAATGCTATGAAGTCTGCTGGGACTTAACCAATTGGTGGTTCTTTGAAGCTAGGCGGTTCATCATATTATTGGTAATATTCTCTGAAACACTGCAGTCCATAGTATTCTTTGGAGACCCTCCTACTTCCATTTCTTCTTCGTCTTAGTAATGCTCAAGACACCCCTGCTTCTCATTGTCTGCTGGCAGTCACTTAATTTAGAGCTGTCATGGATAGAAATTAGCATTAGAGGCATCTGCGCCATCACTCTTGATCTCACTCATCTTCTGGTACTAAGGTTGGATACCTCACTTTAATGGTGTCAGGTGCTCTACCACGTGATGCACAGGAGCAGAATGACGTCAGTTCCCAATGCCCCTCTCCAACTTCCCCGTCATCTATTATACCTGAAATGACGGAGGAACTCAAAGGGGGGAAAGGGGATGGGGATAGAGAAGAGACAGCCAAGCCTTCCGTCTGGTTCTTCTCCCTTCTTTCTAGTACTTCACCACTCGCTGTAGTTTTTAGTCCTTGATGTGTACTTGGATATGAGCAAAGAACTGCAAAATAATAGCATGCAACAACCTTACTCCAAATTATATAGTTTAAAACCTGTACTTTTTAATTAAGGAAATACTACTTAACTTATTACGTTGTGTACATAACCAAAATCGGCTTGACCAATGCCTCTCTTCTGTTACTCTCTGCTAGAGCATTTATTAATAGTAGAGAATGCTGATTCAGCGTTTATAGTATTAGTGAATAAATCGTTGTGTAGAGTTGTATTATTGTTTCTAATGGTAACCTTTCTGTTTTGCGTTTTCAGGATACTAAAACTATTGAAGGAATGAAGGAGAGATAAATGGAAGGACTACTGTACACGGGAATCTGGTAAGTATAGTTTCCTTTATAGTCCTGTCATATGAATGTAAAAAGACTCTCTCTTCACTAACTTATTATTTCACTCTAAGCTAATGCCACTTAGCCTGTCAGGAATTTTATGCACTGAGTTTAATACTCAGAGAAAGAGATAGCGAGAATTCCTTTCAAGCTTCTGGTGCTGACTCTGACTGACTTTCGCTCTATGTCATGCGCGGTAAAAGAACGCTACGTTTAATCTTTACTGGATATTGGGACCCCTCCCCACTACATGACAGACTGTGAAATATTTCTGCCGTACTGGGCAAGTGCAGAACTGGGACGCTATGCGTAAGTCCCACAAGACGACAACTAGAATTACAGAAAACCTTACTTGGGCAACACAAGTCTGGGACACTATTCTCGGGGAACCAGGAAGCTCGAACGCGGCGGAACTAAACATCGACACCACTCGACGAAACTACCCTGACTGACTTTTCGCGCTGGGTACTGGAAAGGACTCCTTTTCCTCAACAATCTCAGATGAAGTGCGAGGTTCTAAGGGAGAGCCCACCTAACATTCCATCTCTGCTGCCAGTGTTGCAACACTAGAATGGTGCACTAGAAGCCACTTCTTGGCGGCCATCTTGGTATTCTTCTTGTTCCTTTTTAGTCTCATTTGTGCCTTTTTCCTTACTCTAAAAGGAGTTTTCAATGAAATGACATTCACTGATCTTCTATCCTTGCTGGGACGCTGTGGGGTTCTGACAAATGGCGAGGTATGTACCATGAGGATGGATAACGTTACTTCTGTCAGAGGGATCAAAGTTGCAGATGGCGTCTATGTCCTGTCTGTGGCAGTTTCTTAGGAGTCACTGATGAGGGCGTTGTTGACCGTGGATAGACTTCCTGTTATTTGACAAGAACAATAAACAACAAGATAAAGTATAAATCCTGGCTAAATGACATGAACCTTGAATGCTGCAAACCCAACTTTCACTGAACGCTAAGTCACTTGGATTCACCCTGGAAAGCAACCTCACCCCCAAGGAAGACAACTGAAAAAAACAAAAATGGCCTGGCACCAACAATACCTTCCAAAGAAAGTCAAACCACTTCTTCCAGAAAGCGACTTCACAGCTGCCTTTCAAGCACGCGTACTCTCACATCTGGATGGTGGTAATACCCTACTCCACAGCTTCCCAGACTCCATACTGGCACCCCTAAGGGGAATCCTATCTACTGTAACAGAAATATGATGAAATCACCCCCATCCTGTTGGAACACTATTGGCTTACGTTGTTGGCCAGCATTATCATCAAAACCAGTGGCTTCACTTACAAAGTTACACATATAGCATCCTGCATATCTTGAAGACAACTTCACCATCTCTGGTGGATAGCTTCACATCCACAGCTAGGGCACCATTAGACTGCATGCTAAGAAGTGTGAAAAAGAAAAAACAAGACTGCCTTTTTCATCTATGCATCTAGGCTCTGGAACAACATCCCTGTAACCATCAAGACCGCCCCAACACTGTTCCTGTTTAGGTATGAGTTGAAGACTCGCACTACACGTCTACTCATGTGTTAACCACCCACAACCAGTCTCCTCTCCTCTTATTCGCTGACTTTATCCTGGTCTTTGACAGCATTCCACTGCCTTTTAGCTAGGATCGCCCTATAGAAATACTAAATACATAAAATAACATTAAAGTCTGAGATGCTAAGAAAAACATTTGTGATCTGGCCACCATGTTCCAGGGATATCACACTTTTTCAAGGGTCTGCTTATGCATGATGTTCAGTGGTAAATATTATATAATCATATCAAATGCAATTAAGTGAAGACTTTTACTTGTAAGTATATTTGTCAAACTTTTTACTCTAACTTAAATTAAGAAAGTTATGGCAATGTTTCAAAGGCTGAGGAAACTCCAGAGGCTCCAGCTTGCCCTAAGCATCATTGAAACCAAACGTCACAGGTTGCGGTTTTTCGTGATAGATAGGCAGCCCTTGGAAATACAGTAGGCATCATGTACCACACACTGTGCTGAAGATTCGGATTCTCTCCACCAGAGGCACACAGGTCAACGAGCCACTTCTATCTTATTCACTCTTCCTGAATTTTAGTTTGTTACCAATCTAATTCCCATGGGATCACCAGCATTATCACTGTTCTTGTGATCTATGATGGTCAGGTGATCATGGAGACCACTTTTTCTATGCTGCCTTCGTGTTCATGTGGAAAAAAGAAACCCATTCGGCTATCACATCATTACTCTAATGGCGAAGAACAATTCAGCATGTGAATATATGAAAGAAGCATTACAGGAGACTGGGAAACAGTATGGATACTTGCATATTGTTAAAATGTATGTAACACATGCATTTTGATTAATATAGAGGTACTCTGCTAGCACTTCCAACTGTGAGTACTTTTCACTGAAAAGACAGTAAAGATTCAGGTAAGTAATGCTGTTACGTTTCAATCAGCTAAGCACACCTCAGTGATATGGAAAACATTTAGGTGGATGCGCTCACAATATTCTAAGTGTGCAGAAAATGACGCCCTCAACACAATACAGGATGTCCACATTAAATTAGAAATGGTCAAACATTCACTGAGTCTATTGTAAGCAGCAGATGTTCAGCAAACTGTACCTTGTTCAAGGAGAATAATAATCTCTGTTGAATGTCTGGGCATATCCCGATCACCTCAGGATCCAGCAAGTCCAACCAGTCAATTAGGAGACCAGAAGAATGCCCCATTAGGGTTGCATCAATACTGGAAAGAGAAAGCAAATGACGACTTCATTAAGGCAAAAACAAGCACAAAAGTCTTATATTAAAATACCCACAGCCCCTATAGCCCTAAAAGACTACTCAGAGGCAATACCTTTAGCTGGCCCTTCTGAGTACTCAACTGGATCCTTACTCTCTTATGTTGATAAGTACTACACTGCATTGCCAAAGTTGTGTCAAACCTCTCCCCACTTACCAAGCACTATCATTTTCCTTCTTCACCTTGCTCTCCTCTTTTTCCTGAAGCAGTAAAGAACTAACTACTGCAACCGGACCAGAAGCAGGAAACCTAGAAGCAGTCTCTATGGTGATCGAGAGTAGGACAGTCAGCAGCTCCTCCAGGTAAGGCGACTTTGCTTCAATCAACCCCTGTAGAACTAAAGGAAACAAATTGATAAAAAGAAAGCATACATCTTCAGCATGTGCCACAGCAAAAATACCTCACTTATAAACCGTAACTTAATTCATACACGAAGCAGAGCTATACCCATTTGTGGGATCTCAGAACACTTATTTCAAAGGGAAACATTTCTGCTGAACATATCATTTAAACAGATGTCTATCTAAGGACAGCATGGTCTGTGTTTTTATCCATTAAAATATAAAATCAGCGGATATCTGTGTGGGTTAACCCTTATGCAAACTTAACTATATTTAGATTGCAGGAAACCCTTGCCTTGGAAAATGTATCACTTCTATGTATAGCTAGAACTACACGGAGTTTAGGATGTACTGAGAATATTGAGAACCTATCTATGATTATTTTGAGAGATAAACCACAATTATTTGATTATTGTACTTCTTTTTTGATGCAGGAAGAGAGTTCTATAAGTTATTGAAAACCTCTGTAAGTGCATATCTGGCTTTGAGTTCAAATGTAGGGGACACATCCATACCTTAGCTTGGTGTTTTATCCTCATGAGAGTTTAACATTTTTTTAAAATTCTTTTTATTGCAAGTAGAAAGAAAAACAGCACAGTACAACATCATAGAGTTCAGCATCAAGACACAATCAAAATTACTCTCCCCAATAAGCTCCTGGCCCCCCCCTTCCCCGCCCAACCTGCAATCAATTTACACAATAGTCGCAGCAAGTGCTTGTATTTGAATATGAATATCAGCTCCCATAAGTCCAAGTGGAACACACAGCCCACCACGGGGGCCGTTCCATTTCCCCAAAATTTTAGTCCATTTAGCTGGGCAGCCCCTGCATTCATACACCGCCCTATCTGATAGCATGCACCAGTCTAAGCCCAGCTTCCATTCTCCCAGTGCCGGTGGTTGTTCAGCCTTACAAGCGCAAGCAATATTGCATTTGACCACCATTAAGCCCAAGCTCATGCAGGTCTGGTACATGCGGGTGAGGTCGGTTTCCTCCCATATGTTTAACAAACACCATTTTGGGGAGAGCTCCACATTGCTCCCATAAATATTAGTCACCACTGAAACCCAGTATCTCTGTATGGCTGGGCAGCTCCAAATCATGTGATAAAATGCACCCATTTGCCCAAATTGACATATACAGTGTGGTGTAGCTGCTCTGCCCATCTTCACTAGGGTAGTACAGGCATAGTAGCACCTATGGAGAACCTTCAATTGTACTAGACAGAATCTAGAGCGTATGGCTACGGACGGGACGCCAGAGCCTCAGGCCACTCGTCATTATCTAATCTCCCAAGGTCGCGCTCCCAATGTTCCCCAGGGGTCAGGGAAATTGTTAGTGAGTTTGCGGTATGTGAAGGAAACTGTTTTCTTGGGCATAAAATCAGTCAATAATCTATCAAGTAAGGAGGATTCATGGACTTCTCTCTTTTTGGCAATGCCTGACAGGTCGTGGTGGATTTGGAGGTACCAATAGGCCTCAGTAGGTGCCAGCTGATATTCGGCCTGCAAAACCCGTGAATGCGATAACCCCGCCCCGCAGCCACAGGTCACCCACTTTTGCGATTCCAATAAGACTCCACTTATGGAAACCCTACTAAGTACCCACAGGGCCCAGTCGCGCAGTATCCCATAGGGGAGTGGCCTGAGTGATCCTGTTCTGCCACCCCATGGAACACAAAGATAGTAACAGCTGTGGGGATCGGGAAGGATGTGGGACGGCTCCCCCTATATAGTGCCCTGAGGTGGCCTTCTAGCTGCATGGTATATCGGTTCATACGGTAGGCCAGCTCCGAGTCCGTAAGATGAACCCAATGGTTGATGTCTGCTAGTTGCGCCGCCCATTAATAATTTCGTATATCTGGCAGAGCAATACCACTATAGTACCAGTTCCTGGTTAGTTTCTTAATAGCTTTCTGTGCAGGACCCACTCCCAAAATAGTGTGCAAATTTCACGAACTATAGCATGAAAATAGGAGGCTGGAATCAGGTAAGGCGTACTAGGGAGCGCATATAGGGATCGGGTCAATGCCATCATTTTGTCAGCATTCCGTCCATCATTTGTTTGCTGTAACACTTTTCGCCCTAAGTGGGATGGGTATGCCCAGACGTGGGTCCCTTGCTCACTGCGCCACTGGAATCAAGCTAGCCTGGCTGAAGAAGGGTGACATACCCTGAAACCGGTCCCAGGATGCTTGTTTCCGGTCCAGGGAGGACCTGGCCTGGCAGTTCGGTCTGGACTGTTCCCATGGGGCACAGGGTGAAGACTGATTTGCATATGGCTGGGTCCAAACTGGGGTGGCGTAGTGGGCAAAAGAACGATGGATTTAACCCAGATCTTTTGACTGGGGGAGAATGTTTGCATTGTCAGCATTCCGTCCATCATTTGTTTGCTGTAACACTTTTCGCCCTAAGTGGGATGGGTATGCCCAGACGTGGGTCCCTTGCTCACTGCGCCACTGGATTCAAGCTAGCCTGGCTGAAGGGTGACATACCCTGAAACCGGTCCCAGGATGCTTGTTTCCGGTCCAGGGAGGACCTGGCCTGGCAGTTCGGTCTGGACTGTTCCCATGGGGCACAGGGTCAAGACTGATTTGCATATGGCTGGGTCCAAACTGGGGTGGCGTAGTGGGCAAAAGAACGATGGATTTAACCCAGATCTTTTGACTGGGGGAGAATGTTTGCATTGTCAGCATTCCGTCCATCATTTGTTTGCTGTAACACTTTTCGCCCTAAGTGGGATGGGTATGCCCAGACGTGGGTCCCTTGCTCACTGCGCCACTGGATTCAAGCTAGCCTGGCTGAAGAAGGGTGACATACCCTGAAACCGGTCCCAGGATGCTTGTTTCCGGTCCAGGGAGGACCTGGCCTGGCAGTTCGGTCTGGACTGTTCCCATGGGGCACAGGGTGAAGACTGATTTGCATATGGCTGGGTCCAAACTGGGGTGGCGTAGTGGGCAAAAGAACGATGGATTTAACCCAGATCTTTTGACTGGGGGAGAATGTTTGCATTGTCAGCATTCCGTCCATCATTTGTTTGCTGTAACACATCATTTTGAATAAGGCGGCCCTTCTCCAAGCGCAACATCCTTCCGAAGATGCGCCAATGGGGGCTCCAGGTTATTAGTGTGGAAAACACTTGGTTCCGCAGTGATATATATATTCCCAAATAGCGGAAACCCCACACAGCCATGTGGTTGGCACAGCCATCGGGCAGCCACGGGGAACCCCCGCAGAGGAGGTAAATCAGAGATTTCTCCCAATTGATATACCCCAATATCGATGGTAGAGAGTGAAAACGTGTGGGATTCTGTCAAGGGTGTTTAACATTCTTCCACCTTTTATGGACGGGTCTGTTCGCAGCATACCAAAATTTAGGATTGCAGAGGAGAAAGACACTGGTTGTCTGTGTGACCAATGATCTATACAGACTCACATGCTACTTTTATTCTTCTGTGACCTTGATCAAGTCCGTAAGAGAAAGTTTCTGTGCAAAGTTTTACATTGATTAGGCATCAGGATCTGTGGAGTGGCACTGGTTTGTCAAATGGCTATTAATCCACCATTGGTAAATTCTGCTCAATTAATATTTCTATGGGTTGATATGAGGCAGAGACTATTTGGAAATATATATATATATATATATATATATATATATATATATAGTCAGCTGATTATAGAAGTTCTTTATAATACAAGTTAGAACCCTTAGAAGTTATCACATTTAATAACAGGGAAGGAAAATTAAACTCAAAGTTTGTTGATTCTCTAACAAATTAGTATGCTCATTTGTATCATTTCTTTATTTATATTGCTTGATGTGATAACCGTGTCACTGTAGGATAAAGGATGGATATGATCAAAATAAACTGTTTTAAAGAAGGAGATATCATTCAAGCAACTGGGCTGATTTTCATTTTATTAGATTTTTTAACACCAAACAAAGATAGTGGTGGCATATAGACAGCTGCCTCACAAGACTGAGATTCTGCATTGTTATTACAGAGCAGAGAGCTGCCTAGGTTATATACAGTGTTTTGTAATGACAAGCAGTTATTTCTGACGTACCAGATCGATTATACATCTTTTCATTCTCTTGTCCTCTACTGAGACTGGAGGATTGTTTATTACCGGAGGTTCCACGCAGGTGCTGGAGGAGTAGTGGTGGAATGTCTCATTTTAATCCTTCCATGAAGGCTTTGATGACAGGAATACGGAAAAGCGATTGATGCTTTCTGTTTTGTAGGTATGCCACAATGGCTGCTAAATGTAAGCATATTGAGGTATATGCCAAATGTGCCTTTTGTAAGTATAACAAGTAACAGACTAGTTCTTGTTCTGTTGGTGAAGAAGGGTTGTTTAAGGACACACAGTAGTGGACAAAACGTTTCCATTTTACTGCGTAGCAAGCCCTTGTAGTTGATCTCTGGCCTCCTTTGGAATAGGCATGAATTCTGGAGGTATATTCAATTATCCAGACTCCATGATCTCAAGAGCCAGATCGCGAGATTGAGCTTCTGTGTATTGGGATGTCTCACCCTGCCTCCGCTGTAAGTGAGAAGGTTTGAATAGTTGGCTAGCTTTTCATGAGGTGCTAGGGATAGCTCTAGGAGTGTTGTGTACCATGGCTGTCGAGCCCATGTGGGAGCAATGAGTATTAGGGTCTTTGAAGTCTTCCTGAGTTATCTGACCATGTGTGGAAAGAGTGGGAGGATGAAAAGCATAAGCAAATATCCCTGAGCAGTTCCTCCATAGAGCATTCCTTTTGCATTGTGGGTGTGGGTATCTGGATGCGATGCTTTGGCATTTTAAGCTTTCGGCTGTAGCGAATAGGTCTATTGCAGGGGTTCCCCTCCGGTGGAAATATTGTTGCAGTAATGGAGTGTGTATTTCCCACTCGTGAACTTATTGCTGTGTCCTACTGAGGAGGTCCGTAATGGAGTTCTCCCGCCGTGGTATGTATTCTGCCAGGAGGAGGACTTTGTGTGTTGTTTGCCCATTTCCATATGGTCTGCGCTAGTTGGGACAGTTGTATGGAATGGCCCTGCCTCCCTTTTTAGGATGTAATACATTGCAGTTATATTGTCTGTTCATAGAAGGACATTTTTCCCTGTAATGTTTGTTAGGAATCCTTTGAGAGACATATAGATGGCTAGAAGCTCCAGCATGTTGATGTGCATTGTCTGTTGTTGTGAGGTCTACTGTACCTGAACCGTAATGCCCTTCATATGAGCACCACACCCCATGAGTAAATCATCGGTCGGGATTGTCACCTGGGGATTGGGTCCTTGAAGGCTCTTCCCTTTAGTATGTTTGAGGTGTTCCACCATTGTAGTGTCCGATAGACCTTGGGTGAAACCAACACTAGATCTTCATGTTCTCTCCCGCATGTGACCATTGCGATGCTATAATACTCTTGGACATGTCTAATGTGTAGTAGTGCATGTGGCACTACCGCTATGCATGATGCCATCATCCTTAATAGGCACATTACTGTTTTGACTGGCGGGTGACGATGTGGCTGAAAAAGACCCAGTTGGTTCTAGACATTGGGAACCCTTTGGGGATTGAGGTAAGCTGCTGCCAATATTGAATTTAGTATCGCTCCTAGGTATGGTTGTACCTGGATTGGTTGGAGATGCGATTTTGTTGCATTGATTGTGAAGCCCAATTGGTGAAGTAGGTTGATCGTGTTTTGAGTGTCTATTAGGCATTTGTCTTTATTTGTACTCTTAATCAGCTAAGCGTTGCGTTAGGGAAAGACTTGTATGTTTTCTCTTCTTAATTTTGCTGTTACTATAGCTAAGCATTTAGTGAATGTCCTTGGGACTATTGTTACCCCAAACAGTAGCACCTTGAATTGAGAATGACTGGAATGTGGAAGTATGCGTCCTTCAGGTCTAATGCAGTCATGAAGTCGCCATTTTGTAGTAGTGGTATTACATCTTGCAATGTGACCATATGGAAGTGTTCGGGTAGTATGTATCGATTGAGCGGTCGCAGGTCCAGAATGGGCTGTAGTGAGCGGTCTTTGGTATGAAGAAATAAAGGGAGTAGACTCCTTAGTTGTGATGTTTGAGTGGGACTAGTTCTATGGCCCCTTTTATTAGTAACGCCTTTACTTCTTCCTTAAGCAGATGTAGATGTGGATTTAACATCTGCTGTTATGGAGGGATATTTGGTGGCTGTTGAGTTAGTTCTATTATTGTCAGAAACAGTGGTTCCTGTGGAATAATAGAATCATATGTAGATAATAAGATGCACAATCGCAATGCAAGGGTTAAAATGATGTCAGAGGGCGAAGAAACCACATACACCTATGGTTTTAGTTTGATACAATTTTATATTTTCCTAACAAAATTCTATATACAATGAAAAAGAAAAATTTGCGTAGTGTCCCCAGTGAGAAACAGGAACCTAAAATATTGGTGACAAAATTGTGACAGTATTTTACAAGGTTTCCAAAGTATTCAAAAAGTCGACCATTTAACAACTCAATACACAATATACAGCAGCAGCTATATACAATAATACGCGCTGTTAATGGTTCGCTTTCTTTTGTTGCCGACGACGTTTCGACCCTATATGGTGTGTTTTTGTAAAGGAAATGAATGGTCCAGAGATCCTGATACTGGATATTGATTCCTAAAATCCTGGAGGAACTATTGCTTGAGGCTATGGACCTTTCCAACCTCGTATTTGACAAGTAGGAGTAAGAGTGTAAGCATATGTTCCTCTCTTCTTTTTTTAAAGCAGTAGGATGATTCCTCTTTTAAGACAACACAGTAATCCAAATTGATTTGAGTGAAAGTATTTTCATTTATTACTTTATAAATCCATTTCACTCTTTGGCTTATTTTATAGACAGTTTTCAAAGAAGCGAACAGCCGACACGTGTTTCGCCCTATGTGGCAAGTTGAGCCAGGGCTTTCTCAAGGCTAGTCATTATGTACAGGAATCTTACAATCTGACCAGGGTTGAATACATTTAAAATTGCTTCAGGGTAGCATGTTGATAGTATCCAAAGTTTTAAATAACCGAGTTCTATCTGTCTTCTCGAATTAGGTCCCGGGATAAATCCGTGCACAGAGCAGTCCAGCAGTGTAAGACCACCACATTGAACATTCGTGATTCACAGGTCAGCGCGACAGCACCGCTTGTGATTAACACCAACTCGAGGTAAAATCAGTCCGCCGAGGGACACACCTTATAGAACCACACCTTAAGTGCACAGGCCCCGATTGTTCCCCATTCTCTACAGAGTTCCTCATCATCGTCTTCATACACGTCTCTGTTTATCATCAATACAGTAACAGTGCTCAGCTACCCACAGAGTGCCAGCCTTCACACTCACTTGGGGTAAGGTTTCCTTAGTATGCTTTATTATTAGTACAGGTAGCCCCTACAGCATCTCCACCATCTTGCCTGCCGTCCCTATACTAAATATTCTTCTCTTTGTTTTTCTTCTCACATAATCAGTACCCGGCTGGGTGTCCTTGTGAGTATCTCCATTTCCTTTTTCTCTATCACCCACTGTTGGCACGTACACCCCACGCGTCTGCGCATTCTACCCGTCAGGTACTCTTGAATTTTATGCCCTTTTATCCATTTGGTCGCATTTGTGCCGGTATATGGGCCATATGCTTATTTTCTTTTTTCTTTTCCTAGATGTCCCTAAATCCATAGGTCCTGATGAGACCCTAGATTACATATAGGGTCGAAACGTTGTCGGCAACAAAAAAAAGCGAACCATTAACAGCGCGTATTATTGTATATAGCTGCTGTATATTGTGTATTGAGTTGCTAAATGGTCGACTTTTTTGAATACTTTGGAAACCTTGTAAAATACTGTCACAATTTTGTCACCAATATTTTAGGTTCCTGTTTCTCACTGGGGACACTACGCACATTTTTCTTTTTCATTGTATATAGAATTTTGTTTGGAAAATATAAAATTGTATCAAACTAAAACCATAGGTGTATTTGGTTTCTTCGTCCTCGGACATCATTTTAACCCTTGCATTGCGATTGTGCATCTTATTATCTACATATGATTCTATTATTCCACAGGAACCACTGTTTCTGACAATAATTTACCCACCCAGGTTCCCTAGTGAGTTGGGTTCCCTTGTCCTTTTCTCGACGTTGAGTTAGTTCTAGGCAATATCCCTGCCTGATTATTTGTAGTACCCATTGTTCTGAAGTGATGTTTGGCAACAAGTGGTGGAATTGTTGTAGCCTTCCCCCGACAGGTGTTTTGTGCTCGGCGGAAGTGTGGGCAAGTCAATTACTTGGTGGTGTGGAGGTGCCCTTCATGGGGGTACCTCTACCTCGGCCCCTGTTTTTGTAGCCTCCATGATAGAATCCACGCTCTTGATGGGGATATTGCTGTTGCTGGTGCTGATATGCATTGTTTTCTAGAGTAGAGGCTTTTGCTGCCCCTAGTCCCTGGTAACGCCAACAGGGCTGTTGCTTTTGAGATGTTGTCTGTAAGGCACCCATGGATGTGGCTGTCAGTGCCCTTTTTATTTTTTTTAACTGTTTCCACAGCGGGCCTACAAAGGTTTTCCACATTCAATAGGACATTAAGAATATGCTGCTGCAACTCAGGTTTGAACCCAGATATGCGTATCCACGCATTTTTACGCAGCATGATTGATGTATTGATGGCCCTTACAGCAGTGTCTGCTCCGTCTAATGCACATTTGATTGCTGCATTTGCTATCTGCCTCCCCTCATTTACCAGGTCTTCCCCTCATTTTTTGTATTCATCTGGGAGATGTTTCATCAGCTCTTGCATCTCATGCCAGGTAGCCCTATTGTATCGGGAGAGTAGGCCAACTGAACTGGCGATCTTCCAGTGGATTGCCTGCCCTGCTGCTACTCTTTTGCCTGCTGCATCAATTCTTTTACTATCTTTGTCTGGAGGAGGACCTCTCCAGTACCTGGTGTTGCAGCTCTTTTCCTGGCCGTGGTGAAAACAAGGGAATCTGCTGGGGGATGTCCCCGTATGTAAATAGGGTCAGTTGGAGATGGCTTGTATTGTTTTTTATGTGAGGAGTTAGGACCCTGGATTTAACCGGGTCCTTGAAGATGTCTTTGGATACGTTGACAACGGATCCAATCATTGGCAGATATGAATTGTGCACACTGCGCAAAATTATTTCCACTAGGAAGTCAGTTGGCTCCTCTGTAGTGTGCATGGGGAGTTTGTGGTACTCCGCTGCTCTATGGATGACACTGTGGTATGAGGATGTGTCATCTGGAGGTGACGCCTTAGTAGGTACTGGCGGCTCCATGTCTGGGTCACGCAGGACTTCATCATAATCATTCCCGTGGGTCAGGGGTATGGTGGGTGTCCTCTGTTCCTTTGGAATCTGTGTCCGTTATCTCCCCCTCTTACTCCTCTTGTGGAGAGGGTAAGTGTGTTTGTGGAGACTCTGGGGGGTTAAAGGTCAGTGGGCTTGTGGCCCTGTGTTCTTATGCCACTATTTTTGGTGAAGGATGTGGCAAGGATTGTTCCCGAGCCTGTCTCTTGGGATTTTCTTTACGTTTTTCCTGCATACATTGTTGCAGTCCTTCAAAGACAATGCCTTGGTCTTCACTTCCTCTTTGTGTCGGAGTCTTTTGTTTCTTTGGAGCCGGTGGTGTGTCTTCAGAAACTTTGTGTGGCTTTGGAACCCCAGAGATGAGACTTTTCTTCTGGCCAGAAGAATGTCTGTGTTGTTTTTCAGTCCTTGGAACTGAGGACTGTTTTGATTCTGATACTCTCGAGCCCTAGTGCTTTTTGGGATCCAATGATTTTCTTGGGGTCACAGCCTGCTTGGCATCCTTCGGTGCCGATGTGTCTGCCAGTTCCAACTTATGCATTGGTGCCGGTGGCTCAGTCAGTGCCAACTTGTGCTTAGGTGCCGGCGTAGCGCCCCCGTGCTGTGGCCCTATTGCCCGATTGGGATCGAGAACGTTCTCGTCCCTTCTCAGCTCCGAGGTGTGCTCACAGTGTCTCCCTGAGCCCAATAGCTGTGGCGCACTATGGCTTGGAGGGGGTTGTGGAGGTGATTGAAAGATCTTCTTTACACAGGAGTCGACAGTACTCACAGTAAGTGGCATCGTCTTGCTCCTTGGCCCAGATCCTGGTATCAGCCTCAGCGATGTGGGCCCCTCGTCATGCACCGGAGCGTGTTCTTCCCCAGAGGATGAATCAGAAGCGACTTAGTGGGGGCTGGAGATGACCACCCCACCTCCTACCGGAGCAGCTGCTTCACTTTCCATGTCACTGTCATGCAAGAGAGCTCCGCCTCTGCCACCTGTTCAATGGTGTGTGCCAGGCGTCAATCCCTAGGGGTCCGAAGTGTTTTCTTGTTTTTGAACAATGCGCAAGCCATGCACTCATCATCTTTGTGCTCCAGGGATAGGCACAAATTACACACCTTGTATGCGTCAGTGTGCTTATTTGAACCCGCACCAAGGTCACCGTAGGAAGAGGTCCTTATTTTTCGTCTCCACCACCTGGAGACGGTCATTCTCGATGGGCATGTGTGTATTAGGTGCTGCTTAAGCGGTTCCCGGCTCCTAGGATCCGTAGGTGTGGTCTACTGGATCTCCATTGGCATTCTTTTGTGATCGTAGGCCACGTGGGCGTCGAATGCTGCAGAGCTCAGACGCAGTCCGTCTGAGGCCGATGGCGGAAAAATACTTTCTAACAAAAAAGCCGTTGAACATACATGCGCAATACCTCGAGGGGGAGCAAAAACGACGCTGATCATAAAACTTTCTCGAGAAAAACAACTTGCAGAGTGTGGGCCCAACACTAGATGGCAGGAGTATGCAAGGCATGTGTTTTTGCAGCCAACACATGCTACGAATCTTGTTTTTATGATGGATAGTTTTAAATACAGATTACTCACCTTAGAATTGATACATAAGCAATATCTCCTAGGTGGTAAGTCAGTGAACTAGCTCAATCCCACTGGAGGCGAGTCTGAGCCCAAACTTAGGCCTTGCTGGCCTTGCGACAACACAAACAATAAAACTTCGGTTAGCTTGGCATGGAGTGGGTCCATCTGCTGGGTAGTGCACCAGGCCACCAACTTGATCCAACGACAGGTGTATACAGACTTGGTTGAAGGAGGGCTGGCTGCCAGAATGACATCTATAACCTTAGGATGAAGGTCAAAGGCGCTTAACGGCCACCGCTCAATCTCCAATTATGGAGGTGGAGCATGTGCAGGTTGGGGTGCAGAACTCTTCTCTGTTGCTGCAACAAGGGATCCTCCATGAAGAGCAGCTTTTCAGAGGACAGATTCTCAAAACAGGAGTTCTGGATACCATACTCTGTGCATAATTCAAAGCCACTAGGATGAATTAATTGGGCCTAGTCAGTCCTGATCTTACTCGGGACAGGAGAGGTATGGGTGGAAAGGCGTACATGAGCCCAAGTTCCACTCTAAGAGAAATGAGTCTCCGAGCAAGAGCCACTTGACGTTGCGTGTTCTCGAATGATGGCGAAAAGATCAAGCCAAGGTTCTTCCCATTGGTGGGAGAGACCCTACGCCAACTCCGGGTGCAACTGTCATTCATGATCCGCCCTACTTCTGAGGCCGGCACCCTCTCTATGGCTCCTTTGGCCAAAACAGCCTGCACTTCCTGTCTTAAAAGGGACACATGGTCCCCCATCAGACGTTCTTGAGACAGTGGCAAAAGTAGCGGGGTATCCAGGAATGAAAGGGTATAACCCAGCTGAATTAACTAACACCCACTTGTCCGAGTTGATGGTCTGCCACCCTGGCGGTCACTGAGATGGTAACATCTGCTAGCGATGCTGAAACCCCGTACCATTGCTACTAAGGGGGAGAGAATGGCTGATGTGGAGCGATCACCATTCCAAGGGAGATGCTGTGGCCCTAAGCTCTAGCGGAGAATGTGCCTTGTCCCTGAAAAGTCAGGAACTGTTAAAGGAAATATCCATGAGGCTTGATTGGACACCACCAGAAAACCAGTGGACCGCAACCATGTGTCCAGTCCGCCCAATGAGTCAGTAGTGTCAATGCCGCACCAAATTGTGGATTTAACTGCGTGATGGCCCTCCTGCATGGCTTGAGATAGGATAGCCCGGGCTTCCTCAGGTGAAAGGGGTAAAACCTGGGCCACAAAGTCCCATAAGGCATGGGAGTAGCGGCCCACGAGACGTGCTGCTCACGGAATGTAAGACAAGACTGGTGGATGAGAAAACTCTATGCCCAAAAGTGTTGATCCTTTTTATTTCCCTATCCAGAGGGCTGGAAGGGAAAGCACTTGGGTTGACTTTACTGGCTGCAGGCTGCCACACACTCAGGAGAGGAATGTTGGCTTTAGGACCTTTTTCAGCACATTTGTCTTGACTTCTTGTGTAGGGAGCTGGAGGTCAAGGACTTGCGCAGCTCTACATACCACCATGGCGAATGATGCACTCCCTTCCATAGCCAGCCTTGGAGGGGAGAACGAGATAGTACCCAGAGAAGTATTCACGCCATTGGCCTCTAGGAGTTCATCATACCAGTTGTTGTCCTGGTATGGCTGAGGAATGTCATCCCCTGCATCATAGGTGCTATTTGTCAGAGTCGGTACCAACTATGTAGTAAATAAACAGCTCCCTGCCTTGGAATAGTGTCTGTGTCAGATGGATTGACAGTGCTGAGAGGAATAAGTAGCTTTTACGAATCTGTGCCCTCCCAGGGGACTTTGAGGGGTACAACGAGGTCAAATCCGTCTTGGACTTTTTCCTTCTTCTTCTTGGACTTACCCGAAGACCCTGACCTAGACAATGCTGTTTCGAGAGCGTTTTCAGAAGCAGGGCCGTCAACCTGGTGATTTTTGACTGACACGGGGTCTTTCAGTGTTGGGCAATGAACAACTTAAATTCTTGCTCCTGGATGGCCTTCGGGCACTGTTGCTACAGGCCGTGGAGTCATGTGGCGACTCCAGGCACTACAGGTAGCCTAAGTGGGGATCAGTTACTAACATCCGTCTGTGCCATTTCCTCCTCCTCCTCCCCCCCCCCTCCCCCCAAGGCTTAAACCCTGTTGAGGGACATGTCCCTTGCACACTGGCAAACATTCTGTCGAAAAAGTGGTCTCAAGAGACCAGCGGTAGCTCTGGACCGCGTCTGCTTGAGCAGAAAGAAAGGAACTGATGTCAGTGCACATATATGGCACCCATATATAGAACTGCACGTGTCACATCGACATTGGTGCAGAGTCACAGGCACCACTTCTCGGCACGCAGAAGTACTGTTTCAAAGTTTTCCGCCTTCAGTTTGAACCCTGGGGAGTATTCTAAGGTGAGGAATCTGCTGTTAGAAGTCTCTATCAGAAAGAAATGGCACAGCGCAACCCCTTTGGACAATCCCCAGGACCCATGTGTAACAATGTTCTGCCAACCCTGCAGGAAGTGGCTGATCCTGCGGCCCGCTGGATGGCAGTGTGCCGCTGACAGTGTGCTAAAGAGGCTTTTCAGTCATCACTCTAGCATGAACATCAATCCATGCATGGCACCAAAGCCCACGCTAGTTCCATGACCTTTCCAAGACAATCTTTGCTGTCTAGGCCAAAGCAGATGATGAATTTGGCTGCATCACAATCATCTTCAAAGTTTGGGCTGGTAAAGTTTATAGTTCTTCAGGGACCGCAGGAAAAATCTCACCTAAAATGTCTCAAAGTATGTGGGTATAATGACCCAGTAGTCACCCCGCACTAACTGACCTCAGGGTAAGGCTGGCAGAGGAGAACATATGCTTGACAAAAGTGCTCACTCGTTTTAGACTTCCTGTAAAAGGGAGTGGTTGGAAATGCGTTCGGGTTTACTTTTCTGGTGGACGCCTTTTTCACCATGCCCTCTGGTACACGATGCTGGGTCAAAAAATCTGACTCGTCTGACTGGGATGCCAGAGCATGGCTTAGCTCGAGTGCCTAACAGTATGTCAGTAAGGGTGTCATTAAGGGACAAAGGAGGTTCATGTTAGTGACGGTCAGGATGGAAGTCCTCTGTGATAACGTTAACTTTAATCACCATAGTTAAGATGTGAAGGTCAAGCACCTCAGCAGCCCCTATAATTATTGGTGCAAAGGAAGTACTCTCCTTTGTTGCTGGTGCAGGGTAGGAACAACATCAGAGTCATGTGAGGTACCAGTCCACTGGCCTCCTGTAATGACATGTACCAATCGTCTACATCCTAAAAGGGGCAAGTTCTTAGATTTCCCTTCCACTGTCATCTCATATCCCTGGCTCTGATTAGAGTTCTCCGAAAAGTGACAGGAAGGGGCAGAGTCCAAATTGGACTTCTTGTGATTCTTCTTCGACTTACCCAAAGACTTTGACCTTGAGGAAGACTGGCCTTGGGAACAACTTCCAGAGTGGATCCGTGCTTTCTATTTCGGCTTGGAGGACCACCAACACAGAGCTTTCCGTTGCTTCACCACGTAGCGCTTCGATCGCAACCTCGGATGGTTTTCACAGAATATCGGACTTTACAAGGCAGGTCATTACCCCAGCATGTCTTTACCCGCTTTTTTCCTTTCTCATTTTTGGGGTGTAACCTTCGCAACGCCCATTAAAAAAAAGTTCCACTACCCTTTACTTCTACCCTCCCATGAACCCAAAAAAAAACACTTGCATTTCTTTACCTCTGCCCACTCCTGAACCCTAAAAAACTCTTACCATTACCCCAATCTGCCCCTGAACCGTAAAAATCCCCTGCCCATTTTACACATCTACCCTCCCTTGAACGCAAAAAAACCCTTACCTCTAGCCACCCTGAACCCTAAAAAAACCTTTTCCCCTTTACCTCTACCCTTCCCTGAATCCTAACTCATTACCTGCCTTTTCCTCTAGCCTCCATGAACCTTACCAATCCCTTAACCCTTAAATTCCTTTTTCCTTTTTTAACACCTTAACATTTATGTTACTAAAGAAAAAGTTACTTACCTTCGGTAACGATGTATCTGTAAGAGACATATATTAGTTATGGATTCTTTACCTTAGAATTACCCCCAGGCGTCAGACTGGATCTGGAGAATTTTTCTTCAGCAGTACCCCTGCGCGTCGGTAGGTGGCGTCGGTCGACTCCGCGTTCGTAGTTGGCGTCGTGATCGCCGGAATGACGTCGCGGTATCTACTTAGACACCGCCCCTGCGCGCTGACGTCAGTTCTTTACACGACATTCCACGCAGAAGCGCAGAGCCATGCAAGACACTGACCACTGGTGCATAAAACTAGGGCCCTGAAAGGGAGTCCCTTACCCTAGAAGTCAGTTCGCAGAACGGGGAGGATGGGTGGGGCGGTAAGGAATCCATAACTAAAATATGTCTCTCACAGATATATTGTTACCTAAGGTAAGTAACTTGTTCATCTGAAAGAGACTATTAGTTATGGATTCCTTACCTTAGAATAGATACCCCAGCAATACCAATACCGGAGGTGGGTCTGCGAACCAAGTTCACACCAGAAAGTCCTGGAGAATGTAGCGGCCAAAGAAGCCGTCTCTCCGGACTTGGCTGTCCAGGCAGAGATGCCCACGTAGCTGCCTGGCAGATGTCATGAAGGGGGACTCCACGTACCAAGGCAGTAGTGGCTGCAGTCGCCCTGGTGGAATGGGCGCGCAACCCTACTGGAGGTTCCTTTTTCGCCAAGGAATAACAAATTTTAATGCAAAGAACGACCCATCGAGAGATGGTCCGCTTTTGCACGGCCCAACCTTACTTGGCGCCAACATAGCCAACAAAGAGCTGATCATCCACCCAGAATTGTCTTGTGTGATCCAGATAAAATGAGAGCGACCTTTTGGATCCAGACGGTAGAGCATCCCCTCCTCTTTAGAAGGATGCGGGGCGGAAAGAAGGTGGGCAAATTGATGGTCTGTCGCATGTGGAAAGAGGTAACCACTTTGGGAAGAAAAGAAGGCAGAGTTCGAAGGACAACCTTGTCCGGATGAACAACAAGGAAAGGAGGCTTAGAAGAAAGAGCCTGAAGCTCACTCACCCTGAGTGCAGAGGTGATGGCAACCAGAAAAGCAGTCTTTAAGGTCAAGAGTCTGAGAAGACAATTATGCAGCGGCTCGAAGGGAGCGCACATTAGGTAAGTCAGAACAAGATTCAAGTCCCACTGGGGCATTACGAAAGGAATAGGAGGAAACAGGTGAGTAATGCCCTTAAGGAAACAATTTACAATAGGGGACTTGAAAAGAGAAGGCTGATCAGGAAGGCGAAGAAAGGCCGAAATGGCCGAAAGATAGCCCTTGAGGGTGCCCAGAGCAGAGCCCTGCTGGGCCAAAGAAATTATGAAGAGGAGAACCTCAGAGAGGGGAGCAGAAAGGGGATCCACAGCCTTTGATGTGCACCATGCCACAAATTTGTTCCATCTGCAGGCGTATACTGTTTTGGTAGAGGGACGCTTGGCTGCCAAGATAACATTACAGACTTCAGGAGGAAGGTCAAAAGCGGTCAACTGTCGCCGCTCAATCTCCACGCAAGGACGTGGAGGCTGGACAGGTTCGGGTGGAGGACCGTCCCCTGCTGCTGCGACAGAAGATCCTCCCGAAGGGGCAGTCTGATCGGAGGATCGATGGCCATGCTCAAGAGCTCGGGATACCAGACTCTTCGTGCCCAGTCCGGAGCCACAAGAATGACTTGGGCCCGGTCGCGCCTGATCTTCTTCAGCACTCTGGGCAGAAGTGGTATAGGCGGAAAGGCGTATAGAAGACCGCAACTCCACTCGCGATGAAAAGCGTCGCCTAGCGAGTGCCGCTTTGGAAATTCCAACGCGCAGAACTGCTGACATTGCGCGTTCTCTTCAGTGGCGAATAGGTCTAACCAAGGCTCTCCCCACTGCTGAAAGAGACCTTGCACCACCTCAGAGTGAAGACGCCATTCGTGATCCATCAAGCACCTGCGGCTGAGTTCGTCCACCCTGGCGTTCAGGGAACCTGCCAGGTGTTGAACCACCAGGGACACGCCCTGATGTTCCAGCCACTTCCAGAGGCGAAGGGCCTCCTGACAGAGGGTCCACGACCCCACTCCGCCCTGTTTGTTGCAGTACCACATGGCGGAAGTGTTGTCTGTGAACACTTGCACCACTCTTCCTTTGACAAAAGGAAGGAATGCCTTCAGTGCTAGACGAATCGCCCGGAGCTCCAGAAGGTTGATGTGGAGCCTGGACTCCGCCGGAGACCAGAGGCCTCTGATCTTCGCCTCTCCCATGTGGCAAGCCATCCCAGAAGTGACGCGTCTGTCACCACTGTGAACTCTGGTTGGGGAAGGGAGAGGGATCTGCCGTTGACCCAATCTTGGTTCGTGGGCCACCACTGCAACTGATGTGCAGTCCCCGCCGAGATCTGGACGACATCGGAAAGATTCCCCTGATGCTGCGCCCATTGGAACTTCAGGTCCCACTGGCAGAGCCCGCATATGCCACCTGGCATGATCCACCAGCAGGATGCAGGTGGCCCAGCAGCCTCAGGGTCATTCTCACCGAAATCCGGGATAGAGGCCAAAACATCGGTATCATAGCCCGAATATCCCGGACTCGCTGTTCGGGAGGATAGGCCCGAAACTGTGCTGTATCCAGAACCGCTCCGATGAAAAGGAGCTTCAGAGACTGGGTCAGGTGCGACTTCAGCATGTTGACTGTGAACCCTAGCGAGTTCAAGAGGTCCGCCGTAGTGTGGAGGTGGAAGAAGACAGCCTGGGGCGAACTCGACTTCAACAACCAGTTGTCGAGATAGGGGTAGACTGTTATGCTATGTTACTAGGAATTTGTAGAGCGCACGGCTACTCAATTGAGTGTCCCGGCACTTAAACAACCTAAGCGTGACAGACTGTGGGCTCTTAACTCGCTAAATAGTGAGCTATTGCTGGAATAACCAGGTTTTCAGTGACTTCCTAAAGGTGAGGAGGTCCTGTGTCAGTCTGAGAGCCAAATGGAGACTATTCCAAAGTTGTGCTGCTTGCACCTGGAAGGAGCGACCGCCAATTCGTGCGCGTAGAAATTTGGGGGTACGCGCTAGCTGGAGCGCAGCGGATCTCAGAGCACGGCGCGGGTGGCAGAATTGTACTCTTTTCCTGAGGTACGGGGCCCCAGTTCCGTGGAGTGATTTATAGGCTAAAACCATTGCTTTAAAAATTATCCTCTTGTGGATCGGGAGCCAGTGCATGGCTTTAAGATGGGGGGACATCCGTGTTCTGGGGTCAAGCATAAGTATTGCCCTGACCGCTGCGTTCTGGACGACCTGTAGGAGCGTCAGCAGGTATTCTGTGATTCCCAAATAAAGAACGTAGTCCAGCCTAGATGTAATTAACGCCTGGACTACAATTTTTCTGTGTGCTACCGACAGAAGGGGTAAAAACTACTTGAGCATCTTGAGCACTTCAAAACAGGAGCTCACTACAGCTTGTATTTGGGAGTTCATGGACAAATTATCTTCCAACCCGACTCCTAGGTTTTTAACTGTCTTGACCGAGGAGGTGGGGGAGACATGTCCTGAGGCCACCAATACCACACATTGTCAGCGGGAAGACCAAATAGAATAATCTCCGATTTGTCGGAGTAACACTTAAGTTGGTGCAATTGGAGCCAGGAGAACACCTCTAAAAGACAGGCATTGATCGCTTCTCCTCTAAAATCTACCTCCTTATCACAGGTGAAGAGCAATTGTGTATCGTCAGCGTAGGATACAATTTTGGCTCCATGGGCTTCTGCCAAATACGCCAGGGGGGTCATATAAAGATTAAAAAGTGTAGGGCTGAGTATTGAGCCCTGCGGGGCCCCCACATTTAAAGCGGGAATGGGAGCTGCAAAGGGAGGAGACCAGACCGTTTGTCGGCGGTCTTTCAAAAAGGAGAACCACCGGAGTACTGTGCCCCCACAGCCACACTCCTGAAGTCTCAGAAGGAGCTGATCATGGGGCACGGTATCGAAAGCCGCTGATAGATCCAATAATATCAGCACGGCCTTCCCGCCTTTATCTAAGGTCTCCTTGATGGCCTCCGAGACTTCTAGAAGCGCGGTTTCCGTACTAAAATTTGACCTGAAGCTGGACTGGCTCTGATGGAACACTAAGTTAGTTTCAGCATATGTAGTGATGACACTGTTAACATATTTCTCAAGAACTTTCGAGAAAGCAGGGAGCAGAGATATTGGCCTATAATTGGCGGCTATCTCTGGATCTAACCTGGGTTTTTTCAACAGGGGGAGTATTTTTGCCTTCTTCCACCTGTCAGGGACAAGCCCAGACTCCAAGGAAGCATTGAGGATCCGATTTAACACAGGGTGGATTACCTCAGCTATTGACGCCAACACTTTGGCTGGACATGGGTCAGACGGTGATCCTGATTTAAGGGCCTTCATGATTTCCAGAGATTTCTCCAAGGAGATGGGGGGGAACTGCATGAGCAGCGAACCCCTTGGTCGGGTAGGTGAAGTGGAAAACGCTAGATTTCCCCCTTTGGCCAGGGGCAACAGAGAGAAGGTATCTTGAATAGTTTTAATTTTCTCGTGGAAAAAGGAGGCTAAATGATTCGTCCAAGCCTTATTAGGCGTGAAAGGACTTGCAATCGCTCTTGGGGATGAAAACTCCTTTACAGTTTTAAAAATCTCTTTACTTTGGTTAGCAGTCTGTGTGATTTTTGAAGAGAGAAAGCATTTTTTCTGTTCCAAATTTTTTTTATAGTGCACCTTCAACGCCTGTTTATAGGTTTTTTTGTCATTTGGGTCGAAGTTTTTACGCCATGTCCTCTCTAGGCGTTTGCAAGCACTCTTGCTTTCCCCAAGAGCTGCCGTAAACCAAGGTGCTGAAGCACGCGAGACCTTAGCTGGTCGTAAGGAGGAGGGGGCAAGCTCATCAGCGCGGAGTTGGAGCCAATTATCCAAACCGTCCGCATCATCCTCGACATTGCCGTTAGAGGGGATCGGGTGGTTGCTGAGGGCAGCCGTTAGAGCCTCAGCAGTGATTTGGCTGAAAAGTCTAAAGCTGCGGGAGTGTGGTCTTCCCTGAGGTTTACCGTGGTGGTAGACGTTCTCAATAGCAAAATCAATGATAAAGTGATCGGACCATACTAAAGGAACTGGGGCGGGAGTCACTATTTTATCGGTTGAGAAAATATGGCCCTTCTCGTAGGTCGCGTGAAGAACAAAAGGTGTCAAATTAAGGATAGCCAGTGACTCTCGTAGTCTCGTGGGCTCCTGTTGGTGGGATTATCCATGTGAATGTTAAAATCGCCTAAAACTAGGCAATGTTTATATTTAATGGTGAGGGGAGAGACAGCGTTGCTAATGGAGTCAAGAAACCTACCCGTAGGACCGGGGGTCTATAAATTAGGATGCCTGCCAGCGATTGGTGTGCTGACAGCCTTACGTGAAACCCCAGACTTTCGGCACCAGCTATATCTTCTAAAGGAACCGTGGTGCAGGAGAAATGATGCTTAAAAATTATGGCAATGCCTCCGCCAGTGCCCACCGGCCGATCCTTCCTGATCATCAAATATCCAGGGGGAATGGCCATGGCAATAGTGGGATTTGATGTTTCTTTAAGCCAAGTCTCCGTTAAAAAAAAAAAAAATCCGGGCTGTTGTCAACTAATAGGTCGTAGATATGGGGGGCATGCTTGTTCAGGGAACGAGTGTTAAGAAGCAGGGCCTTGAAGTGGCCTTTCCCCCTATCCGGCTTACTCTCAGAGAGTAGGATTACCTGTGGACCCTCTTTCAGGTATCTTGGTATTGATGTTCGAGGAGACCCAACCGCAGTGGGAGCAGACCATGCGACAGAAATACTTGGGCATAGGCACGAGGGAGCGGCAGCTCACTCTCCTGCCTATGGCCATAAGCTGTATCCCACTGTAGCACAGAGGCTTATCGATAACAGGGGAGTCTCCAGCAGCCGGGCCGGCGCCGGACTGGAACTCCTGATCTGCGCAGATGTGCTGCGACCACCGCCATCACTTTCGTGAACACCCGAGGGGCACTGGTAAGGCCAAAGGGGAGCACGGTAAACTGAAAATGTTCGTGGCCTACCGTGAACAGTAGGTAACGCCGGTGGGTAGGCAGGACGGGGATGTGAAAATATGTGTCCTGCAAGTCCAACGCTACCATCCAGTCTCCAGGGTCGAGGGCAGACAGGACCTGAGCCAATGTCAACATTTTGAACTTCTCCTTCCGGAGGAAGCAGTTGACGTCCCTGAGGTCTAAGATAGGACGCAGGGCTTTGTCCTTCTTGGGCACCAGAAAGTAGTGGGAGTAGCAACCACGACCTACTTCTGGCACAGGGACCCGCTCGATGGCTCCCTTGGCCAAGAGAGCCGCAACTTCCTGACGGAGAAGGGCCAGGTGATCCTCCGACATGCGATGGAGTGTTGGTGGCATGGAGGGAGAGGTAGTCTCGAAGGGGAGGGAGCAGCCCCTTCCGACTATCTGCAAAACCCATATGTCCGATGTGATGTTGTGCCAGTGGGGGAGGTGATGGTGGATCCTGGAGTCCACTGGCAACTGGTGGCCCTGAAAGGTCGGAGTAGGAAGGCTTGGAGGTTGCTGCAGACGGGGCACTGGTGGTCTGGCCCGCCCGCTGGCCCCCAGACCCACGGCGGTGGATCCCACGTCCTCGGCCCCGCTGAGGCTGGACAGCCTGCGCGGGCCTGTGGCTCTGGGCAGAACGTGGTGGGCACCCTTTCCGTAGCTACGAAAAGGGCGAAAAGCAGACTGCGCGGGGCGGGAGGTGGTAGTGTGAGAAAGTGCTCTCTTTCTGCATGGTTGCCCCCACTTTTTGCTGAACTGCTGATGTGCTTTACTGAGTGTGCCCTGGGCTCCTGCCAAACAGGTACCCAGGGCCTATGTTCTTTCCCTAAAACTGCATTAAAAACAAAACCCAATTGGCATCTCTGGCCAAGGGTCAATCCCTGATCAATGGTACCACTGGTACCCCAGGAACTGTGACCAGGGAAGGCCTCTAAGGGCTGTAGCACTTATTGTGCCACCCTTAGAGGCCCTGTACCTTAACACTCACACACTGCCTTTGCAGGCTGCATGTTTTGGAGCAGAACAAAGTGAAGAGTCGACATGGCACACATCCTTTTGTGCCATGCCTACAACCCACTGCCCTGGCATAGATCAGCCACTCCTCTAGCTGGGTGCACTACACCAGTGGTGAGGGTACAGGTGCATGAGCCCTGTACCCCTACAGTGTCTACATCCATTCTTAGACATTGTAAGTGCAGTGCTGCCATTAAGAGTATATGGTGCTGGAAGTTTGTCATTACGAACTCCACAGTACCATAATGGCTGCACTGAAAACTGAGAAGTTTGGTATCAAACTTCTCAGCACATTAAACCCACACTGATGCCAGTGTGGGATTTAAAGAAAAATGCACACAGAGGGCATTCTTAGAGATGCCCCCTGAAAAACGACCAACCACTAGTGTCCAGGCTGATACCAAAGGGGATGATGGACGGAGCGCTTGAGCAAATCAAACACTCACCCCCAGTCAACTGATCTGGGTTTAATCCATCATCATTCTTTAGCTCACTCCACCACCCCAGTTCAGACATGGCCATATGCAAATCAGTCTGACCCTGTGCCTCATGGGAACAGTCCAGGCCGAACTGCCAAGCCATGTCTTCCCTGGACCAGAAACAAGCATCCTGGGACCGGTTTCGGGTTCATAACCCTCATCAGCCAGGCTATCTTGAATCCAGTGGCAAAGTGAGCAAGGGACCCACGTCTGGGCATACCCTGCCAACTTAGGGCGAACAGAGCGATACCAAAGGGGATGATGGACGGAGCGCTTGAGCAAATCAAACACTCACCCCCAGTCAACTGATCTGGGTTTAATCCATCATCATTCTTTAGCTCACTCCACCACCCCAGTTCAGACATGGCCATATGCAAATCAGTCTGACCCTGTGCCTCATGGGAACAGTCCAGTGGCTGCTTTCAGCTGCCCCACCAGACATGTTTCTGGACCCCTGGGTCGACAGCCTGCTGCTCTTTGGGGTCTGAAACAATGCACATCCTAGGGCAAGGTGCTAAGCCTCCTCCCCCAGGATGGGCAGGGTCCACGAAGGGGTATCTTCAAAGGCTTGCTGCCTTTCTGAGCTTCCCCAGGCCTTTTGCTGCCTTCAGCAACTGGTCCCCACCGGTTCTGACCCCCACTTTGGGCGGGAGACTCTGCGGGAAAACCAAGTGAGGAAGGGAGGTGTGCCCACCTCTGCCAACTCCACCCCTCAGGTGGGGGAGGTGAGGTGAGGTGAAGCACAACTCTCAGTCCCCGCCATCTTGCAGATGGGAGTGTGGGGGGACCCAGCAAACCAGGGTGAGGCTTATGCCCCCCTCCCACTGGAGGGTGGCATAATAGGGGGTGTACCCACCCCAGGGAGGGAGCCATTGGTCCCAACCTTTTACCTACCTGTAACGCCCCTAAATCTAGTATTTAGTGGCACCCCTGAACTTTGCTTCCTCAGGCAAGAAACCAGAAGAAAAAAAGAAGAAGAAGGATCGAACAGCCGTGCCGAAGCTAACAAGAGGAGGACGCCCACTGACTTGGCCCCAGCCCTACCGGCCTGTACCCACCTCGAACCTGCAGAAGCGAAACTCCGGTGTGTCCTGTAGCCAGCAGCCTCAAGAACCCTGAGGACCTGCCCTGCCTTCAAAAGAAAAGACTCTGTCTCCTGTGAACACCGGATTTGTTCACCAACACACTCCAGGTCCGGCAAGGTGCCCGGGTCTGCACCACTCTGCACCTGACGCCCACGGCCCGAGTTCGTGTGGTCTCCCCGGCGATCCTGACCCGAGATCCGGTGACCCCTGACCTGCCTCAAGCCTCCAGCCGACGCCTGCGGCCTCAAACCGGAAGGTCCTCCCAACCGCGACCAGGAGCTGGTAAGAAGATCCGACCCTAAAAGGCACCCCTGCACCCGACGCCCACGGCCTTGGGTGGCCTAACCAACCCCCAGCATCCCAACTTACCTCTCCAAGTGGTGGTCACACCCAGAAGACCTTCGTCTCCGAACCTGCAGTGTGTTTGCAAACCGGAGACTCCCCGTTGAAAGCTACAGGGCGCTCGACGCTGAAACAGCACTCTGCACCCGGCCGCCAGAGTGCCGCTGAGGGTGCCACTTTTGAGCTGTTCGGGCTGGACTGTTCCCATGAGGCACAGGGTCAAGACTGATTTGCATATGGCCAGGTCTAAACTGGGGTGGCATGGTGAGCAAAAGAATGATGGATTTAACCCAGATCTCTTGACTGGGGGTGAATGTTTTGATTTGTTCTGCATTCCGTCCATCAATTGTGTGTCTTTTTACTTTTGAGCTGGCATGAACCCCCATTTGCCCTGAACTTAAATCCAGGAGCTTTGCTCCCACAACCCAGTGGCCTGCTCATAAGCAGCCACCAACCGGAGGCCTCCTATCCCCATTAGACAACATTGGGCCTCAGCACTCTGCACCC
The DNA here is from genome assembly GCA_963921515.1 of Calotriton arnoldi. Taxonomy (NCBI): domain Eukaryota; kingdom Metazoa; phylum Chordata; class Amphibia; order Caudata; family Salamandridae; genus Calotriton; species Calotriton arnoldi. Next base: position 2,618,639 of record CAWUFW010001119.1, on the reverse strand, counting down.
GGCCGCCCTAGTGCCGCTGAGGGTGTAACAAGAGTGCATCCTTGACCCTGGGGGACCCCTGAGTCTACCCCCAGAATACCAACAACCGAATACTTACTTTGAAACGATGACCCTATTTTCCTCCATAGGATAACATTGACTGTTTTTCTGTGAAAAGTTTCTAAGTGTGGAGTTGGAAAAACCTAAGAAACCCTTTAAAAATGTAACTAAATACCAAAAACGCTTTTACTTACCTGTTTACAGGAAATGTCCCAGTGCAGTATCCAGGTATACTGCACTGTGTAAGAAAAGAAATCTGTAAAGTAATCTGTAGGAAAGTGGGTTTCTGTTGCAGTAACCCCCCCCCCTACTTTTTGCCAGACTACTGATGCACTTTTTCTTGGTGTGCCCTGGGTTCCTGCCAATCAGGTTCCCAGGGCCTGTGTTCTTTCCCCAAAACTAGCCCAATTGGTATCTCTGGCCACAGGTCAGCCCCTGGTAAATGGTACCACAGGTACCCAGGGCACTGTGACCAGGGAAGACCTCTAAGGCCTGCAGCACCCTTAGAGGCCCTGTACCTTTACACACACACACACTGCCTTTGCAGGCTGCGTGTTTTGGTGCAGAACAAAGTGAAGAGTCGACATGGCACACATCCCTGTGTGCCATGCCTACAACCCACTGCCCTGGCATAGATCAGTCACCCCTCTAGCTGGGTGCCCTATGCCAGTGGTGAGGGTACAGGTGCATGAGCCCTGTACCCCTACAGTGTCTACATCCATTCTTAGACATTGTAAGTGCAGTGCTGCCATTAAGAGTATATGGTGCTGGGAGCTTGTCATTACGAACTCCACAGCACCATAATGGCTACACTGAAAACTGAGAAGTTTGGTATCAAACTTCTCAGCACATTAAACCCACACTGATGCCAGTGTGGGATTTAATGAAAAATGAACACAGAGGGCATCTCAGAGATGCCCCCTGAAAACTAACCCACCACTAGTGTCCAGGCTGAGTGGCTGCTTTCAGCTGCCACCACCAGACATGTTTCTGGACCCCTGGGTAGAGAGCCTTCTGCTCTCGGGGGCCTGAAACAATGCACATCCTGGGACGAGGTGCCAAGCCTCCTCCCCCAGGATGGGCAGGGTTCACGAAGGGGAAGCTTCAAAAGGCATGCTGCCTTTGTGAGCCTCCCCAGACCATTTGCTGCTTTCAGCAACTGGTCCCCACTGGTTCTACCCCGCACTTTGGGCGGGAGAACTGGCGGGAAAAACAAGTGAGGGAAAGAGGTGTGCCCACCCCTCAGGTGGGGGAGGCGAGGTGAAGCACAACTCCAAGTCCCCGCCATCTTGAGGATGGGGGGACCCAACCAACCAGGGACAGGCTCCTGCCCCCCTCCCACTGGAGGGTGGCACGATAGGGGGTGTACCCACCCCAGGGAAGGGACCCATTGGTCCCTGCCCTTTACCTACCCGTAACGCCCCTAAATCTAGTATTTAGAGGGCACCCTGAACCTTGCTTCCTCAGATCCAGAAACGACAAGAAGAAAAGAAGAAGAAGGACCGAACAGCCGTGCAGCCAGCTAACAAGAGGAAGACGCCCACTTACTTGGCCCCAGCTCTACAGGCCTGTCTCCCCTCGAACCTGCTCCTGCGAAATCCCGGTGTGTCCTGCAGCCAGCAACCTCAAAAACCCCGGAGGACCTGACTGCCTTCACCTCCAAAGACTGCTTCTCCTGTGAACATCGGATTTGTTCATCTGCAACCTCTGGCAACAGCCAGAGACCGCGAATTCAGCCCACTCTGCACCCGCCGAACCCGGCCCGAGCTCGAGTGGAAAAACACCATGAGGAGGTCATCCCGGCGATCCTGACCCTAGATCCGGCGACCCCTGACCTGCCTCAAGTCTCCAGCCGACACCTGCAGCCTAAATCTAGAAGGCCCCCCTGACCGCGACCCGGAGCTGGTAAGAAGTTCCGACCCCAAAAGGCACCCCTGCACCCGACGCCCCACGGCCTTGTGTGCCCAAACCAACGGTGCCTAACCAACCCCTAAATTCCCAACTTACCTCTCGAAGTGGTGGTCGCACCCAGAAGTCCTTCGTCTCCCTGCCTGCAGTGCTTTTGCAAACCGGAGGTTCTCCATTGAAAACAACAGGGCGCCCGACGTCGAAACAGCACTCTGCACCCGGCCGCCTCACTGCCGCTGAGGGTGCACCTTTTGTGCTACTTTGTTTCCCCATTTGCCCTGACCTAAACCCTAGGAGCTTTGCTCCCACAACCCAGTGGCCTGCTTACCAGCAGCCACCAACCGGAGGCCCCCTATCCCCCATTGGATAACATTGGGCCTCAACACTCTGCACCCGGCCGCCCTAGTGCCGCTGAGGGTGTAACAAGAGTGCATCACTGACCCTGAGGGACCCCTGAGTCTAACCCCAGAACCTCAACTCCCACAGTCGATAATTTACCTGTGAACCAATAACCTGTTTTTGCTCCATAGGATAACATTGACAATTTTCTTCCAAAAAGTTCCAAGTGTGGAGTTTTGAAAACTGAAAATATTCTTTAAAAATCGCACGAATAACCAAAACGTATTTACTTACCTGTTTGCAGGAAATGTCCCAGTGCTGAATCTAGGTATCCAGCACTGAGTTAGAAAAGTAACGTAAAAAGTAACTTACCTGTAATTTACTGAAAAAGCCTATTCATTTCAATGTACTGTATTTGCTAAGTATTGCAACCTACTGCATCACCTGTAAATCAAACAAAGTACAATTCCTATTGCATTTTTAAACTGTTCTACAATCAGCAACTTATTACTGTAAAGTATTTAATGCTTACCTGTGTCAGGCTTGCTTGGTTCTAAAAATAAAACAGTATTTTTTTTATACAAAAACAATTGGCCTAGAGTTCAGTTCTTGAGTGTGTGAATTCATTTGCTGACTGAGTGGGTAGATCAAATGCTTAACACTGTCCTCGGATACTGCCTTACTGCTCGACCACTCTACCACAAATAGAGAGTAAGGTTCTATCTAACTTTAACCTCTGTCTACCTCTGGGGTCACCTGGACTCTATACACACTATACCTCACTTTGGTGTAGTATATATAGAGCCAGTTTCCTACATAATCTACTTGACATTCTACTGAGAAGCCAATACAAAGAATATGTACAGTGTATCAAAAGCATTGCATTACTTGTAGCTCTACTGTAATCAACTCAAAGTGCATATACAATTGCAATTCAAACTGTTTACAAACTGCATTACTTCTGTAAAGTATTTATTGCTTACCTGTGCCAGGCTTGCTTGGTTCTAGAAAATAAAATAAAAGAATATTTTTATACAAAACCAATTGGTCTGAAGTTCAGTCTTGGAGTGTGTGATATCATTTGCTGATTGAGTGTGTACAACAAATGCTTACCCTCTGATAAAGCCTTACTGCTCGACCACACTACCTCAAATAGAGAGTAAGGTGCTATCTACTTTTACCTCTGCCTACCTCTGGGGTTCCACTGGACTCTGTGCACACTATACCTCACTTTGGTATAGTATATACAGAGCCAGCTTCCTACAGGTAGCGAGGCCCAAGGATCTGGCCGTAGCCCTCGAGTCCATGAAGCGCTCGAGCGCATTGTCTGCCTTGTCCCCAAGCAAGCGACGGCCATCAAAGGGCATGTCCAAAAGAGTCGATTGGACATCGCCCGAGAAGCCAGTGGACCTCAGTCAGGCGTAGCGTCTCGGGGCTACCAATCGTTCTGCCTAGCGAGTCGGCGGTAACCGCGAAGGGCGAACTTTGCTGCATCCCTCCCTTCAGCGACTCCACAGGAGAGTACGGCCAAGGCCTCCTCCGGGCATTGTGGCAGCACCTGCTCAACCGTATCCCACAGGGAGTGGGTACCGGCCCAAGAGACATGCAGTGTTCACCGACCGCAGTCCTAAGCTTGCGGAAGAAAACCTCTTCTTCCCAAGATGATCCAGCTTCTTGGATTCCCTATCTGGGGAAGCAGTAGGGAAAGCGCCTTTGGATGTTGAGGTTTGGACCACCAAGCTCTCTGGGGTTGGGTGTTGGGAGAGGAAAATGGGGTCGCCGGGCGGTGGCGTCGGTCAATCATCCTATCCACAGGAGCCCCTGTGCTGGGCTTGGACCAGGTGCCCAGAGGATGTCTGTGAGGGCCTCATTGAACTGCAGCAGGGGCTCCAAAGAGGCTGCTGGCGGCTGAAGCACCTCAGTCAGGAGGTTAGTCCCAACTGCCGCCGTAGGTAGCTCAAGGCCCAAGGCCTCAGCCGCCCTACGCAACACCGCAGCGTAGGAGGCTCCCTCCTCCGTAGCCTTGGTAGGGGGAGAAGGCATACCAAGGTCTGGGGAAGTGTCGAGACCACTAACCTCACCCAGTTCCTCTCTCCAGTCCGGTTCTTCCAACTGGTCTGCTAGAGGGTCAATAGACCCCTCCCAGTCCTCCTCATCCGCTCCTGGCTGCCACTCAGGGCGAAAGGGAACGCCAGGGATGAACAACGGTACAAAAGTACCCCCCAGCGCCAGTACCGGCGTAGGTCGATGTTGGTCCGGCTCTGTGTCCACGCTGGATGGGGACACCACCGGCGTTGGAGGGGGCGGAGGTGTCGCCACTGGATTTGGCGCCGTAGGAGGTGTCGTAAGGTCGACTGGTGCTGATCCGGATCCAGGCCTGGATCCCTGGAGGGCCCTGCTGCGCCAGAGCCGAAGGCATCGAAGGCCTAGAACCCCCAGCTGAGTCCGCGGGCCCGAAGGCGCGCCGGCGGAGTCGGGCTGCCCAAAGATGGAGTGGAGGGCTTCGTAAAAGCTACGAAGTTGGGCAGGAGTCGTCCCGGCTCCCGGGAAGGGAGGGAAGCTCGGAGCCGACCCAACAGGCTCAGCAGGCGGAGCCGGACGACTACATTTCCGCATCCCGTCGGCCGACGGACGGGGAGAAGGCGTAGAGCGATGGTGCTTCTTCACCTTCTTCTTGCGCTTCAACTTACCCAAAGACGAAGACTTCGAAGAGGAGTGATGGTGGTGACTCCGTAAACGGTCCCGCGACCTCCCTCTCGACCGGGACCTTGAGCGGGGCGGAGCTTACTGCCTGGCCTCGAGAAGCTTTTGGGACAATTCCCGCAAAGACTTCGGGTTCACGGCCCGGCAGTCGGAGCACAACTTCGGGTCGTGGTCGCGCTCCAGGCACCAGAGGCACACAAGATGTGGGTCCGTGACTGACATCAACTTGTGACAGGAGTCACAAGGTTTGAAGCCGGTCTGCCGATGTGACATCCCTTGCACCAGGAGTAAAATGACTCGATAAAAGAGGTCGACAAAAAGTCGAAAAAAAACTCTAGTCCTAAAAGACTAAGGGTACCTCTCTCTCCGGATCTGCGCTGGCTGGCGCGGAAAAAGAAAGAACTGACGTCAGCGCAAAGGGGCGGCGTCTAAGTAGATACTGCGACGTCATTCCGGCAATCACGACGCCAACGACGAACACGAAGTCGACCGACGCCACCTACCGACACGCAGGGGTACTGCTGAAGAAAAATTCTCCGGATCCAGTCTGACACCTGGGGGTAATTCTAAGGTAAGGAATCCATAATTAATAGTCTTCTTTCAGATAAATACTTACCTCATGGTAAAGTACAGCAGGGTAAAGTACTAAAAAGGGCCCTGCGTGCTACTTACCTGTGTGGTAATGTCCTTTGGGGTAAAGACAATATGGTAAAGTCTGCATACCCTTTAGGTTCATCTGGGCACTGTGGTTCAAGGCCTTGGAGTTGTTCAATGAACCTAAGCACCAAAGACATCTTATGGGGATCCGTCAAAGACATCTGTTTGTGACAGTCCCTACAAGGCTTAAACCCTGTAGTCTGACATCCCTTGCACACTAGAAAATTTTGAAGGGAAAAATTCTCTTCACTAGTAAAGAAAAAGAAGAAACTATGCTCTGGATCCACATCTGTAGGCATGGAAAGAAATCAACCGACATCAGCATGCAGGGATGGTGCTTTTTTGGGATTCGATTGTAACTTTCCGAGCAGAATGGCGTGGACAAGGAGTCCCAAATGCTACCTGCCCGCGTGCATGGGCACTGCTTTGAATTTTCTGGACACAGTCTGGCATCTGGGGATAGCCATCAGAAAGTAGTTCTACCCAAATTGCTGCTCTATAAAGTGCAGGTGTCATGACTGTTGTGACTTTTCTCTTATATGAATTCCCCTTCTTGAGTTATATGTAATTATCAATCAAAAGTGAACACACAGAATGAAAATAAGTTAAAGGGCATTAGGCCACTCTCTGTTGATTGTCTATTCTAAGAGTTTCAACAATGACGAAAGAAAGTTAGAAAAGCTGAGCACAAGAAGTGAGGGGCTAGAAAGAAAACTTCACATTAGGCAACACAAACAGAAATGTGAGAAAAACAGAAAACTGAGTATTTCTATTCTAATTAACTGGTTATGCTTATTCTGGGCTAAACAATTTGATTTCATTTGGACCCAGAACCTTTGTGAAGTACGAGTTACTTACCTTCGGTAACGATGTATCTGGTAGAGACACAGTCTAGCCGCAGATTCCTTAACTTAGAATATCCCCAGGCGTCAGACTGGATCCGGAAAACTTTTTCCAGCAGCACCTCTGCGCGCCGGGGGGGCGGCGCCGCCTGGCTCCGCCCTGACGTCGTCCACGGATATGACGTCAGCGGAGCCATATAGGACCCCTTCCAGCGCGCTGACTTCAGTTTTCTTCGGAGAAACTTTTCCGCGCCACAATGCGGAGCTACCACCAAAAAAACTGTGAGAGTAAGGGAACAGTGTGCGAAAAAGATGAAAATCAGTGAGACAAAAAGAACCGAATGGTGAAAAACATCTTCAGAAACGACAGTGACAAGCACTGTAACCTGAAAGCTATTGAAAGGAAAGGGCAGAGCAACGCTCTGAGAAGGAGCCCCGCAAAAGCGAAGACAATGCCCTCCCCTGAGGCAAAACAACATATGAAAGAATGCCAAGGCAGACGACAGAAAGCCTGCACCAGATGAATTGAAGGAAAAGAGCAGAGCAGGACACTGAGAAGCAGTCCCACAAAAGGAAGACTATGCCCTCTCCGGAGGCAAAACGACATACGAAAAGAACGTCAAGGCAGACGACAGAACGCCTGCAATCACAAGATCTAACTGTGACAGGCAAGAAAGCCCGGAACCACAGAATTAAAAATGAGCTATGAAGATCTGCCACACCAGGGATACCCCTTCCCCTGTAAGAGATCCATTGGACTGAGGTACAGGCCAAGAGACCCCAACCAATTGACTATAGGAGAGTCAATGGAGAAGGTGGGAGGGAGGGAAGAAGAACATGATAAGGCCCCACATTGGAAGAACCAAGGTGTAGGGATGTAGAAGGATACCTGAACCCACCGCCAAATCACGATATTGGGAGGAGCAGAACAAGTAAACCAAATTAATCCCCCTACCGTGGAGGGAGGGGAAAGATGTCACCCCGCAGGAAGACAAAGCCACGCAGAGGGAGGCGAATGCATAAAACCCAACCTGAAAAGGTCCTCGCAGAGCGGGGAGGATGGACGGGCGTTAAGGAAGCTGCGGCTAGACTGTGTCTCTACCAGATACATCGTTACGGAAGGTAAGTAACTCGTACATCTGATCGAGACATCTAGCCGCAGATTCCTTAACTTAGAATAGATACCAAAGCCATACCCCATAGGAGGCGGGTCTGCGACTGAACCCCACAAAGTTCCAAAGGGAACCCAATCGTCAACAAGTTGACTAAACACAGTGGGGGCAGCAATGCCAGAGTGGCTAACACTAGACCTGGATCCCCCGTAAGGAGTGGCAACCCATGGGAGGCAAGGTATCACAAGCCCCCGAGGGGCGGCAAGAAAGTCCTTTTGTTAATACAGGATTGAAAGGAAGCACAGAACCAGAAGGTAAGTGCGGAATGCGACAGTGGAGTACTTCAGCAAAGGAAGAGGAAGTGATCGCAGGGACCGAGGGATCCGTAGGAGCCAATGGGTCCAGCGAGAGGGCAAGACGGTACAACCGAGTCCGATCCTAAGGGTCGAAGATGCACAACAGTGGAAGAAGCACTGTGGAAGCGTAACAGCCAGGAACTGAGGACAGCAGCGGTAGGATGCTGACCCTGCCCAGGAAGAGCCTGTGTACTCGAGACACAAGACTCGCCATCGCCCAAGCGTCCCTTCACAAAAAGACATGGGAAAGGGCGGAGAGCAAAAGCAGAATGGCATATAAGCATGCGATAAAAGGAGCGACGCATGCAGGGGACATAAGTACACCGTAGAGACCGTGTGTACCGTTAGAACCACACCACGTAAAGGGAAAGGCATAATGGAGCGCCGCGAGTAATAGCCTAGATGCGAGAGACGCATTACCAGGTAGGCAACCTGTGAAAGGGAGCCGGCAACTGCACACATATAGAAGGCTTGCTCCTACAGGAAAGTGGAGGCCAAGACCACGGACACCGCAGCAAGTACCTAGCATGCGTGACCTTAAGTTGCGTGTAGAACGCCGAGCAAAAGAAACATCAAGAGAGGACACAGCCATGAATGATGCGTTGGTAAAAGAAAGCAAGAGCGCACCATAGGTACCAACAGCTATGTTGCATCTGAACCGGACAGAGCAATGTCTAGAACCATAAGCGACACCAGCTCACGGCAAGGAGGAGCCACTGTCCCCGTGGGACGGACTGGAAGACTGAGTAGTGCAGTAAAGAGTCAGGACGAAACGTACAAAGAGTAACAGGAAGTGTGTACAGATGTACGTATAATACCACACAGAACAGAGCCTGAGGAGAACACTTCCACAGAGTAGCAGCCCAAAGTAGAAGCATGATAAACTCCAGCGCGGAATGCAACAGGGGAATAGGAAACCCTTGCCGGGGAAGCGCCCATGAAAGTAGGGCACAAGGCAATGCACAGTAAGGGCGAATGTGGCGAAGACACCACCATGTAAGAATGAAGTCCAGACGGGACTAAACTACAAGAAAGTACCACTCATCGCAGAGAGGAGAGTAGAACCTGGCATCGCAGAAACGTAAGGAAAGCGGAAGCCCTCCGTGACAGCGACATACTAGGGAGCATCCACTGGACGTCCAGAGAACACAGAAGAATGGAGCCGAGGCAGCCCTGCGTGCCCGGGGGGCAGCGACAGGGCTCCGCCCTGAGGCCGTCCACTTGTGGGACGTCCGCAGCGGAAGAACCATGCCAAAATGGAAACAAGGTGGTCTAAGGGACAGTGGCTGACGATAAGGGCAGCCAAGAAAAAGCCAAGGAGGGCCAAGCTGAAAAGACCCTCCTGGAAGAGGCAGAACCTCAAGAAAGTGAGCATCTTTAGATGCATGGGATGGCCACAGACCATCAGCAGACCCCATCAGAGAGGCAATAGAACGATGCCAACCAGTGGGCTGCAATAAGGCAGAGGAAGGGACCACAACAGCAGAAAAAGACTACAGTTACATTTACGCTTGAAAAAGATTCCACAAGAGCCTACCAAGCCTTCTGTGTGAGGGAGGGAGCTATACCATAGCTAACGAATACCCCACATAGGGTAAGTCCCAACCCCAACAAGGGGCACCTCTTGAGCGTGAACCCATAGACACAGGATCAACAGAAACATAAGCAGCCGACCAGCTGCAATAAAGAGAAGCAACCACGGAGAGAATCCGCGCAGGCCGTCTGGGTATTACATCATGAACCCAGGGCCCACATTAAGCAGAGAGAACTACTGCATAGGGAAGGAAAAATTCCGCAAACGGACTAGAACATAGCAAAATTATGGCAGGTTAGACATGAGGCGGTTGACCGCCGAGTCCGCATGGTCGTCAAAAAGGGACACTCCATCAAATGGCAAATCCCGACGACTCTCCCGAACATTGTCCGGGAAACTCCCGTCGCGCAGCCAGGCATGGCGACGCAGAGCAACGGACCTGGCCATCGCCCGACCCACTGAGTCTGTGGTGTCGATGGCCGACCGAATGGTAAAGTGTGCCATTTCTCGGCCTACATGAAGGAGACGAGCCAGGTCAGCACGAGGACTGTCGGGGAGAGTGGGAAGAAGACAATCGAGGGAGTCCCAAAGGGCCCAAGAAGCCCGGGCAAACACGCAAGCCGTGTTCAGAGCACGGATGCCCGAACTAGTGGACGCAAAAATATGGCGGCCACATGTCTCCAACCAACGAGACTCCCTAGTGGGAGGCAGAAATGGAAGAGGAGAGGAAGGCTGCGTGGCAAAAGCCACCTGGACTACTCTGCCCTGAGCCCCAGGATGGAGAGACAAACAGGCAGGGTCCCCTGGAGCCGGACGATGCCGATGCGCGACGGCCCGATGCACAGGGTCTCCCGAGGAGGGCCGTGCCCAGGTGCCAAGAAGGGTGTCCAAAAGCAACCCGCCAAAAGGCAGCAAGGGCTCCATTTCCACCGCACCCTGGTGGAGGAGATCCAATAATGGATCAGAAGGCAAGGAGACCGATGGGGGGTGCAAGTGTAAAATAGCTGCAGCCCTGCGAATAGCCCGTGAAAATGCTGCACCAGTCTCTGTAGGCACTCTGGGTGGCGATAACAGACCATCGGTAGGGGACGGTTGCAAGCTAACACGTCCCGCAGCTGGAGTAGCAAGGGGCCATTGCTCAAGGGGCATCGGAGCCAAATGGCGTGGAGACAACCCTGGGTGCTCCGGGTCCGTGTCCTCTTCAAAAAGAGGAACAACAGGGACCGGCGCCTGCACCGGCGTTGACCGACGTCGAGATGGCGTCGTACCGATGTCGACTTCAATGAGAGGCGACCCGGCCGAGTCACGGACCAGCGTCGACGTTCCCTCCACCGAGATCTGCGGAGAGGGAGGATGTCGACCCGGAGTCGACATCCGTGGTGCAGCCGCCTCCGATGTCGACGCAGGGAGCCGCAAAGGGCTATGCGGAGGCAGGGCAGAAGGGCTCGACGTCTGAATGGGAGGCCCCTCTGGGCCGTGTCCCGACGTCGCAGCGACTCTGGAATAGGAGCTGAGGCACTCGGCCGGCGCCGAGGGCGAACCCGCCAGCAAAGACCACCTCCTCTGTGGGGCCCGAAGGCGCGCCAAGGAGAGAAGGTGACCCAAAGATGGAGTGCAGAGCCTTGGAGTAGGCTTCCATCTGGGACCGAGTCACCCCCGCACCTGGAAAGGGTGGGTATATGGGGCTCGATTCCTGGGGGCCCCGTGTCCGGACTGGAACGGGAGCTATGGGCCCCGTCGTCACGTTTATGCGAGGCCGACGACCTCCGTGACTTGTGTGTACGCTTACCTTTGTCCGGCGAATGACGTCCGCGAGAACGACTCCGTGAGCGGACACGAACAGAAGACCCAGCCCGAGAGGGCGATCGGCGCGGAGGCCGAGAGCGGGACATCCGGGCGGATAACAGCTTCACCCGGCGCTCCCGCAGGGACTTCGGCCGCATCTGTCGGCAGGCGTCACACTCCTCAGAGTCGTGGTGCACTCCGAGACACCACATACAAATCGCGTGCGGATCCGAAGCCGACATCTGCCGCGCACAGGTCTCACACGCCTTAAAGCCCGAAGGCATCACACACTGTTCCCGGACGCCGAAGGCGTCGAAAAGGCCTGAATAACAGGCCAGAGGAACCGCTTACTCCTGGATCCGCGTCGGTACGCGGAAAAGAAGGAAACTGACGTCAGCGCGCCGGAAGGGGTCCTATATGGCTCCGCTGACGTCATATCCGTGGACGACGTCAGGGCGGAGCCAGGCGGCGCCGCCCCCCGGCGCGCAGAGGTGCTGCTGCAAAAAGTTTTCCGGATCCAGTCTGACGCCTGGGGATATTCTAAGTTAAGGAATCTGCGGCTCGATGTCTCTATCAGATAGGTATTCTACTAATCATTCTGCTGTTTGAAAGGATCTCCCTCAGTCCCAAGGGAATAGATTAGATTTGAATGGCCACTGGTATTTTGATTTATATGTTTTACAACTCAAAGGACCATGTTAGCTGCTTATATAATCCTAGTTTCTTTAAAAAATAAATTCACTAAAAGATTTGTGTAGTAGTTACCATGTGTTGGGTATATGTGGTTTGCTACCTACTTACATTGCAAGCAGTACTTCAATTTTCACACACTAGGAGGAAATGCTGAAATAAACATGCCTTTGGTTGTTAGGTAAAATAACACTATTAGAAATCGTTAACTCTGGCAAGCAAGTGCAAATCTACTAAAGCAAATAGGGAGTATGCTCTTCCTTTAAGCTACTTTATGACTAGAGCCTCTATTACTTCCTTAATGAACAAGTATCTGGTAGAGACTATCTAGCTGCAGATTCCTTACCTTTGAATTTTCCAGGCGTCAGGCTGGATCCGGAAACTTTTGCTGAGCAATAACCCTTGCGCGCTGCGTCGGTTGGCTCCATTCGGCGAAGTGCGACGTCAGTAGCGCCGGTTATGACGTTGTGGTGCCTATATAGGCGGCGCCCAGGTGCGCGGACGTCAGTACTTTTCGTTTTTCCCACGCCAGAAGCGCAGAGCCACGAAGTAACTGATGTAGTCGTGTGCAAAACTAGGGCCCTGAAAAGGGGAATAACCCTAGCCCTACAATATTAGTCCGCAAAGTGGGGAGGCATGGGTGGGGCTGTAGGGAATCTGCAGCTAGATAGAGTCTCTACCAGATAATGCGTTACCGAAGGGAAGTAACTTGTTTATCTGATAGAGACTTCTAGCTGCAGATTCCTTACCTTTGAATTAGATACCCAAGCCATACCATTCCGGCGGTGGGCTGCAGACCAATATCCTAAACTAGAAAGTCCTGCAGGACCAAGCGGGCAAAGTGCCCGTCTCTGCGGACCGGACCATCCAGGCAATAGTGCTTTGCAAACGTGTACAACGATGCCCACTTTGCTGCCTGACAGGGTTGTATGTTGGAACAACGAGTTCCACAACCACGACTTCCCTAACAACGAAGTCGCAACCACGACCTCGTCTAAACCACAACTTTTTACCACGCATTCCTTTACCACGTTTTTTCGTGTTAAAGAAATGCGTGTTAAAAAAAAATGCTTTTCTACTACTACTCCGATCCCCCAAACCCTCCTGCCCATTAAAAATTAATTCGCCCCACACCCTTTTAACAAACACTAAAAACGAATCCCAAACCCCTACCTCCTAAAAACGAACTCAACCCCCTTATTACTAATTCTCCCCTCTTAAAAATAATCACGATCACCCCCACCTCGTAATAAACGAACTCAACCCCTTTTATTCCAATTCCCCCACACCATATAAACAAACATAGCGCCATAAAAACTAATCCCAAACCCCAACCCCCTAAAAACGAACTCAACCCCCATAAAACTAATCCCCCCACCCTATAAATAAGCACGATCACCCCCAACACCTAAAACCATACTCAACCCCTTATAAACTAATTCCTCCACCTTAAAATTTAATACGATCATCAACGCCCCCTTAAAACGATCTCTACTCCCTACAAACTAATCCCTCCCACACCTTCTAAACTAACACGATCACCCATACCCCCTAAAAACTAAACCCCTCAAAACTAACCCCGAACCCCTCCGCCCCCTAAAAATTAACCCCTCTTACCTGTTCCTCTGCGACTGCGACGCTCCCCCGAACTCCGCCCTGCCCGAACACTAGACCGAATCAGCCTTAACCACGCACATGCGTGGTTAAGGCTGAGTCGTTGTTCGGGCAGGGCGGAGTTCCGCTTTCGTGACCCCGGAACTCGTTGTTCCGGAGTCGTTGTTCAGGATGTTTCCCGCCTGACAGATGTCTTGGACTGGGACACCCAGAGCCAAGGCCATAGTTGCAGCCTTTCCCCTGGTGGAATGGACCCTTAATCCCTCAGGGGGCTGCTTCTTCACCAGGGCACAACAGATCTTGATGCAGAGAACGACCCAGCAAGAGACAGTCCTTTTCTGCACTGCCCTTCCCTTCTTCGCTCCCACGTACCCCACAAAGAGTTGGTCATCCACCCGGAACTCTTTTGTGTGGTCAGGGTAGAACGACCACGCTCTTTTTGGGTCCAGCCGGTGGAGACGCTCCTCTTCCTCAGAAGGATACGGGGGAGCAAAGAAGGTGGGCAACGTGATGGACTGACCCAGACGAAAAGGTCACAACCTTTGGTAACAAGCATTTGCAATGCAATAAGTCTCGCATTTACGCGAGTTTGAGCTATTCACATTGCAAATAACAATGCCTTTTATTTTGGTTTTCGTTTTAAAACTTAAATAAAAGGCATTCTCATTTACAATGCCAATAGCTTAAACTCGCGTAAATGCGAGACCTATTGCATTGCAAATGCTTGTATATTTAATAGCGGCTTGAAGCATAGCAAAGTTTGGCTTTGACCAGCCTTGGCACAGAATGGAGGGTGAAGAGACTGTATGAGAAGGGAAATAGGGAGCAAAAAGGGCGAACGGAAGTGTGTATGGGAAGGCGGTATCGTGTGTTAAAGCTGTACAAATTAGCCAATGCAACAGGAAAAAAAAGTGTTAAAGGGCATGTGTGTGGGGTGCAATGGTATGTACAACTAAAAGATCTAGCAAAAGCAGGATTAAACGCGTGTTATGCATTTTTATGCATTGTTTTGTAATAGCGGCTTAGCGGCTCGAAATACATACAGTGTCGGTGCATAGCAACGTTTGGCTTTGACCAGCCTCGGCACAGAAAGGAGGGTGGAGAGACTGTATATAAAGGGAAACAGGGAGCGAACAAAGGGTGAACGGAACTCTGTATAATAAGGCGCTATTGTGTGTTAAGGCGGTACAAATTAGCGAATAGCAGCGGCATTTAATGAAAGCAGAAGGGGCCTGATAGAGACCGGGAGGGAGCGAGCGGCATGTGTGTGGGGTGCAATGGTATGTACGACTAAAAGATTTAGCAAAAGCAGGATTAAACGCGTGTTATGCATTTTTATGTATTGTTTTGTAATAGCGGCTTAGCGGCTTGAAACACATACAGTGTCCGTGCATAGCAACGTTTGGCTTTGACCAGCCTCAGCACAGAAAGGAGGGTGGAGAGACTGTATATGAAGGGAAACAGGGAGCGAAGAAAGGGTGAACGGAAGTCTGTATAATAAGGCGCTATTGTGTGTTAAGGCGGTACAAATTAGCGAATAGCAGCGGCATTTAATGAAAGCAGAAGGGGCCTGATAGAGACAGGGAGGGATCGAGTGAGCAAGAGTTGTGCTAACGCCGCGAGCCGTACACTTGCACATCTCCTGTCCTCCGTACGCGTGCACATGTCCTGTCCCCCTTCGGAAAGGAAATCGACAACAATAGATCTCGCTAAGGTGAGACCTAAAAAGGATGCCCGGGTGTGAAGCACCACCTTGTCCAGAAAGGACATAAGATAAGGAGGCGAGCAAGATAACGCATGCAGCTCACTCACCCTCCGGGGTGATGTGATCGCCAACAAGAAGGCTGTTTTGATTGTCAACAGCCGGAGGGAAAAATTGTGTAAAGGCTCAAAGGGAGCGCACATCAGATAGGTGAGGACCAAATTAAGGTCCCACTCCGGCATAACAAAGGGCCTAGGTGGAAACAGGCGAGCCAGCCCTTTCAGAAATCTATGTACAATGGGAGATTTGAAGAGAGAGGGCTGGTCTGGCAGTCGCAAAAAAGCAGACAGAGCAGAAAGGTAACTCTTGAGATTTCCCAAAGCAGAGCCCTGTTGAGCAAGGTTCAGAACGAACAAAAGGACAGTAGAAAGAGAGCAGAAAGTGTGTCAATAGACCTTTCTGTACAGTATAATATAATACAAATTTCTGCCAACAGCAGACATCAATTCAAAACTTTATTTCGCATTTGATTAAATGCATAAAAGTACATAAATAAAACAGTTCGTATAATGCATACTGCGAACCACGAAATACAAGCACAATTACAGTGCAGGTCAAAATAAAATGTGAATTAATAATATGCTATGGATGAATAAAACCATTAGCCAAAAACAGAGTTCATTGCAACCAATAGACAATTAATGAATTCATATGTGCTGGATATACAGCACATTAGCCAAAAGCATTTAAATGGTTCATAGGTACAAATATGACTGTGCAATTCTAACTGGCATTAAAGACTTGACTCAATGGACAATTAAAATCAGGATCTGCCCCAGATACAAATTCCTTCAGGTAAAAGGGGCGGTCCATTAGAAGCCAAACGGATTTTTAATGTGGCTTGTAGAAAGGAGGCCATAGTGAGACAGACATACGGGGTTTCTAGATTTTGCAACATAGCAAATGCCGATGTGGCCGAGCGGTGACTAAATTTTTTCAACAAGGGAATAATATATTGCCTCCTCACTTTTACATAGAAAGTGCAGAAGAACAATATGTGCAAGGTCGATTGAGGGGACTTGTTATTACATGGGCAAGGGGGGAGTTGGGAAATTGAAAATACATTCATTGCATACCCAAGCATAATCGGTATATAAAATTCAATTGAAATCCGATTAAAATGTACTGGTGCTGAATGTTCTCAACAAAGGAGATATTGTGGAACCCTTTGCTGTGAATGTGATAGTCCATTATAGGCCAAAACAGAAATTTCCCCCCTGCATCTATCCCACCTATCAGAAGTAGTTTTCGTGATAAAGAGTTCCTTTAACCTAGACTTAGGGAAACCTTCACAGAGGCTAGGAGTGTCAAAGTTCCAATAGCCCCAGTGAAGCGAAAGTGTGTTTTACATAGGATAGCCATGGGATTTTGTGGGCATGGTCTAAAGACATGATATCTTTCAGGATCATTTGGTTCAAGTCAACACTATTCCTTTTCCACAGTGAAAACCACATGGAAAGCAGGCCAGTTTAATAACATCACTAATGTGAGGCAGATCGACTTTCTTGTGGGCGACAAAATTGCTACAGGCTGTTGGAACTGATAACAGCCGCTTAACAACGTTGTCTTCTATTACTTGCAAGGCAACAGTATCCACTATCCCCCAGATCACCGCTCCATAAGTGGCAATAGATCTCGATTTAGCCAGATAGATTTTAATCATTTCCGGAAGGTGCTTACTGCCTAGTTTTTTTTTTTTTAATTGGAAAATAGAGGCTATACTCTTGCCCATGCGGTCTGCCCTATTCTGTACCATCACCTTCCAAGACTGTTTAGAATCGAAGACCACCCCCAAGTAGTTAAAGCTTGTGACCTCTTCTATTTTTTCCCCATCAAGATAAAAACTCGGTGGTTTCTTTTTAGCACCCCCCATGGCCAAAATAAAGGTCTTAGTTTACTTGGAGGTCCAGGTGAGACATAAAGGCTGTGTAGTCAGCAATAATATTTTTAAGTGCTATGGGGGTTCTAGCTAAGGCTGGCGTATACCGTCTTAGTGGAGGGCTGCCTGGCTGCCAGAATAACGTTACAGACTTCGGGAGGAAGGTCAAAAGCGATAAACTGTCGCCACTCAATCTCCAAGCATGGCGGCGTAGAGTTGACAGGTTCGGGTGGAGAACCCTTCCCTACTGTTGCGACAAAAGATCCTCCCGAAGGGGCAGCCTGATCGGAGGACCGATGTTCATTCTCAGAAGCTCTGGATACCAGATTCTCCTTGCCCAGTCCGGAGCCACAAGGATGACTTGGGTCCGGTCGCTCCTGATCTTCTTCAGAACCCTGGGCAGGAGTGGTATGGGCAGAAAGGCATACAGCAGGCCTGAGCTCCACGTGCGACGAAAGGTGTTGCCGAGCGATAGCCGCCTTGGAAACTCCAGCGCGCAGTACTACTGACACTGTGCATTCTCTTCGGAGGCGAACAAGTCTAACCAAGGTTCTCCCCATTGCTGAAAGACACTTTGCACCACCTCCGACTGGAGACGCCACTCGTGATCCACTAGGCATCGTTGGCTGAGTTCGTCCTCTCTGGTGTTCAGAGAACCTGCCAGGTGTTGAACCACAAGGGTTATACCCTGCGTATTCCAGCCATGTACAGAAACGCAGGGCCTCCCGACAAAGGTCCACAACCCCACCCCGCCCTGCTTGTTGAAGTACAGCAGGTGGTGGTGTTGTCCGTAAACACTTGCACCAGCTTCCCCTTGACAGAGGGAAGAAATGCCTTCAATGCCAACCGAATCACCCAGAGCTCCAACAAATTTATGTGGAGCCCCATCTACGCCAGAGACCAGTGTCCCCTGATCTCCACCTCTCGCAGATGGCCGCCCAATCCCAAAAGTGACGCATCTGTCACGCCTGTGAGATCTGGTTGGGGAATGGAGAGGGGTCTGCCATTGACCCAATCGCGGATCGTCAACCACCACTGCAGATCTCTCGCAGTTCCTTCCGAGATCTGGACCATGTCGGTGAGATTTCTACGATTCTGTGCCCATTGGAACTTCAGGTCCCACTACAGAGCTCGCATACACCACCTGGCATGCTTTACCAACAGAATGCAGGAGGCCATGAGGCCCAACAGCCTCAGAGTTAGTCTCACCGAAATCCAGGATAGAGGCCGAAACATGGGCATCATAACCGGAATATCCTGGACTCGCTGCTTGGGAGGATAGGCCCGAAACTGCACTGTGTCCAGAACTGCTCCAATTAAAGGGAGCATCAGAGAAGGAGTCAGGTGTGACTTTGGCACGTTTATAGAGAACCCCAGCGAATGCAGGAGGTCGGCCTTAGTCTGAAGGTGGGAGACGACTGTCTGGGGTGAGGACGCCTTTAACAGCCAGTCATCGAGGTAGGGGAAGACTGACACCCCTAACCTGCGCAGATGAGCTGCGACCACCACCATCACCTTGGTGAACACCCAAGGAGCACTGGTAAGGCGGAAGGGGAGCATGGAAAACTGAAAGTGCTTACGGCCTACCTTGAACCGCAGCTAACACCTGTGGTTCGGTTGGATGGGGATGTGAAAATACGCATCCTGCAGGTCCAATGCCACCGTCCAGGGAAGACATGGCTTGGCAGTTCGGGCTGGACTGTTCCCATGAGGCACAGGGTCAGACTGATTTGCATATGGCCATGTCTGAACTGGGGTGGTGGAGTGAGCTAAAGAATGATGATGGATTAAACCCAGATCAGTTGACTGGGGGTGAGTGTTTGATTGGCTCAAACGTTCCGTCCATCATCCCCTTTTGTATCGCTTGGTCGCCCTAAGTTGGCGGGGGTATGCCCAGACGTGGGTCCCTTGCTCACTTTGCCACTGGATTCAAGCAAGCCTGGCTGATGACGGCTGAAATGCCAGAAACCGGTCCTAGGATGCTTGTTTCCGGTCCAGGGAAGACATGGCTTGGCAGTTCGGGCTGGACTGTTCCCATGAGGCACAGGGTCAGACTGATTTGCATATGGCCATGTCTGAACTGGGGTGGTGGAGTGAGCTAAAGAATGATGATGGATTAAACCCAGATCAGTTGACTGGGGGTGAGTGTTTGATTGGCTCAAACGTTCCGTCCATCATCCCCTTTTGTATCGCTTTGGTCGCCCTAAGTTGGCGGGGGTATGCCCAGACGTGGGTCCCTTGCTCACTTTGCCACTGGATTCAAGCAAGCCTGGCTGATGACGGCTGAAATGCCAGAAACCGGTCCTAGGATGCTTGTTTCCGGTCCAGGGAAGACATGGCTTGGCAGTTCGGGCTGGACTGTTCCCATGAGGCACAGGGTCAGACTGATTTGCATATGGCCATGTCTGAACTGGGGTGGTGGAGTGAGCTAAAGAATGATGATGGATTAAACCCAGATCAGTTGACTGGGGGTGAGTGTTTGATTGGCTCAAACGTTCTGTCCATCATCCCTCTTTTGTATCGCTTTGGTCGCCCTAAGTTGGCGGGGGTATGCCCAGACGTGGGTCCCTTGCTCACTTTGCCACTGGATTCAAGCAAGCCTGGCTGATGACGGCTGAAATGCCAGAAACCGGTCCTAGGATGCTTGTTTCCGGTCCAGGGAAGACATGGCTTGGCAGTTCGGGCTGGACTGTTCCCATGAGGCACAGGGTCAGACTGATTTGCATATGGCCATGTCTGAACTGGGGTGGTGGAGTGAGCTAAAGACTGATGATGGATTAAACCCAGATCAGTTGACTGGGGGTGAGTGTTTGATTGGCTCAAACGTTCCGTCCATCATCCCCTTTTGTATCGCACCATCCAGCCAGAGTGAGCATCTTGAACTTCTCCTTCTTGACGAAGAGATTGACGGTTCGAAGATCCAAAATGGGTCGCAACCCTTTCCCTTTGTTGTTCTTCGGAATCAGAAAGTAGCGGGAATAACAGCCACTGTCTACTTCTGAAACCGGAACCCTTTCTATAGCTCCCTTGGCCAAGAGAGCTGTAACTTCCTCTTGGAGCAACCTTAAATGATCCTCCGTCAGCCGTTCCTGAATTGGCAGAATGAGAGGAGGAAAAGAGAGGAAATGTAGAGAATAGCCCTTCTGGACGATCTGCAAGACCCACTTGTCCGATGTTATGGTTCTTAAGTGGGGGAGATGACGACGAATTCTCTCATCAACTAGAGTAGTGTGGTCCTGCAGAGTCAGCCTTGGAGTGCTTGGAGGCTGCGGCTGCTGGGGGCAGTGTGGCCGACGACTTCTGGCCTCCATTACTTTATTGGAATGTACCGCGTCCACGTCCTCGCACGGCTTGGGCTGTCTGTGCAGGGCGGTGGCTGGGATAAGGCTTACGCGGCTGGAAACCCCCTCCGTTGTCACAAAAGAAAGACTGGCCACAAGGAGTGAAGGAGAGGTCCAAGGATCTGCCCGTGGCTTGAGAGTCCTTGAACCTGACCAGGGCCGAGTCTGCCTTTTCCCCAAAAAGACAGGCTCCATTAAAGGGCATGTCCATCAGATTAGCTTGGACATCGCCCGAGAAGAAAATAAGTTACTTACCTGTAACTACGGTTATCCAGTATTGGTATCTTTCATAGAGTCACATGCCTGAATCATTCCCCGTCGTCGAGATGGGAGTCCCACGGTAAAATATTCAAGCAGTGCCTTAAATTCTTAATAGGCCATAATGGCCCTAGGCCATCTCATCAGTAGCCTATCCATGTCCTTTTTCAATCAATCAATCATAAGAACTTTATTTCGGCACAATTGGCCATAAAAGCACAGTTTAAAATAGCAATTTAAAATTGAATAAAATACAAATGGTTAAAAAAGAGAATAAAAAGATCTACATTCCACGCTCTGGAGCAGCAATTCCAGGCATCAGCCATCTTAAAAAACAAGACATAAAGTGCTTGTGCAGTATACATTTAGAGGCTATTTCCAAGCAATATTTTGCTCCTTTTAGTGTTACAATTTTTAAAATTGCGGTACACATAAAGATGATGACTAAAAAAACAGAAAAGCAATGCATTTACTCAGCCAGCATATTTGCCTCCAGTTGTCAACATGGTGTTTAGGTAAAACTACAATCATTACGGGGCAATAATCTATATACATTCAATGTCAGGGAATGTTGGTCATTAAGAATAGTTCAATTGACTCCACAGCAACCAAATAAATACAGTATGTGCGAAAATCATCAATTAAAACATATAGACAGTTGTCATTCCTATTTACAGACTTGTTTAAGATGGCTCTGCGTGTGCACCACATGGAAAATAAAAAGCGTGAAATTGAAAAAACAATGGGCATGCGCGTGTCAGATTTTAAAATCCTATACACGTTGCGACAGTGTCTAGACCCCAAATTCCTACAAAGTTGGAGTAGCCATCGCGACCTTGCCTTCCTGTACCCCTGACAGAAAAATATCACATGGAGATCAGTCTCATCTATGTTAAAACACGCAGGGCACTCTGCGTTTGTGTAGCCCTCCCACTTTTTTGTAAATTAACGCAGCGGAAGGACTCCATACCTAAATTGCAGATAAAGCTTCTTCGCCAAGAGCGGCTGTATGTCGTCCAACACTGGTTCTAAAATATATGTACTTTTTACTTCCAGAAACTCAGCAGTCAGTCGCCCCACCAAGGGTCTCCTCTCAAACTGGGTGAGTTTATGTTCTCTATAACTCTCTACCAAGACTTTTCTGGAAGTCATTTGGGAGATTTCTTCTGCATTATGCCACAGACTGCCCCTGCCCAGGTCCTCACATGTTTTCTTGACATACAACAGCCAAGGCAACTTCCCTGCACCTCGCAGCCCCATGACATCAGTCAGTTCTTCTCTATAGGGGGCTAATTCAGGGGTGGACCACAAGCGCCGCCAGTATAATAAAGGTCTAAGAGCAGCTTCTTCCTCAATGGGTCTAATCCCTAGATCCATACGGAGAGGTGTTAGTGGTGTGCTAGGAGGCAATCCCATCAGTTGTCTGGCGAATAAATTCTCAGTACGAGCTAACTGGCCAGATGGACAGTGCCCTCATAGTTCTGCTCCATAGAGTGCGGCCGTCCTAGCCTGTGCCTTGTAAATTTCCACCACAGGACTCACCAGTTTTTCAGAGCACGTCCTATATAGTTTTAAAATACCCCCCGTAGTCTGGGATAGTTTTAAGCCTATTTTACTGATTTGGGCTCCCCAATCCATTCTCTCTGTCAGTGCAATTCCCAGATACTCAAATATGGATACCCTCTCTAGGGGACTTCCATCCAGGCAAGGGTTTGGGCGAGTGGTGTTACCTGCATTAAAAGCCATGTACTTTGTTTTTTGTAGGTTTATTTCTAGTCCCCGATGTTTGCAGAAGGCGCTAAAGTTGTTCAGGGTCCTCTGAATTCCCATAGGGGATTTAGCAAGCAAGAGCGTATCATCTGCAAACATGAGGGCAGGTATTGTGCGTTTCGCCAGCCTGGGAGCATCAATGTTTACCCTGGCATTCAATGAATCTATTAAGCCATTAATATAAAGGCAGAAGAGAGTTGGGGCCAGGACACAGCCTTGCCGGACCCCTCTCTCGACAGGCAGATGGGATGAAAGTTCGCCATTTTTACCAAATCTAATTTGAGCAAAATTGCCCTCATGTAAGCCTTTTAACTGGTGGCAAAGATACTCTGGGACTCCCATGTCTAATAGAGTTGCCCAGAGTCTGTCCCTTGGTACTAGGTCGAAGGCAGATTTAAGGTCTACAAATATAAGGTAGAGGCTGCCACCCTCTATTCTAACAGTTTTCCAGTGGATCATCTGTAGCCTTAGGATCTGGTCAGTTGTTGATATCCTTGCTCGAAACCCAGCTTGGAGGGGGGGAAGGATGTTATGTTCCTCCATCCACTTCTGGAGACGCCCCAGTAGGACACGTGCAAAAAAAATTTGACACACATCTATCAGACTAAACGGACGATAGTTGACAAGTGAAAGCGGGGAGCCCTTTTTAGGGCTCGCGCCTGCGTTGCAGTGCGCAGCGAGAGCCGTTTTGTATGGGGTTCTGAAAGCTGCTCACACGCTCGTGCGTGTGGTTTTGCTTTCCGCGGCTGCCATTGGCTTTCGCGTGCTTTTTTTAAAAAAAAGCCAGCACGCAATTGGGCAAAGGCGGGCGCATGTCCCGCCTTTGCTCCGCCCATTCCCGTCGGTGGCCAGCACGCGCAGCAGCGCGCGTTCGCTTTGCTGCCGCGCTCCCTAGCCCCCGCTCCTCTGTGGTGCGCGCGCACCACTGGTTTAATTAAGCTAAGCGGTGCAATATTTTCAAAATGATTTACGAGTGTTCACTCTTACATATTTTTGTAGTCTATGAGTAAGAGTTCCTTCCATCTTCAATACTGATTTTAATTGTTTTTAATGTGTTTATTACTCCCACAAATGCATGATATTAGTTACATATTTATCTCAGAGAATCGGAAGTGTGTATACTGCTTGAAAACGGCATTCTGCCAAACTAAATGGGCTTGAGAATGTCTGATAGACAACATTTCCTTACGGAAATATTCGTTTGGTCAATGTAGCAAAAGGTTAACAAAACAGAAACACGAAGATTTTGCAGAACTGTTGTTATGGTGGTTGCCAAGACAACTGTGGATGGAATGTTGCAATGTAACCAAACCCTTCCCACCAAGCCGCAGGAAAAAAGTCGGATCCTTCTGCCCACTAATCTGGACAATTAGCAGCTTCTGATGGGGCGTTTGAGGCCTCGTTGTGTTAGATGACTGATTGAAGCCCCAGGCAACATTCCTGTCTTGCTTGGAGGAAGTACCTTGACATCATAGTCATCAATGCAAGCATTATCGCAAGATTCAAAAGGACGTCTATCTAATGAAAAACATTTAAACAGGTGGTCTGATTTTCAAAAATAAAATAGCAAAAACAGTTCTGAAGATTTTCCCTTCCCACTATATGCTTTGTTTGGCATTCTCAAAATGTTCGAGGGAAAGAAAGCTGCAGGAATCGTATCTTTCGGGAAAGGTCTTATGATTTTTGTGAAGCAGCTGCTCCATCAATCTTGAAATGCACACACAGTTCAATTCCGCATTGTAGAAAGGAGCACCGCTGTGGGTTTGCACATTTTTTTCTTTTTTTCGCCACATGATATTTTTCACTGAGTTTAATTTAAGCCCCTCCCCTACAACCCCATCGGTTTCGTGTTCTCCTGCTCCCCTTCCCACTCGGGTACACGTCTACCAGAGAGGTTTGTGAATGCTCACATACTGGCATGTTTGTGGGCTTTCACAAACTTTAGAGGCGAATTAGCCATGAACATTACAATGCCCCACTCCACAAGTGGAATTTACGCATTCGAAACATCACACAAATATAGTGTCACCTTTTGCGTATTCCTTGCAGGCAACGAGTCTCGAACAAAACTGTCAGTTTATCTAAAATAGATTTGGGTTTTTCATATTTCTACTCTGTAGAGATGTGTGCAGCGTAACTGCGTCAGGCAGCGCCTGGCAGTATTGGGCCACTTGGCTTTAGAGTTACCAAATTACCTTTACAAAATATCTAGGGGCAGATTTACAAGCCCCTTGTGACACTTTTACGCCGCCGTTGCGTCACATTTGTGACGCAGCAGCGGCGTCGTAAACGATGCGCCACGTTGCGACACATTTACAACGTGATGCATCTAGGGAGATGTGTCACGTTGTAAAGCCCTGCGTCACATTATACCTGCGTCAGGTATAATGTATGCAGGGTGGGCATTCCCACGCAAGAAAGCCTCGTAAAAGTGACGCAGTGAAATCTACAAGATTTCACGGAGTCACTTTTAGGACACCACTGCTTCAAAACCTTACGCCTGCTTGAAGCAGGCGTAAGGAGTGATGTAGCACAATAAGTATAGGCCGCCCCTGAGCATTGCAGGAGTTGCACTGCGCTTGCGACACAACTTCAGCAATGCGTTACCTTTAAGCCGACAGATGCGTCACGCACCTGTCAATCCTTGCGCCACGGTGCGCCCCATTGTAAATGCGACGCAGCCATGGTGGCGCAAGGGTTTTTGTGCCGGACGCAAATTAACTGACGCATCTCTGCTGATATGCAGAGATGCATCAGTTCTTGTAAATCTGCCCCCCAGGATTTTAAAAAACGCCGACAGTTCTTCACACCTAACTGCCTTCCGGAGCAAGAGATCGGTCAGCCTTCAGTTAGACCGATTTAAATAGACACTCTCTAGCCGACAGGTTTCCTTCGCCTCTCCGGTGCCCTCCATTTCTGTACACACATGCGTCTCTGCGCAATCGTAAGAGTTGTATTTACACTCAAAAGCTTGTATTTCTGTGGCGCAGTGCTCCTGGGCAGCACCATAGCGCAGTTGCCTGCCCTTCTGATAAACCTAATAAGCAGTGGTAAATGAATTAGGTTTCGCCTATGTGATTAATAATAAGCTGTATTTGTTGTAAGTTGTAGCTTGCTGAGTAGTTGTACAATATAAGAGACAGAAAGTCTGTTAAAGTGTTATGACTTGTTTCTGTACAAAAAGCCAATATATTGTGCTGTTA
Source organism: Calotriton arnoldi (assembly GCA_963921515.1). Lineage (NCBI taxonomy): Eukaryota > Metazoa > Chordata > Amphibia > Caudata > Salamandridae > Calotriton > Calotriton arnoldi. The sequence continues at coordinate 2,592,847 of CAWUFW010001119.1, read as the reverse complement.
GTAGTAGTGGTAGTAGTTTACATTTTGAAAAATGAAATGAAAGAGGGAAATAATAGAATTAATTATTGTAATAGCCATATTATGTGTTTACAGGAGTTCTAACAACTTTTGGGCCTGGTGTCACTGCACCTGCTGTATTATTCAAATCATGCCCCTAGTGCCTGCAAGATAACTGCATTTGTGTCTGCCTGTTTAGTAGTAAAATATAGCAATATATGGTGTTTAGAGGAGTTGTGACAACTTTTGACCCCGTTTCCACTGCACCTGCTGCACCATTCAAATCATGATCCTTTTGCCTGTAAGGTAACCGCACTTGTGACTGCCTACTTAATAGTAAAACATTGCAATATTTGGTGTGTAGAGGAGTTCCTAGAGCTTTGGGCCCTGGTATTACTGCACCTGCTGCACCATTGAAATCATGATCCTATTGCCTGTGAGGTAACTGCACTTGTGACTGCCTGTTTAGTAGTAAAACATTGCAATATTTGGTGTTTAGAGAAGTTGTGACAGCTTTTGGTCCCAGTGCCACTGCACCAGCAGCACTATTGAAATCATGGCCCTAGAGCCTGCTAGATAACTGCACTTGTGGCTGCCTGTTTAGTAGTATAATGTAGCAATATTCTGCTTTTAGTGGGGTCCCTAGAGCTTTAGGCCCCTGTGCTACTGCACCTGCTGCACCATTCAAATCAAGCCCCTTTTAACTGCAAGATAACTGCAATTGTGTCTGCCTGTATAGTAGTAAAATATAGTAATATTAGGTGTTTAGTGGGGTGCCTAGAGCTTTTGGTCTTGGTGCTACTGCACCTCCTGCACCATTCAAATCATGACTCTACTGCCTGCTAGATAAATGCACTTGTGACGGCCTTGTTTAGCAGTAAAATGTAGCAATACTCTGGGTTTAGTGGGGTCGCTAGAGCTTTTGGCCCCAGTGTCACTGCACCTGCTGCTCCATTCTGAATCAAACCCGTTTTAACTGCAAGATAGCTACAATTTTGACTGCCTGTGAAGTAGTCAAATATAGCAATATTATGTGTTCAGAGGAGTTCAGATACTTTTTTGGGCCCGGTGCTACTGCACCTGCTGCACCATTGAAATCATGACCCTGTTGTCTGCAAGGTAACTGCTCTTGTAATTGCTGTTTAGGAATACATTACAGCAATATTAGGTGTTTAGTGGGGTGTCTGGAGCTTTTAGTCCCAGTGCCACTGCACCTGCTGCACTATTGAAATCATGACCTTAGTGCTTGCTAGATAACTGCACTTATGATTGCCTGTTTAGTGGTAAGTATAGCAATATTTGGTGTTTAGAGGAGTTCTGACAACGTCTGGGCCTGACGCCACTGCACATGCTGCACCATTCAAATAATGACCCTGTTGCCTTAAAGATAACTGCACTTGTGACTGCCTGCTTAGTAGTCAAATATAGCAATATTATGTGTTTAGAGGAGTTCTGAAAACTTTTGGGCCGGGAGCTACTGCACCCGCTGCACCATTCAAATCATGACCCTGTTGTCTGCAAAGTAACTGCACTTGTGGCTGCCTGTTTAGTAGTACAATATAGCATAGCTCTTGTATATTAACTTTCTTTTTAACGGGCAATATTGTTTACAACATTTAAAATTTGATCATAAAGACCAAATAGATTAAGTTGGAAAAATCAATCCAATAATGCCTGCAAAGTACAAAGAGATGTACTGAGGCATGAATAGGAAATGCACAGATGTTCTAAGGCTAAAGCATCTGCTTTCCACAACTAAGTAATACAAGCATTTGCAATGCAATAGGTCTCGCATTATTAAAGTTTGAGCTATTGGCATTGCTAAATAATGCAACACCAATAGCTCAAACTTTAATAATGCGAGACCTATTGCATTGCAAATGCTTGTTATAGATTGGTATTATCTCGGCCCCTGCCCAGGTGGTGGGAATCGCCATACCTTGGAGAATTGCATTAAACAGAGAGGCTAGGTACGGGGCCCATACAGTTGGCTCAGAGCGGAAGAGATCACCAGGGATCTTATCCAGCCCTGCGGCTTTAGCTTGTTTAATCATGCCCAGGGCCTCAGACTTCTCTCAGCGAGATTGGAGGTGTATCTGCAAAAATCGGACAAGGGGACGGTAAGGGTCTGTTCACTAACCCATCCCCGTCATCAACCCTTGTATAAAGTGATTCAAAATGGGCCTTCCATGCTTCCTCACTGATGTTGGGTTCTATGGCTGATTTGCCCTCCTGAGACCCTGAATTGATAATATTCCAAAAGGTCCTCAGGTCATGATTTAATAAAGCACTTCTAAGCTCATCCCATTTTTGCGATTCCCAGCTTTTTTTTGCCTTGGCAATGGCGTTCTTATATTTTACCCTCGCTTCTTTGATCGCTGGCCTGGCATTACTTTTGATGGCGGTGACAAGGCCATTTTTAGCTACACGGCAGTTTGAGTTGAACCATGGGTGTTGGGATTTTTTAGTCGCCCTAGGCTTTTTGTTTTGGTAAAAGAAAGCGGCCATAGATGTAAACAACTCTTGGCGATTTTTAAAAATTGTTGAATTGTAATTAGAAGTGCCCTTTGACTCTGCAGCTTGGTATACAACCATAAAATATGGAAGGATTTGTTGGTAGAGCATGGCCAGTTTTTCTTCTGACTGGGAGAATTCGCCCCAGCGGACTCTCCTCCCTCCATTTGACTGAATCAAGCATGTATCTGGAGCTGGCAAATTGTCAAATGAATTCATGGCATAAGGTGTTGTTATTGCTAGAATGAGGGCATTATGATCGCTATCATGGCGAGGACTGATTTTAAAATCTATCACTCTGTGCCATAATTTCACATCTACCATAATGTAGTCAATGATGGAAGTATGCCCCTGTCTGTTAAAAGTGTGATTCCCAGGCAAGTCAGATGTAGTGCGTCCATTACAAGCTCTCAGTGAAAAGTTTAGTGTAAGAGTGCTTATCTGTAATGCTAGTGGGGTCCATGCCCTTATTGGAGGGATATTGGGCTCTGGGATGGACCAGTAACGATCCTCCTCACAGAGAGCGCCCGAGGCCAAGCCATTCAGGGGTTCAAATTGGCAATTAAAATCTCCGCCAATGATTACCCCGAGGTTTACAGGGATGGTTGAGAGACAAGTAGTTAGTTGTTCGAGTGTGTTGGACTCTTTCCCTCTGGGTACTGGTCGGGAATATACATTAATTAAAACTATGTCTAATCCCGTGTGGAAGGAAAGAAGTACACAAAGGATGTCACGAGAAGAGCTCTCTAGCTGTTTTGCCTCACAACCCAAATGTACTGCGACCCAGGTACACAGGCCTCCAGAAGGTCTGCCCTTACACACATGAGTAGCTGGAATGCTAAACGATGTGTAGCCCATCCTATGTATTTCATCTTTGGCCCATGTTTCTTGGAACATGCTGATTTCATGCTGCTCTATGAAGCGACCCCATTCCGGACTATCCAGTTTAGAAGGTAGTCCAGCTATGTTCCAGGAGAGGATTTGCAGACTGGCAGGGCCCATTTGGTTTATTGAGCAGGAGGGGTTTATGACTTCATTCTCTTGACTGCCCAAAGGGAGATGGCAGTACTCCATTCGCTGCGGTGTACTTGTTCTGTTAACTGGGTCGTGAGCGCCCTTTGGATTATGTGAGGTATTTACTACATCCCTCTGAACTAAGTTGGAGGTCTGTGTATCCTGATGTAAAGGATCAAGGGTCGGTGGATTAATGCTAGCTTTCTTATGTATACTCCTAGTTAGCCTATACTTTCCTGCCTCACTTTCCACATCCAACCCCAGGTTCTGCTTAGAGAATATTCTCCTCTGTACGCTTGTCCTTCGCTGTGTCCCCACCTCTCTAAGATGATTGGCTAATTCTTGTGGGGGCTCCTCGCTCGCGAGTCAATCTACTGACTCCAGAGGATTGAATCTATTTTCTACCGGAATGTTGAAGAATAAGGGGGATGGTTGGCCCTGGCCTAATGGGGAGAAATGGTTTTCCTGCAGCCATTCCCCCCTCCAATGACCATATCTTCTTCTTGCCGGTGGAATAAGGGCAGGGGGATAAAAGTAGCCTAATGGTAAAGAGCTAATACCCCCCCTGTTCCTCTGGTAGAAACGATCTAGAAGGGATTCCACAAGCACTGTGTTTTTGAAGTTTATCACAACGCAGTCACCAGTAATGTCTTTTGGTCTCCAGCCCACCCTGCGAACCATGATGATTTCATTTATGTCTCTATATGAGAGTTGTTTGTGGTTGGCTAGCCACTGTGTGCATTTATTTCTTAATTCAAGATATGACTCTCTGCTCCCCTTTTTCAACTCAGGGACACCCGCTAGTATGACTACATAAGGGGTTGAGTCCGGGGGAAGGTTTATGGATGGTAGAATTAGCCCTAGGTCTTGTCTGCCCTCGTGTGAGACGTTTTTTATCCCAGGCCTCTCGCTACGAGCGCTGCTTGCTTGAGGTCTAGCTAAGGTTTGCACATTTTTTCTTCCTGCCTGTGCCCCGATTGTACTCCTGATGGTGTAGACTAGATCAGTGGTTCCCAAACATTTGACTTCTGAGGACCCCCATTGAGCCACGACTGGAAGCCGGGGACCCCCTAGGAATTTGTATGACTTAAATTTCAAATATTAAAACAGTAATTAAAAAGATAAACACACGTGCACACAAAACAAATACTCGAATTACTAAGGATTTTAGTATTTTATATTGAAAGAACTTGCAAAAAGGAAACATTTTAATGGGAAGGTTGGTGCTGCATCTTCGTGACTAACTTTTAAATGGTTTATTTTATTTCGCAGTACGAGGCTCCTGCTCCTGCCAGGGCCAGACTGGAAACTCAAAGCAGCCCTGGCAAATGTTTCAGACCAGTCCCCATACGGTGCGCACCAAGTGCAGTAATTGAGCCTGACCACTACAAAGGGGGCTTTGGGAGGCTCCCCCCCCCCCCCCCCCAAGAAAATTTAGGAAACAATGGTGCATTCTAGAACACATTTCTCATTGTATATTGAATTGTATTCACTTTTAAAGATTAGTAAATGATGACCTTACTATGCACCAGGATACAACAATCTTTGTAGGGGTTCTTCAATGATTCCCTTATTATCACCCTCCAACAGTGCCTCTCATCTCTCCATAGCCCCTCTGTCACATGTATTTCATTTGTTTTATAGCATCTCTCATACCATTGTAGGATGTCAGAGCACTTTACATCACACACATATAGAGACAAAAAAATCATATGTGTAAATCAGTGTATAGAAAATGTTACATAGGGCAAAGGGGACTACAAGGTGTAGGATTTACGTCTTTCATACTGTTAGGCAGTGGTTAGCATTGACTTTAACAATAAAAATGAATTTCCACCCAAATAAACCTTTTTAGCAGCATCAGGATAATAAAGACTGGGGAAAAACATAAGTTACTAACGTGTACCATGCAGTTTGCAAGCAGCTCTTTGATGACAGTTTATAGGTCACTGTGCTAGATTACGATTATCACTTATGAACTGCACAGTAACAAAAGAATCTCTATGACAAAAGCAGTAACCCACTGACCTATGCACATATTATACTGTTTTTTAAAATGCATGGTAGACGTTCTTTGCAGTAGGCATATTAACCCTCTAAGCTACATTAGATAAGTCAAAGCTGCCTCTGGACAAAACTCTCATCTCTCTCCAGCACGTACATTAATTACTGGTGTTATCTTGACACTTTTATACTAGAAACTTTGCAGTGCTTTTAAAACTGCTGCCTGAGGACCCCTTAGGAATGTGTCAGGGACCCCTGGGGGTCCGCGGACCACAGTTTGGGAAACACTGGACTAGATCCTTTTCCTAGCCCCTCAGCGTTATTCAGTCGGATTCCCCCACCCGCCTGGTTGGAATGGATTGCTAAATTGGAGGTTGGTGTGCTAGCAGTCACTAGGGGTTCAGGGTTAGTACCTAGGGGGGTCTGGTTTGTGTTTACAGGATTGGCTAGTTCCTTTACCCTCAGGGCTGCGCCAGTCTTGTCCACCCATAGTTCGACTAGTTTGGTAAGCTTATCTACCCTTTCCCACAAATTTTTTAGCTCATCCTTCACAATGGTCCTTACTTGGACCTGTAAGTCCACCATCACATCCGTAACCCAGGCTGGGTGGTCCAGGTCTGTCTGTAATGGTGTTTCCAGACCAGCCTCCCTTAAGTCACCAGAAATTGCATGGACCATAGATAGTTTTTTGCGCTTTTGGGCCAATGGAGCAGCATTTTTGGTTTTCTTGACTTTCGGGCGAGCACCTTCTTGATGTAGCACAACCACATTACCCGCCGCACGGGTCCTTTTGGGGGGGGGGGAAGGTTGGAAATTCCTGGGCGATGGGCAATGAGGATCCTGAATCATCATGCAAGCTAATGGGTTGGGCAAGATCAGGGGTAAGAGACAATCGTCTTTCAGTTAGTTCGATCTCAGTAGCAACTACTCCAATGGCTCTCTGTAACATTCTGTCTATGGAAGTTGGTTGGAGTGAAGAGGACAGTTGTGGATGTGCTACGTTAGATTTCCCCACACAAATCCGCCTACCCATGATTGTGGTCAGGTTAGACTAATAGCCAGATGAAAAATTCCTGGAACAGGGGTCACTGACCTTGCAAGCTGTTACAGCTGGGATCAGGATCCAAAGGTTTACGAAGGACCCTGAGAAGAACCAAGGGTGGTGGCCCAGCCTCTTACGGGCGCAGACGGGCGCAGACGGGCCCGCCCTTGGCCCGGGCTTAGCCCGGGCACGCCCGCGCTGCGGGAGCCCTGTCAGGATTTGTAAGCGCCTCCTGGCACACAGGCAACGCTGGCGGCTGTGCGACGGCGCTGGGAGCCGCAAAGAACACTGGGGAGTGTGGTCCTACACTCCCCTGCTCCCAGTCTGCCTCCCTCTGCTGTCTCCGGTCTTTGGCCCCAGCGGGGGGCGAGAAAACAACTTCACGGCGTCCCGCGCTGCGGGAGCCCCTGGCAGGATTTGTAAGCGCCTCATGGCACACAGGCAATGCTGGCGGCTGCACGACGGCGCTGGGAGCCGCTAAGAACACTGGGGAGTGTGGTCCTACACTACCCTGCTCCCAGTCTGCCTCCCTCTGCTGTCTCCGGTCTTTGGCCCCAGCGGGGGGCGAGAAAACAACTTCACGGCGTCCGCCAACAATGGCTATGGAGGAGGGGGCATCCTATGCCATGGTGGTGAACAGGGCGGCTGAGGTCCTTGGACTAGAGCTGCCCTCAGTGCAGGTCACTGTTAATCTCCTGACTAAGGTGCTTCAACCAGGGGCTTCAACTTCCGAACCCTTTTTGCCCTTTGAGACGTTGTTCTTGGCACTTGATCCAAGCCTAGCACAGGGGCTCCTGTTAATAGAACGATTGCACGCCACCATCGCCCAGCTCCGGGCGACACCAGGTTCCTCAGCTAACACCCCACCACAGAAAGATTGGTGTTGCAGGCCTCTACGTCTCAGGGCGCATTCCCTTCTGCCCCTCCAGATAGGGAATCCAAGAGGCTGGACTCATTTGGAAATAAGTTGTTTTCTTCCTCCAGCCTGGCATTGCGGTCTGTGAATACTGCATGCTTATTGGGCCGTTTCTCCCATTCCCTTTGGGAGACGGTTGTGCAAGTGCTGCCACAGATACCAGAGGAGGCCCGGGCTGTGCCCTCCCAAGCAGTCAAGGATGGGAGAGATGCAGCAAAATTCACAGTATGGTGTGGCCTAGATACAACGGATTCGCTGGGAAGATCAGTTGCAATGACCGTGGCCTTGAGGCGCCACGCCTGGCTTAAAACAACTGGCTTATCCAGTATTGGGGTATCTTTCATAGATTCACATGCCTGAATCCCCCCGTCCCCGTCGTCGAGATGGGAGTCCCACAGTAAAATATTCAAGCAGTCCCTTAAATTCTTAATAGGCCATAATGGCCCTAGGCCATCTCATCAGTAGCCTATCCATGTCCTTTTTAAAAAGGGACCAAATGTTGGCATACAGCCAATCAGCTGTTAGCACCCGCAGAGACCAGTTCTCTTCAGATTTTCAAAGCACAAGTGGGAAGTAAGGATCCCAAAATTCAATGAGAACTGACTCTCCGGGGAGGAGGGTGGGTTGCATGTGAATCTATGAAAGATACCAATACTGGATAACCGTAGTTACAGGTAAGTAACTTATTTTCTTATCCAGTATTGGGGTATCTTTCATAGATTCACATGCCTGAATCAGAATAGCAAGCAGTACCATGAAACTGTACTGTCGTTAACCGACGGTGGCAGACATGAAACCTTAAACTCCCAATATTATAGACATATACCAGAAACAATTCTAATAATTGTTTAAAATCTAGCATGAAATGCATGAGATAAATCTTTCAGATACACTAGTATCTACATATATTAAGAACCGTCAAAACAGTTATAACTATATATATATATATATATATATATATATATAAAAATATATATACATATAAATATAGAACTGAATAAGCATTTGTATATACATTTTCAGACCTACGCAATACTGTTATTGAAGTAAAGAAAGAGCTCCTCTTCTGTCAAACAGAAGAGGCTGACCTTAATTAAAGAGATGTCGCAGTACCGCTTGTCCAACCGCTGCATCTTCTCGTTGCGTAGATTGCAGACAGTAATGCTTTGTAAACGTGTGGACATTCTTCCATGTCGCAGCACGGCATATTTTGTCTAATGTCACTCCAGCAAACAAAGCTGTAGATGCAGAAATTGTTCTTGTGGAGTGTGCCTTAGCCCTTGCTGTCAGGGGCTTGTTAGCCTTGTCATGACAGAACTGAATCGCAGATGAGACCCATCTAGCGATCGTAGCCTTTGTTACAGCTGTTCCTTGTTTTCCTTGTCCATAAGCAACCAGGAGCTGATCTGTTTTCCTTAACTCTTTCGTTTTGTGTAGGTAGAACTTCAAACATCTCTTGACATCCAAAGTATGCAGTGCCCGTTCTGCTGGGCTGGATGGATTTGGAAAGAAAGATTGCAGTATCACCGGCTCATTGAGGTGAAATTGTGTTGGTACCTTTGGTATAAATGTCGGATTTGTCCGTAAAGCTACATAGTTTTCAGTGAAATGTAGAAAAGGTTCTTTGATTGTAAAGGCTTGTATTTCACTCACCCTCCTTGCAGAAGTGAGAGCTAGTAAGAGGGATACCTTCCATGTGAGAAACTTAAGCTCCGCTTTGTGAACTGGTTCAAACGGTTGTCTCATCAACTGTGCCAGGACTACATTGAGCTTCCATTCCGGAGGAGGCGCAGGCACAGGGGGAAATGTGCGGAAAAGTCCTCTCATGAACTGTTTTACAAGAATAAATGCACAGAGAGAAGGAGCTTGAGGAGATCTCCTATAACAGGAAATTGCAGCCAGGTGAACCTTTACTGATGAGAAAGTGAGACCTGATCTAGCTAGTGAGAGAAGGTATGGCAAGATCTGTTCAGCAGGGGCTTGCAGCAGGTGAATGTTATTTATTTCGTACCAGAAACAGAATCTTCTCCATTTCAGACGATATGTTTTGCTAGTGCTTTCGGCACGGGACTTAGCAATGATTTCTCTACACTCTTGCGTTATATTTACGTTCCTAAACTCCAGGAATTCAGGAGCCATGCGTGCAAATGAAGAGTGTGTGGATCCGGATGATTGACTTGGCCCTTGTTCCTCGATAACATCGTTGAGGATGGCTGTAGGCGAATGGGTTTTGATTCCGACAGCAGGAGCAGTTCCGGGAACCAGTATTGCCTGGGCCAACGTGGAGCTATCCGGATCAGACGACAGCCTTTCGATTTCATCTTGCTCAGTACTCTGGGAATTAACGGGATGGGGGTAAAAGCGTAGGCATATATCCCTGACCATCGCATTAAAAGGGCATTCCCCCTTTACCCCGGTAGAGGGAACCTGCTGGCATAGTACTGGCATTTGGAGTTCTCCTTCGTTGCGAAGAGGTCCAAAGTTGGTTTTCCTTATTTTCAAAATACCTTGTCCAGCTGGGATTGTTCTAGACCCCACTCGTGGCAACTGGACTGAGACCTGCTCAACGTGTCTGCGAGGGTATTGTGCAGACCCCTAACATGCTCTGCTTTTAACGCGATCCCATGGTGTGTGGAAGAGGTGTGGTGCAGCGGCCAGGGCGGCTGACTCCTGAACACGGGGGCTCACGGTTCGATCCCCGGTGCCAGCGGCAGGTTAGCCCAGCACCTTGTGACTCTGGGCAATAGCTCGCTTAATCTTCCCGGCGGTCCCCAGCGCCGGGACACCTCTCCGGAGGTAGCTGTGCGCTTTACAAATGCTGGTATTTCATTTCATTTAATTTCATTCCCATAATTCTTGCGCCTCTTGAGAAAGGGTAATGGACTTTGTTCCTCCTTGCTTGTTGATATAATACATGCTGGTGGTATTGTCCGTACGTACCAACACTGAAGAACCTGCTATTCTCGGCAGGAAAGCTTGGAGAGATAGGAATATGGCTTTTAGCTCTAAGCTGTTCATGTGCTGTGTTCAATGCGCCAAAGACCATTTGCCTTGAATTTGCAAGTCCTGTAGATGACCTCCCCAGCCCTCCATGGAGGAGTCCGTTGTTAAAACGAAATCTGGGGTGCTCCGTAGGAAGGTCAGGCCTTGAATGAGATTTGATGCCTGGGACCACCACTGCAGAGTTTTCACCATCCGTGGAGTGATTCCAACTACATCTTCGAAGGATCCCAAAACCTGTTGCCACTATTTCTGTAGCTCCTCCTGAAGAGGCCTCATTTTCAGTCTGGCTAGAGGTACCAGATTTATCGCTGAGGAGCACATTCCCAGGAGCGATTTGTACATTCGCACCGAAACTGACCCTTTTTCTGATGTTGTCTTTGCAAGCTTTTGCAGACGTATCCGCCTCTCCTGAGACAAGAACGCTTTGCCCTGAATGGTGTCTAAGGATGCTCCCAGAAAAGATATTACTCGAGTTGGAAACAGAACCGATTTTTCCCTGTTTAGGGTAAGTCCCAATGTTTCGAACAGATGGAGGCAAGTTTTCGTTGCTCGATCGGCTTCCTGCACAGTTGCTGCTTTGAGCAGCCAATCGTCGAGGTACAGAAATACTTGAAACCCCTGAGATCGCAGGGTCGCCGCTACTGGCGCCAGGCACTTGGTGAAGATTCGTGGCGCTGATTTGAGTCCAAACGGGAGCACTTTGAATTGATAGTGGGTGCCAGCCACTGTGAACCTTAAAAACTTTCGGTGCTTTGGGTGGATTGGGATATGGAAATATGCGTCCTCCATGTCGAGGGAAGTCATGAAATCTCCTTTGTTCAAGCAACCCAGGATATCTGAGACCATTACCATCCTGAACGTCTGCTTCTTGAGAAACTTGTTGAGATTCCTTAGGTCCAGAATCGGCCTCCATTCTCCTGATTTCTTTTTTATTTGGAAAAAACGAGAATAAAAACCCTTCCCTTTCTGGGAGAGTGGCACCTTCTCTATAGCATCCTTAAGAAGCATGGCCAAAACTTCCTTTCGTAGTAAGTGAAGACGAGGGAGACCCTTGGGTGGGGTGGTTGGTGGCCGCTGAAGAAATTCTAGAGTGTGACCCTTGGTGACTAGGTCCAAAACCCAGCGATCTGATGTAATCTCGTGCCACCGTTGCACGTAACCGGAACTCTTTGCACCCACGGGTTGGGAGGGAAGATGGAATGGTACCCTGACGTGCTCGTTCCTTTCTGCCTTAGTCACGGCTTTGTTGGGGTGCTCGCTTGCAGCCTCCCTGGCGAGAGAAACCAGCCGTTGAAGATTGCCGATACGATGGAGGTTATAAGATTGTCGATATTGGGATTGGTATGGTTGGTATTGTTGAGCTCTCTGGTATCCTCCTTTATAAGTGGCGAATCCTCGCCCTCTAGCACCTCTGAAAGGTACTCTCCTGTACTGTAAAGCTCCCAAAGACTTTGCGGTGACCGAATCATTCTTGATTGCCAATAGAGCCTCATCAATGTGTTTACCGAAGAGTGACTCACCGTCAAAAGCTGTGTCAAGAATCTTTGATTGTACCTCCGGCCTAAAAGTTGTTGCTTTTAGCCATCCCTGGTGTCGAAATACGGTCGCTCCTGCTAACTGCCTAAAACCAGTGTTTGCTACATCAAGGGCACAGTTGATTGTTTCTGAGGCTGCATGTTTACCCTCCAGCAGAATTTTGCATGCATCCTGCCTGCTTTCCTCCGGGATGAGGTCTATTAGCCCTGCCATATCCGACCACATTTGGCGGTCATAGTGGCCGATAACGGCTAGAGCATTTGCTGCTCTGATTATCACAGATGCCATTGAAGAGAACCTTTTTCCAAGGATGTCCATTCTACGCCCTTCCTTATCTGGGGTGGTGGTAATCGGGGTAGCCGGATTCTTAGACCACCTTTGTGCAGCCTGGGAGATGACTGAATCTGGCACAATGGGGAGTCATCCGGAGCCCTATTTTTCTTTTCAACACGAGGCAGCACCGGTGGTATGGATGCTGGCGTTTTCATAATTCTGATGCCTTCCTGCCAAATATGGTCAATGATAGGAATTGAGCGCACCACTTTCCTTGTGTCCTCTTTGAAATCGTAAAGGAAACATTCTGTCTGCTTTACTGTCATATGTAGATGGAACCTGTTGGCTGCTCTTTGCATCAAGTTGTGAAACCCCCCCCCCCGATATCCTCTGGAGGAGAGTCTGAAGGAAGGTGCGGAGGAGGAGATGGTGTCGGAATAACGTAATCATCCCAAGGGTCGGGAGCAGATGTTGGATCTGGCAGTTCACCTTCCTCAACCTCTTCTTCTAAGGAGGAAGTGTTTTGTGCTCCTGGGTCGATTGTCCCCGAGCCTGGTATAATCCCAAGTGTGCTCGGTAACTGAGGGCCTGTTGTATCTGTAGATTCTTCTGCCTGAGGAACTTGGTTTACAGATTGATTTTGTTGAGGAGGGAACCTTTGCCTATAATCCGCCAACATGGCTTGCAGGTCTTCGATTAATGAAGGTGGTAGATGGGCCATATCCCTGGGGCGCGGTTCTTGATGGAAGTCAAATTGATAGCTATGCCGTAGAGCCATAAACCCCTGCTGGTAATAATGCGCCTCGCCTTGATAGTCGTCCTCCTCCTCCATCCTCCTAGCACTTCACATGGAGCTCAGATGGACTGTGAGCGATCCCATAGAGGCCGTTGTCATCATCATCATCTTCCTCAACGTACCCTTCCAACAGATGTGATGGAAGCAAAGGTGACGCCTTGCTATAATCCTGCATAGACGGGTGTAAAAATGTCTTTGTTACTCTGGTAACCTGAGTAATTCTCCGTCGACGGTGCAGAAACCATAGGCAAGGGAACTTCCGTCGTCGACGGTGTCGTCGTCGACTATGCCTTCGTCGTCGACGGTGCCTTCGTCGTCGACGGTGCCTTCGGAATGGTAGTCGACGGAGGGGCGTCGACAGTCTTCAATGACGATGGAGCTTTCGTCGAGATGGAGACTCTTGTAGAGAGAATAGGAGACTGAATCGCCGTCGTCGGAACTGTAGCCGTCGACGATGGCGTCGACAATGTCACACAAATCATCGTCGGCGAGAGATTGTCGTCGACAGTGGCTTCTTCAGGGATTTTTTACTTACAGGATCAGAAGATGAAGCTCTAGGGGGATGTCTATCCTTCCTTATAGCTGTAGAGGGCACAGACATCTCCGGTTCAGAAGAATGTTTGGCAGCGTTCTCCTTACTTGAAGCCCTTTCCTGGGAAGGTTTAAAATGTTTCTTCCCCTCACCTGAGGATCTGTCCTGAGATCTACCCTCTTGTGGGATGTTGAAGCTCTGTCTTCTTCATCAGAAGAACGAGTGTTGTTTTGTGGTTTGGAGCCACAATAACAATCTTCCCTCTCTGTCCTTGAGGGTCTTGTTAGAGAAGGTGCAACAGATGTTGCAGTCTTTCACCTCATGCCTGGGATGCAGGCAATAAATACATTCTTTGTGTGGATCATCCACATGTACTCTTTTCCTCCCACAGGTCTTACAAGGGCGGAAAAGGCCTTTCTTGTCTGACATGATGTCTAGAATCTGTTGAGTAGAAGAAAAACTGAGTAGCACTCAGGGAGACTCCCTTCCACACGACATGCGGTGAAAATCTGAAGAGAACTGGTCTCTGCTGGGAGTGTTCTAGAGGGTGCTAACAGCTGATTGGCTGTATGCCAACATTTGGTCCATTTTTAAAAAGGACATGGATAGGCTACTGATGAGATGGCCTAGGGCCATTATGGCCTATTAAGAATTTAAGGGACTGCTTGAATATTTTACCGTGGGACTCCCATCTCGACGACGGGGAATGATTCAGGCATGTGAATCTATGAAAGATACCCCAATACTGGATAAGCCAGTTGTTTTAAGCCAAGCGTGGCGCCTCAAGGCCACTGTCATTGCAATTGATTTTCCCAGCGAATCCGTTGTATCTAGGCCACACCATACTGTGAATTTTGCTGCATCTCTCCCATCCTTGACTGCTTGGGAGGGCACAGCCTGGGCCTCCTCTGGTATCTGTGGCAGCACTTGCACAACCGTCTCCCAAAGGGAATGGGAGAAACGGCCCAATAAGCATGCAGTATTCACAGACCGCAATGCCAGGCTGGAGGAAGAAAACAACTTATTTCCAAATGAGTCCAGCCTCTTGGATTCCCTATCCGGAGGGGCAGAAGGGAATGCGCCCTGAGACGTAGAGGCCTGCACCACCAAACGTTCTGTGGTGGGGTGTTAGCTGAGGAACCTGGTGTCGCCCGGAGCTGGGCGATGGTGGCGTGCAATCGTTCTATTAACAGGAGCCCCTGTGCTAGGCTTGGATCAAGTGCCAAGAACAACGTCTCAAAGGGCCTCAAAGGGCAAAAGGGGTTCGGAAGTTGAAGCCCCTAGTTGAAGCACCTCAGTCAGGAGATTAACAGTGACCTGCACTGAGGGCAGCTCTAGTCCAAGGACCTCAGCCGCCCTGTTTACCACCATGGCATAGGATGCCCCCTCCTCCATAGCCATTGTTGGCGGAGAAAGCATGCCAGTATCTGGGCAAGTGTCCAGTCCACTGGCCTCCCCAAATTCCCCATACCAGTCCAAATTCTCCACAGAGACATCCTAGTGTTCCAGTGGGTCCATAGACCGCTCCCCTTCCTCTCCTGAGCCTAGCACATCTTCAAAGTGCTCAGACGACAACATAGAACCTCTGAGTTCAATCGACGCCAGTTGCATCGAGCAACGTCGTTTCGGCTCCGTGCCATTGGGGATGAGGATGGGGCTGGCGCCGCCGATGAGCCCAGCGGCGCCGCAGGCACAGACTTCGGGTCCGATGCCAGGGGAGGTCACGATGGCACGACCGGCGTCAAACCGGACCCGGGATCGGATCCTTGAGGCCCTACTGGCGCCGTGGCTGGAGCAGACGGCGTCAAACGCGATGGGGCCCCTTCTGACTCAGCGGGGCCAGAGGGTTCACCTGCAAGGTCGTTCCGCTCAAATATGCGGAGCATGGCCTCGTAAAATTCTTTTATTTTAGCGGGAGTCGCTCCGGCTCCTGGAAAGGGTGGGAGTCTCCGCAGGACCGTGCCTAGAGCATCGGTGCTCCTTACCTCTTTCGATGACAGACATCAGCCGAGGTCAAGATGAAGTCTGCTTGGACTTCTTCTTCTTCTTATACCTCTTCCCTAAGTGTCCCGAGGACCTCGAGTGGGATGAAGAGGTCTTAGGGCTCCAGGAGCGGTCCCGCGGCCTCCTCTTATTCGATCAGGACTGGGACCTCTGCAGGGTCTCGCTGGACGGTGTCGACTGCCGGGCCATGAGGAGCTTCATTGCTTGCTCCTCAAGACCTTCGGAGCCGTGGCCCCGCAGTCAGAGCATGACTTCGAGTCGTGGTCTTGCTCGAGACACGAGAGACAGACGAGGTGGGAATCGGTGACCAACATCATGCAGTGGCAGGCATCACATGGCTTGAAACTAGTCTTCCTCAAAGACATACCTCGCACACGAAGTGGAATTTTTATTCGAATTCGACAAAAGTCAAGAAAAAAACCTGCCAAAAAGAGGCAGAGGGGTAGCTCTTCCCGGATCGGCGCTTAACTGGCACGGAAAGAAAAGAACCGACGTCCACATGCGGCGCCTATATAGGCACCGCGACGTCATAACCGACGCCGACGTCACGCGGAACCGAATGAAGCCACCCGACGCCGCGCCTAAGGGGTATTGCTCAGCAAAAGTTTCTGGATCCAGCCCGACGCCTGGGAAATTCAACGGTAAGAAATCTGCAACTAGAAGTCTCTATCAGATATAACACTTTCTGCTAGTTATAAACAACAGTTATCTCCAGGAAATGCACATAACATACCTTTGCCAATCAGTTCCGGTTCTACGTTGCACTTCTCGCCAGATTTAAGAGTAGTGGCAAGGGTTCGAACAGTGGAATTGATCAATTCAGGTTCACGATGAAATGCCAATATCTCTGCCAAGTGCATGAACCCAGTTCGAACTACAAAAAACATGAGAATCACTTGAATAACTAGGAGGAACATAAGCCATCCTTCCATATGCCCATACAAGAACACAAATAGAGTTAGTGTTGCAGGTATTGTCAGTATCACAAAAGCACAGATGAAATGTCAGAAACTAACAGCTAGAAACACAATAAAAGAAAAAAAGGTGGGACAAAATAAACAAAACTCTATAGAACTATCTCTCAAGATCATCTACCCAACACTCCCAAGAAACAATTAAAAGAGCTTCCAAAATGTAACGCACATACTGGTGTATGGGCCTGGATTGCCAAAGTGCAAGAAGAATGTAAAATGCAGCAGGTAATAATCCGCAAGCATTGGAAACATACATAATGTACCCATAGGGAAGCCCCATTTCCATAGTTCATATATGTTTTACCCTAAATCCTCCCAAATTTGACATCCATACGCAATACAAAGATTTTACAAAATCAGTATACTAATCGATACTCAACCAATGAGCACTTTCTAGTTCGAGCAAATTGAAAAAAGAAAGCACTGATTAATAACCAAAATATGTGGGCTTCAGAATTACAGATCATTTTGTGGAAAAGGTTTTTCCAAATCTCAAACTCTCACTAAAAAATGTTCAATTCAAAAGATGGCACCTTGCCAGGAAGTCAGTTACATTGAAGGGCTGTGCTGAGTAAAAACAAAGACTATATAGTGAACAATGTAAAACATCAAATAAGAAAGTCAAAATCAAATTAAGATTCAATTCCACAGCTAGGGCTAGAACAACGCCCACACTCATTCCAGTTCCATACCATCAGTTATTCTGTGCTTCGAAGAGTAATGCGCAGCAAAGGACTTAATTTGGCCACGGAGTGGCCCTTCTTCCACAGCTGAGTTCTCCAACCAGTGAAGCATTTGCATGAGAACCTTGAAGAACAGTGAAGAGAAGGCAGTATCCTGTGGAACGCAAAGCTGAAAGGAAGTCAAAATAAACATACATGTTGTGAATTACACAGCAGAGGAAAAAAGAAGCCAGCCTTTGATCTGGTAAAGGGTTGGTGAAATGAAGGATGGTAGGGTATGCCTTAAGAAAAACAAATACACCGTGGTAAGCATTTTTACAGAGACAAATGCGCAGGACAGCGCACCTCTGCTTAAACAGCGATACGTGTTATGTTCTTCCAAGAACTATATAGCTCTTCCTCAAATGAAAAGGTACTTAAATGTTCTGAAATCACTTTCCACAAACTTATCTATAACTGCAGATCTAGGTATTACAAAGAAGGAAAATGTTACTTACTGTGTAAGCATCTATTTGTAACTTGAAGTATTGTAGATTCACATGCTTTGCATACTTCTGCCATCTAGTGCTGGGCTCAGACATTACAAGTTGCTTCTCTTCGAAGAAACTGAATAACTGGATGTTGTGCAACTACTTCCTTAGCGTTTGAATGCACATGGACACTGACTTCACCCTTAGATAGTTTTCTGCTCAGCGGATGAAAGTGGAGTGCTAAAAGTAGTAGGTATGTGTCCTGCAGTATGTATTAAAGAAGATATATGCATTTATTGTAAGAAAC
The DNA here is from genome assembly GCA_963921515.1 of Calotriton arnoldi. Taxonomy (NCBI): domain Eukaryota; kingdom Metazoa; phylum Chordata; class Amphibia; order Caudata; family Salamandridae; genus Calotriton; species Calotriton arnoldi. The sequence goes on along the minus strand of CAWUFW010001119.1, from coordinate 2,574,782 downwards.
ATGTGCCATGACTGCCCATTTACATGGAGGCGGGTAGGTGCACATGAACCTACAGCACTACAAGATACGAACAGATGATTACAGGGTAAGAACCATTTTCCATTTGTAGCATGTGTGGCTTTAGATGCACATGCTTTGTTTGCATCAACTGTAAAGCAGTTTCTTCCTTGCAGGGCATAAGAGGAAGCTAATGTGGATGTTTGAAACAATGTTCTTAAAATAGCCTGGCCAAACACAGTTAGCTGGCAAGCTAAGATGTCGACACAATAATGCTCTGTGAATGTGTGTGGTGTTAACCAAGTAGTAGATTTGCAGTTATCTGCTTTAAGATGGCTACCTAGGAAAGCCATACTGGCACCCTTCATGCGTGTAGAGTGAACCGTAGGTGGTATAGAGAGTACAAGTTTTGCCTTTACATAAACAGTCTGAATACATTTAACAATCCACTTTGCAATACCTACCTTAGAGATAAGATGTCCTTTACAAGGTGTAGCAAAGCCTACAAAAAGTTGATTGGTCCTTCGAAAAGGTTTTAGTCTTACATGAGTGTGAGAAAGTGCCATCTTTCTTGCATGGTATGCCCCCACTTTTTGCTGAATTGCTGATGTGCTTTGACTGAGTGTGCCCTGGGCTCCTGCTAACCAGGTACCCAGGGCCTGTGTTCCTTCCCTAAAACTGCATTGATGCCTACACCCAATTGGCATCCCTGGCCACAGGTCAGCCCCTGGTAAATGGTACCATGGGTACCCAGGGCACTGTGACCAGGGAAGGCCCCTAAGGGCTGCAGCACTTGTTGTGCCACCCTTAGGGACCCTGTACCTTTACACACACACACACACACTGCCCTTGCAGGCTGCGTGTCTTGGTGCAGAACAAAAGTGAAGAGTCGACATGGCACACATCCCTGTGTGCCATGCCTACAAACCACTGCCCTGGCCTAGGTCAGCGACCCCTCTAGCTGAGTGCACTATGCCAGTGGTGAGGGCACAGAGGCATGAGCCCTGTGCCCCTACAGTGCCCAAGTCCATTCTTGGGCATTGTAAGTGCAGTGCTGCCATTAAGAGTATATGGTGCTGGGAGTCTGTCATTACGAACTCCACAGCACCATAATGGCCCCACTGAAAACTGAGAAGTTTGGTATCAAACTTCTCAGCACATTAAACCCACACTGATGCCAGTGTGGGATTTAATGTAAAATGCACTCCAGAGGGCATCTTAGAGATGCCCCCCTGAAACCAACCCGACCTCCAGTGTCAGTGGCTGCCCAGGCTGCCACCACCAGACATGTTTCTGGACCCCTGGGTCGAGAGCCTCTGCTCTCCGGGGCCTGAAACAATGCGCATCCTGGGGCGAGGTGCCAAAGCCTCCTCCCCCAGGATGGGCAGGGGAAGCTTCAAAGGCCTGCCGCCTTTTGAGCTTCCCCAGACCATTTGCTGCTCCCAGCAAACTGGTCCCCACTGGTTCTACCCACACTTCTGGGCGGGAGAACCGGCGGGAAAACCAGAGGTAGGAAATGGGTTGTGCCCACCTCTGCCAACTCCACCCCTAAGGTGGGGGAGGCGAGGTGAAGCACAAACTCGAGTCCCCGCCATCTTGAGGATGGGGGGACCCAGCCAACCAGGGACAGGCTCCTGCCCCCCTCCCACTGGAGAGTGGCAGAATAGGGGGTGTACCCACCCCAGGGAAGGGACCCATTGGTCCCTGCCCTTACCTACCTGTAACCACCCCTAAATTCGGTATTTAGGGGCTCCCTGAACCTTCCTTCCGCAGTTCCAGATTCCGAAACAAGAAAGAAGAACAAGAAACAAGAAGACCTGCCGTGCAGCTGCTCACAAGAGGAAGACACCAACTGATTTGGCCCCAGCCCTACCGGCCTGTCGACCCTCGAACCTGCTCCTGCTAAACCCCGGCGTCTCCAGTGGTCAGCAACCTCACAAACCCCGGAGGACCGGACTGCCTTGTGACTCGAACTACCTGGGACTCCCAAGAGCAGTGGTACTGCTCAAAGCAAGCAACAACCCCTGGTGCCAATCGCGAATCCTGCACCCACCGAACCCGGCCTGTGCCTGAGTGGGCAAATACCACGAGGACGTCCCCCCGGCGACTGTGACCCAGAATCCAGCACCCAAGGACCCTCCTCGACGCTCCTGACGACGCCTGCAGCCTCAGAACCAGGGACCCCTCCAACCGCGACCAGCCGAGGGTAAGATTTCCGACGCCTAAAGACACCCCTGCACCCGACGCCCCACGGCCTCCTGTGCCCAACTCCTGGGTGCCTACCCTTCCCACAGCTTCCCAACTTACCTCTCGAAGTGGTGGTCGCACCTGAAGAATCACCGTCCCAGAGCTTGCAGTCTTTGTTCGTCACGCAGCTTTCCCATTGAAAACCATTCGGCGCCCGACGGCCCAAAAGCCCACTGCACCCGGCCGCCCCAGTGCCGCTGAGGGTGCACCAACTACCCTGTTCTACTTCCCCATTTACCCTGAGCAAGTGACCCGGAGCCCAGCTCCCACAGCCGCGTGGCCTGCTAGCCAGCAGCCACCAACCAAGGGCCCCCTGCCTGCCATAGGATAACATTGGGCCTAACTCGCTCTGCACCCAGCCGCCCCTGTGCCGCTGGGGGTGAAACAACTGTACTTACCTGACCTTGAGAGACCCCTGAGTCTATGCCCAAAATCTTAACTTTGCCAGTCAAGTACTTACCCAAAAGCCGATAACTCACTTTTCTTCCATAGGGTAACCTTGGCTGACATCACCGGAAAATTCTTCTAAGTGCGGAGTTTCTCAACTTTAAAATATTCACCTAAAATCAACAGAGTAACGAAAACGGAAATACTCACCTGCTATTCGGAGAGATCCCAGTGCTGGATCTTGGTGCCCAGCACTGACCCTGAAAAGTAATCACAACGTTACTTACCGCTAACTCAATTTTCTTCCATAGGGATCCATTGACTGGTTTTCTGTGAAATTTCTTCTAAGTGTCCACTTTTGAAATACCAAAATATTGCTTAAAAATCACAACAGTAACGAATTCCGATTTACTCACCTGTTATCAGGAGAGACCTCAGTGCTGCATCTTTTAGTCCAGTACTGACCCTGAAAAGTAATTTTAACTGTATTTACCAGTAACTTGAAATTCCTTCCATAGGATATCATTGCCTGCTTTTTGCTGAAAAAGTTTCTAAGTGTCGATTTCTGAATCTCACAAATATTCTTTAAAAATCGTGCCAACGATACAAACGTAATTACTTGCCTGTTTTAGATAGATATCCCCGTGCTGAACCTGAGAGCCCAGCACTGGATTACAAAAGTAACGTAAACATACTTTACCTGCAAACTGAATTTCCTTCCATAGGATAACATTGGTAATTTTACCTAGAAAAGTTTCTGTGTCAACTTTTAAAATACAATAATATTCCTTCAAAATCACTACTGTAACCAAAACGCTTTTACTTAACTGTTTACAGGAAGTGTCCCGGGTCTGAATCCAAGATCCAGTCCTGTGGTTAGAAAAGTAATCCACAAAGTAATTAATTGCATTTAACTAAAACTTTCCATTGAGCTCAATGTTGCATTGTGTTTGACATTGTGTTGCCTTTTGCAACAACTGTGCCTACTGTAACCAAAAAGTCTATTGCCTATTTGAAAAGTGTTTAACTAAGGTAACCCATTCTGAGAAAGTAAATTTTGATACCTATTGTGGTTCTAAAATAAAACAACTATATTTTTATACAAACAATTGGCCTAGAGTTCAGTTCTTGAGTGTGAGACCATTTGCTGACTGAGTGTGTACAACAAATGCTTTACACTGTCCTCTGATACTGCCTTACTGCTCGACCAAGCTACCACTTTAGAGAGTAAGGTTATATCTAACTTTAGCCTCTGCCTTACCATTGGGGAACTGTGGACCCTATACACACTGTACCTTACTTTGGTGCAGTATATATAGAGCCACTTTCCTACAATGAGCACTTAATATCTGCAGTATGTAACTCTCTATCTGCAACCGTATCTAGTAGTGGAAAGAAAACGGTAAGCTCAATACTCTAACTGACATGAAAAGGTGAAACCTCTTTAGGTAAGAACGTTTTTTTTTTCCCAAGCACCACTCTGTCCCTGTGAACTTGTATAAATGTCTCTGTGATCGTAAGAGGTTGCATTTCACTAAATCGTCTAAGTGAAGCTTGCAGGAAGCTGGCTCTTTATATAGTGGACCAAAATGAGGTACCTTGTGTAATAAGCCCAGGCAAACCCCAATTGGTTTACAGAGGCACAAATGATTACCTAAATGCTTTCTTTTGTGATAGTGTGGGCAAGCAGTTAGGCTTATCAGGGGGCAGCATTTATTACACACAGAAAGGCAGTAAGTGAGACACACACACACAATAAAGAAATCAGACATCAATTGATAACAATAACAGATTTTTATATGATTTTAGATACTAAGATCATAGGAATCAGGTAAGTACTTTTGGAGAAATGAAATTATACATGTTTCAAAAGTTCACACTTAGAGCAATTTCTGGAGCGGTAATGTTATCCTATTGGAAATAAACATATACTGCATTCAGGCACTTGTCAGCGACTTAAGGGACCCTTCTCCTGGACTTAAGGTGAGCACTGGGCAAGGTCCAAGGCAACACCAACAGGTCACCTCAGGCAGCACTGGGGCGGCCTGTTGCAGAGGTGTGTTTCAGAGTTGAGTGTCCCGTTCACTTCAATGGAGAAAGGTCTGGTTGAAAAGAGGCTGCAAGCTGGGACTGAGGGGTCAGCCCAGTTGGTCCTCGAGATACTCGTGCACGAAGGGACCCCGTTGGCACAGTCACCTGCCTCAGACTCAGTATATGGGGCGCGGGTGCAGAGGTATTTTAAGGTGTCGGGTGGCGGCAGTTGGCGGCTCACTCTTTGTCTAAGTTCTGCAGAAAAGGGGCAAACAGGACAGCTGGGCCAATATCGATGTGTCGCACTGTCCCCGAAATCCCTCGACGTACAGATCAGTCTTCCTCAGTGTTGGTGTCCGAGCTGGACACAACAAGCCTTGGTTGCTGCAAAGGGTCCGGTGCCCCAGGTATTGGTACTGTGCATCTCCAGTCAGTCCTGATGTCCCCACACTTGGGGGGAGGAAGGATCGGACCTTTGAGAGCATGGTCCAGGTAAGTGACAGGGCAGTGAACCGGACCTTCCCTCTTTGGTGCCTGCGGCTGCAGGGGAGTACCTCCTCTACTCCAAGGGAGTTCTCTGGCAATTTGCGAAGCACTGGCAGCCCTTCGTTTTCCTCCTTTTAGCCAAGTGTAGAGTGGTTATGACGTGGGGAAGACGGTTGGCACCGAAAGAGAAAGATTGGCTTCAGGATGCGGCCTATTGTTCTGATCAATTATTGCACTTTTGGAGCATGTCGCAAAAATATCGCCCAATAGATATCTGGGAACCCCTGTTAAGCTATCTGAGATCCCAAGACGACACTGGTTCAACAGCACCTCTGATTCACCCCCCAGGCTAGGTTAGATAGCTTGACACAAGTCTGAACACTAGAATAAACAAGTTGTACATCTGTATAGTCAAAAGTTTTTTTTTACTGTAATACAAATAGCCGATGTCCACTGCTAGACTTATATTGCTTATACTTGTGTTGTTAACGACAAAAACATTAACATGCAATGGTCTCGCATAGAATGGTTGCTGATGTTGGCTGGCCCTAATAACAACTGTTGATGATCCGCAAATTGCAATGCATTTTTCTTCTTTTTCTCCACTAAGCTGCACACGTTCTTTTAAGTTGTTGCACCAGGCCTGACTAAATATGTACGGATGTACGGTTTAAAAATGCTGGAAATGTGGCCATGCAGGCTAAATGTTTGTAAAGGTACACAAATGGCAATAATTTTTTTTTTTTTTAAAGTATGAGGATGAATCCCGCACTTTGTAAAAATGGCCACTTTTGGAAAAAACAAGTTACTTACCTGTACACTGTGGTTCTCCAGTATTGATATCTTTTATAGATTCACATGCTTGATTCTTCCCCGTCGTCATGGTGGGAGTCCCACGGTAACAGTAAAATAGCAGTATCAAAGTTTAAAACGTAATCTCCCTTGAAATTCAATAGCATTTAGTAACCAGCTAACCTCATTGAAGTACATCCAAACTCCAGCCAATCCCATCACAGACCCAGAGTATCCATCCCCTGCAGAGCCACCATACCTCAGATTTCGAGCACGAGTGCAGTTAGTAAAAAGATAGAGGTATGGAAGGTGAACCTGGAAGGGGAGGACGGAGTGCTGCATGTGAATCTATAAAAGATATCAATACTGGAGAACCACAGTGCACAGGTAAGTAGCTTGTTTTTTCTCCAGTATTGTATCTTTTATAGATTAACAAGCTTGAATCAGAATTGCAAGCAGTACATAAGAGGTAAAGGAGGTGGGAAGAACAGGTGAACCATCCCACCATGCAACCATAAAACTATAACCAGAATCGCAAGCCAATAATGCAGTACCTACATATATAAAAATATAAACATATGTCTAAATACAAAGAGAAAATACTCAAACAGCACCATAAGATGAAATAATGAACCTCTATGAGACAAGGCCTACCTTATGCGAACAGACGTCGTAAGGCCGCTTGGACAATAGCAATATCCGTCTTCCGCCAGGCATCCAGGCAGTAGTGCCTTGTGAAGGTATTGACGTTCGTCCATGTCGCAGCCCTGCAGATGTCAGGTAAAGACACTCCGGCAGACAGGGCCGAGGACGTTGCCATCTTCCTGGTGGAGTGGGCAGTAACTTTAGACGTTAGCGGGTGTCCTGCTTTCTCATGACAGAAAAGTATAGTAGAGGAAACCCAGCATGCAATAGATGCTCTAGTCAAGGTCTGACCCTTCCTAGGGGCAGAGAAGGCGATGAGGAGCTGGGTAGATTTACGAAAGGGTTTTGGCCTTTGTGAGTAAAACTTCAAGCAACGCTTGATGTCCAAAGAATGGAGAGCTCTCTCTGTCAGTGTAGACGAAGGAAAAAAGGACGGCAGGACCACCGGTTCATTTATGGTTTAATTCTTTTTATTAAGAGCTGCGAAAGGTAAGTGCACATTATATGGGTCGCGCAGGACCTGGCTTGGATATTTATTTAAGAGTTTTATATAGCGCTGGCCAGACCCGAGGGTATCGGAGCGCTTTACAACATACGTATCAAGGAAATCACACAGTAACGCAGTAGTATCAAGGAAAACACACAGTAACGGGGTAGTATACATAGTGGTTCATGGCGCTTCGGAGGTCTGGGCACGCTGTGCCGCATTAAGTCAAGGAAGTCTGATGGAGTATTGGCAGTGTGCACGTTGGCTCAAGCCAACCTCCTTTAGGGATGGGGGGGCGAGGGAGGTGTTCGGTGGCTTGGTGGAGGTAGATGTCTTGCTGGCAGAGAATCGGGCTGCTGCCAGGTTCCAGCTAGTGAGCTCCGGCGGCAGGTAGCGATACAGGAGCGAACGATTGAGAAAGAGGTCTTTGAGCTGCATTTTAAATTTTGGGAAGGATGGGGTAGTTCTGATGTGGACTGGGATGGAATTCCAGATTTTGGGTGCATTTCCAGAAAAGGAGCGGGCTGCGGTTTTTTGTTTACGGGTTTTCGGTGGGATGAGGAGAAGCATATTGGAGCTCCTGAGGGTCCTTGTCTGACCGGCCTTCTTAAGTTTGGAGGCCAGGTAGGCTGGTTTCCCTGTGTGTAGGGCTTTGTGCGTGAGGCAAGCAGTTCTGAAGTTGACACGCATTTCGACTGGGAGCCATTTTAGCTCTTTGAGTGCGGGTGATATCTGGTCGTATTTCTTTGCTCCTGTGATCATTCTGGCTGCTGCGTTGAGCGTTGTTCTGAGGGGAGCTAAGTGGCATTTAGCTGTGCCTGTGAGGGCTGCGTTCCCGTAGTCTAGTCTGGACAGCACCAGTGATTGAGTGGCCTGTTTGAGGTCATTGGGCGGGATGAAGGGTTTTATTTCGTTGAGCAATTTCAGGTTGAGGAAGGCGCTCTTTGCGGAGTTCGATGTGCTTGACCATGTCTAGTTTTGGATCGAGAGTGATTCCCAGCGATTTTACGGAGTCAGCTAGGGTGATATTGCCGTTGAGGGCGTCAATAGCTTTAAGCCATTCTATGATTTGGGGGTTCTCTTTTTTGTTAGAGATGAGGAGGAATTCCGTTTTGTCTTGGTTGAGTTTCAGGTGATTAAGAGATAGCCAGTGTTGGACTTCACTAAGGGTGTTGTTGAGTCTTTGAATGTCATCGATGGAGGAGGTTTCGAGATAGATCTGGGTGTCATCTGCATATAGGTGGAAGGGGATGTTGTTGTTTTTGAGTATGGTGGTGAGGGGTTCCATGTAGATGTTAAAGAGTTGAGGGGAAAGAACTGACCCTTGGGGGACACCTCTGCTGACGGGGTGTAGGTCTGACGAGAAGTTTTTGATTTTTATTCTTTGTGTGCGGTTCTGGAGAAATGAGGAGAACCTCTGTAGGACCACCTCTTCCGCACCTAGCCTTTTTTTAAGTACTTGGATGAGTAGCTTGTGGTCAACCGTATCGAAGGCTGCCGATAGGTCTAGAAGTATGAGTAGGCAGCATTGGTCCGTGTCTAGTGACTTGTGGATGTCGTCTATGATGTTAATGATTGCTGTCTCTGTACTGCAGCCTTGTCGGAAGCCCGATTGGTGGGGGTCCAGGAGGTTGATGTTGTCCATGTGTTGGGTCAGTTGTAGGAGAACACACCTTTCCAGGATTTTGGATAGGAGAGGAAGGTTGGAAACGGGTCTGAAGTTGTTCAAATCATTAGTGTCCAAGCCTGTTTTTTTAGAAGTGGTGTGACTTGGCCGAGTTTGAGGCAGTCTGGAATGGATCCGGTTCTCAGGGAGCTGTTTATGATTTTGCTCCAGAGCGGGGCTAGGGATATAAAGCAATATAACAGTATCTCGAAGTAAACAGTTAACATACGTCTCCCACCCACCACCCGAAGAATTGAAAGGAGGAAAGGAAAAGAGAAAGCGTAATCCACCCATGGTCCAGTTTGGTGATATAGCGTTAGGCCAGGCAGTGTGTCAGTCCTGGTATTCGTACAATCACAAAGCGGGTTCTGGTGCTGTTAAGCGTAAGAGACGCAGATATCTCGCATAGGTCAGTTCTCCAAAGTCTTGTGCGAGCAGGGTGAGAAATGGCTGTATAGGTCGCTGAAGGAGGATCCTTTCCCGGCCAGAGTAACAGAGATCTTTTCCATTCCCAAGACGTGCCATAGACGGTGATACCAACCTGTGTGTGCAGGAATGCGTGGGGTCCTCCAGTGAATCAGTATGTTCTGGACGGCTGTGCCTAGAGCTCACCGGTTCATTTAGATGGAACGTGGTAGGTACTTTGGGGATGAAGGAAGGATTAGTGCAGCGTACCACCCTATCCTGTTGAAACTGTAGGTAAGGCTCCGTTGCAGCGAAGGCCTGAATTTCACTAATGCGTCTAGCAGGCATGATGGCTAAGAGAAAAGCTACCTTCCATGAGAGATACTTCAAATCTCACTTGTGAATTGGCTCAAAGGGTGATCTCATGAGATGCAACAAAACAATGTTTAGTTGCCAGAGAATCGGAGGGGGTCGAATTGGTGGATAAGTTCTAAAAAGACCCTTCATAAATTCTTCCACCAGTCTGTTGGACCATAGAGACAACTGGTTTGAACGCCTCCTATATCTAGAGAGCGCCGCTAAGTGTACTTTAATCGATGAGTGGGAAAGACCAGCCATGGCCAGAGAGAAGAGATAGGGCAAAACTTCTTCTGAAGGGGGCGAGAGAGGATGACAAGAGTGCTTAGCACACTAGGAGCAGTATTTTTTCCATTTAGCCAAGTAGCACTTGACTGTAAAAGGAGCTCGGACTTTGCTAAGTATTGAACGGCACTCTTCAGAGAGAATTAAGTCCCCAAACTCTGTGTGGTGAGGAGTCAAGCCGACAAGTGAAGTGTGTGAATCTGCGGATGAACCACCTGGCCTTGGTCCACGGAAAGCAGATGTTCCGTTGGTTGCAGACGGATTGGTGAAGACTCTGATAGGCGAAACAGCTCTGTGTACCAGTACTGTCTTGCCCACGCTGGGGCAATGAGAATAATGCAGCAGGGTTGCCGTTTGATTTTCTGAAGAACTTTCATAATGAGCGGGAACGGAGGAAACGCGTAAGCAAATGTTACTTCCCAGGAAAAGTGGAAGGCGTTCCCTACAGAACCTGGTTATGGAAATCTGCTGACGTAAAATTTGCATTTTTTGTCGAGTGATGTAGCGAATAGATCCAGGGTTGGTAACCCCCAGCACTGAAACACCCTTCGTAGCTGCACGGCGTCCATCTCCCATTCGTGACACTGTTTGGTGTCCCTGCTGAGGGATTCGGCCCATTCGTTCTGCACTCCTGGAACGTGCTGGACTTGTATAGATATGTTGTGGTAATTGAGCCATTTCCAAATTCGTTGCGCTAGACTTGACAGTGCCAGAGTCCTCGTTCCCCCTTGTTTCTGCAGATAGAACATGGTGGTTGTGTTGGCTGTGCGGACGAGGATCGATGATCCCCTTATCCTTGGTAGAAAGGATCGGAGCCCTAGAAAGACTGCTTTTAGTTCCAACAGATTTATGTGACACAATGACTCTCGGTCCGACCACCTCCCTTGGACCTGAAGCTCCTGGAGGTGAGCTCCCCATCCTTCCATGGAAGCGTCTGTTGTCATTACCATCTCCGGTTTTGTTGGGAGGAAGGACAGGCCTTGAGAGAGATTGCTTCTGATTGTCCACCAGGACATCGCCATGGTCATCTCCGGCGTGATTAAGACTATGTCGTCAAAGGAGCCTCAAGATTGAATCCATTGAGACTCGAGCTGCCCCTGGAGAGGTCTCATCCACAATCGACAGTGTGGAATTAATGGGATGCAGGATGACATCATCCCCAACATCGACTTGTAAGTCCTCACAGAAACGCACCTTCTTGAGGAGAGGGACTGAGCCAACCTTTAAAGACGTGAGAGTCTTTCCTCTGTGGGAAAGGCCATTAAGCGGTTGGTATCCAAGATCGCTCCCAGGAACACCAGCCACTCGGAGGGAAGGAGAGAGGACTTTTCTCTGTTGAGATTGAGACCCAGAGAGTGAAAAAGTTGTAGATCGGCTCTAGTAGACTCTTTGGCACCTCAAAGGGATGGGGCTTTGACCAACCAGTCATCCAGGTAGGGAAAAACCTGGTGCCCGGATCGCCGAAGATAGGCTGCCACCGGCGCCAGACACTTGGTGAAAACCCTGGGTGCTGATTTTAGCCTGAAAGGCAGCACTTTGAATTGGTAATGGCAACCTGCCACTTCGAACCTGAGAAAACGCCGATGCTTCGGATGTATGGGAATATGGAAGTATGCATCCAGAAGATCCAGAGAGGTCATGTAATCCCCTGTGTCCAAGAAAAGAAGGATCTCCTGAAGCGACAACATCCTGAAAGGCTGACTTTTGATGAACTTGTTCAACAACCTGAGGTCCATAATTTTCCTCAATTTTCCTGTCATTTACTTTATCAGAAAAAAGCGAGAGTAGAAGCCTAGGTTGTGTTGACTGCGTGGCACCTCCTCGATTGCCTGCTTGTCGAAAAGGAGACCTATTTCTTTTTTGAGAAGCACCAGATGACAGTGAGCAGTCTTCCGGGAGGGAAATTCGGAGGTCGCTGAAGAAATTCCAGGGTGTGACCATGGTTGAAGACGTCTAACACCCATCGTCGGAAGAAATGGTATTCCATTGAACGGAGAATTTGGAGGAAGTTTGAGCCAATTGGAGTGAGACTGGGGTGACAGATGCCTGAAAGTTTTCATTGTCTTCTGCCTGCATCGTTAGACTTTCCTCCAGATGCGGGACGTCTGCGTGCTGGTGCTCTCGTGTAAGACGGTGTGGAAGTCTGACGAAAGGACTGCGCAGAATATTGCGGTCGGAAACCCTGCTGATAGTAAGGCTGAAAATGCTGCTGGAGCTGGGGCCAAGATGTAAATTGGCCTCTTCCTCAAAAAGAAGAAAATTTCTTCTGTTGCCGATTAGCCAAGGATTTAGCCGTGTCAGTGTTGGATTTAATAGACTGAAGCGCCTCATCCACATGCTTGCCAAAAAGGTATTCATCGTCGAACAGCATGTCAAGCAACTTACCCTGGACTTCCGGGCGGAACGTCGTTGCCTTGAGCCATCCCGGTCTTCGTAAAACGGCAGCACCCGCCATTTGTCTAAAGGCGGTAGAAGAGATGTCCAGCACCACATCGATGATCTCTGATGAGGCTCGCTCCCCCTCTGAGAGTATATCCCTCACTTCTTTCTTCTCGTCTTTGGGCAGAAATTCCAGTAAGGGAGAGATGTCCGACCACATCTGCCTGTCATACCTCCCGAGGATCGCCATGGCATTGGAGGCCCTGATGGCCGGCCGGTGCTGCCAATGCGGAAAATCTCTTTCCGATCATCTACCCTGCGCCCTTCCTTGTTCGGCGGCGCAGTACATGGTGATACAGGACTCTTAGATCTTCTTTGGGCGGCTTGCATTATCACAGAATCAGGCTTTAAATGGCCAATAAGGCATGCAGGAGAGTCCTCCGGTACCCTGTACTTTTTATCCAATTTCGTGATTACTGCAGGCACAGAAGCTCGAGTCTTCATCAGTTTGAGGCCTTCCTGCCACAGGAAATCAACAATAGGGATTGCCCTAATGGAGTGCTGCGTGGTGGCCTTGAAATCGTATAATAAGCACTCCGTTTGCTTGACAGGCATGGGGAGATCAAAACGTTTTGACGCCCGCTCTAAAAGGTCATGGAAACCGCCGATATCCGCCGGAGGAGAATCGGCCACTGGCAGAGTGGGAGAAGGCGGTGTGTGTGTGCCACATAGTCAAACCATTCGTCATGGACATCCGGATCCATTTGCTGCTCTCCTTCTTCCAGCTGCTGGTCACCACTGTCCAACGTTTGAACAGGAATCCGCAAAGGTGGTAGGATGTCTGCTTCAGCGGTGCAAGTGCAGCCTGCTGATCAGAGAGGACAACGGGATCCTCCTGTACAGGAGCTGGCCTTTGAGCAACATTAGCCTCCAGGAAGCGCTTATAGTATGTCTCTGAGCATCAGACGCAAGTCGGTGACTAGAGACATCAGCACATTAATGGAGGGTTCCTGCAGACGTTCCTCCTCTTCCTGCTCATAATAAGGATAATGCTTCTGAAAAGTGTCCAAGCACTACATGCCGGGGTGTTCTCTGTCCGAGAAGGAATATTCCCCTTCGAAATACCCTGAAGGGTCTTTCAGTGGCTCTTCATCCACAGATTCCTGGCACTTGACCCTAAGCTGTGAAGGGATATATATGGGATCATAAAAACCCTCATCCTCTGATTCCTCTTAGTCCAGGAGGCGAGTAGGAGGCAGCGGAGAGATCTTGGAGGAATCCTGCAATAGGGATGGATTGTCTTTGAAACGGGCAGGTCGATCCTCTTCGTCGACGCAATCCTCGACAGTAACACCGACGGTACGAGTTACTGCGTCAACGGTGTGGAGATGCTCCCGTCGATGACGCAGCGTCCAGCTGAACCGTCGACGGTGAAGCTCTCATCAACGTAGAACTTCTCATCGTTGCCGCCATCACCACCTCCGCTTTCGTCGACGCTACAGCCGTCATCGTCCTGACCGTCGAGGTCGTAGATGTCGCAGATGAAACAGTCGACGGTGCACTGGATACAGCTGTCGTAGAATGTTTCATCGCCGAGGCCGTCGATCGGTGGATTTTCTGTGAGGGAGTATGTGGAGCAGATGGAGGTGCAGAGCCAGATCTTTGCTGGGCATGAGATGAGCCAGGCTGCTCTTTTTTAGCCCTTTTCTTCACAGATGACTCCTCACTCAGACCTTGATTTCTATGGATCTCTCTGGACAGAAGGAGGATCTTCTTCCTTCCTTTTCTTAGAGGAGGCATGAGGCCTCTCCTCACTCTCGGAGTCAGAATCTTTTACAGATTTTCTCATTTGAAGCCAGAGGAGCAGTCTTACCTCACGATCCTTGAGGGTTTTTGAAGAAAAAGTCCGGCAGTGCTTACAGTCCCTGGGCTTATGGTCTGGTTATAGACAGTATAAGCACTCCTTATGTGGATCTTCAGAGAAAAGTCTGGCCATTCCACAAGTCTTGCAGGGCCTAAACAGCCCTTTTTTTAGACTCAGACATTCTGCAACACAGACAGAAAACATACACTCACTTTCCAACAGCACCTCAGCTGAAGAGAAGGTTGAAGAAAAGGAAACTGCTAGCTGAAAGTTGAAAAGGTCAAGGAAGAAACACTGTGACTGAGCAGAGCTCAGGGAGACTCCGTAACACTGACGTGCGGTAAGAAATCAGAGGTATGGTGGCCCTGCAGGGGATGGATACTCTGGGTCTGTGATGTGATTGGCTGGAGTTTGGATTTTCTTCAAATGAGGTTAGCTGGTTACTAAATGCTATTGAATTTCAAAGGAGATTAAGTTTTAAACTTTGATACTGCTATTTTACTGTTACCCTGGGGCTCCCACCATAACAACGGGGAAGATTCAAGCATGTGAATCTATAAAGTACGAGTTACTTACCTTCAGTAACTATGTATCTGGTAGAGACACAGTCTAGCCGCAGATTCCTTAACTTAGAATATCCCCAGGCGTCAGACTGGATCCGGAAAACTTTTTGCAGCAGCACCTCTGTGCGCCGGGGGGCGGCGCCGCGTGGCTCCGCCCTGACATCGTCCACGGACATGATGTCAGCGAAGCCATATAGGACCCCTCCCGGCGCGCTGACGTCAGTTTTCTTCGTAGAAACGTTTCCACGCCACAACACGGAGCCACCACCAAAAAAAAAAACTGTGAGAGTATGGGAACAGTGTGCGAAAAAGATGAAAATCAGTGAGACAAAAGAACCGAATGGTGAAAAACATCTTCAGAAACGACAGTGACAAGCACGGTTTCCTGAAAGCTATTGAAGGGAAAGAGCAAAGCAACGCTCTGAGAAGGAGCACCGCAAAAGCGAAGACAATGTCCTTCCCCTGAGGCAAAACAACATATGAAAGAATGCCAAGGCAGACGACAGAAAGCCTGCACCAGATGAATTGAAGGAAAAGAGCAGAGCAGGACACTGAGAAGCAGTCCCGCAAAAGGAAGACTATGCCCTCCCCGAGGCAAAATGACATACGAAAAGAATGTGAAGGCAGATAACAGAACGCCTGCAATCACAAGATCTAACCGTGACAGGCAAGAAAGCCCGGAACCACAGAAATAAAAATGAGCTATTAAGATCTGCAACACTAGGGATACCCTTTCCCCTTTAAGAGATCCATTGGACTGAGGAACAGGCCAAGAGACCTCAACCAACTGACTGTAGGAGAGTCAATGGAGAAGGTGGGAGGGAGGGAAGAAGAACATCAGAAGGCCCCACACTGGAAGAACCAAGGTGTAGGGATGTAGAAGGATACCTGAACCCACCGCCCAATCACGATATTGGGAGGAGCAGAACAAGTACACCAAATGAATCACCCTACCGTGGAGGGAGGGGAAAGACGTCACCCCGCAGGAAGGCAAATCCACCCAGAGGGAGGTGATTGCATAAAACCGAACCTGAAAAGGTCCTCGCAGAGCGGGGAGGATGGGCGGGCGTTAAGGAATCTGCGGCTAGACTGTGTCTCTACCAGATACATCGTTACCGAAGGTAAGTAACTCGTACATCTGATAGAGACATCTAGCCGCAGATTCCTTAACTTAGAATAGATACCAAAGCCATACCCCATAGGAGGAGGGTCTGCGACTGAACCCCACTAAGTTCCAAAGGGAACCCAATCGTCAACAAGTTGACTAAACACAGTGGGGGCAGCAATGCCAGAGTGGCCAACATTAGACCTGGAAGCTCCGTAAGGAGTGGCAAACTATGGGAGGCAAGGCATCACAAGCCCCCGAGGGGCGGCATGAAAGTCCTTTTGTTCATACAGGATTGAAAGGGAGCACAGAACCAGAAGGTAAGTGCGGAATGCGACAGTCGATTACTTCAGAAAAGAAGAGGAACTGATCGCAGGGGCCGAGGGATCCGTAGGATCCAATGGGTCTGGAAAAGAGAAAGGTCCAGCGAGAGGGCAAGACGGTACAACCGAGTCCGAGCATAAGGGTCGAACATGCACAACAGTGGAAGAAGCACTGTGGAAGCGTACCAGCCAGGAAGTGAGGACAACAGCAGTAGGATGCTGAGCATGCCCAGGAAGAGCCTGTGTAGTCGAGACACAAGACTCGCCATCGCCCAAGCGCCCCTTCACAAAAGGGATGGGAAAGGGCGGAGAGCAAAAGAAGAATGGCATATAATCAGGCGATAAAAAGAGTAACGCATGCGGGGGACATAAGTACACAGTAGAGACCGTGTGTACCGCTAGAACCAGACCACGTAAAAGGAAAGGCACAATGGAGCGCCGCGAGTAATAGCGTAGATGCGAGAGACGCATCCCCAGGTAGTCAACCTGTGAAAGGGAGCCGGCAAACTGCACACATATAGAAGGATTGCTCCTACAGGAAAGTGGAGGCCAAGACCACGGACACCGCAGCAAGTACCTAGCCTGCGTGACCCTGAGTTGCGTGTAGAACGCCAAGCAGAACAAACATCAAGAGAGGACTCAGCCATGAATGATGTGTTGTTACAAGAAAGCAAGAGCGCATCATAGGTACCAACAGCTATGTTGGATCTGAAGCAATGTCTAGAACTATAAGCGACACCAGCTCTCGGCAAGGAGGAGCCACTGTCCCCGCGAGATGGACTGGAAGACTGAGTAGTACAGTAAAGAGTCAGGACGAAACAGAGAGTAACAGGAAGTGTGTACAGATGTACGTATAATACCACACAGACCAGAGAATGGCCTGAGGAGAACACTTCCACAGAGAGTAGCAGCCCAAAGTAGAAGCATGACAAACTCCAGCACGGAATGCAACAGGGGAATAGGAAACCCTTGCCGGGGAAGCGCCCGTGACAGTAGGGCACAGGGCAATGCACAGGAAGGAATAATGTGCCGAAGACACCACCATGTAAGAATGAAGTCCAAACTGGACTGAACTACAAGAAAGAACCACTCATCGCAGAGAGGAGAGTAGAACCTGGCATCGCAGAAGCGGAAGGAAAGCGGAAGCCCTCCGTGACAGCGAACCTACCAGGGAGCATCCACTGGACGGCCATAGAACACAGAAGAATGGAGCCGAGGCAGACCTGCGTGCCCGGGGGCAGCAACAGGGCCCCGCTCTGGGGCCGTACACAGGTGGGACGTCCGCAAGAACGATGTTAGAAGCGGGATCCGAACCCACGCCTCCAGAGGAGACTGCGACCTGAACGCAACGGCTTAGACCACTCGGCCATCCCAACTTGCCCGAAATGGAAACAAGGTGGTCTAAGGGACAGTGGCTGACGATAAGGGTAGCCAAGAAAAAGCCAAGGAGGGCCAAGCTGAAAAGACCCTCCTTGAAGAGGCAAATGAGGCAGAACCTCCACAAAGTGAGCATCTGTAGATGCAGGGGATGGCCACAGACCATCCGCAGACCCCATCAGAGGGACAATAGAACGATGCCAACCAGTGGGCCGCAATAAGGCAGAGGAACGGACCACAACAGCAGAAAAACTACAGTCACATCCGCAGGGCAGTCGCTTGAAAAAGACTCCACAGGAGCCTACCAAGCCGTCCGCGTGAGGGAGGCAGCTATACAATAGCCATCGAATACCCCACATAGGGTAAGTCCCAACCCCAACAAGGGGCACTCTTGAGCGTAAACCCATAGACAGAGGATCAACAGAAACATAAGCAGCCTTTTTAGCTGCAATAAAGAGAAGCAACCACGGCGAGAATCCGCCGAGGCCGTCTGGGTATTACATCATGAACCCAGGGCCCACATTAAGCAGAGACAACTACTGCATAGGGATGGAAAAAGTCAGCAAACGGACTAGAACAGCAAAATCATGGCAGGTCAGACTCGAGGTGGTTGACCGCTGAGTCCGCATGGTGGTCAAAAAGGGACACTCCATCAAACGGCAAATCCCGAAGACTCTCCTGAACATTATCAGGGAAACCCCCTTCGCGCAGCCAGGCATGGCGACGCAGAGAAATGGACCTGGCCATCGCCCGACCAACCGAGTCTGTGGTGTCGATGGCCGACCGAATGGTAAAGTGTGCCATTTCTTGGCCTACATGAAGGAGACGAGCCAGGTCAGCGCGAGGACTGTCTGGGAGAGTGGGAAGAAGACAATCGACGGAGTCCCAAAGGGCACAAGAAGCCTGGGCAAACACGCAAGCCGTGTTCAGAGCACGGATGCCCGAACTAGTGGACGCAAAAATATGGCGGCCACATGCCTCCAACCAACGAGACTCCCTAGTGGGAGGCAGAAATGGAAGAGGAGAGGAAGGCTACGTGGCAAAAGCCACCTGGACTACTCTGCCCTGAGCCCCAGGATGGAGAGACAAACAGGCAAGGTCCCCTGGAGCCGGACGATGCCGATGCGCGACGGCCCGATCCACAGGGTCTCCCGAGGAGGGCCGTGCCCAGGTGCCAAGAAGGGTGTCCAACAACAACCCGCCAAAAGGCAGCAAGGGCTCCATTTCCATCGCCCCCTGGTGGAGAAGATCCAATAATGGATCAGAAGGCAAGGAGACCGATGGGGGGTGCAAGTGTAAAATAGCTGCAGCCCTGCGAATAGCCCTTGAAAATGCTGCACCAGCCTCAGTAGGCACTCTGGGTGGCGATAACAGGTCATCGGTAGGGGATGGTTGCAAGCTAACGCGCCCAGCAGCTGGAATAGCAAGGGGCCATTGCCCACGGGGCATCGGAGACAACCCTGGGTGCTCCGGGTCCGTGTCCTCTTCAAACAGAGGAACAACAGGGACCGGCGCCTGCACCGGCGTCGTACCGATGTCGACTTCAACAAGAGGCGACCCGGCCATGTCACGGACCGGCGTCTACGTTCCCTCCACTGAGATCTGCGGAGAGGGAGGATGTCGACCAGGAGTCGACATTCGTGGTGCAGCCGCCTCCGATGTCGACGCAGGGAGCCGCAAAGGGCTATGCGGAGACGGGGCAGAACGGCTCGACGTCTGAAGGGGAGGCCCCTCCGGGCCGTGTCCTGACGTAGCAGCGACTCCGGATTCGGAGTCGAGGCACTCGGCCGGCGCCGAGGGCGAGCCCGCCGGCGAAGATCCGACCTGAGTGCCTATCTCCTCTGTGGGGCCCGAAGGCGCGCCAGGGAGAGGAGGTGACCCAAAGATGGAGTGCAGAGCCTTGGAGTAGGCTTCCATCTGGGACCGAGTCGCCCCCGCACCGGGAAAGGGTAGGTAGACGGGGCTGGACTCCTGGGGGCCCGTGTCCGGACTGGAACGGGAGCAATGGGCCCCGTCGTCACGTTTATGTGAGGCCGACGACCTCCGTGACTTGTGCTTACCTTTGTCCGGCGGACGACGTCCGCGGGAACGACTCCGTGAGCGGATGCGAACAGAAGACCCAGCCCGAGAGTGCGATCGGCGCGGAGGGCGAGAGCGGGACATCCGGGCGGCCAACAGCTTCATCCGGCGCTCCCGCAGGGACTTCGGCCGCATCTGCCAGCAGGCGTCACACTCCTCAGAGTCGTGGTGCACTCCGAGGCACCACATACAAATGGCGTGCGGATCTGTAGCCGACATCTGCCGCGCACAGGTCTCACGCCTTATAGCCCGAAGGCATCACACACTGTTCCCTGACGCCAAAGGCGTCGAAAAGGCCTGATAATAACAGGCCAGAGGAACCGCTAACTCCTGGATCTGCGTCGGGACGCGGAAAAGAAGGAAACTGACGTCAGCGCGCCGGGAGGGGTCCTATATGGCTTCCCTGACGTCATGTCCGTGGACGACGTCAGGGCGGAGCCACGCGGCGCCGCCCCCCGGCGCGCAGAGGTGCTGCTGCAAAAAGTTTTCCGGATCCAGTCTGACGCCTGGGGATATTCTAAGTTAAGGAATCTGCGGCTAGATGTCTCTATCAGATAGATACATTACTGAAGAATCTAATATTTCATTATACAACAGACAAAATGTACAAAAATAACTATATAAGGAAGAAAAACGCCTACACAAAAGTGATTCTGAACACTCTAAATCCCAGCTGGGAACATGAAATCCTATGCATTCATAGAAGGGCACACAATAGCGGAAGTCTCAACTTACCTACAGAGGAAAAAAGGAGTTATGGCAATACACTCTGATAGTACTAATTCTCATAGAAGTGACACTAGTGCCAACAGACCAAGTAGTTATAATAGTCCTAAACCTTGTTGTAGTGGTGCTACTTGTACGAGTCATAGCATGGTAGTAGCAGAAACAGAATTTTAAATTAATTCTTACAAATAGAAATATGTCCCTAAATATCTGTGAAACTTAATTTGATTCCATATCCAAAAACAATAAGAATTATTTGACTCTTCACTTCCAAGATGAATGCTGGAGGCACTCGGTTTCAAAAATAGCATTTCTTTGACACAAATTTGTCTGCTGAAGAGTTAAGAGACGGGCAATCTTTCTCTCCACATACTTCACTCAAGCAAGAATCCTCACCTGATACTGGTACAGCTGTCGCATTAGTGGACAGGATATAAAGTGATTCCGATGCATGGACAAGACCAATGCTGCGCTGTGCTGGGAATTCAATAATGCTGCCAGAGCCTGGAGAAGACGAACTGCAACACCTGTCACTTGTGTGTTTCCTTGCCGGATGCGTGCCAATTCCTGCCCTAGAGCTTGCTGCATTGCTAGGGAGATTGGTCGCGGATTTGTGTTTTGCCACCGTGGGTCTGAATTCAAAGGGAAGAGCTAAAAGAAAAAACACATTAAAAAAGTTACTCAACCACTGTGCAGCATGTCCTGTCTCTTGCTACTTCAAGAAAATCAAGTCCATTAGCCTAGAGACCGTTACTTCCTTTACCAACGCTTAGTCAATTGGATCGATATGCATTATATGGTATCCTTCAAATACTTTAATCATGGCATGCAGCTAGTCAATGAAAAGAAAGCACTGAGCATGACAGCATACACCTGGAGACAAACTGTTAACAAAAACTTCAGAGGATCAATAAATGGATCCTGCGCAGGAATACACTTCTTAAAAATACCTTGTTTGAATAGATTAAGGTGCGGTATTGGGAACGGAGGGGAGTTAGAGGACTGCAGCATTCCGAACCTTACAGACCTTAAGGAACTAGATTGCAGATTTCTCAATTTCTTGTTAAGAACCAGGAGTTAAACACACCCATTCTAAAAATGGTTCCTTCATCACTAAGGTCAAAGGGCGAATCTGTTGGCAGAATTACGCTTTGACGTAGAGGTTAGCTTACATTTGAAATGTAATCAGCTACACTGGGACCCACACCTGAAGCTCTTTCTGACAGTGTCCATTCTCCTGGAAGCCACACTGTTGATCAGAGCAGAAGGTTAAGAAGACTTTATGTTGGCTGGGCATTAAGGCAAATGAGGCAGCATGTTGACTATGCATTCTATTTAAAAGAAAAATTTCTTTGAAATATGGAATGAAGGACCTCATCCTAGGCCAGGCTCTAACCACCAGAGGAAAACTGGTCGCAGCATCCGTTATCAGGTTTTAAAGGGTACAGAATTTTTTTTTTTCATAATGTTGTTGCACAAAATGCTGGGTATGATGGGATAATTACACCAAGCTGGAGAAATGCATTTTCTGTCTGCACACTTGCAAAGAAACTACGCTTTGTTATATTTTGAGGGATGAATTTGCCTTCCTTGGAAAAATGGGTTCAGACTCCCTAGGGTCTTCGACATAACTTGACTATTATAGACAAATTGTCTACAGAGGAGAGTATAAAAAGGACATCCTCAAACTTCAGACAATGTAAAACTAAGCAGCTGGACTTTGCCGCATCCTGGAGAGATCTCATTACAATTTCCAGCCCTAATGGAACTTTGCTGGTCCCAGTTCCCCAGACAATCAAGTTCAAACTAATTTTTACAATCTTCAAAACAGGGAGATCGGAGTCCATCTATCTATAACACCTAACCCTAACTCGCCACGTCCAGCTGCAACCTCAGAACAAGCAAAGCAAATCTTTTTGCTCAGCCCTCATTCTCCAAAAAGACTCCTGCAGGAAGAACATTCAGAAATCTTGGTGAAATCTTGGTGCACACATCTAAGGAACTTGGAAACCTGGGCATTAGAATTCAACTGAACTTGACATCTTGAGAAGAAATCTGTAAACAAGGCTTTTTGTCACTGCTCATCGCCTCACGGACTACACCTACTCTAAGGTCTAGAGGACAAGATCCCAAGATGGACTACTTTTCTCTGTGGCAGCAGCTATTAAAGACAAACACCCAATTAACCACCAATTTCTTCAATTCACGGCAACTAATTACTGAGGTGAGATGTCATATTTTAATATTTTAGACCTAAAAAGACATAGTACTACGAAGTGACTCAATACCACAGGATTTGCCAATCAATAAAATGAATAAATATTTAGGCATTGCTTGGAGGGGTTATTTGTGAATATACTTTGCGACATCCCACAGTTTAGGCAGTCGTCAAACAAAGTATACTTAAACAAGCATTTACAATGCAATAGGTCTCGCATTTTCAAAACTTTGACCTATTGGTATTGTAAATGACAATATCTTATTATTGCAGGTTTTTTTAAAACAAAAATAAAAGGCAATGTCATTTACAATGGCAATAGCTCAAAATCTCGCAAATGCGAGACCTATTGCATTGCAAATGCTTGTTTTCTCTGCCACCATGTGATATTGGCTCCTCACCAGGTGACCGTGTGAAAGGAGCCGATATTGTGTGTCACACGGTGGCACCGTGTGCAGTGGCGTAGGAAGGGGGGGTGGTGGGTGCAGGCCGCCCCGGGTGTCATCACAGAGGGGGGTGACAAAATGGCAAAAATATGTGTTTTAAACACACGTTTGCCATTTTGTCAAGCCGGGGGAGACAAGAAAGCACTGAGGGGGGTGACAAAAAGGCTTGACAAAATGGCAGAAATATGTGTTTTAAACACATTTTTGCCATTTTGTCAAGCCGGGGGTGACAAGAAATTTTCCGCACCAAGTACCACCTGAACTTGCCACGCCACTGACCGTGATCTTCTGCTGTACAATATGGTTAAAAGAATTTGGCAGAGCAAATAGCTCTTCCATCGGCGATGTGGTAGGCGTCTTTTGTTTGACCCAGTGTACTATTTTTTTCCTCAGCAATTAACACTAATCACTGTCCTTTAGTGATAAATGGGGAGGAGGATGAGAAGTCAATCTAGTGGCTGAATTGTAGTGTGTATATAGGCCATGCGGACACGGCGCACAAGAACTGACTTGTCTCTTGGGTTACTTATGGCATCTTTGTGTGGGAACCTCATGAATGTTTTTAATTCATGTTCTTAAACTGTCACTTCTAATAAGTGCCAATAAATGCACTGATATAACCAAATATACTAAAGTGAAACGCGCTGACTTGTTAAAGGAATACACTTTTTTTTTTTTTTGAGTTTAAAGGGTCTTTATCATATTTTCCAAGGTGTTTGTTGCGCCGTTTATGTCCCAAATATGTTGAAGGCTCGAGTTGTGCTCTGGCTGTTAGAGCCAAGCCAGAGCCCTGGCTCGCTCTCCCTCTGTGCTCTCATTATTAACCTGCGGACTTGTTTTCCACTAATGAGTGCAGGCGCGTACTTGGCATGTACCGAACTGGCCTGTCGTGCCCACAGCAGAGCAGAATGGATGATTCCGCACTGGTGAATGTTGGGAGGGGGTTCTAGCTCTTCCTGGTGGGAGAGGGAAGCTTTAATCACCGTTGGATGAGGAGCACCCGAAATGTAGACATGAAGTAGCAGGTCTCAATACAATACAATACAATACAATTTGTGGTTAAATGTCGTCTATCACAATCATAAAGAGCTTCCGGGTCAAGCTGTGCTGAGTGTGTTCATGTGCAAAACTCTGAGGTGTCTGAAATGTATTGGGTTGGGTGCATTTTCGCCAAATGCAACATCATTGGTGTGTTGTGATATCGCAATTAATGGATAAAGGACTTTATTGCATGATAGTAAAAAGGTGTTGTGTTCGTGTGGCTGCGCCTTCTCTTTTGCTTCTAAGCGCTCGCTGTTTGACAAAGAGGTGTGTTTTACCTGCTCCCTCGGGTCGCACAGTCACTCAGGTAGCAGGATACCGGTGAAATGCACTCACTTCCTGCACACCGGCAGCCTCGAGCTCACCATGACATGACTAGATAACGCAAGCAAAATACAAAATCTTCCTCCAACAATTTAAACAATATAGGTGATTCATCCAGGATACATATAAAATTGTCCCACAAAATCCTAGTATTCACTAGAATTGTTTTTTATATTTTTTATCAAATGTAACAGTCAACAATTTTTTGAAAAAATATACGATTTATTTTCCTTTTTCTCAAAAAACATGTATAATCGATTTTCATAAATACAAATATAAATTGTAACATAGGCCCACTATGACAAAACAAAAAATAAAAAAACATAAAAAATACACATACGATACATATAACCAAATATCACAAAACAGGGGAAATTACCATACATTAACAGTTGACAATACAGAATTAAATCATATAATTAATACACCAAATTAGAACCATAAACAGAAAAACAAGACAAAACGCCGACGCGCGTTTCGGAACAATACAACATATAAGTAATTCCTTCTTCAGGGCGTAGACTGCAAGTATGTTCAATTTATAGGGGCCTTCTATATGGAGTGAGCAAACCACCGGATATGTGGTATAGAAGCTCTCAGGGTACAAAGATTACATCTGTGGGAACAACAAAGCAAGAATTAAAACAAAATAGAGCTGACTTGAAAAAAACCACTCGGGTCAGAGCTTGACATGATCAAGGATTAACAAACAGCGAAGAATACATAAACCGTATACCAGTGAGACAAGAGCCAGAATATCGAAGACCTAAGTATCCATAGTCTGTCACCAGAATAAGAAGACACCTCATAGAGTGAGACATGTGAGTAGAAAATCGGTAAGGTAGATTAAAAAACAACAAGCCAAAAAATAGAAAAGGGTAAAGTCTAGATTTCATATGAGATGGCTAACCTACTCAGATTAGAAGAGGTTTAGGGAAAAAGGCGAATAATCCTGCCCTCAACGTCATCCTAAACTCATGACAGTAGGTTCACAATAGACCTAGAAAGGAACATATGAAGACATAAGAAAAATTAAACACATCTCCCAGGAAAATAAATAATAAACAAAAATTAAGGGAGTTTTATACCAATCATCATGGTGAGGCAAGCGTTCTGTCAAAGTTCCATTGGTACAGACAAAACCTCCAGTTGAAAAACGATGTAAAACCTCGGACAATCCAGAGATTACTTGCGAGTACTAAAAGAATAAAGAGCAACATCAAATAATAAATAAGAAAGAAAATAAATATAACCACAGCAGTTCATGGTGACCGAAAATTGCAAGACTAAAGATAGATAAATAGTTCACTAAGGGAATACGCTTAGTTAAAGAGATCAAATTACTTAAAAACGCGTTCTACCAACGAACAAATGACAACATAGACTGTTGCCTGCAGATTCTACAGAATGATCATAAAGGCGATCACACTAAAGATTTAAACTAACATATCCCAAATATCAAGGGACATAAAAAGTCTAAAAAAACCTTTGAAATGTGTTTGAAAAAATGAAAAACTAAATAGTATGTAAACAAGTCTAGTATAAGGTAGGGACATAGCCCATACTTACAGCGACTCGAGAAGTAAGAAAATCTACATCTGATAAGGATAAGCAAAGATAAAACAGGGTAGACACGAGCAGGAAGTGCTTCGTAACCGAATAATCTCACTCTGAAATAGAAAGCTCATAGTCGCATAATTAACTAGGTTTAAGATTCAAACCACAAATAATAAGCGAGTGAAACCTGTTATACAAGAAAATATAGTTTAAATCAACGCTTACCTCGATGGAGATCCAACGATAAAGGATACGTATGAAACCGCACTCGTACGACGGGCGTAATGACGGTAAGCTGAATGAGTGTCAAGGATATACAGCTGGGCGCCGGAAAGGGGCGGGTTTTAGGAATGACTGGGGACCAAGACATAGACAAAGTCCTAGCAAGCATAGAACGCGCACCCCTAGTAAACAAGTACTTTTGGGCGCCATCTTGGGATCCTAACAAGGCCAATGTTAAGGAAACAAAGAACGTATATAAAAAGAAAAAGAAAAATACACAAAGAAAAAAGAGAATATTCTTTTAAAAGAATTAAAACCAATCCAATTGGTAAAAGACAGCAAGATAAATGTCAAAAACCACTAACAAGGTTGAACAGTGAAAATCAGCATAGGGAAATAAGTCTAAGGCTCCGAAAAACCCACAGACGCAGATGAAAATAAGTAATGAACGAAAGGACCTAGAGACCCAGCGAAATTATAATAGGGCATTCTCCCACGGCAAATAATCATTGAGCCCTGAGTTTACCGTTTGGAGAGTGTATATCCAATATACCTCTCTTTTTCGCCTTAGTCCATCTATATTCCCATCCTTTGGATTAGCTACTTTCTCCAGTATCATCCATTTAAGTTCTTGTTCAGAGTGTTGATTGGTA
Organism: Calotriton arnoldi; assembly: GCA_963921515.1. Taxonomy (NCBI): domain Eukaryota; kingdom Metazoa; phylum Chordata; class Amphibia; order Caudata; family Salamandridae; genus Calotriton; species Calotriton arnoldi. Next base: position 2,548,120 of record CAWUFW010001119.1, on the reverse strand, counting down.
CTCCAATGTTCAACAAGGGGTGCTCCAATCCGTCTGTTCCTTATTCGCCAAATTATTATGTCCCAGTGGCACATACTTAACTGTGGACAAGGTACCCCACTTCCTAGACCAGTTTTTGCGTTTCGTCGCAATAAGAATCTGCGTAATACTCTTGTCAAATCTGTGTGCAAGCCAGAACGAGAGTTTGTCCAGAAATCCATTACAGGTAGTAACCCTGTTCTGGGTACACATAAATGCGGTAGCTGCCATGCGTGCAGTTCCGCTATGGTCACTTCAGAACTACAATGGGGGAAGAACAAATTTGTCTTCAGACAAATGAACAACTGTAGAACATCCAATGTTATCTACCTAATTCTCTGCCCGTGTAACCAAGGGTATGTTGGGGAAACAAGCAGAGAATTTAGAGTAAGACTAAGTGAACATAAGTCAGCCATAAGGAACAGACGGATTGGAGCACCCCTTGTTGAACATTGGAGTACCAATCAACACTCTGAACAAGAACTTAAATGGATGATACTGGAGAAAGTAGCTAATCCAAAGGATGGGAATATAGATGGACTAAGGCGAAAAAGAGAGGTATATTGGATATACACTCTCCAAACGGTAAACTCAGGGCTCAATGATTATTTGCCGTGGGAGAATGCCCTATTATAATTTCGCTGGGTCTCTAGGTCCTTTCGTTCATTACTTATTTTCATCTGCGTCTGTGGGTTTTTCGGAGCCTTAGACTTATTTCCCTATGCTGATTTTCACTGTTCAACCTTGTTAGTGGTTTTTGACATTTATCTTGCTGTCTTTTACCAATTGGATTGGTTTTAATTCTTTTAAAAGAATATTCTCTTTTTTCTTTGTGTATTTTTCTTTTTCTTTTTATATACGTGCTTTGTTTCCTTAACATTGGCCTTGTTAGGATCCCAAGATGGCGCCCAAAAGTACTTGTTTACTAGGGGTGCGCGTTCTATGCTTGCTAGGACTTTGTCTATGTCTTGGTCTCCAGTCATTCCTAAAACCCGCCCCTTTCTGGCGCCCAGCTGTATATCCTTGACACTCATTCAGCTTACCGTCATTACGCCCGTCGTACGAGTGCGGTTTCATACGTATCCTTTATCGTTGGATCTCCATCGAGGTAAGCGTTGATTTAAACTATATTTTCTTGTATAACAGGTTTCACTCGCTTATTATTTGTGGTTTGAATCTTAAACCTAGTTAATTATGCGACTATGCGCTTTCTATTTCAGAGTGAGATTATTCGGTTACGAAGCACTTCCTGCTCGTGTCTACCCTGTTTTATCTTTGCTTATCCTTATCAGATGTAGATTTTCTTACTTCTCGAGTCGCTGTAAGTATGGGCTATGTCCCTACCTTATACTAGACTTGTTTACATACTATTTAGTTTTTCATTTTTTCAAACACATTTCAAAGGTTTTTTTAGACTTTTTATGTCCCTTGATATTTGGGATATGTTAGTTTAAATCTTTAGTGTGATCGCCTTTATGATCATTCTGTAGAATCTGCAGGCAACAGTCTATGTTGTCATTTGTTCGTTGGTAGAACGCGTTTTTAAGTAATTTGATCTCTTTAACTAAGCGTATTCCCTTAGTGAACTATTTATCTATCTTTAGTCTTGCAATTTTCGGTCACCATGAACTGCTGTGGTTATATTTATTTTCTTTCTTATTTATTATTTGATGTTGCTCTTTATTCTTTTAGTACTCGCAAGTAATCTCTGGATTGTCCGAGGTTTTACATCGTTTTTCAACTGGAGGTTTTGTCTGTACCAATGGAACTTTGACAGAACGCTTGCCTCACCATGATGATTGGTATAAAACTCCCTTAATTTTTGTTTATTATTTATTTTCCTGGGAGATGTGTTTAATTTTTCTTATGTCTTCATATGTTCCTTTCTAGGTCTATTGTGAACCTACTGTCATGAGTTTAGGATGACGTTGAGGGCAGGATTATTCGCCTTTTTCCCTAAACCTCTTCTAATCTGAGTAGGTTAGCCATCTCATATGAAATCTAGACTTTACCCTTTTCTATTTTTTGGCTTGTTGTTTTTTAATCTACCTTACCGATTTTCTACTCACATGTCTCACTCTATGAGGTGTCTTCTTATTCTGGTGACAGACTATGGATACTTAGGTCTTCGATATTCTGGCTCTTGTCTCACTGGTATACGGTTTATGTATTCTTCGCTGTTTGTTAATCCTTGATCATGTCAAGCTCTGACCCTAGTGGTTTTTTTCAAGTCAGCTCTATTTTGTTTTAATTCTTGCTTTGTTGTTCCCACAGATGTAATCTTTGTACCCTGTGAGCTTCTATACCACATATCCGGTGGTTTGCTCACTCCATATAGAAGGCCCCTATAAATTGAACATACTTACAGTCTACGCCCTGAAGAAGGAATTACTTATATGTTGTATTGTTCCGAAACGCGCGTCGGCGTTTTGTCTTGTTTTTCTGTTTATGGTTCTAACTTGGTGTATTAATTATATGATTTAATTCTGTATTGTCAACTGTTAATGTATGGTAATTTCCCTGTTTTGTGATATTTGGTTATATGTATCGTATGTGTATTTTTTATGTTTTTTTATTTTTTGTTTTGTCATAGTGGGCCTATGTTACAATTTATATTTGTATTTATGAAAATCGATTATACATGTTTTTTGAGAAAAAGGAAAATAAATCGTATATTTTTTCAAAAATTGTTGACTGTTACATTTGATAAAAAATATAAAAAACAATTCTAGTGAATACTAGGATTTTGTGGGACAATTTTATATGTATCCTGGATGAATCACCTATATTGTTTAAATTGTTGGAGGAAGATTTTGTATTTTGCTTGTGCTTATTTCCCTGCTCTCTTCCTCCTTATTGAGATTTCAGGGACCCTCTGTTGTTTATTTGTTGATCCCAGCACATTGCTGCGAGGGTAGCTTTTGTTCTGGGTCTAGAGCTTGTCATTTTTCTGTATCTATCTCTTTCTTTACTGGTATTTGTATCTCGGTTGTTTATACTAGTACGTCATAAGTCTTTATGCTCCACTAGTATGTTTTAAGTTATCACTCTGCACTTCTTGCGTGCACTTCTTATCTATTTTCACTTTGCATTTTATTTGTCTGGATTGCCCTCATATGGAGGGCATTAAAACCTTTGGATTCAGTGATGAGGATTTCTCCAAATTACTTGGCCAGAGTACCTCTTCCGACCGTCGGTTTGTCATAAGTAAAGGCCAAGATGATGAGTGGCTTAAACTACTAAATCTTAAGAAGAAGGCCAAGAGAACAGAGTCCCACGCTGAATTCATGTTAGAATATCTGAAAGCAGGTGTTATCCCTAATGGACTAAGAATTAAAAACATCCCTGGCCTTTTTGTTGAAATTAGAAAAATTTTGGAAAGGTGGTCACTTATTGCTAATCGTTGCTCTAGGGACCTCATGATTCTTATTATTGAGACCGCAAGAGAGGTGGTTGAAACCTTACTTAAAGAAATATTGGAAATTGAGGAAACTCTTAAAAAGAATAACCCAGTTGAGGAAGCTAAAAAGAAGCTGGAGGAAGTTAATCTGGAGCTTAATTCTTTTAGTGACTACCTTATCAAAAGAAAGACTGATAAGCTCAAAAAGGATATACGATATTTTTCGGAGGAGAGAGTTTATCCGTATTTAGGGGCTCAATTTTATAACGCCTCCAGGGACCAAGGTAACCAAGGTGATTACCAATATTGGTCTAACAGAAAAATCCTTACTTTCTCGGACACTTCGGAATCCGAGGGAGAAGGAAGTGCTAACAATTCTGAATCATATCGAGACAGGAGAACACCTTTTGAGGGCCAGGGTAGAAGTAATCGTTTTTAGGGAACCGACGGGGAACATCCCGAGTGAGGTTCAGAACCCAAGAGAGGGGCCGATACCAACATCAGGAGAACCCCCGCGATTTTTACAGACCAGGAAAAATCAATACTGGAGAGAATGACGCCCCAACCTCATATGGATCCTATTCCCATATTCAATCTCTCACGTTCCCACCTTGATGAACCCTCCATGAATTTACTTGCACGCGGATTATCTTTTGTCCCTAATACCTATCTTGACAAGTTTGAAATGAATCGTGACATACAGTCATTTTTTAGGAAAATCAGACTTAAAAAATATTTTGACAACAGAATTATGCCATGCGCAGTTAATAGATCGGGACTGCGACCAGACTCTACCTTTACTCCTACACTTCAGGAAGTAGGACCCGAAGTGGGTATCTTTGAACATACTGTATTCTTGAAAATTCAAGATATGATGAGGTTTGTTCCTAAAGCTCCCTATAACCTCAATTATCATGAATACCAGGCTCTTAAGACCTTATCCACTAATAATGAGGTCACCATTAAACCGAGTGATAAAGGTGGAGGTATAGTGGTTTTAGACAGCAGTTACTATAAAGAACAGATTCAACTTATGTTGGAGGTACCTGAACACTATCTTAAGGTTTCCTCATACCCAGAACAAAGAATTAGATCTGATATTCAGACCATCACTCAAAGCGCCCTGGATAGAGGGTCTATTTGTAAATTGGAATTTGAATACCTCAACAAACCTTATACGAGGATTCCTGTACTCTATGGAGTACCTAAAACACATAAGGATACCAGAAGGCCTCCTTTTAGACCTATAGTATCCACTATTGGTTCCATTACCGAACCATTATCTAAATATGTGGATGTTTTTCTTAAGCCTCTTGTTTCCAACCTTCCATCCCATGTGAAGGATACAGGACACCTTATCAATAAAATTGAAGGCATTGCATTCAATCCCCATATTGAGACCTTGGTCTCTATGGATATTGAAGCATTGTACACTAATATACCCCAGAGGGAGGCTTTGGAAACGGTCAAAAGAGCCCTTAACAATAATGATAATCAGATCGATCATTTATTTATCCTTGAATGTCTGGCTATTGTACTTCAGGATAATTATTTTGAATTCAATGGTTCCATTTTTAAACAAATACAAGGCGTAAGCATGGGCGCGGCTTGCGCCCCCAATGTAGCTAACATCTTCATGGGTTCCTTCGAGGAACAATTTATTTTCAATGAGGTTGCACCTTTTTCTGAAAGTATTCAACATTGGAACAGATTCATTGACGATATTTTTTTCATTTGGAGGGGCTCAGATGAACTCCTCACTGAGTTCCTCCTTTGGATTAATTTGTGTGATCCTCATCTCAAATTTATCCCCAATATCAGCAAGGAGAAAATTGAGTTTCTTGATATCTGGATTCAAGCCACTGATCAGGGTATAGAGGTATCTCTGTACACCAAACCCACCGCCCGGAACACCCTTCTCCATTATGAAAGATATCACCCGCGGTGTCAAAAAGACAGCATACCCTTCAGTCAGTTCCTCAGAATTCGGAGGAACTGTACCACCATGAGGGAATTTGAGGCCCATGCGGAACTTTTGAAAAACAAACTTCTCAATCGAGGGTACCCTAATAGGGTCATTAGGGATGCCTTTAAGAGGGCGAAATACTATAACAGAGATGCCCTTCTGCAAACTAGTCTTCAGGCGAAAGATACTAAACTGGTTTGCATCACGAGACACTCTAACATTAATAACAAACTTCGCCAAATTATTATGTCCCAGTGGCACATACTTAACTGTGGACAAGGTACCCCACTTCCTAGACCAGTTTTTGCGTTTCGTCGCAATAAGAATCTGCGTAATACTCTTGTCAAATCTGTGTGCAAGCCAGAACGAGAGTTTGTCCAGAAATCCATTACAGGTAGTAACCCTGTTCTGGGTACACATAAATGCGGTAGCTGCCATGCGTGCAGTTCCGCTATGGTCACTTCAGAACTACAATGGGGGAAGAACAAATTTGTCTTCAGACAAATGAACAACTGTAGAACATCCAATGTTATCTACCTAATTCTCTGCCCGTGTAACCAAGGGTATGTTGGGGAAACAAGCAGAGAATTTAGAGTAAGACTAAGTGAACATAAGTCAGCCATAAGGAACAGACGGATTGGAGCACCCCTTGTTGAACATTGGAGTACCAATCAACACTCTGAACAAGAACTTAAATGGATGATACTGGAGAAAGTAGCTAATCCAAAGGATGGGAATATAGATGGACTAAGGCGAAAAAGAGAGGTATATTGGATATACACTCTCCAAACGGTAAACTCAGGGCTCAATGATTATTTGCCGTGGGAGAATGCCCTATTATAATTTCGCTGGGTCTCTAGGTCCTTTCGTTCATTACTTATTTTCATCTGCGTCTGTGGGTTATTCGGAGCCTTAGACTTATTTCCCTATGCTGATTTTCACTGTTCAACCTTGTTAGTGGTTTTTGACATTTATCTTGCTGTCTTTTACCAATTGGATTGGTTTTAATTCTTTTAAAAGAATATTCTCTTTTTTCTTTGTGTATTTTTCTTTTTCTTTTTATATACGTGCTTTGTTTCCTTAACATTGGCCTTGTTAGGATCCCAAGATGGCGCCCAAAAGTACTTGTTTACTAGGGGTGCGCGTTCTATGCTTGCTAGGACTTTGTCTATGTCTTGGTCCCCAGTCATTCCTAAAACCCGCCCCTTTCCGGCGCCCAGCTGTATATCCTTGACACTCATTCAGCTTACCGTCATTACGCCCGTCGTACGAGTGCGGTTTCATACGTATCCTTTATCGTTGGATCTCCATCGAGGTAAGCGTTGATTTAAACTATATTTTTTTGTATAACAGGTTTCACTCGCTTATTATTTGTGGTTTGAATCTTAAACCTAGTTAATTATGCGACTATGCGCTTTCTATTTCAGAGTGAGATTATTCGGTTACGAAGCACTTCCTGCTCGTGTCTACCCTGTTTTATCTTTGCTTATCCTTATCAGATGTAGATTTTCTTACTTCTCGAGTCGCTGTAAGTATGGGCTATGTCCCTACCTTATACTAGACTTGTTTACATACTATTTAGTTTTTCATTTTTTCAAACACATTTCAAAGGTTTTTTTAGACTTTTTATGTCCCTTGATATTTGGGATATGTTAGTTTAAATCTTTAGTGTGATCGCCTTTATGATCATTCTGTAGAATCTGCAGGCAACAGTCTATGTTGTCATTTGTTCGTTGGTAGAACGCGTTTTTAAGTAATTTGATCTCTTTAACTAAGCGTATTCCCTTAGTGAACTATTTATCTATCTTTAGTCTTGCAATTTTCGGTCACCATGAACTGCTGTGGTTATATTTATTTTCTTTCTTATTTATTATTTGATGTTGCTCTTTATTCTTTTAGTACTCGCAAGTAATCTCTGGATTGTCCGAGGTTTTACATCGTTTTTCAACTGGAGGTTTTGTCTGTACCAATGGAACTTTGACAGAACGCTTGCCTCACCATGATGATTGGTATAAAACTCCCTTAATTTTTGTTTATTATTTATTTTCCTGGGAGATGTGTTTAATTTTTCTTATGTCTTCATATGTTCCTTTCTAGGTCTATTGTGAACCTACTGTCATGAGTTTAGGATGACGTTGAGGGCAGGATTATTCGCCTTTTTCCCTAAACCTCTTCTAATCTGAGTAGGTTAGCCATCTCATATGAAATCTAGACTTTACCCTTTTCTATTTTTTGGCTTGTTGTTTTTTAATCTACCTTACCGATTTTCTACTCACATGTCTCACTCTATGAGGTGTCTTCTTATTCTGGTGACAGACTATGGATACTTAGGTCTTCGATATTCTGGCTCTTGTCTCACTGGTATACGGTTTATGTATTCTTCGCTGTTTGTTAATCCTTGATCATGTCAAGCTCTGACCCTAGTGGTTTTTTTCAAGTCAGCTCTATTTTGTTTTAATTCTTGCTTTGTTGTTCCCACAGATGTAATCTTTGTACCCTGTGAGCTTCTATACCACATATCCGGTGGTTTGCTCACTCCATATAGAAGGCCCCTATAAATTGAACATACTTACAGTCTACGCCCTGAAGAAGGAATTACTTATATGTTGTATTGTTCCGAAACGCGCGTCGGCGTTTTGTCTTGTTTTTCTGTTTATGGTTCTAACTTGGTGTATTAATTATATGATTTAATTCTGTATTGTCAACTGTTAATGTATGGTAATTTCCCCTGTTTTGTGATATTTGGTTATATGTATCGTATGTGTATTTTTTATGTTTTTTTATTTTTTGTTTTGTCATAGTGGGCCTATGTTACAATTTATATTTGTATTTATGAAAATCGATTATACATGTTTTTTGAGAAAAAGGAAAATAAATCGTATATTTTTTCAAAAATTGTTGACTGTTACATTTGATAAAAAATATAAAAAACAATTCTAGTGAATACTAGGATTTTGTGGGACAATTTTATATGTATCCTGGATGAATCACCTATATTGTTTAAATTGTTGGAGGAAGATTTTGTATTTTGCTTGTGCTTATTTCCCTGCTCTCTTCCTCCTTATTGAGATTTCAGGGACCCTCTGTTGTTTATTTGATGACTAGATAACGCACCAGGGCTTCATGCACCACACCAAACTATTCCCATATAAGTTATTTACTACAAACACACACCTTGCAACCAATGCTGCACAGCCGCCTGCAGTCACTCCTGACAGGGCCTCGATTGATACCACCCTGGTTACAGTGACGCGTTATACAAGCCCTAGATAACATAGCAAAGACATAACGTAGCGCCTACTCTGTAGGTACTAAGACACAATTCAATTTGTGGCGCACCTTACATAAATGACTGTGTAATATCATTATCGGGGTGCTCCAGAAGCAGAGGGCTTCGGCGAGGTCACCTCGGCTTCAAGCAGCGATTATTCCATTAAGTCCAGACCGCAGGCCCATCTGCGCCATCAGGCCTCGGTGTGTGATTCCATGACTGTCTGCGGGGCTGGGGGTGGGGCTGCATTAGCACTCGGAATGTGATTCCATGAGGGGATCTTCCAGGTCACTTCCCTGTGTTACAGTAATGGCTGCTGAGCCTGGCTGGGTGATGGTAGGTGAGAGCCCCCCCCCCCACACACACACATACACAATTGACTCACAATACAAGCTCAGGGCCGGGCGTTCTTCGGGCTGGGGTGTCTTCCCTGCACGGTGTACGTTGTGCCATTACTAGGTCCTAGTTTTTCTGTCTTATTTTGTATATCCCTTCTTGTTTCTTTCATTCTGTACCAGTGCCTAGCAATATAATGCTCTCTCTTCTCTTTGTATCTCTCTCCCTCTTCCTCCCTAGCTCTCCCTCGGTATTTCTCAGTCACTTTCTCTCTCATCCTGTCCAAACTTCGTGTCTGGCTCGGGCGCTCTAGTCATTGCTTCCCCTCTCTCTTGCTCTCTCTCTCTCGGCTTACCTTTCGCCCCCTCTCAGCCTCTTTGCATCTCTCTCTGGATCCCTCTCTTCTCCGTCTCCCGTCTTCTTCTCTCTCTGCCACGGTCCCCAGCTAACTTGGTCTAGTTCCCTGTTCTGCCCTCCTTCTTTCATGCCTCTCCGGTCACCTCTGCCCTCACCCCCTGTATCTTGCTCTTTGTCTCTTTCTCTCCCGTCTCTCTCTCTAATTATCTCTCACTGTATCGGTCTCTCTACTCTTACTCTGTACCGTATTTCTATTAGTCCGTCCTCCACCTTTCTTTCCTTCTCTCCCGAGTTCCTCTTCATTTTTGTCTCCCTCGTCCCTCTCGCTGGTCTCGGTCCCTAATTCTCTCTCATTCTCTGCCTATCTCTCTTTCAGTGTATCGTTTCCTTCCTGTTTGCTTGCATCCAGCTCTCTGCCTTTCTGACTCTCTTGTTGTGCCTGTCGCCTCCCCTGCTCCCCCTGCTCCAGTCTCTGTTTTCCCGTCTCTCGGAGCCTGCCACTGAGTCCCCTCGCAGCCCTTCATTCATTCACTCACTCCGCTCTCTGCTTCTTTCAATGACATAATTCCAGTTTCTCTCTTTGTTCGCCCCCCCAACCCTCGCCCGTGGCCCCTCCCTCCCCGAGCAATGGACCTAGATGACTTTGAGAGGGTTGAGCCCTGGGGCAGCCTCATCCTATTAGAGCGGAGCGGAGGGAGGGAGGGAGGGGGGGGGGGGCAGGAGTCTGGTCAGGGGACGGGAGAGGTGCGTGCTGTCTGAGGGGAAGCAGGGAGGCGCTGGACTTTTGCCATCATTTCTGCCTTGATCTATCCAAATGTGGCACCGGAGCCGCAGGTGTGATCCCGTTAATTACAGAGTTTATTTCCCAAACCCGCGCAGAGAGTGTGGGGACGGAAGGGGGTATTGGGAACGAGAGCGAGTCGGGATGGGGCAATGTTATCGGAGGGTAAGAAAATCTGTCAGTGGAACTAGGAAAGGGACCAGGGATGGATTTTGGAAAGTGGAGGAAGGTTCTGCGTGCAGATAAGATGACACACAAGCTGATGTAACCCCCCCTCCTCCCCCCCCCCCCATGGAAATCTCCACCCTTCACAGCGGAGACAATGTCGCGAAGTTCATCAATATGCTTCTCTTCCGACAGACTTTTGGCTTGTATATCACCACAGCTGATAATCTAAACTCCCGAGCACGTTGGACACTAATGCATTCATTATGTCAGGTCTTCTAGCCGCTCCCTGCAACCCTGCTCTCGAAGGAGCTTTGAATCGTCTTCTGGGCACCCCAGCGCTACATAAAACAAGCGCTGGCCATCTGTTTTCACTCAGCCGCTTGTTTATATTTGCATCGCGCGTCATGCAAAAATAAACACGGGGCTGAGTGAAAACACATGGCCCCCATAAAGATAAGAAATTGCTTTGCGACAGCAGCAAAGTAGGCGACCCAGTCCGGATCGGAGGCGAAAGGGCGTCTACAAAAAACCCTAATTTTCAATGGCAGGCCACCGTTTAGCATAAACGGTGACGCCAGCCAATGGAAATGAGGGGCGGGGCTTCGAGTCCCTTTCTGAAAACCACTCATCCACAAAATCCCTCGCCAAGCGAGCAACGCTCAGCGCTGCAACGCCAGGCGAGACCTAAAAACACAAAAAAGTGTAAAGAACTAGGCACAGCAGTGTTAAAAAGTGTTATGATACTACAATCGGACTTGAACTCTGCAATCAAGCTATATAAACTTGACTGATCCGATAGTGCCCTCTGTGTTACGCTATACATACAAGAACACTTACTCTTAAGCAAGCAAAAATGTCACAAAGCATTAAAGAATCAGTGCTCTCAGATTTCATCTTCATACCTGAAGCAGCATCCCAGCAAGGTCGTCCTCTGGGCCTAAAACAGGAATCTGAGTGAGAGCGCGTATCCTCCCTGGACCCTGAGGGGCTTCCGTGCTTACTTTTGGTCTCAGAGAATCAATGCTGTCTGTGAATATAAACAATTATCTTTAGGTGATTTTCAATTCTATGAGTTCCACATCCTTAACTAAACAATTACCCAGTCCGGTCCCACCACCTTTGTGCCAAAATACATTAGTTTTGTTTTGTGGAAAGATAAAAAGAAGTAATGCACAGAGCACTAGAGAAGGAATGAATAAGGGAAATTCTCCAACAAGTCCAAAAGACTGTGTGCTCTGATGAACAAGTTACTAACCTTCCGTAAACTTCTTTCTCGTGGATGCTCTTTCTAACTTCAAATTCCTCACCTTGCCAATATTCCCCACGCGCCAGACTGGATCTGGAAACATGCATGCTGGTAGTTGGCTCCACACCAATGTTGTTCCCCTCTGGAAGTGACGAGAGGAGCCACAAATATGCGCCACCCAAGCACGCCAACTTCAGTTGCTTTCTTTGGCTGTCCGCACCCTCAGATGCAGAGTAAATAGGCAGATTGGTATGATCAGTGTGCCGATCTCTACATTGGGAGCCTTTTAGATAGAAAAAGAGTCCTGTTCACAGAATGGGGAGGTGGGAGGGTCAGTGAGGAATATGCAGTTAGAGTATCCACCAGAAAGATTGTTACCGAAGGTAAGTAACGTGTTCTTCTGAAAAATACTTCTAACATGAAATGGAGCAACCACATAAGGTAGCAAAGAACGCTCTGATCCTCAACACCAACGTATCCGGACAGAAGGTTGTATAAGACAGGGTGACAGAAAGGCTCTCACATCTAGCTGATGTTATGGCGATGAGAAAGATGGTCTTCAACATCAGGAGTCTCGATGGACAACTGTGCAGCAGCTCAAAGTGGGTACATATCAAAACAGTGAGGACTAAATAAAAGTGCAACTGAGGCATCAAAAAGGGTTTTTGGGCAGAAATAAATGTTTCAAACTTTCCAAAAATCTCACCACCACAAGTCATTTAAACGAAGAGGGCTGACCCGACGACCAGAAAAAAGCCAAAAAGGCCCCAGGGCAAGTCATTGGTGAGCCAGCGACAAAACATACAAAACTTCAGACAACTTTGTTTGCTCGGGTGCTGCACCAATCAACACATTTGTTCCAATGACTGTTGTACACTGATTTCGTGAAAAGAAGCTTCACTGCCAAGATGACATCAACGACCTCAGGAAAAAAGAACAAGTGCCGCCGCTTAACTAACCTCCAATATCGGAGATGCAGATTTTGCAGACCCAGTTACAGTACCCTGCCCTGCTTCTGCGACAGAAGATTGTCCAAAAGCAGCATCTTGATCGGAGTACATATCCTCATGCCCAGGAGTTCCGGCTACCACACTCTTCTGATCCAATATGGTGCCACTAGGATGACTTGGACCCGACCATTCCTAATCTTATTCAAAACGCAGGGCAGGAGAGATAGAGGCAGCAAGGCATATAGCGGTCTCGAGCTCCATTCTAGATAGAAAGCTTCTCCGAGACGGATCTGCCTTGGAAACTAAAATGAGCAAAAGTGCTGACATTGGGCATTCTCATCGGTGGTGAAAAGATCGAGCCAGGGTTCTCTCAACTGCTGGAAGACGCAATGCCACCTCCAGGTGCAATTGGCGGTTATGATCCTCGAAGTGTTGGCAGCTGACTTAGTCCACCCTCATGTTTAGAGATCCTGCCAGGTGGTTTACCACCAGAGAAATTCCTTGTCCGTCCAGCCACTTTCAGAGGCACGGAGCTTCCTGACAGAAGGCCCTAGACCCCATATCACCCTGTTTGTTGTAGTACCACATAGTGGTGGTGTTGTCTGTGAGCACATGTACCAGCCTTTCTCTGATAATGGGAGAAAGGCCTTCAAAGCCAAGTGAATCGCTCTTACCTACAACAAACCAATGTGGAGTCCAGTCTCAGCAGGAGATCAGAGGCCTCTGATCTTCACCTCTCCTAGACAGCCTTCCCAACTCAGTACTGATGCATCTGTAACCACTGTCAGCTCTGGACAGGGTAAAGAGAGGGGTCTGCCACTAACCCAGTCGTGGTCCAGTGGTCACCCGTGCAGTACATTTGTAGTCTCTTCGAAATCTCGATTCAATCCGAAAGATTTACCCGATGCTGTGCCCACTGGGAACTGAGGTCTCACTGCTTAGCCTGCAATGCAATGCCTGGTATTGTTGGCCAGTAAGATGCAGGAGGCCAACACTCCCAGGAGACTCAGTGTTTCGCGAATGCAATGAGATCCAGGACCGAGGATTAAACATAGGGGACATACCCTGAATGTCCTGGACTCTCCACTCCGGGGAAAAGGCACAAAATAAAAAAATATCCAGAATAGCTCAGATGAATGGGAGCATCTGCGAAAGACTGAGGTATGACCCAGGTCCACGCAACAACAACTGCTACCGTGCATTCCAGCAAAACACTGCAGGACCCTTCACCTGTCGACACTGCCTTGTCCACTGCTAAACCGAACCTGCCACCCCAAGGCGCGCTCCGACCATAACCACCAAGGAACAACTCCACTGCCTACTAATCAACAACTGCTCACTCCACAAACACGCCAGTGAAATTTGGGATATTGTTTCTCTCATGCTGGACTTAGCCTTTCTCATGGCTCAACCTGGCATCAACACCCGTCCTCGCTTCGCTATACCTCGCAGATACAAGATAATCCACAGCGACCGCACCAACAAGCAAGGTGGTGGAATAGCCATCACCCATAAAGAGTACATCAACTGCACAGCCATCACGGACGCCCCAACCCCCATCATGGAATTTCCAGATCAACATCAACACCACATTCGGAGGCACCCTCGCCCACAGACACCCCGACCCAGCCCCGCCTTCTGCGAGGATATCTCAGACTTCATCACCCCCCTACCCATCCACTCTAAAGACTTCCTCTTCCTAGGGGACCTTAACTTCCACCTGGAAGACCACACCAACACCAACTTTTCTTACCTCCTAGAAATCATGGACATCCTCGGACTCTCCCAGCAAGTCACCAACCCCACACACATCACCGGGGACACACTGGACCCCATATTCTCTGCCAGCAACAGGGTCAGATAAGGCCACGCCAGCGAAGTCACCTGGTCCGACCATTCAATAGTAAACTTCTACATCTCCTCCACTACCAACCCTCCTAACAACCCCTCCAGCACCCCATAGAGGAGCTGGAGTAAGCTAACAGAGGACCTCTGGACTCACACCCTCAACACGTCACAGCTGCACTCCTCCCCCAACCCAGATGAAGCCACCAAAAACTTCAACATCTGGCTTACCAACTGCGCTGACAAAGTCGCACCCCTCAAATCTTCCAAACATGACAGGACTCCCCCCTCCTCCCCCCCCGACCATGCCAACTGGCTCACAGACTAACTCCTAAACTCAAAACACAACAGCAAAAGATTGGAAAGGATCTGGAGCACCAGCAAGACCCTCTCCAACAGAGAAAAATTCAAGCTAGCATTAAACTACTACCACTCTCAACTAAAGAACCCCAAGAAAGACGCCCTCAATACCCGCCTTGAAGCCAGTTCCAACCGCAGCAAGGAACTCTTATGCATTGTTTAAGAGTTCTCCAACCCCACAGCAACAGAAAAACCACCACCCCCTCCCAGGACCTCTGCTAGTCCCTCGCAGATTTCTTCCACAACAAAATCACAACCATCTATGAACACTTTGACCCCCAACAACCCCTAGACAGCATCAATATGCTCCCCTGGAACAAGGATCACAACCCATCCACAATCTCTATATGGGAGACTCTCCCAATGCAGACCATCGCCACCATCATGAGCTCCATACACTCAGGAGCACCCGGAGACCCCTGCCCCCACCATATGTTTAACAAGAGAAACAACTCCATCAGCAAGTAGCTCACCACCATCCTCAATGCATCCATCCCCTCTGCATACTTCCCAGCAGCCTGGAAGCACACAGAGGGCAGACCTCTACTTAAAAAAAAAAAAAACCTCTGCGGACCCAGTAGATCTCAAAAAACTACTGACCAATCTCACTTCTCCCCTTCCCAGCCAAAGACCTGGAAAAAGCAATAAACATCCAACTTACCAACCATCTGGAAACCAACAAACTCCTGGACCCCTCTCAGTCAGGATTCCGCACCAACCATAGTATGAAAACGGCCCTTATGGCAGCCGCAGAAGACAAGGAAGAGATCGCTGCCCTTATCCTCCTCGACCACTCAGCTGCTTTCGACACCGTATCTCACTACACCCTCCTACACGGTCTCCACCAGATGGGTATCCAAGAGAAAGCCCTCAAGTGGATTGCGTCCTTTCTCAAAGGAAGAACCCAGAGCATCCACCTCCCACCATACTCCTCGCCACCCAAGGACATGGTCTGCGGCGTCCCGTAAGGATCATCTTTAAGCCCAACTCTCTTCAACACCTACATGGCCCTGTTAGCCGCCCTGATCAGAGCACATAACATGAACATCATATCCTACGCGGATAACACTCAGCTCATCCCGTCCCTGTCCTCAGACCCCACCAACACCAAAGCTAACTTCCACAGATGCATGACAAACATCACCTGCTGGATGCGGAGCAAGTGCCTCAAGCTCAACACCAACAAAACAGAGGTACTCATCTTCGGAAGCACCACCTCCCCTGGAAAGACACCTGGTTGCCAACAGAATTCGGTACCCCAACCACACCCACAGAACACGCTAAATACCTGGGCATCATACTCGACAGCAAGCTCTCAATGAGAAAAGAGGTAAATGATATCTCAACGGCATGCCTCCACATCCTCCGCATGCAAAATCGTCGAATGGCTCCCCATTGACACCAGAAGCACCATCACCCAAGCTCTCATCAGCCGCCTGGACTACGGCAACACCCTCTACGTAGGGATCACCACCCACCTGTTAAACAGGCTCCAGACCATATAGAATGCAGCAGCAAGGCTTGTCCTTGACCTCCTGATGCAAACCCACATAACCCCCCCACCTCAAAGCGCTGCACTGGCTCGGAGTTAACAAACAATGCCAGTTCAAACTCCTCGCCCACAAAGCCCTCCACAACACTGGCCCAGCATACCTCAACTACAGAGTGAACTTACACCAGACAACTAAGCTCCTCATCCCTCTACCTTGCCAACACTCCGCGCATCCTCAGAAGCAGCGGCTGCACCTTCTCCCTCTTGGCCGCAAAACACTGGCACAACCTCCCTCTTCAACTCCGAACAACCCCAACCCTTCAGGAGTTCAGAAAGAACCTGAAAACTTGACTCTTCAACAGGAGCAGCAGCCCCCCCTCCACCCCTCCCCCAGCGCCTAGATACCCTCACGGGTGACAAGTAGTGCTCTATAGATCCCCTTTGATTTGATATGACTTTGGAACGTTGAAAGTGAACCTCAACAATGTTAGTAGGTTTGCTGTCATCTGGAGATGGGCAACGACGACTGGGGTGACCCTGCCATCAGTAGCCAAACATCGTGTATAGGAAGAAGGGTACCCCCTACCTTCAAAGGTGTTCTGTGACCTCTGCCATCAATTTCATGAATACCAAACTGAAAATGCTCCTGGTCCACAGTGAAATGCAGGTAGTGTCTGCGGGTTTGCAGGACAGGGATATGGAAATAAACGCCCTGCAAGTGAAACTCCACCATCCATTCTACAGTGTTTAAAGCAGACAAGACCTAAATGAACAAGAGCATCTTGAATTTGTTGTGTCGCTGGAAGGTATTGAGAGGGTAAGTCTCTAAAATAGGATGAAGGCCTCTGTACAGCTTCGGTACAGGAAGTCACAAAAATAACATCCACTTCTTACTTCCATGGCCAGAACTGTCTCTATTGTCCAGTTGGCCAAAAGGGGGCCTGCACTTCCTGCCGTTAATTGGACAGAAGGTCCTCCGTGAGCTGCCCCAATGGTGGTGGAATGTGCAGCGAGGTAGAAAGAAATGGGAGGCCGCAGCACCGATGGACAATTTGGAGGACCCACTTGTCCGAGGTGATGGCCTGCCACCCAAGGAGGTAATATTAGATCCTGCCTCCAACAGGGCGACTGTGTGCTGGTAAGGACACACTCAAGCAGATTTGCTGGAGGGGTGGGCACTGAACTGCACATTATCCCGCTGTCCTAGTTGACGTCTCTAAGAATTGCAGTCTGCCACGAAATGCCTAAATGGCCTGCTTGGCTGGTGGAAGGGTCTGGCGTTGGCGAAACTGAAAACCCCCGACCACAGCCACGGAGAGGGCGAAATGGTTGGTGCAACTGTCGGGTGGGACAGAAATATCTAAGGAACTTGCTGTGCCCCAGGCTCCTTAAACCATTCCAGGGCTGAGTCTGCTTTTTCACCACAGAGTCGAAAGCTGTCAAACGGCATGTCCATCAGGGATGATTAGGCATCCCCAGAGGAGCCTATACACCACATCCAGGCAGGGCATTGAGGTGCCACACTGGTGCCCACTGCTTGGTCCAGGAAGTCGGGTGTGTCCAAGTCAGAATGTATTACAAATTTCACTGCATAGCAACTATCCTGGATAACTTTATTAAGAGATGCTTGAAGGTCATCCACAAAGGCAGGCAAAACTTGCACCACGGTGTCCCAATGGGCATAGGAACCAGCGACCAAGACAGATGGAATTTACTGACTGAGATCAAGGCTCATAGGGGAGACAATCCGCTTGCCAAATGTCTCCATCTATTTCGACTCATGATCAAGCGGAGTGGTAGAAAAGGCATTTACTGTGCTGGTGGACGCCTGTACCACTAAACGCTCTGGTGTCGGATTTTGTGTAAGAAATGGCTGGGTCGCTAGGTGCAGGACGATGGTGATGACCTGGCAGAAGTACCTCAATTAAAACATTAGCCTTGACCCCCATAGTGGGGAGCTCCACGTCTATGACTTCTGCCACCCTCTGCATAACTAATGCGAAGAAGGCATTTTCCTCCATAGCAGGACCACGGTTTGATGCAAAGTTGGTATCTGGAGAAGTATCCAGACCACTGGCATCTTGGAGTTCTTCATGCCAGTTATCGTCATCACATTGTGGGATATAATTAGGCTTTCCTGTTTTCAGTTTCTATTTTTGGTAAATTCTGGTGGGGTTTTTTCAGTGTTTTCAAGTGATTTCAATACCTTAAAAAAACAGTGGTTATCAGTGGTTACACATTTTCGCGCCCTTAAAAACTACAGAAACAGTGTTTTTCCGGTGTTTATGGAACGTTTTGCTTTTATTATTGCTTGCTTTCTGCACTGATAGCGCATGGTATATAGACAGTGTAAGTATAGTGTATATGAGGTCCAAATAGATTTTTGCAAATAAACTTATTGTAGTACACCATACAATACTTCTTCAGTGAGTCTTTGGTCATGTGCGCTCGCTCTTTCCTTCCCATGTAAACTTCTGTGAAAAGGTCCTCTCAACATTGGCACTTGAGATGGGCAACGCCAAAACAGCCAGTACACAATTTGTTAACTGTGGCCACTGACATAGCTTTCCATGCCAATATTGGTTCACTTGAAGATTGCGATTCTCAGGGCAGGTTCTGCAACATTTGCGCTGATCTTGGCGCTTATGCCCTCAGAGTTATTGAAACGGCCAAAAATGAAGCAGCACTTTTGAAACTACGGAGGAAATTCCCCCATCCGGAAGGGATCTAGAACAGAGTACCACAGTGAGGTTTCATGGACTTCAAATGCCATTGGTGGTGAAGGGACATTTCTATGCATCATTGCAAGCCATTTCTCATACATTGTAAAATATAAGTTCCTGAATTGCTCTTCGCCATTGCTTTGCTTACCAAGTGGCAAGCACTCTAACATGGAACATATTGCAGTGCCAAAGTCACTAAAGGTGTCACCCAGCCTACTCTGAAGGAGATGTTTCACATCTACACCAATTTTGCTGAACACTTGGCAGACAAGGGTGTTTTCAGACTCTAGTTTTTTTATTATGTCCACTACAGCAGTTATGTTTTCCTGTAAAAATCTAAGAATGCAGTAGAGTGTACTTTTTTCCCATCACTATCAATATGTGACCAAAGATCCTCACATTTCTTGCCTTTGGCATCATCACTCAGCAAAAATTCTGTAAACGGTTGCCACATGGATAATATAGCATTCATAGCCCCTTGGACTGAGAACCATCAGCTAAGGGACACAGTTGGGATGACTCTTTCTTTGATGCCACACAAAGCACGAAATGATAAATATGTGCGTTTTAGTTCATGTGCATAAGAAAACAGTGCACCAGAATGGACTAAAAAGTCAATAGCATTCCTCATTAACTCTGAAAATTGTAAAGATGCTTTTAGCATACCATCTAACAAGTGGCAAGGATCTCTTACAGGGAAGCACTTCAGCTAGGGGTATATATTTTTACAGGTCATCACACAACTTTTTCATATACGTAGCTGAATCACTGCAAATACAAACAATATCACTCCAATCTTGGTTGAACTTGGAAAGAACCTTTTTGCAGAGCATTCCAAGTGACACTGCGTTCCATGTTTTCCAAAATTCTGGTATCATGTTTTAACCACTATACCAGATGCTTGGTGATAGCGCTTTTTTCACATATACTTGTCACTATACCTTGCATTGAATGTTTAAAGCCTGAGGTGTTGGCAATTCGCCTACTATCAATACTGACTCACTAGAAACTGGTGGCTGATGTATTAAGGGTTTTTACCCATTCGCTGTGGGTAAATGTGATGACACATATTAGGAAAGATTGTTATGAAACTAGCCATTTTACCTATCAGTGAAAGAATCAAACGCAGCCAAAATATCAAATATGATTTTTATATTTCCTGATTCTCTACAGTTTATAAAATAATTAAACAAGACGTAAAACATGCTTCTAAACCCTGCATCTTTAGACCAAAGACCACAAAACTGAAAAAACAAAAGGAAGAAGAAACAATATTTTAGTGGCATCCCTAAACAACAAAACTCAAGCAGAATAATGTTAGCCCAGACTTTCTTACTGCTAGCTTGTATAATAAAGTTACATTGTATTGGCCCCTTCAGGAAGAAAAAAAATGACTTTTTCCTTTCTTTGAATGGCATTTAGTTTGTGGTTGTGTAGGTGTTTTTTCAGTGTTTATATGTTTTCACTGGTGAGGGCTATTTCTCTTTCAGTGGGGTTTTATCAGTTATTATAGGTTTAAACCTAAAACCGGACAGCCTAGATATAATCATCCCCTTCATCATAATTGTCATTATCTAAATCAGTTGAGCTGTAGCGCAAAGTAGGGCATTGTCAGAATGTTAGTGATTGCCTGTAGGTCGCTTGCCGGTCTGGGTGCAACCTCAGTCAGGTTGTGGTGGATTCTACAGAGAGAGACAAACAGCACAATTGGCCGAAAATTCTCCTTCAGCATTTGTGGTATCACGTTGATGCAAATGGAACCAGAACAGGGGGTGGCGCTGGGACTGAAGTGAGCGCCGGTGCTGAACCCGATGCTGGTTGACTGGCACAGATAGCGCGGATGGGGGACCTGCCAGTAGAAATCTGACTGGAGGCACCTGTGAATCCTTCTTGCCCAAACGCACAACAATGGGACCCTATAGTCCGAGATTGGCTGGATAGGGCCGATCCCGCATCAACTTATTATGCCTTTTGTTGGGCTCACCCTAAGAATTTGATTGTGATGATATGCCACAGGAGCTGGAACAGGACCTTCCTTTAGACTTGACAGGTCGCATCGTGGAAACTTCTTGTGTTTGGAGATGTAAAGTTTGCCTCAAAGTTCCAGAAGGCCTTAGGGTTCATATGGGTCCAGTCATCACAGGACCTGGAATTTGTGCTCCAACCCCAGGCACCAAAGACACTTCGTTAGGACCCATTACAGACATCTGTTTGCGACAGTCCCTACAAGGTTAGAACCCTGTCATCTTAGGGGGTGACATTCCCCTTGAATACTGGTAAACTTTGACTAAATTTGTGGTCTTGAGACCAAGGAGAAGCTCTGATCCACATCTGAAGGCCCCAAAAGAAAGGAACTAACATCAGTGCGCATGACTGGAGCTTATAGGTGGTTTAACTCATCACTTCTGAAGTGGAACGTTGTTGATGCGCAACCGCACGGTGCCACTACTGGTGTGCAGGAGTACTGCTTCAAACTTTCCCGATCCAGTCAGACAGCAGAGGAATATTCACATGGTGAGGAATCTGCAGTTAAAAGTATCCATCGGGGGGGCGTGGCTTGGCAGGCCAGCATGGCGGACGTGAGCTGAGCACGCTCCGTCCAGCCTCACACTGATCCTTAATATATCCTGCCTCTTCGGCGCTTAACTGAGTCCCTGGGCTGTCCCGTCAGCATTGCCCGCTGAAAACTACCCCGGAGCCGGTTTTTGGTGCCACCGGAGGGTCGCAGGCGGAGGTGCGGTGATCGGCGGTGGCGGCCAGCGTGCAACGCGGCCGTATCCCGAGCCGCGGCGTCGCCTAGATTTCCTTGCCGAGTTGCCGGGCCGCGGCCACGGAGGGGGGTGCGCCTTGCGGCGGTGGGAGCCTCGGCTGAGGCTTGCGGAGCGGGGCTCGCCCCGCAACATTGGTGGTCCTGCAGTCCCCAGCCGGGGGAGCTGATACTGTCGGCGGCCTGCTCGGGTCGCAGTATTGAGTGGTGGAGGCATCGGGAGTGCGGGACGCGGCCGGCTGGCCGCCATCTTAGTGTCACAGCTTCTGCCTAAACAGCTCCTGGTGGAGCGGGGGCCTCCTGGGACAATCGGGCGCCCAACACGTGAGTACCGCCGCATTGCCGTGGAGGGTGGCCCAGTGGTGGCCGGTGCCTTTCGCTCCTCCGTCTTCCCCCCCCTCCTCTAAGGGATTGAACCATTTGGGGGGTCAGTGGTCTTGTCGGGCCACAAGGGGGGAATCAGGTGTAGGCGGCATTGGGAGAGGGAAGATCATGCGTGTTGGTTTAGCCGGAGTGGCCCACTGTGCTCCTTATCCCAGCCCCCACGGACTACCCAGTCGCATCGGCCGGCTGCCGGCCGGACAGCGCGAGGACTTGGGGTTGGGGCAATCTTCCTGATCTT
Source organism: Calotriton arnoldi (assembly GCA_963921515.1). Taxonomy (NCBI): domain Eukaryota; kingdom Metazoa; phylum Chordata; class Amphibia; order Caudata; family Salamandridae; genus Calotriton; species Calotriton arnoldi. The sequence goes on along the minus strand of CAWUFW010001119.1, from coordinate 2,525,818 downwards.
GGCACGACCAGTGAGGCGTGTTGGGGACGTCGGCGGCCAAGCCGGGTCGCGGTGGGGAGTGTTGCTGGGGTCGGCGTCCTTGATTTCTTGTTGGGGCCCCGGCGCTTCCCCCCCCCGCCCCCCAGCTGTAATTTCTTCGGGGGTAGCACCGCCAGGGGTTCGGCGGCCGTGTCGGGCCGCAGGTGGGGGTACCACAATCCGTGGGTGCCTCTGGGGAGTTCAGCTGAGCCAGCCAGACAAAAGGTGGTTTGGGGGGCGGCCTGCCTCCACCTGGACGGTACCGGGCGTGGGACCCTGACCTCCATCTGAACAGCTACGTATTCACCTCCTGGGGGTTTTCCGGCCGGGTTCGGTAGCAGTGATTGGGCTACTATGACCAGAGACAAGCCCGGCGGTGGCTCTACTAAACAGAGTACCATGGATAAATTCACGGGCCAGGGGGCTCCGGCGGCGCTGCCCGGGGGGTCTCAAAATGCTATACCAGATAATGCGGCCCTCATGGCCGCCATTACGCAATCTAGAGACACCTTGGAAGCCAAGATCGGAGCGGTCGGCTCCGACCTAATGCTCCTACGCCAGGACCTGAGGAATGCGGTAGCCCGTATTACAGAGACGGAGACAAGAATCTCGGGCGTGGAAGATGTGGTCGCCACACTGCAGCAGAAAGTATCGTCACTCGAGACCACCCAACGGGGCCTAGCATTGAGAGTGGAAGACGCGGAGGGGAGGGCGCGACGCAACAACCTGCGCTTTGTTGGCTTTCCGGAGGATTGCGAAAAGGGGAATATGGAGCGATTTCTTACAGACTGGCTCGAGGGTTGGCTCCCCGCTGGCGAGCTCTCGACTTGCTTTGTGGTGGAACGTGCACACAGGGCTTTGATGCAGAAGCCCCCCCCGGGTGCCAGTCCGCGGCCTGTCATCGCCAAGCTCCTCAATTACCACGACAGGGACACCATACTGAAACAAGCCCGGGCTAAGGAACCATTACTATTCAATAACTCACGCATCTTAATTTTTCCGGACTACACTAAGCTGGTGCAGCAGCGGCGGCAGTCGTTCCTAGCCGCCAAGGCCCGCCTCCGTGAACTCAAGCTCCCTTATGCTCTACTTTATCCGGCCAGGCTGCGTGTAGTATACCGCTCCCGCACCCACTTCTTTGACACGCCGGAGGAGGTGTTTCACTGGACAGATGAAACTGTGCGGCTACGTCCTCACTCTCCCCCGGGAAGAGAATCAGACTCCTCTTCAGGTGGGCCTGCCCAGAATCATCGCGGGCCGAGGGGAAGAGGGGGCAGATGCTCCAAATCCAGGCGCCGCTCACAATCTGCAGGTCCCATGGTCCGGGAGGGGTCTGTGTCTCGGCCACGTGTTTCAGCGGACTGACACCAGGATGACCATGTAACTTTCCGAATTTGAGTATTCTTTATGGGCCGAAGGGGCGTGTATGTTGGCCAGTCTCTCCGTAGGGCTCCGCAGAAGGAGAGGAGGCCACTGGACAATGGGCTGTGACTTGGGGATCCGTTGGTGGGTGAGGGGTTGGACCTCCTGTTGGGGTCTGCCTGCCGCGACAGGTACTTCATTGTTTTAGAAGTACAGGGTGGTGGGGGGGGAGTTGTTGGGTTGGGTTTTTGGGGGGGGTTGGTGGGGTTGCTGCACTGTCTACTTGTGTTCCGGACTCTGTTACATCTTGTGGACGATTCTTGTTGCTGCCATGGTGCTGTATAGGATCTGCGCGGAGTAGAAATGTCTGTTAGTATGCGGGAGGCACCTGGTCTTGTGAGTGTTCTTAGCTGGAATGCTAGAGGGGCGCTAGTCAAGATCAAGCGGGGGGCCATTCTGAAGTCAGCCAAGCGAGCTCGCGCAGATGTATTATTGTTGCAGGAGACCCACCTCATGGGGACTAAGGCAGTATGCTTCCAGCGCTTCGGATTTACACAGGTCTTTCATTCCGGGTTTGTGAGAGGTTCCAGGGGGGTTGCTATTTTAATACACCGTAGGGTTGCATACACACGTTAAAACTTGGGGAGATCTTCAGGGCAGGTACCTGTTTGTGCAGGGCACGGTAGGGGGTGAGATTTTTGTACTGGGGAGCGTCTATGCCCCTCCGCCTCTTTCCTGGGGGTTAGCCGAAAAGATTCTGACCCTGTGGACAGATATACCCCAGGGCCTTGCGGTGGTGGGAGGGGATTGGAATGATGTGATGGATGTGGCCATTGATAGATGGAGGTCGGGGGGTCTGAGACCCGCCATCCTACTAAACTATACTCCTTAGTGACGAGTCTTGATTGGGTAGACCCCTGGCGCAGGATGCATGGTAATACACAGGGCTATACGTATCTTTCGGCAGTCCATGGTTCCTTCTCCCGCCTAGATTATCTGTTCATCCCACGGGTCTTTGACAGCAGAGTGGTGGTGGCCGAAATCCTTCCACGCGGACTCTCTGACCACTCTCCAGTGGCACTTACTATACGAGCTGGGGGTGCCTGTGGGCCATTCCGATGGCGCCTCTCAGTCTGGAACCTTCAGAAGGAGAACTACAGGGAATGAATGGAAGATGCCCTGGATCAATATTTAGCCACTAACGTGGGCTCGGTCTCGGGGGCTGGGACTCTTTGGGAGGCCTTGAAGCCCACCATTCGGGGGGTGGACATCTCATTTTGCGCCGCGGCCCGAAGACAGCGTAAAGAGGCCCTGGTTCGAGCGGAAGCTACTATTCTTGAGTTGGAGGCGCGCGGCAGGGAAGAGGGCGGGCGGCTGGCTCGTCATCGGCTACTGCTAGTGCAGCAGGAATATTCCCATATCCTCTTGGATGAGGCTCGACAGGCCTGGCTTGCTACTCGTAGTAGGATATACCAATGGGGTGACAAATCTGGTAAAATGCTGCACCGATTGTGTCAAGGTTCGCTTCGCCCCCAGGCCCTCCCGGGTGTTGTGGGGTTGGACGGGCTCCCTGTGTCGGGCGCATCGGCTATCGCGAGTAGTTTTGCAGAGTATTATGCTCAATTATATGCCCCTGCAGAATGCCTCCCAGCGGAAGTCATTGATCGTTTTTTGGACGATCTCCCGCCGAAGGCACTCTCGGATGCGGTTAGGGAGGAATTGGAAGGCCCGCTTACTGAAGAACTGGGGGCTGCCCTGGGAGATCTTAATTCTGGCAAGGCCCCAGGCCCTAATGGCTTTCCATGCGAATTCTTTAAAAAATATTTTTTGCAGTTGGGACCCCACTACCGCAGGGTGGTTGAGGAGGCCAGGGACCGGGGGTGTCTGCCCAGCGACTGGCGGCATGCGGAGATAGTAGTTTTTCATAAGCACGGTAGACCGCCGGAACAGCACGCCTCGTATCGCCCCATCTCCCTCCTGAACGTGGAGGCCAAGATATTAGCTAGAGCTTTGGCGAACCGCATCCGCCCTCATATAGCCTTGCTGGTACACCCGGACCAAGCTGGGTTTATGCCCCAGCGTGCAACCCGTTACAATATTAGGCGGGCGCATGAGGCAGTCTCGACGATTCAGGGACTGGGGGAACGGGCTGCGCTTCTGTTAGCGGATATGGACAGAGCGTTCGATTCCTTGAGTTGGGTCTATTTATTTGCGCTCCTGCGGCGGCTGAATTTTGGACCGCGTTTCTTGTCCTATCTTACCCTGTTATATACTGACATGACGGCCTCGGTGCGAGTGGCGGGCTTCGTCTCTTCTGCATTCAATATTGGGCGGGGCACCAGACAGGGGTGTCCACTATCCCCATATCTTTTCGCCTTAGCAATGGGACCCTTGGCGGCTTGGGTGCGGATGGACGCTCAGGTGTCCGGGTTTGAATGGGTGCATGGACTGTCCGATCGCATTGCCCTCTATGCGGACGATGTTTTGTTCTTTCTTACCAACCTGGAACGAACGGGCCCTCGGTTGTTGCGTATCATGCAGATCTTCGGGGAAACGTCCGGTTTATATGAACCCTCTTGAAGTCCACTCTGTGGGTGTTGGGAGGTCGGGGCGAGCTTGGCTCTTGAGCGTCGTCTGTACAAGTGGTACAAGGGGGCATGAAATATTTGGGGGTGTACTTGTCCGATTCTCCCGCCACGGCCTGGGAGCGTAATCTTGCACCTGTATGGGAGCTGGTGCGCGAGGACATTAAGGCCTGGTCCCACATGCCCCTGTCATCTACGGCCGGTCAGCCATTTTTAAGATGGTGTCACTCCCGCGATTATTGTATCAACTACAAAATCATCCCTATCCGGTTCCCCCGCGGTGGTTCCGGCAGGTGAATTCAGTTCTGGGACAGTTCCTTTGGGAGGGTGGAGCGGTAAGGGTGGCGGTCCGGACGTGCTTCTTATCTACGTATAGCGGGGGGCTGGCTACCTCTGATATTTGGTCCTATTATGTTGCATCGCATCTCCTTGTCTTAAACGAGTGGTGGTATGGAGACAGGGCAGACCCAGCGTACGCTGTGGAGCGGCGCTGTATGGGGGACCACTCCCTACACACTAGTCTTTACTCTGCTCCGTTGAGGCGTCTCCTTCCGTCGGCCACGCGGATTGTGTTTCAGATCTGGCGGCAAGCATTGCGAAAGATGGGCTGGTGGAATAGACTGACCCCATTATGGCACAACGGCCGTTTTCCGCAGTTGCTGAGTCTCTCCGGGTTTCGCGATTGGGATAATATCGGGATATCTACCCTGGGGGACGTTATGCGTGGCACGGTGTTGAAATCCTTTCAAGACATCCAGACGACTTTTCAGATGCCAAAGACTCAGTTTTTAAAATATTTACAATTTCGGCATGCCATCGCTCCCAGCTTGGAGGGTCTGGATTCACTGCCGGAGTTTAGTCCGGTGGAAGCTAAGGTTTTTATGGGGGATCTCTTAGATCACAAGATCTCCAAAATGTATCAGTCTCTGGTTACGCACTGTTCCCCCTCTTTGCAGCGTCTGAGGGAGGCCTGGGAGGTAGATGTGGGCCAGATGGAAGAAGAGGACTGGACAGAAGCTTTGGCATCTCCACGTGGGGCGGCCATTGCAGTGCGCCTGCGGCTTATCCAATTTAAATACCTACACCGGGTTTATTTTACCAGGGTTAGGCTCTGGAGGGCGGGCTTGGTGGGTTCCCCGGGGTGTCTCCGCTGTGGGCATGAAGAAGGGACACTGATACATACTATATGGCACTGCACAGCGTTAGCACGCTTCTGGAGGGGGGTACTGGCCTGCCTCTCTGAAGTTCTGGGATGGGAGCTTCTCACTCACCGAAACTAGTTCTCCTTCATGTGATGGAAGGGATCGGGGGCAACATCTATAAGCGACATCTCATGCTCTTAGGCTTTACCTTAGCGAAGAGAGATATAGCTAGAGCCTGGAAGGCGGTGGTTGGCCCCTCGTTCTCGATTTGGAAAAATGGTCTCGACTTTAGTATGGGCCTCGAGCTCCCCATTTTTGAGGCTAGAGGGTGCCCTAGGAAGCACTATAAGATCTGGAAGCGCTGGGCGGATTATCGTGGCCTGGAGCTGGAGCCGCCGCGGGGGGACCGGGGTCGTGACCCAGAGTAACTGGTTGGCCTCTCCAGTCCCTTGCACTTCCTTGTGTGTGGCCCGCGATTCCTCAGTAGACAATGAGATTGTGGATGTTTAGCTCTGGTGTAGATTGATGGCAGCTTGGGTCAGTAATATGTTGTTCCGGAATATGGAGACAGTGCGCTGGGGGGTGGGGAGGTGGGGAAGTTGGTTGTTTGCAGGATTTTATTTTATTTGTATTGCCTTTCATATTCTCCTGTTCTTAACTATGCAAAATGGTCAAAGTAAAAAAAAATTGTATTTTACATGCGGCAGCTGTCTCTGGGATTCAGAGGTCTGCATCATATGTGTTATTTTGACAAATAAAATCTGTTTAAAAAAAAAAAAAGTATCCATCGGAAAAAATCATTTGAACAGATGCATAGAGCTATAAAAGTGGCTACCTTACATATTGGAAGAAATGAAAGATGTACCCAGGGAGAGAGCGCAATAAACAGAAGACCAATGTCACTAAAATAGATTCTCTAAACAAAAAACAGCAAACACTCCTCATAGTCATAACGTCAGTCTGAGCAAGCCAACAGAAGTGAAATATCTTAATTTAAAAGATCATCATCTACTGTGCATTGTAGGTGCATGAATTCCTACTCCTATTAAACATTTAAGTGCAATACCTCGTCTCGTTTGAATTGTTGCGGTGAGCAAACTGTGGAAGGTTTGGCCTCCAGAAGCTCCCCTCTCATGCTGAACTTCGACAAGATGAGCCATGTAATCTGCAAAGAAGCAACCCCAAAAAATAGACTAAGAAAACCTCTCAAAAATGTATCATTTTAGTCAATATGTCACAAGTGAGAAACAGCGCGGTAAAGTGATGGCAATGCATATTGAAAAAGAGGTAACAAAAACCCATAATTCAATAAAAATTGTGTTAAAGTAATACAGAAATAGAAACATAGAAAGATGAGATTTGCCTTAGTGGTAACTCAAAATTTAGCATATTGCTGCCTCAGTGCTAAATAAATGCTATTCATCACACTAAAGAAGAGACACAAGTAAAAATAAAAGAGTGACAGCTTTAAACTTATTCATGTCAATTTTACATAATAAAAACCACAATTCACAACTTCTGAGTAACACTCTATGAAAGCAACTCTTGAACATCTATGGTGAAGAACGGGTGCCCATGTGTCATTCATTTTCTTTTCTCAACACCACCTTTTTCCCTAAAAATCACACATATATTTTGAGTTTCTCACACATTTTCAATTAACTACTTTGTCCGATATTCCAAATAGTGAAGGCTGATGCTATTGTAGAAGTATAAGCACTACAGTCTTGGGTAGACATCTTCTTGCTTTGCTGCTAAAAACGTAAGAAATATTTAGAATTTTATTATCTATGGGTTCCACAAAACAGTAGATTCCAAGAGATACTATGGGGCACCACGTCCATTATCCTCTTGGATCCCCTCTTAATTTACTGCTTAGTAGTATGCGTTTTCCAGACGGTGGAACCACCAAGGACTCTGCCACCTGGAAAATTCATGCAAAAGACCTATGGAGAGATTAAAACGTGGTGGTGGTGCCAATCCTTCTGTAACAATTCTCACCAGCACTGGTTCTATGCAGGGCACACCAAATCAACTTCAGAGAAATAAAAATTTAAGCAAGAAAATTCCCAGCACATGAGAGTTAAGTTTTCTACTTTTTTTTTCCTCAAAGACAGACATACAAATGAAGTCAGGTGTACCATGCCGGCATTGTAGTCAGGACCTTTCACTACATAGCCCTTCTCCAAATAGGCAACTACTATGTACCAGGAATTGCCTAGTTTGGTAAGCTGGCTGGGGTGGTGGAGAAGGTGCACCAGCTGTGCTAGCCATACAGTAACTGGCTTTCCAAATGGTACATTGGCTCTAAGTCCTTGCAAGTGTTGCAATTCCTTTCTACACATCTCCTTTTAAGCTTACTAGTTTTTACTAAAAGGAAATATTCACAAGTTACCTTTGTCAGTGGCATCACATTATCAAAATGATAGAATTAGTGAATTTAATAACACATGAAAATGGACCTCTTCCTCCAGTTAAGTTATAGGATGTCAAGTTGTAGGATGTGACACCATTAAGCTTCAAAACAGATAAATAAAATAAATTATTCAGAAAGTGCCTCATCTAAGGTGAAAAGAGCTCACTTGCCATGACCTTGTAAACGCCAGCTGTTGCAAAGTAGGTCTTTCTTGTACTCATTTAAACAGAGACCCAAGGTTATCCTCTCTTCAGGCCAGAGCCCCAAACATTACACCACTTGTTCTGAAGTCTTGTTAAGGTCCTCTTGACACCCAGGAGGACATTCAAGCTTTGTAGAGCTCCGGTCAGTACCTAAGGCTGAATGGCTGAGAGATAAATCACCTTTCCTTTGTAGAGAGGCCATGCCTCATATAGAGTTGATCTTCCTGATGCAAGTTAAAAACATCTCTATATCAGAACTGGTGTGATCATGGTTTGGCTAGAAGCATGGCTGTACAATTGGGATTATAGCTGTAGAATGAAAAGGATCATTGGGAAGGAATAGATGAATCTTCATGACCAATTGATCAAGCTACAGCCAGACCATTCAAATAATTGCACATCCATGATGCAAAGTGTTTGCATGTGGTATTCTGAATAGTGTCAAAGATTCCATTCCATGTTGTCCCCTTTCTCGCCATGTCTCTATCTCTGAGATCACCGAGTCATAAAATATAATAAGTGTCTGACTACCTGCTAAGGATGCAAGTCTAAACATTAAGCAACCTTGGGCTATGGTATGCAAAGTGAAAAAAGCCACGACAGGATGACACATTTACAAAACTGCATTTACGAATGCGAGAGAGATGGATAATGCAGACTGCAAAAGTTTTAAACTTATTAAGGGGCTGTCATGTGTTGAACACAACCACTTTTAACACGATCACAGAAAAGAAGGCCCTAAAGGTAAAGAAAATTATCTTTAACTCCAAGACAGTCCATATCAACTGAATCACTGTAGTTCAAGTCACAAAAGATTTTAGTAAATGAATGGAGAAATCTAGTTTCAAAAGGGGACCAGGACTGGAGGATGCCCAGGAAGCAGAACACCAACATGGGCAGCAGTTTGGTGTAGGCTGGCAGACGAAGTTGAGTAGGGATGGTAGAGCAGAACCTTCAAATGAAAGTGTTAGCCCTTTTGACACACCAGTAACATTGCTTTAGTCTTGGCACACGATATGAAAGAACATGCAACTTGGCATTGAGCTTTAATGCCTTTGATCTTGGGTACCTAGACATTATTGGTGTACCAAGAATACTGTGAATGGTTTAATCTTTTTTCTTTAATATCTCCCGGTGAGGGGTCCATGGAGATCTTGGACAATGCTGCGGTGGAAGCAGTAGCTCCATTAGGTCCATTGGCGTTGCTATATAGCACATCAGTCACACATGCACTGCCCCAGCTACCAGAATTCCAGTTGTTAGCTTGTACAAAGCTCTGCGCCACATTTAATAGCATGGCACCTTGACTAACTCGGCTCCACTATCGAAGGGCACTTGGCTCTCCTAAGCAGCCTGATTAATGGGTTTCCATGCATAGGATTTAATTGGCATCTCACTACTGGGTGATGTACGGTCTCAAGACCATATTAAATCTGACTATGATCTGGCAGAAGATTATTGACTTCACCCATTAAAGTTCATTTGCAACCTACAGCTACACCACACCATATTCTGCTAAAGAATATATATTTTTTCTAAAAAACAGAAAAGAGACATGAAGCTATTTACAATACTCTGAAAAATAAAAGCATTGTCAGCTAATTTCAGCAAAAGAATGAAATGAAGGAAAATGCTCATTCTTACAGTGCTCCTATTGGTGGGGAATTGAAGTTGCCATAGAGTTCAGTATTTCACACGCATACTGAACCTAATGCTAAATACGGTCTGCCTTGAATGAAATTACAGTTTGAAATGGCTACCTTCTTTTAGAGTTAAAAACATAATTCTTCTTGCTGGTTTGGCCAAAGGAAATACTGCTGCTGTAGGGGAAAGTGCATGATGCTGACATTTGGTGGTGGCTTAAGTTCAGAGCTGGGTACTTTCAATTTCACCATATACTGCCTTCTTTGATTTTATTATCATCAAACGTGGAGTTGAGTTTTGCCTGCTGCAAGAATTTCTTCTAAGTGTTCCATACCAAAGTGGAAAAGCAAAATTGTTTATGAACAGATCTACGTCAAAATTCCAAAAGAAACATTAGAAATAAGTAAATTACTCCATGACCCTCTGGGGCCATACAGGGTAAGTAGTCTTAGGGATTGCTATTCTTTAACTTCCATCAACGGATATTTTTCACTGAACTCTCCTAAAACTTTAATAACAGTGCATAGAGCATAACAGTGCATAAAGCAAACTTAATCCAGTGCTTTTGGTTTCCATAACAACTGCAAGGAAGGGGAGAAAGGTGTTGTTTCTCAGTTCTGATGTAGAGGTAGTCAGCTGCCCATTAACAAATGCCGGTACTGACAAGGATCATTGTGAATAGGCAAGGTCGCAAATTCATAGGGGGATAGAGGAGTAAAGTGTTTCCTCATTCCAGAATGGTCTGCAAATTTCAAGTGCAAACTGAAGGATAGTAAAAACTATCCAATACCATAGAAGAGTCAGATGAAATGTGGAAGAAGAGGTTACACTTCCAAAAACATTTTGAATCAGGTACTTGCCAATGTGGTCTTGCTCAGGATGTGGCAAGTTCTGGTAATCATGGTGGGAGAAGAAAATGGAATTAAATGGAAAGCCTATTGTATGCAAGGGACTTAAAGGAGATTAAGATGTAGATGGAAAGAAGAGATCCCCAGAGGGCAAACATATAGCACACGCCACTTGCTACTGGAATAGTATTGCAACACAACAAGTTCTGGTAGTATGTACTCTGTGACTGGACGTAATAAATATCTTTAAAAAAATCACTCGCTGGATTTCTGTCTCACATACATATGAACAGAGGTTAATCAAAGTAAACAGTGAAAGCGAGAGAAACTAGCAACAAGTGACTGCTAATGACTGTGAAATCCAATTATGAACAGATCACCTATATTCTTCACAAATCAGATTTAAAGGACTGCATATCCACTCGTAGTGTTCTTACTTTTGTCCATAATGTTCTGCTCCAAGGTTTGGGGGTCGTGAGACACAGCCTGATCAAGATATTGCAGCAGTTTACTCATGCTGGACACTGGGATCCCAAACGACTGGACGAACAGCAGCAGCTGCTGGGGCTCCAGATCCTGCAATGCTAGAACAAGGCAAGTTCACTCAAACAACAGGATCCTATGTTGACTGCAAATGAATGCATATTTTTCACATGTTCACAAACATCCTACCTGATGAATACAGCACTCCCAAGGCATCATTTACTCGGACAGACGCACAAGATTTTCTGTACTCTCTTCCCAAATCATTTCTGGATTGCTCTCATATGCATCATGGGCACTGTTTTGACCATGGACAGGGTCAGCTTATTGTTTAGGAACATCTGCAGCAACTTACATCCCTTGATAACCATTATTCACCCTTTCCATTTATGGATATTATTTTATCGCCCACTTAGGTACGCCTTCCCATGATATTCTGTAGTCTTTTAATACACTGGTGCTTTATGTACATGAGGGAAGGATAGTGAGTGATTTACTAGTGAACATTCCATTAACTGTAATAATTTCCATTAAAAAAACTTATCAAATGATGCATTGTCATGCAATTGCAACATAATTCAAGGTTTGCTCAGTAATACCACTACACTAATATCACCTACAATGAGTACCACTGCTTACAATCATATCTCCTGCAATGAGCCTCAAGGATCATTATCGCCAATCCTCTCCTATATCTCTGTGTCACTGTTCAATGATATTCGATTACAACAATGTAGGCAGGAACGTGTATGCCAGTGACACCCTGATCAACCTCAGAACTCAAGAGGCTACCGATAAATGCTTTTAAATCATGGAATGTTACACCAATGTCCAAAGTTGGAGGAAGTTAACCTGGTTCTCCCTCAAAGGTTCAAAGACTTGCGGGCTGCTCTTAAGACTTGGAAATACTATCTCAATAACATTCAACTAGCTAGTACATATGGTAAACGCCTCTACTTGGGGAAAACTATAACAAGCCTTAAGTCATGTTATTCTCCACATAATCAATTCAAAACGATCAGACCACATATCCCCTGTTCCATGTCTACTGCAGAGGCTCATGATCAAGAAAAGGGTGTAATATAAATTCCTCTGCCTAGCTATTTCCCCACAATGCTCTATCATCCCTAGCCGCCAAAAGTCCTATCTCTCACTGTAGACCTTTGCTAACAGAAAGAAACATCTTCATGCATATGGCTCTATTCAACAGACCTGCCTCCCCACTGACACTTTGCCTGACATTTTGACAAGTATTTGTAAGGTGCTGATAGCGCACCTATTCTCCTTCGAGTATTTAGCGTAGCTGTTGAACCTCATTACCATTTTGCCATCAGCTTTCCCATTGCCCACATATTCCCTCTCCGCATTTCTCAGGCCAAGCACCCTGAAGCAGCTGCAAGACTGCCAGTAATTAAGAATCCTCATTGTCCATACCGCTGAACATCCGAGTTTCAAATGTGCCCTTTTCCAGGTTTTTGAAACCTCTTTTTATCCTGAGGAAATACCCAATATTTTTTATTTTACTATTGGTGCATACTTTGCTGCTGAAATGGTTCTGGGTTCTACATGGATTGTCAGCTACCATAGAACAAGCCATATCAGTAGATTAGCCAGGCCTGAATATTACAAGGACTACCTGTCTTTAAGTCGCCCACATTAAACTGGTATTACATTCAAATAAGTACAGCACGCCTTGCAGAAAAAAATGCAAAACCCATTATTAACAAAATTAACCAAAAGCAAGTCTAAATTGGCTCTTTAATACAATTGACAAGTTAATGTTTTAGCCCATGATTCATTTAACCTTTTCCGATTGTTGTGTATTTCATATCCTAGCCCAAAACATCACATACCAGCATCCACTAGACGTGGGACCTCAGAACGAATCATGCGCAACTTCAGCCAATCAGGGAGAAGAAGAGCCTCTTCAGAAGTGTCAACAAGAAAAGCAGTGGGAAGTGGCTTCTTATCAGGAAACCAGATGTCCAACAGGGCATAGAAATCATTATCTTCTGTAAACAAACATTGAAGAAACAAAATTATTCCCTTTTTTTTTTATTATTTGATTACATTGTTTCCCCCCCATTTTTCCCATACACTAGCAGCAAGTGTACATAATTAAATTACATGAAAGTCCATTAGGATAACCAAGACAGGTAAAATACAATAGAAAAGCAGCACAAATTCATAATTCATTCCTACTTGTAAACAAGCACAGTTTATAACATGATCCCAGCAATAATACTTATTAACACATAGCCAGCCAGGTTGTGAGCGCCCCCCTAGATCCTCCTCCCTTTGCTTTTAGCCCGCTTGTCTTTGGGTGCCTAAATTGCATTTTCAAAAAAGTAAACATGCAAGAAGCGCCCTTTCCATTGCTGAAAAGTCGGAGGTAGAGGGTCAAGCCAAGATGAGGAGATACACAGCCTAAAAACCGTCATTGCTATGAAAATCATTTCCGATCCAGACCCAGCTAATGACTCGTCCACCCCCAACACCATAAGGTGAGGCAATGGAGAGATATTCATCTTCAAAACTTCCCCTAAAAATCCTACAATTTCCAATCCAAGCAAATTTAAGCTGGTGCATGAGTAGAACATATGAACCATCTCCGCATCAATGGCATGGCATCTAGGACAGCGAGTCCCCACTTCACCGACCTATTTAGCGATCTTTGCTGGAGTTATATATAGATTAAACAGCGTTTTGTAGGGTTGTGACTGTAGGGTCGAGGCACACAGGATTGACCCTCCCATTTCAAGTGATTTCAAGAAACCAGAGTCCACCACTTCAAGCCTCTATCGCCATTTTCCATTATGCATATCCAAGTCATCTGGGAGCCCTTCCAGCAAACAGCCATATAGCTGCGAGATGGAGGGGCTAGTGCTTTTAACCAGTATCTCCATCAGGGGAATTTGATCAAAGCCAACTGCCTCCCCAGCCTTTCTTGTAAGAAAATCCTGCAACTGTAAATATTTTTAAAAATTCCGAGACCCGACATTGAATCTACTGCACACAACCTCAAAGGACACAAGGAGATCTCCAATCCTGCCACATCCCCCGCATCCCCACCTAGCTAGGCAATTATCATGAAATATGCCGGGCAGTTGTTCATTCCTAAGCAAGGGGGTGTATCTGCTATATCTACCCACCCCCAATTTCTTCCGGATGCTTGCCCAGTTTCGAAATGCAGCAAGCTGAGTCTTAAAACGGCTCAAAGAACTTTAGTAAACAGCTGTGGGCTGAGTTGCCAATCAAAAGCTCATAGATGGAGGGTACATAACATATTGCCCCACGTTCCATTACCCTGTAGTTGAATAATTTAATATACTATAACATTGCAGAGCTGCAGCTAAATAATATCTGAAATTGGGGAGCGCCCATCCCCCCCCTGCCTCTAGGTAACCACATAAAAATGTTAGCCCTCCTAGTCCTCCCGTAGACCCAGATGAATCTTGCCACTAATCTATCAATTGTTTTAAACCATTCATTATTAGCCTCCAATGGGACAGTGTGAAAAACATATAGCAATTTCGGAAGGAATATCATTTTAACCAGGTTAAAGAAACAAAATAATTCCCAGTGTGGGTATGAAGGTTATTATATCAGATACACAAGTTTATGGTCCCCATATACAACCTCAAGATCTTTTTCTGGATACTTTCACAGAAGACGACTTGTACACAGTTCTGATTTATTTGAAATTTGGGGAACCCACACAGTCCTGTCCAATAGCAATTTTAAAACAGCGTCACAGCTCCTGTCTCATTCCACTAAGATTAGCAATGAATTCCTTTATTGAGCAAGGATTCATACTTAGAATTGGCAATAGTCACAGAATCACAGAGTTAAATATTATCAAGAATTTTCCCATTACACCTCTCCTAAACTGCTGGAAAATCATGCAGTCAACATTTAATGGTTCATATGCAGGCTTTTAACAATACTCAAGCAGGATTTCACCATGCCGAGTCAGTGATGCAGGCTCAGCCCAATGACCTAGAATAGGTGGCAGCAATATCAGCGCATTGATGATCCTGGATCTTTCATGGCTTTTGATACCACCAACCAGTACACTCTACTGGGTCAACTAAATTCAGCAGGGACTGCTAATGCATCCTTGTCTAGGTTCATGTCTTTTAAGTTGGAGTGAAGCTATCTGTTTGGTTTTGTCCATTTACCACTTCATTTAGCAAAGGGGTTCCTCAGTGCGTGGCTCTATCATCACATATGTTTAATCTTTATGTGCAGCCACTGCCTAAACTAACACATTCTAAAGAAGTCGACTTCAACATGCATGCCAACAACACCTGGTTGCTAGTATGACTGAGTGGTGACCCAGCATCTGGTGTATAACTCTAGCCATGCATGAGATGCATCTGAGAGTAGGTGGGTAGTAAATGTCACAAACTCACACCAGGGAAGCCCAAAGTGTTAGTGGTTAAGGGGAGAGAAGGCCTATATAGCTTGATAATCATTGGCGAGTTGAATTAGGTCATCTCCCATCCCCAGTGGAACTTTTTAAAAACCTGAGAACAAAAAAAGTTGTAGATTTGTACATGTTTAATTAGGTGTCAACTTTATTGTCAAAGTGCTCTTATTGCTTGAAATTACTTAAGAAAATCATACTTGTTCATAACAAGGATGACAAAAGGTGGATCATTTCTGAGATCGTTGGATCCAGACTGGACTATACCAACTACCTCTACCTTGACCAGAGGTGGCCATCTTGGCTCCTCCTTCTATGGTGGTAACATCCTTACACATTTTTGTTTATTTGACATTAATGAATTAAGCGCTGTATAAGAAGTTAAATATTCCTGGTACTTGAAATGACTTTGGCTATTAAATTTGAAATTACACCCAATGTGTAAAGATGCTCAATTTATTAAGGCCTATTTTCACAACATTAAAATTTGTAACCACACCACCTTCTTCCAACAATAATTCATGGTACCACTTTATTTAAAAGTCTTAAGAGTTAACCCACTGGTGTGCTTAAGGTAAGGCATAGCTTGACACTTGCATGTTTTTAAAGACGCAACCAAATAAACAATTTAATTTACTAGATTTTTCACAACTTATGGATACTGCATTAAACACACATTGGAATGGGCTAGTCAATTTTTTTCCAGAAAATTAGGCCTTCATGTTATCCAATCTAAAAGTACTACTTACCTTGAGGAGGTCCAAGTGTAAGCAGAATGACCATAGCATGTACAACTAGGATGTGCATGGTGGCTGCTTCCCCACTGGTCCAGCGAAGGAACACCTGATCTTGAGACTCCGACTGCAAACAATATGAGGACAAATAAGATATTAAACAAGAATATCATAACTATGAGAAATGTTGTTTTTCCTATAAATGCTCCATGCTAGCAAACCTCATCATGTAGATCGGAAACCTGACTGATTAGCATAGGAAGCTAAATATACATATAGATTGTGTAACTATTCACCTCTTTCCAGAGAAAATCAAGCACTAGGGCTCGAAGAAATTGGAACTGAGCCTCAACTAAACTAAATAGAAATGAGATAAATACCTAGAAGAAAGGTGCGAACAAGACCCTGAAAACAAATATCTTGGCAAATAGAAAAACCAACATTACGACGAAAGTAAGACAAGTGTGCCAAGGGAAGACTCATTTTTGTGGCTTATTCTACCCCTACAACATGAACTCCTTATACTTTGTAAAAATCTTTAAAGGAGCTTCTATTTCTGTTGTCAATGCAATGTCATTATTTTAAGTTCACCCTCACTTCTCACGTCACGCTTATTGTCACTTACTGTGTGAGCACCTGAATACCTTCATTGTGTAATAAATACTTGTCATACATTGACCTATATGTCCCTCGTTATATTTCCTACTGCTCTCTTTTATGAATTAAGTTTCTATTCCTTTACTTACCTCAGTACCCTCTACAGGGTTACTTCCCCTTGGACCCTTTAGGCCACTCTAGAACCATTGTTCCTTTAAACTACATATTACCCCAGGTTCACATATTGGGGCACCCTTGTCTTCCTAAATACTATTCTACCACAAAGGCATATGCTAGAAATATTTGGCATGGAGGCTTTTTTGCACCTGGTGTAGGAATGAAATTATTTGCGACTGGCAAACTCTACCAATAACTAATATTTGCAGTAATTTGCATTAATATTTGCAGATGCTTCTCCCGAAGGAGCTTTTAATAGTCAGTTATTCAGATATGGACTGATCTTATATAACTAACTCTGAAGATGGCTCACCACAATGCAAGTCTCATCTTGTGGTTCAACAATGTGATCAATGGACTTAATGAAATCTCAGAACTTCAAAATATAATTCACTTATGTGCAGGAAATGAATTGGAACACATTAATTAAGCTGTAAATATAAAAGTATTGCATGTGCACCCGGATTAGAATATATAACACCACCTATGTGAATAAACTGTGATTTGTAAGATGTCCAACGCACTGTAATTACAAGGAGCTCCCTGTGCACTGGGATGAGAATGATGGGAACAGCAACACTCATCACCCCTCATATGACATCGTCACATTAGACATAAGATGATGCAATTTACTGCTATACTGAAGAACCATGAAAGACTGCTTCAATGCCAGATTCCACATGAACAAGTGTGGACACCGAATTTTGCAGTTGTTAAACGGAACACACTCTGGCCCTCGAGCATTGGCATGTAGTGGTAAAGAGACTGCCTGTTTGTATAAAGGTTGACAAGTGGTTTTATTTTCAGTCAAATGTTTGATTGATTTCTCCCAATAATGTCAACAGAGATCTTTTAAATTTACTTTGGACACCAGGATTTTAAGGGCATCCTTTGAGTTTGGCGATATCTGTGTCCATCTTTATCCTCTCCAGAATTTCATCAACCAGGGCTTCTAATAGATGGTTCTCATTAAAGGGCAAGTTGAGGAGATGATGCATGCCCTTTAATATGGGCAGAAATTGTACCTTCAGCTCTGACTTTGACAATGTCTCAATGACAAAATCGCCTTTCTCTTGGTGGACTTGCAAGTCCACCGTGTGGAAGGTGGCTGCTTTATGAATGACCTTGTAGTAGACTATGGTATCATTCACGGAAGATGCCCCAACGAAATAAAGGTCAGGGTCTGTGTCACCCAGGGTGTCAACTTCGTAATCATCCCAAGGGTTGTCCATGTGCTGCGGCTTGAAAGTCGTGTCACATGATGTAAATGTAAAAGCAATTCCTGTGCACCGGGATTAGAATATATAAAACCACTTGTGTACACATTGTAATTACAGCGTGTTTGACATGCTACAAATCACTAAGACCTGCCTGCACACCAGAGTCAGAATAAACTACAATCCTCATCTCTCATCATATGAAGTACGTCACACTAGACGTACAAGGACACAGCCTACCGCTATACAGAAGAACCACAAAAAATAGCTTCTACACCATGCCACAAGCCAGTGATGACACTGCATTTTGCAGCTGTTAAACAGAGCACACTCTAGCTTCAAGCATTGGGAGGTACAGGTAAAGCGACTGTCTGTATTGTATAAATATTGACAAGTGGCTTTCTTTTCAGTCAAATGTCTGATCCATTTCTCCCAAAAATGTTGGCAGACTTCATTTCAATACATTTATACTGATATATCACTTGTACTCGGGCAAGCCATCCCCACATCGGCTACTCAATTCCCTGCATCTCCTCTGAGTCTTCAAAAGTAATTTTGTAATGTGACCGCTCCTAATGCCAGAGCGGCCGTTCATTTACATATTCAGCTACTTTTAAGAGTCAGTGGTTCTTTTTGGCCATGGTATGTCGTCACAAACTGTTCAGGCATTAGGTGCCATAGTTGCACAGAAACCATACAATGAGGTACACATTCTTTCACTTCTCACTATTCCCTTGGGAGGCTCATTAGTCCCGTCTCTAAACCTCATGTCCTTATCATTATTACTTTTTGACAAACAGGCTATCAGTTCCCAGTCCTGAGGAGACACCAAAAATGACAGGGGTTGAAACGCATAAACACCTTTATTCAGGGGTATTAGGCTACACAAGTTTCTGCTGGAGCCTACCAAAAAGGGAATTCAGCTGCGCTGTGCGGTTCCCTGAACAATTGTGCCATAACTCCCTGCTTATCCTTTTTGTGTGGTAAAATATAGTACGGATAAAAACTATATATGGACATTCACCGTACTGCAAATTTAAAAAAAATTGCAACTCTGTCTTAGAATTTCACATATCTTTTGCATTGGTGTTGTTTTTATGAATTGGTCAACGAAAAAGCACTAGTATTTGTCGTTGTGTAATGAATCAAATACATAACTGAATCATGCATATAATCTCCATTTTATTAATATGTTGGTATTTTATGTTAAAGTATCTTGTTGAAATAATAGAATGAAAATATACTTGAAGTTCATTTAAGTGTTATTGTTGTTATTATATTTGATTAGTAACAATACTGAGAATCACATGAGGTACATTTCTGTGCTTTTTGCCACAAAGCCAGACATTTGGTAAATAGTGTATTATAAGGAAATCTGTCTGAAGCAAACAGAAGTACTTCGAATTGGAAGTGACAGAAACCATCACAAAAATAAACTTTCTGGGACGATGGGGCACTGGGATATCTTGGTGATCCAGAGTGACTGTAAAATCTCCTTACTGAGGAGAGTAGTATTCAGCAGGTTCACCAATTTGAACTCTAATTTTGCAGTGCTACACCTGAGAATCCTCAGATCCAAGATAGGTTCCTGTTGTCTGGGTTTGCACTGTCTGTAACAGGACTTCGAGATATGGAGAAAGAGAGAGATGCCATGTCTAGAGACTGATATCTAATCTGAACTGTAGAAAAGTGTGTCATTTTGTGGTGTGGTTGTGAGACCTCACACCATGTAATAATGTCAAAATCTTGATCTGGTCCAGTTAGTTTTCTTTAATAAAACCCAAACCTCCGTCCTGAGCAGCTGTGGCACAGAGAAGTCAGGCTTAATCCAAGGAACAAGTGTAAAGCATTTAGAAGTACCAAAACAACAGGTAAGTAAGAAGCATAACACTAAAAATCAAACACCAATTTATACAAATAGAGTGTATATTGGCTTTAAATAGACATCAAAACAACAAATATCTATTTTTAGGAACCGGAGATATGATTTTTCATAGGTAAGTAAAATTACTTTAGATTTAGTTTTTATACGCAATAAATCGGTGCAAGAGGTTTGCTAACGCCTTTTAGAATTACCTTGGACTAGCCACAATGGTTTGAGAGTCTGTCACAGGGACCACTCCGGCCCAGAGGGACAGTTACCTGTCGCCTTCAGCAAACTTAGGGTTCTCTTTGCACTTTTCTCCTTTAAACGAAGTCCAATCAAGAAGTGGTCTTGATGCAGGATGCTGAAGATGCTGCAGTGATGCAGTGAGTTACTGGGGCCACCCGGGTAGTGTAAGGAAATGCATCTTTTTGTCATGGTCACCATTAGGTTTCGGGCTGATGCTGCTGGTGTTTAGGTCGAGCATTCGAGACCTCTTGTATATACTTTAGTATATACATATTATATACTTATATGTGTATGTACGTTGTGGGTTCTGGAGATCAGCCAAAGGACTTGTCTGCTTCCGCTTAGGGACTTTTTTTCTGTTCAACTGCCTCTATTTAACTGTCTTGATAGAAAACGACCAGCAGAGGTCAGTAAAATACCAGAATTGCTTTCTGCTGAGAGACTTTCTTTTTTAATTTTTCTGGCAACTGCCTCTATTTAACTTTCTTGATAGAAAACGACCAGCAGAGGTCAGTAAAATACCAGAATCACTTTAGCATTCTCTAGATTCCAGTCCATAGAAATTGTCTTCCACGAGCACCGGTAGACAATATTTTTTTCAAATCTTGTATTTTCAGTGATATGACCACCGAAGGCCCTGATTTTATATTAAAAACAGAGCTTTGGACTATACTATTTCCCGCTGAAAGGCAATATTTCTCTCCATGTGTTCCCATACCTGGCATGTCACGCAGTTTGGTGCTTACTTTCCCTCCATGTTAAAGAACAGTAGATGTTTCAGCACCCAGGCTAATGTGCTGCATAGCTAAATACATATAAGGTCCCAAAGGCGAGACCGATTGCATTGCAAATGCTTGACTCAGAGTGCACTGAGGCCTGCAAACCATACCTAAGTGCCAGTGCTTTAGACCATTAAAAGTGTAATGGCACACTGGTTATACCTAATTGGGTTACCTTAACTTACTTATAAGTAACTAGCATATGGTACCATGGGTACCCAGGGCCTGTAATGTAAAGTGTCACCCCAGGGCCTGCAGCACTTATTGTGCCAGCCTGAGTGGGGCAAAGTAAAACCTGTTTCTCAGCCTGCCACTGCAGGCTGGTAGAGCAGTTTAAAAACAGCTCACTCGACTTTGCCATTTATAACCATGACAAAGTCCAAACCTCCTTTTTTAATGAGCATAAGTCAAACCTACAGAAGTCCTATCAAGTCTTAAAGCAGGGTGTTGCATATTAAAAAGTAGAACGTGTTTGCATGGTCTACCAGTAAAAACTTGCAATTGACATTTTTACTGGGAGAGAGGCCAGTAATCCAACTGGAGAGTACAGGGTTACACGCTAGCAACTCAGCTGTGCTAACATCTGAATGGATTTATTAAAGTAGATATTTCAAGGTCTCGGTCTCGCAGCAGGCATTTTGGCACTCCTGTGGCAGACAGGTGTTCCTAGGTAGCTAAGCCTTCGCGTGTGCAGGCTTCCTTCAGCTTTTGTGCCCCTTGTGCTGAACAGGGTGCTAGCCAACTAGCCCATAGTCACTTCCGTCCTGGCACCAGTGGAGCCCTTTTCCACGGGTGGGCACAGAAGGCACATTCCTCTTTGTGGGTCTCTTGGGTGTAGCAGGTGCAGTCCAGTCTTTGGTGCAGCCTCTCTTTGCTGGGTCCAGGGACCAGCAGACAATTGGGCAATAGTTCCCATGAGGCAACCCATCCCCCTTTTCATCACTCCCAGGAGGTTTTACCACCAAAGATCCCAGGATACCACTCTTTAACTGAACCCTAGATGGAGCAAGACTTCTTCACCTGTAAGGAGCTTTGGGCTGACCCCTGGGGTGTACCCAGCATAATGAGCCAGTCATCGTGGAAAACGGTTCTGCAATGGCGTTTTCTCATCTGGAGGCGATGCCAGCATGTCTGTCTACACACAAAGGAGTGGGCAGGAGAAGGTTTGATCGCCATGGCTGTCATGGAGCTGGTAGCCTCTTTGAAGCTGGGCCATCTGGGGCTACCGCCTGGTAGTCATTCTGCTGGATGAAGTCAAACTTCCTCTCTTCAGCAAATCTCTTTTTCCCTGTTACTTGGAGCGCTTCACACTTCCTAGCAGTAGGGCAGCATGTTGTCTCAGGTGCCAACTGATGCAAATAGTCAGGAAAGGCTACCTGAGTTTTGGGTAACAAAGAGGTGACTTTCTAAAGTCACCCTGCTATCAAAAGTTACCTTAAATCTGATCTCAGCAATGAGTCTGGTTTAAAGTAAAAATTAATTTGATACGTTGAAGTAACCCGAGTGGCAGTGGCGGCTGGTGACATTTAAAAGTGGGGAGGCGTAAATGTTGGGGATGAGTGGCCTGTGGCGAGTGAGCGTAGCAAGCGAGCCCTACTGGCATAAGGAGGGGTTCCACCTTATGAAAATTTTGAAAAAATAGTTGGGAAATGGTGCATTTTTAAGCAAATCTGAGAAAGCAAGAAGGTTAATAAAGCACCTCAGCGTTTCTCTCGTCCACCTTAAAGTCTTGGCTATCCCTCAGCTCTCTCTCCTCCACCTCCAAGCATCTGCTCTCTCTCCTCCACCTCCAAGTTTCAGCTATCCCTCAGCCTCTCTCTCCTCTGCCTCGAAGCCTCTGCTCTCTCTCCTCCACCTCCAAGTTTCAGCTATCCCTCGGCCTCTCTATCCTGCACCTCTAAGGCTCTGCGTTCTCTCAGTCTCTTTCCAACTCCAAGGCTCTGCTCTCTCTCTCTCACTCTCTCCCTTCTCCACCTTCAAGTTTCCGCTCTCCCTCATCCTCTCTCTCCTTCACCTCCAAGCCCCCACTGTCCATCAGTCTCTCGTTCCCTAGACCCTGCTGTCCAACATACCAGGCAAGAAAATGTATACTGTAGTGTACGCATGCCCTTTACACACACACACAAACAAATTCCCTTCCGTTACTTTAGGGCTACTTGCTCTCCTCTCTCTCCCCAAGTAGAAAATACACCTACAAGCCGCCTGTACTGCCTGCTGGTTTCCTTGCTCCTAGCCCTTCATAAGAGACAACCAGGAAGGAAGCCGAGGGCACCGAGGCCCTACATATAGCAGAAGCTATATAAGTTTTCTACAATGGCCTTCCACTTAACTGGGATGAAGATTTTTTACAATTCAAAATGCATCGCATGAATGCCAGATGTTCAGAAATTGTGTTTTTTTTGCAGGAAGGTTACAAAACGGCGTCCTGTGCTATACAAATCTATTGTATCTCTGGAGTGTATGTGTAACGCTTGCCTCAGTTGCCTGCATAAAAGATGTGTCTTTACATAGCACAAGTTAAGTGAAGGTAGCAAACTTCAAACAGGATATTAAACTAAATAGGTTCCGGGTTCTAAAAAGAAACAAAAGAGAACTGCAGCTACCACCCCACCCATAGGTACAGGAGTTCCTACCTGCCTGGTGCATTTGTCGTCCATGGCCACTGACTCTGGGACCTGGATAGACCTTTACCATTGATCGGAAGATATTGAATATCCCCCTGATGAAGGGCCCCCTTGAGCCCGAAATGCATTGAGACTGATAAATTGGACTCAAAATTTTGTTACCAAATGAATATATTTGTTCTCTTTGGAATTAACATGGAGTTTGCTTACAACAAATCAAGAAAGAATTTATGAAAGCAAAATAAATTCAATTGATGTAACCCACACATCTTAAAGCGTTTTGAATGGAATTACTCCACTTTTCTGGATATATTGCTGTGCACGGAGGGGACATCTCCCCTGGGGGGACGCTTTCACGACACATTCATAGAAACGCTTGTGGGTCAGTGAGCGATACCCGATCTGCACGCAGAACTGTATGCATCTGATGAACTTTGATCTTCACAAAAAGGAGTGCATGTACCACCATTCATAGCACTGACTCCTGTCTGCCTGACACTTGTTAGGACCTGGCCGGCGGAGGGGAGGATGGGGAGAGGAGGGAGAAAGGGGGGGGCTTGGGGGAGTCAGTCACTCACAAGCGGCAGGGACGGTGTGAGAAACTGTAAACTGTCTTCTGTGTCGCACATGTGGTCATTAACCGGAGCCCTGATACTGCAGATAAATACTGCTCCTGTGTTCCCTCTCTATCCGCCTCTCTCTACCCCTTCATCAGTGCACCCTCTCTCGATCTCTTACCACCTTTTTTCTGTAAATTGCTATCTCGCTCTGTCTCCTTCGTCCACCTCTCCGGGTATGTGAGTATTCAACCAGCCACTGGGGTAAATAAACCCTTAAGAGTGGTGCCAAGCAAGTAACACTTATTTATGATCTATCCCTAAACAGAGGAAGGGCAAGAGGTCAGCCTTTAGGACTAAGTGACACCTGCCTTTGTTTAATGCCAAGTCCAAACTGGACTTCAAACCAACTAAAAACATTTGCCTGCAAAAAACGTGTCCCTTCCAGTACTAGGAGGCTAACCGAAATCTCAGCTGAGGAAGAGATGAGCATAACAAATCCTGGCACAAGCCATACCGGGGTTTCTGGGCTCTGGCCTGTCAGGAATAAAATCTGTGAACTGGAGGCAACCACTAGATAGCTACAGCAGGCACTTTAACCATCTGAGCTATCACATTAGCCGGACTGGACGTTACAAGACACTGACACTGAAGAGAAGTACCCGGTATAGGAGCTTCAGAGGGGATGCAACCGGAAGGATTAACTAGCTCTTAATGGCTATTCTTAACTTTTATCTGGGACTCGCATGCCAGAAGACCGAGCAGAAGCTAATAAATAATACATCGAGAAAGATGATACCATTATAGTGCTTTGGATGGGCGTCAGTGGGATGGCAAAGTAACCAAACACGTTTAAAGACAGAAATGCTAAACATTGCAAAGAAAATGAAAGATGTGCGAGGCAATGGAATAAGCGCGAAACAAGGAAGGAAAAGCAAGTAACAAAAGAAAGGCAGAAAAGAAACAGGAAGAAAGGGGCAAGGAATGAAGGAAACTCTGTTTCAAGAAACAATCCCTGTGTACCTTTCTAGAAAGGGTCGGGATCGCACGAGGAACGCACAAAGTGGAGTTTTAATTTAGAAAGCCAGTGGAAAGTCACTCATATTGCAATTTAATTTGGAACAGGAGCACCCCAGAATCAAAAACACGTGAGCGTATATGAAAGACGACACTACCTCCACAAACAAAGGGGCCGGGCACTTTATAACACAAAACATATCGAGGGACGTAAGGGAAAGGAGAAGGCGGAGAGGGCACGCTCCTCAGCCATTCGTTGTAAGGGCAGGCCCAGCTGCAGCCGGCACTCCGTTCTGCCAGGCCACATAAACACACAGTTTTGTTAACTGCTGGAGGACTATTTTCATTTTCTAATTAATTTTAACGTGGACACATCTCGCTTTAACATCGAAAATTAAAAGCGTCCATCTGTTGAGATTCAGTCCGGTTTGGAGGTGCGTTTCATGGTTCTTTATAAGTAAAGGATCCCGGAATCACAAGAGGACATTTTGCATTTTCTGCCCATCGGCGTGTGACAAACATAATAATAGCAAGTGTTTTATATAGTGCTCGCTGCCACCCATTTTCTCTTTTCAAACCAGAATAAAATGAAGGCATTAATATAGTCTCGTTTAGAGGAACTCTGCGGAAGGATGAGAGGCCGAGTTGACATTGCCGGATTCGGACTGTAGATAGCAGCAGATGCCAGGAGCCCGTATAACTCTGAGCCAACTTCCCGGTGCGGCTCATTTAAGACGGGAAGGGAGGTTCGAAAATCCAAAGGGCATTTTATGGTCAGGATATTCCACTATGATGGCAGAGGGCCGGTATGGGCGAAAAGTTGAATGCAACATCCTCATCAGATGCCCGTCAAAGTGCAAAATAAGGAAAGTACCATTGTATAGGGACGCAGCTCAGGTCGGGTTCGTCCTTAGGGCAGTTTGGATACATGACCAATTTGTTCTCCTTTTCATACCATGTTGTGAGGCCCTGTACCTGCCGTGCGCCAGAGTATTGTATTTTTCTGAGGCGGGTCGACTTTACTCCATAAGCAACGACTCCAGCTGTCCTGGCCACAGCAGGGGTCACGCCGAGAGGGAGGGGGCTGAAAGTGCGTCTCTCGGCCAATCCAGACGCTGCTCCCTTGCTGTTGCACTGCATGAGAGCAGTGCCAAGATTGGCTTGAGGGGGCAAACTCACATCTCAATAAGTGACTGGGGGTGTGCGATGTTGAGCAACCCAGCCCTGCTCACTAATGTGCAGCAGAGAGAAGCCTGCATTGCGCATATCGGGCTGACCTGAGAAAGGCAGCCGGCCAACCCAACATGCGCATTTTGTGGCCTAGGTGCCGTGCGCTCGTAGCCACCCACCTGCAGGTATGCATGTCCAGGCCGGCATCAATCAAATGTAAGCCCCACCCCTTTCAGCGCCGCTGCCCGGCTGAAGGCTGACTCGCGGCTGTGGGCTGACTGAATAAAATTGAAAGTTTCTGTTAACTTAAGTCAACAACCGTAATATAGTCACATGTTATTAGGGGGCCAGAGAGGGCGAAATATGAGTGGGGCAACACCCTAAGGCAGAAACTGCCACTGCTTAGTGGTCCCAAATGGGAGTTAGCACTTAGCGCGGTGGCTAGTGAAACTCCATATTAGCCAATGGGACCACAGGCCTTGCTATAGTGAAAACGGCAATTTCGTGTTTTCACTGTCAGGGCACGTGAAGCACAAAATTAACATACACTTCTTTTCAATATAAAGCACCCTGGCTGGTGGGCTACCAAGGCCTACCCTGAACGGGGTGGGGGGAAAAGGGGTGGGGGGGGGGGATTATTAATAGTAAAAAGGAAGCTTTTGACCTGGCAAAAGCGATTATTTGCCAAGTCAAATTTGCAGTTTTAAAGCTGCCTGACTAGGCTGCAGTGGCGGAACTAGAGGCAAGTTTTCACCATGTCACTGGAGTAGTGGCACCATTAGGTGATGCAGTTCAGAAGGGACATTTCACTTAATAGCCCTGGGTACCTCTGGTACCATATTCTAGGGACCTATAGGTAAGCTAAATGATTATTGGGGGTCAAAGCACATGCACTGGGGTCTGGACAGCAGTGCACTACAGAGTCGAAAAGCCATCACCATCAGTCCAAAATAGTGAAGGGGCGATTATTCAAAAAATAGTCCTTTCCTAAATTAATCTTTTGGAACAAATTGTTTTTGTAATTATTTGTAGCTAATTTTCACACGTACATTTTTATTTTTTGGGAGTTTTTTTTATATAACTTGACCCAAAGGTATCAAAGTGCTTTACATGAGCACCAGTTGCCTTACAGACGGACACATTCATTTTGTTAGGTACGGGGAGATTAAGTGATTTAACCAGAATCACAGGATGTTGGGCACCCCTGCCGAGGATCGAACCCGGTTCCGCAGCTTCGAGGTCAACCGCTGTGGCCCTTAGGCCACATCCTCTCCCCCTACATGTATCTTCTAGAAGTTTGAAACACGCTTTACACTTGATCTCATTTCGGTCTTGAATAATGCCTTATAATGAATCTGTGAGCTCATACTGATCTGAGCAATTTAAAATACACTCAGAACAGCACATCTTCCTATCAAAGTAAACATACATTTTTTTTTTTTTTTTTTTTTTTAAATCAAGAACAGCTTGCGTACACCCTCCATTCATGGATTTTCGTCAATGTCTTTCTCGACTTCATATTTCTTAAAATACCTTTTGATACAAGGTGCTGTCTGGTAAATATTCTTACCCTGTGCCACAAGGTCTTTAAAAGGCTGCATTTATAATTTTCCTAAATTCTAGCCATGTCCGTGTTAATACTCTTGAAGATGTTCCAAGATTTGCACACTGCTATTTCCAGATTCTCCCTATAATATTTAGAACTAACCACTGACCCGGCCAGCACTGGTTTATAAACTCTACTTTACGATGTTATGTTGATGGCATTCTACATTCAGTCATTGAGGAGGCATTCACCACACAAAGTATTTGCAATCTTAATGTGAATAGTATGTTATTGGTGTATATTTAGGTTTGCCCATAATATAAATAGAAATAAAATGAATTACTGACTAGAACTTGAAGAATTTGAAATAAGTCATGACATATACATTTTTTGCACAAATAAGAGTTTTGAAGCTTTACTGTACTGAATATAAAAGGAACATATTTAGTAACCTTGTTAAACTACAAAACAGTGGCTGATCCTCCACTAAGGCGGAGAAGCGTCACCCCACTGACTTCAATAGGAAAAATAAAATGATAATAACGTATCATCATTATCATTTTATCGTTATTATTCATTTTATTTTTCCTATTGAAGTCACTGGCTCTCGGGGAGGGGCGGGGCTGGCCAGAGCAGGGAGAGTGGTTTGCACTCCTTAAGTACGTATAACTGGTTGGCTGTCTTTCTCGGGCCAGCCAAACAGTCCTGTGCACTTTGCATCTTCCTCACCAGACTTGCTATACACAGCCTGGTGAGGATCATGCAAAGCATCCCCGTCCCAGTCTGAGCGCCGTGGTTCGGCGCTCAGACCAATCACAACCCAGCATTGCAGCGTTGGGATTGGCTATGGGGAGCCTGGGAGCCCGGGTGCTTCCTTCTCCTTCCTGCAGCCGGCGGAGACAGGAACAAGAGGACGGAGAAGAGGCAGCGGCCGGCCCAGGTAAGTGTTTTTTTTTGCTATTTCGTTCCGTCCCGCACCCCACCCCCCGACTCACCACTCCCGATCAGTAGCAGCCGCTACTGCTACTAAATATTATGTACAGACAGGAGTTAAGAAGAAAACAATACTATAGCGACGGCCCTCTTTCACAATGTGCCTTCCTTCCCCTTCCTGCAGCTGTGCTTTCTGCTGTCAATCAAAGCAGACAAGCAGAGCTGCGCTGACAGGCTCTCAGAGAGCCCCGCCACACGGCCTGGAAGACCTTTATGATGTCACATTAACCACAAAAGAAGTGGGTTGCCTAGCAAGAACACAGAGTATGAGCCCAAGATTGGGATCAGAAGCTACCTACTACAGGTCACGTTGGACCCTTCAAAACAAGGAGGCCATTCTTAGTGGAAGAGGATGCCTCACACACATTATCGTGCCATGCTTCATCATAGGCATCCTCTCCCTCTTATGATGTCAAAACAGTTGATAACCAGTTTTTTTTTCAACTGTTGTGATGTCATAGCAAGGAGTTATGACTTTCAGAAACTGAAATAAATGAGAGCCATACGTAACACAAATACAAGTGACCAATTAGGTACAGTGGATCCTAAACATCAGTGACTGAAAGATCGAATCATAGTGAATACTCACAACTTAATGTCTTGCATCACTCCTTAAACCAAAAAATGTATAACTTTATAATTTCTTACATTTTGTGTTTTCAGTGTGGCACAAAAGCAATTGGGGAAAGCAAACAAGAAACAAACACATTGACACCATGTAGGAAAGTGGGTTTCTGTTGCAGTAACCCCCCCACTTTTTGCCAGACTACTGATGCACTTTTACTTGGGGTGCCCTGGGACCCTGCCAATCAGGTTCCCAGGGCCTGTGTTCTTTCCCCAAAACTAAACCCAATTGGCATCTCTGGCCACAGGTCAGCCCCTGGTAAATGGTACCACAGGTACCCAGGGCACTGTGACCAGAGAAGGCCTCTAAGGGCTGCAGCACTTATTGTGCCACCCTTAGAGGTCCTGTACCACCACACTCACACACTGCCTTTGCAGGCTGCGTGTTTTGGTGCAGAATAAAGTGAAGAGTCGACATGGCACACATCCCAGTGTGCCACGCCTACAACCCACTGCCCAGGCATAGATCAGTCACCCCTCTAGTTGGGTGCACTATACCAGTGGTGACGGTACAGGTGCATGAGCCCTGTACCCCTACAGTGTCTAAGTCAGCGGTCTTCAATCTGTGGGGCGCGACCCCCAGGGGGGCCGTGGAGGCATGGGAACGGGGTCGCGCTCTTCATTTGCGAAAAGAAAACATCCCAGGTGGTTAATTCCGGTAATTAAAAAGCTTTCCCTGGAATGTTGTTATTCAGGGACTCTCCTGTGCTGGGAAATCAAAGCCAGGCAGACAGCTAAACACACCTTTCTACAAGTGTGTTGGTGGTCTGAAAGAAATGCAAATGTGCACAATGAGAATCTGCAAATGTAAAGGATTTTCAGATTAACTAATTGTGCACATTTTCATTTCTTTCAGGCCAACAGCACACTGGCAGAAAGGTGTGTTTAGCTGTCTGCCTGGCTTTGATTTTTTCAGGACAGCAGAGTGCTGCTGCAGTTACTTGATCAAATCACATGAAGCTTTTTGAGTGGTAGTGCACAGAGTTAACTAAGCTGTGAAGTGCTTGCTTTTAATTGTTGTTGTATTTACATAGTGCTTACTATCCCTGAGGGTGTGTTGAAGGGACAGTTATGTAAAAAAAAAAATGCATCCATAGGGTCTGGATATTACTAAAATCTATGGGCCTCATGTACAATGAAATGGTGTAGGGCAGCTCCGCAAGTATTTTTGCTGGTCTGCCCTATGCCAATTCAAAAGGGCAGGAATGGACTGTATTTATAAGATACGTTGCACTCCTATCCGTTCTGCCAGTGCACAATTTGGTGCCTAGCGCCAACGCAGGCACCTTTGCACCATGGTGCAAGGGTGTCTGCATTGTTGGCATGATTGTTTGTGCAAGAAGGCGCGCCTTCCTGCGCAAAAACAACCCATGGAGGCTTTTTCCTCTTTCTATGTGTGCTGCACATAGAAAGAGGAAACAATTGAGGAGAAATAAAGATATTTCTCCTCATTAAGCATCCAATGGGGCAGCGTACAGTTTTGACACATCCTCAGGTTTACAGATCCTTGTAAATCTGGGAATGTGTCAAAACCCATAGGAAAACCCACCGCAACGCCCATGGAGCGCCCCCCCCCCCCTGACGCAGTGTAAGGCAACGCATCGACTTGCGTTGCCTTACACCATATCTAGGAGGCCATGAAAAGCCACACAGTGACTTTGCGTGGCCTCGTAGATATGGGTCTGTACTTTGCGGAACCAGAGCGTCATAAAAAATGACGCACCGGCAGCTCAAGGGGCTTATATTGTTGCTTATTGCTACATTTGGGTGTTAAACTGGTACTAATGAGGTGCAACCACAGATTGACCGTTTCTCTGGAGAACATTTATGGTTGTCCATGATAAGGAGTACCAGGTTCTAGAAATTTATGTCGGGAGGGGGTCCTTGCGCCTAAAATTTTTTGATGGGGGGTCTCGGCATCAAAAAGTTTGAAGACCACTGGTCTAAGTCCATTCTTAGACATTGTAAGTGCAGTGCTGCCATTAAGAGTATATGGTGCTGGGAGTTTGTCATTACGAACTCCACAGCACCATAATGGCTACACTGAAAACTGAGAAGTTTGGTATCAAACTTCTCAGCACATTAAACCCACACTGATGCCAGTGTGGGATTTAATGAAAAATGCACACAGAGGGCATCTCAGAGATGCCCCCTGAAAACTAACCCACCTCTAGTGTCCCGACTGAGTGGCTGCTTAGGATGTCATCAACAGACATGTTTCTGGACCCCTGGGTCGAGAGCCTGCTGCTCTCGGGGGCCTGAAACAATGCACATCCTGGGACGAGGTGCCAAGTCTCCTCCCCCAGGATGGGCAGGGTTCACAAAGGGGAAGCTTCAAAGGCATGCCGCCTATGTGAGCTTCCCCAGACCACTTGCTGCTTTCAGCAACTGGTCCCCACTGGTTCTGCCCCCCACTTTGGGCGGGAGAACCGGCGGGAAAAACAAGTGAGGGAGAGAGGTGTGCCCACCTCTGCCAACTCCACCCCTCAGGTGGGGGAGGCGAGGTGAAGCACAACTCCGAGTCCCCGCCATCTCGAGGATGGGGGGACCCAACCAACCAGGGACAGGCTCATGCCCCCCTCCCACTGGAGTACCCACCCCAGGGAAGGGACCCATTGGTCCCTGCCCTCTACCTACCTGTAACGCCCCTAAATCTAGTATTTAGGGGGCACCCTGAACCTTGCTTCCTCAGATCCAGAAACGACAAGAAAGAAGATAAGAAGAAGGACCGAAGAGCCGTGCAGAGCTAACAAGAGGACAACGCCCACTGACTTGGCCCCAGCCCTACCGCCTGGTCTCCCCTTGAACCTGCTCCTGCGAAATCCCGGCGTGTCCTGCAGCCAGCAACCTCAACAAACCCGGAGGACCTGCCTGCCTTCACTTCAAAAGACTGAGTCTCCCGAGAACAGCGGACCTGTTCAACTTGCAACTTCTGGCAGCAGCCGGAGACCGCGAATCCAGCCCACTCTGCACCCGCCGAACCCGGCCCGAGCTCGAGTGGAAAAACACGACGAGGAGGTCTCCCCGGCGATTGTGACCCAAGATCCGGAGATCCCAGACCAGCCTCAAGACACCAGCCGACGCCTGCAGCCTCAACCGAGAGGACCCCCTTTACCGCGACCAAGAGCAAGTAAGACTTTCCGACGCCAAAAGGCACCCCTGCACCCGACGCCCCACGGCCTTGTGTGCTGCAACCAGCGGTGCCTAGCCAACCCAAGACATCCCAACTTACCCCTCGAAGTGGTGGTCGCACCCAGAAGGTCTTCATCCCCGAGCCTGCAGTGTTTCTTTCGACCGGAGTCTCTCCATAGCAAACAACAGGGCGCCCGGCGCCAAAACAGCACTCTGCACCCAGCTGCCCCAGTGCCGCTGAGGGTGCACCTTTTGTGCTGACCTGCAACCCCAATTGCCCTGAGCTACACCCTAGGAGCTTTGCTCCCACAGCTGAGTGGCCTGCCTGCTAGCAGCCACCAACCGGAGATCCCCTATCCTCCATAGGATAACATTGGGCCTCAACACTCTGCACCCAGCCCCCTAGTGCTGCTGAGGGTGTAACCAGAGTGCATCACTGACCCTGGGGGACCCCCGAGTCTAACCCCAGAACCTTAACTCCCACAGTCGATAACTTACCTTTGAACCAATAACCTGTTTTTCCTCCATAGGATAACATGACAATTTTCTTCCAAAAAGTATCTAAGTGTGGAGTTTTGAAATCTAAAAATATTCTTTAAAAATCGCACAAATAACCAAAACGTATTTACTTACCTGTTTGCAGGAAATGTCCCAGTGCTGAATCTAGGTATCCAGCACGGAGTTAGAAAAGTAACGTAAAAAGTAACTTACCTGTAATTTACTGAAAAAGCCTATTCATTTCAATGTACTGTATTTGCTAAGTATTGCAACCTACTGCATCCCCTGTAAATCAAATAAAGTACAATTCCTATTGCATTTTCAAACTGTTCTACAATCAGCAACTTATTACTGTAAAGTATTTAATGCTTACCTGTGCCAGGCTTGCTTGGTTCTAAAAATAAAACAGTATATTTTTTTATACAAAAACAAATGATCTAGAGTTCAGTCCTTGAGTGTGTGAATTCATTTGCTGACTGAGTGTGTACATCAAATGCTTAACACTGTCCTCTGATACTGCCTTACTGCTCGACCACTCTACAACAAATAGAGAGTAAGGTTCTAACTTTAACCTCTGCCTACCTCTGGGGTCACCTGGACTCTATACACACTATACCTAACTTTGGTGTAGTATATATAGAGCCAGTTTCCTACACACCAATGACTTGGTTCACTAGGGTATTCCCTCTGGATTTCAGAATTTATTTTCATTGAACTGGGTGCTGCCCATGTTGGTTGAAGGGCCCAATTTGTGGATTCGATTCTGGAAGAACTAAAGCTATACTCGCGTATACTTACTCTCACGATTTTGTAGTAGTCGATATTTTAGCTATGATATTTGTCTAGCACAATATTTAAAATATAACATTATGTCAATATGCCATCGGATCCAGGAGGACAAGACAACCAGCATGTTTCACATCAAGAAACATGGTGAAACAGTGTTGATGGTGTTGTCAAGGGAGGCATGGCACTCGGCAGTGGGCGCTTCAGTGAAAAAGTGCAAACGGGCACTTCACAGGAGATTGTGAGTGGAAGCTTCTAGCAGAGGTCACTCACCAGCTTTTTGAAGCTTGGAAAGAACTGTTGGCAGATCCATTTGCATAGTAGGATTAACAAAAAATGGCACCATTACCGAGTCCAGGCACCCATATTCAACTTTCCTGGGCTATGCACTTTGGGAAAACTGGTGGAAGTCACTCATGTAATCCATATATCCGATGCCCCAGACCAGACTCACATTGAAGAAATTAAGTAATTCAGGGACAACAATAATCTACAAGTGAGAGGAAAATCAAGAGGGCAAATCAAGTATGGCACCTGCATCTATTACAATAATCTCCCATCCGACTTCCTGCAGGCCTGACTTTCTTTGCAGCAATAAACCGATTATTCTCTAGGTCAACCCGACCACCCTCAACTTAGTATCGGTCTTATGGAGTATTCCAATATGGGCATTTGAACCTTCTAGAGGATTGCATTCAAATCAGGAATGAGCGTTGATCAAGATGAAGTACAAAAGATTCAATGTTTGTTAATGGTGCTGAGGTTGTAACCTCCTGATAAGTTCGGAAACTGATCAAGAAATGGCCTTCTTACTATATCTGGTGTATATAGCCAAGAAACGTCTGCAACACTTTTCTATTTAGGATCACTGTTGGTAATTGCTTTATACCAAACACCACCTACACAAATCAGCAGTATATTCGGTAATTCAGAACTCACCTGGAGTTGATACTCAAATGTTTTAACTTTCAAAACAATACAAAACTCTAATCCATGGGGAACTGCTAGATAAAGGAATTATGCACAATGTGTGAATCTATATTAAAGTCACACTGCACAAGGGAATACTAACTAACACCACAAGACTGTGGTATAAGTAGATGGGGTGACAGCCACTCACAGTGGACATGTAACAAACATTTGTTTATTGCTTTCCAGTGAGGAGATTCTTAAATATTCAAAGCAATAGCCAGAGAAGTTTTTTTTTGTAGAAAATGAAGCTAATTGCAAAAAAAAACATGACTAAAGTTAAAACATGTTTTATTTCTTTTGTTAACAGAACCAAGTGAGAATGCCTGCTTCTCAGCATTCCTATATTCTTTATATGGTGGAGACTAGAAACAGACCTTGTCCCCTTAAAGAAAATAGTCTTCACAAAGATATTCATGACTGTACCCTTCCCACTAGTGCTAGGTTAATCTGTGTGGAGTTGGTTTGGAAAGTCTTTTGATTAACCATGAGATCGAAGATGTAAAAAGCTTTTAGTTGTGCATTGTTAGGAGTTAGGTGAACACCAACACAGCCCTTTTTTGTACTATGAATGAAACTCAATTAGAATGAATTGTACCAAACATATTTCATAAAGAACCCTACAGACTTCTTTTTAAAATAAAAAACAAGAAACATACCAGGATTCAAGGATGCGAGAGCAGTCATACCTACCCAGCTGTAAACATCATCACCCTCCTTACTCTTGCGCATACGTCTCACATATCTTGAGAAGATGGACAGGAGGGAGGCCAGCACAGCATCAGATTCGGGACAGTAGGATAACTTGGAGAAGAGATGATTCATGATAGTTGATCGTTCCACTATTAATCTGGCCACATCCTGCAGTGAGGAAACAAATACAGGCTCTAGTAATAAGGTAGACATGCTCTTTCATCCTTCAAGATTTCAAGTTTGTAAGTGGGTCGTGTGTCTGCTAGTGTTTGTGTGAGTAGAAAGAATGGGTTTCATTTAGCAGCTGGAATGAACACAACACAGAACAATTTAAAGATCATCTGATTGATAATATGCTTTTTCTAGTACACAGTATCTACAACAGAATCAAGTTTACAGGGTTTTCCAAGGACGTTAGAAATACAATTAACAAAAAAATGTCTAGATCATTATTGATATTATTGAAAGGGAAGATCAGACAATGAGCTCTGATGAATTAGTGATCAATAGGGTCTGTAATAATTTTGTAAATTTTACAAATCTTCAATCAGTGGTCGAATATGTTTCTGAAAGCAACAATTTTTAGTACTGCCTGTGGATCTGCAAAGGGATTAAACTATACCATGACTTTTGTGGAGCTCTTCGGAAATCAATGCTTGAAATACTTTGTAGTTAACATAAAAAACAGTTCTTGGACAAAATACTCAAATCATATTTTTCTCACCAGAGTGAGATCATTGTGCTGGCCCTGATCTGCAACTGGAGCATGCTGCGAAAGATAGATCAGGTAAGCACTGATGGTTTGAGGATCAGTCTCCATGTGAATGGCCTGTAGTAAAATCATAAAACAAATGAAAAAGCAATCATAATTGAAAGGTGTACAATTATTTTCAAATATTAATATTCGGTAAAGCCACTATTACTAAATAGCATCAGCTCTAAATACCATCGGATTTTTATTTAGTTATAAATAGTGCAAACTGTGCACCACATCACTTTACAGGAGAACCAAACTAGTTTCACATTTTTTTAGTCTCGGGTAGAGTAAATGATTTACTCAGAATCACCGGTGTTATACCGAGCCAGAGATTGGACCCTGGTTCCTCAGTTCCAAAGTTGGCAGCTGTAGCTGCTATTATTTCTATGGCAAGTGTACACTGTCACTTGGGGCCTGGCCGCACAGCGAGAAAAATCAATTTAACTACCTTAAACAAATTATGAACATAAATATATATGCACTCAAACATATGTAAAAATCTTTGCCATAGAAATAATTCAGTTCATGAGGGAGGCAGTCTAATTCCTGACCAGCACGCGAAACAATTGTAAATACATCAAAAACAAATTAAGCTAGTCAAAGTTTAAGTACACATAGTACGAATTGAATACCGGGTGTGCGCAACACATTTCATTTAGCTGTAGCTGCTATGCCACATGTCCTTGCTATACTTGGATATGATTTATCAGTTTGCTTCCAAACACCTGTGTACAAGACCATCTCCGGTGCCTGACTTATTCCCATTACTCAACCTGCACATTAAACTAGTTACTTTCCTGTATTTGTTGGTTCTGCAACTTGAAACGCTTCTAGATTCGCATGCTTTGCACAATTCCGCCATCTTGTGGTTGGGTCCAGAAGTGTCTTTGTTTTCTTAAAACTTTGTTAGCTTATGGGTGGAACTCAACATAGGCGAGCGGGTAAAACGTCGACCATAATCCCAAAATGTGCATGCCCATCATGTTAATATTCTTCTTTTTTTTGTTTTATCTTCCACTAACCTCCTGCAACGGGGAGCTGGGAGGGTTGCATGTGAATCTAAAGAGCTTCAAGCTGCAAAACCATAATTACAGGTAAGCAACTGTTTTCTTTTACAGCATGAACTCTCTTCTAGATTCACATGCTTTGCACAGATTACATAGCGGTATTACCTGCCTTTTGGCAGTGGAAAGAAGAGGGAGTGGAAGCAAAAATGTTTCTAAGTACAGCTTGTCACACTTCAACCTCCTGGCGTGATAGTAAATCAATGCAGTACTGTTTTGTGAAAATATGGCCTCACCCATTGGGCTGCTTTGCATATTTCCTGAATTCAGATGTTGGCCACAAATGCCACAGTAGCCCCATTTTTCCCAGCAGAGTGTGCTTTGACTTCGCGACCAAAGGTGTGCAGCTGAATAGTCTCTACAATCCATCAAGCAATAGTGTTCTTAGGTACAGATGTACATAGACCAGAGGTCTTCAAACTTGGGGGCAGCCCCACGGGGGGGTGTGGGGGGGGCTTAACTGATCTCAAGGGGAGTGCCAGGCACTGGCCAAGAGAAGCATCATGCTGATAACAGTGCTTTGTTTTTAGTGTAAAAAGAAAGCAACAGTCAACTGCTCTGTTATAGGCAATCACTAACATTTTTTGTCATTCATATCCTGGCTGGGAGTAAGTCTCAAGGTGGAGGGCCTCAAACTCAGTGTGTAAAGAATTACGCTGCAGATATTTTTATACTTTAGAAAAGTCCTGGCAGACCAGAATAGTTCGCAATCAAATATTTTATTGCATTTTTAAACAGCATGTTTGAACATAACTGCAATGTTTGAATATGTTTAGACATATTTAAACATTGGCTATTTTATGGAATAAAAAAATGTGAAAAAATATGTTCATTCTGGGGGCCAGATGAATTTCCTTTTTTTAATTTGGGGGGGACGGGGGGG
Source organism: Calotriton arnoldi (assembly GCA_963921515.1). Lineage (NCBI taxonomy): Eukaryota > Metazoa > Chordata > Amphibia > Caudata > Salamandridae > Calotriton > Calotriton arnoldi. The sequence goes on along the minus strand of CAWUFW010001119.1, from coordinate 2,487,758 downwards.
CAGGGCTTTGGAAGAAAGCCAGGATATTGATAGTTTGGCTTATGTGAAAAGGTGAGATGGCTTTGGTAAGATTTTTGGGTGTGTCCTCATTATTGCCTTAACCTTTGTATGGAAATGTAAGGTTCATGCACTACGAGTGTTTTTATCTTGCTCACTACATTTTCTGACATGCTTCCTTCAAGATAGATAATGTAGCCTTCTGTTGATTTAGGTGCTTAAATTCGGTTATTTCAGGAACCATACTGTCAACAGCATTTCCCCAGGACTTGGGGGAAACAACTTCCCTTTTGCATGGTTAGAGTGTTCCTGTGCAGGGGAATTTTGACTTACTGGTGTTTAGACAATTGGAGTAGGTGTGAGAATCATAGCTGCTGAGGACACCTTGGAGCAATGAAGATCATTGTCATGTTGCAGATTCAGTATTTTTCTAGAACAGTTGGAATCAGTAGTACGGGAGGAAAAGTGTATGCAATATAGCGTAACAGACTGGGCACTTCCTAGCGACAGAGGATTGAAGTGCTTGGAGCAAAATACAAGTATTTTGTATTTTATGGTGTTGTGATAAAGTCAACATTGGTTTTTTACCACAGGTGGAATGGTGTCTACCATAGATTGCTTTACCTCCCAGTCGTGCATGTAACTTGTTTGTCTGCTTAGTCCATTGGCTTTTATGTTTTTCATTCCTAGGACGTGATTTGCTACTGTAGGAAGCTGTCTTTATATAGTGTAGCAAAATGAGGTAGACAGGTCAGAGAGTCTAGCTATCTCCTATTATTGTACAGTGGCTTGCCTTAACAATCCGAAAGTGCTTTGTTAGTGGTACTGTGGCTGAGCAGCCTTAGTCTTATCACAGGGGAGTGCTAAACTAAATAAGGAAATCCAACACCAATTTAGAAAAATAACAGATTTTTATATTAATTTAGACACCAACATCTAGGAGTTTAGGTAAGTACTTAGCAGTTTAGCGATTTTCAGGAATACAGAAAATACAGCAGTCAGATTTGAGGCATGAGCCTCATACACAGTAATGTTATCCACTGGGAGAAACATACACTGCACAGGGGTACTTGCAATCGAGATACAGGGTTGTTCTTCTGGACTTAAAGTGAGTAGGGGGCCAAGGTCCCTAGAACCATCAGCAGTTTTGGTTTACCTCCCCAGGTGTGTCCGAGTGCAGAGGTGCTGGTCGCAAGGGTCGGCTCGAACACTACCGCTAAAGTCTATGGAGAAAACTTGTAACAGAAAATAGGTGCTTTTGGGAAAAAATTCGTTGGAACCCACAGAGGGGCTTGGACCTTGAGGATCTCTGGGGCAAGAATGCACCATCGGTAGGCTCGGATTTGGGCTTTGGGGCTCAGGTGCAGAGGTGTTTTGTCCAGCGGGTCACTTGCGTCGGAGGCTCTCACTTGTAAGGTCGACCTGGAGATGGGAACAAAACAGGACAGCAGGGCCACTCTCGATGGCTGCCTTGGTGCTGACGTCTCTCGTTGGTAGGTCGGTCTTGGCAGTTTTGGTGTCTGGGCTGGACATTGAACAAGCCTTGGCTGCTGCAAGGGGTCCGGTACACCAGGTATTGGTGGAGGGTGGCTCCTGGGGGGTCCTGGCGTCTCCAAGCTTGGAAGGGAGATGGATCGGACCTCCTGGAGCACCATGACCTCCTACTGGGTGGCTGCTGTGTCGGTGGACCTGGTGTTCAGCAGATCTGGGAACCGGACATTGTTGTCACTGCCTGCAGGCAAGTGGCTCCTCCACTTTAAAGGAGATGCTGGCTAGTTTAATAAGTGCTGGCAACCCTCCGAGGCTTTCGCAGGATGCACAGTTGCAGGACGGGTCAGTTCTTTGCAATTTTTGATACAGGAGCAGGAAGGCAGGGGTTGCTGCCAAGTCCACAGCTAGTCTTCTGTTCTTGCATTCGTCGGCTCTTCTTTGTTCTTCTTCTTTAGTCATGCGAATCTGAGTTCCTGGCATCAGGGGGCCGCCTAAATACTGAATTTCGGTGTGTTAAGGGGAGTAAAGTGTAGTAGCCAATCTGTGATTTACCCTTGGGGTCACTACAACCACTATACGACCACTTCTTGTGGGAAGTGGGCATAACCCTGTCCCAGAGTTCCTAATTCCACCACAAACAAGATGGTGGGCTTCTTTCGTGGAGCACATCAGGTAGCCCACCTTAGGGGTGTGACTAGCCTGGTGGTGCAACAGGCCTACTTCACACAGCTAATTTACCACTTGTCCGGGTGCCAAATGGGCCTCAGGACAGCAGGTGGCATCTACCAGGTCTGGGGGTAGCTGGGGTCTCATATTAAAGGCGACAGAGGCTTTGATGCCCCTGGCCTTGATATGCTAAATCACTAGACATTCAAGGAGAAAGTCTGAACACCTTCCCCCAGAGCAGGCATTATTTCTGGCCTCAGCGGGCATGGGCTCTCACCTACAGGGGGTCAGAAAATCATCTATGTTGGCAGGCTGGACAATACCAGTCAGCCAACACACTAGAGGACTAGTAGGTTTCAGGGGACATCACCCCTGATGTCCTTTCTGGGTGCATGCCATAATTAATACAATACTGGGATCAGTATGGATTACGACAAGGTGCTTGATACCAAACACTATAGGTTTCAGTGAAGCCATCATGTAACTAGGTAACTCGTAATGACCAGTGCCCAGTACGTGTATTTAAGGTGGCTTCCCCGTTCACTTGCAATGTCTAGGAATGAAAATATACATCACAGGGGCATATCTGCTCATGCAGATATGTCCTCACATGTAATATAAGGCAACCTGCCTTAGGGCTGTAAGGCCTGCTGTAGGGGTGATTTACATATATTCCATGCAGTGTCTGTGGGCATAGCACACAGCATGTGTGCCACATTGGGTTTTCAAAATGGTTTGCACCATTTCATGTATTCTGCAATGGCAGTCTGCATTCAATTTGTGTGTGGGTCCCTTAGGGTGGCATAAGACATAGTGCAGCCCTTAGGGAGCCTCTTTAGTACCCATGCCCTAGGTACCAGGGGTATAATTTACTAAGGACTTACAAGGGTGCTAAAGTCCTTGCCAATTGGATTACAATTAGACTTTAACTTGGTTTAGGAGAAAGAGCACTGTCACGGAGGTCTGGTTAGCAGGCCTCAGTGCACTCTCAGAGTTGAAAACCAGCATCTAGTCAACAATCATTGGCAAAGCCAACAGGTCTCAGCGATGTGAGAGCTATTGGCTTTGTCAATGTCTTTTAGCCAAGAGCACACCTGGAGCTGGGTGCTGTGGGCACGGAGGAGGGGGAGAGCGAATGGCAAACAGCTTGAATAACAACAAGCTCTTTGTGGGACGGGGAGAAAACAAATTAAGCCAGGCTCGCTAATAAATGTTAATTCCACAAAACAAATACTTATAGTGGATGTCCAGGGTATTATTTTTTAACAGCTCTTCTTTTTCATGGCTTTTAATAAAAATGTGCTGCAATTGGCTGTGTGGAACTTTGCTTTGGCTGCTTTTCTCTCTTCACTTCTCGCAGGGAGGCTCTGAGGACGGCCATTAGAATAAGTTTATGGCAGTTCATTGTTTCATCAGCAGGGTTTCTGCATCACAACAAAATTGATTTTTTTGTGCAGATTTAAATAGCACCAACTCAACCCGAAAGTATTGTCATGAAGTCATAACAAGATTATGTGATTTGCCCAGAACCACAGGATAATGAGATGAAGCTGAGACAAGTTTAGTGACAGATTAGTGTCTCCAATATAAATATTTTTAATCCTCTCATCGTCCCTGGAAGTTCTAGCCTTTTACTTCCGAAGCGTCAAGGAGGCTGAACAGTCCAAGGAAAAACTGAAGATGGTGAAAGATGCTTCGTCTTAGCGGAATACCTGCCCTTGATAATACTTTAGAAATAGAGTGACAGCAAAGAAACACTGTCAACAGATTATTAAATTGTGTTGCAAACCCCAAAGGAGCCCTTAACCTGAAGCTCTGGCGGGCAAATATAGAATGAAGTCGGTCTCTGAGCGTCCCGAGACCCAGAAGTAAACCGAGAACTACCACACATGCGCAAGACCACAATGCTACTAAATGTCCCAGTGCGCATAGAATAAAGGCAGGATTCCTAGTGGCAGACCGGGTCCGAATGCCGACCGGCCAAAAAAGAAATGCGGTAAGACTGAACCGCCATGTATTAAAACATGCATACATCTATGACTATGCACACACAAAGACACGCCTTACTTGCCGCAGCCCGTGACCAAACGCTGACAGGCCAACAAGAAGCAGTACAAACGAGCAGCAGTGGTGCGACTCACCCTGTATGAAAGGCGCTTACTGCTGTCATACAGATCTCTTCCTTTTTCCAAATTCCCTTACAGTGGTGCTCCTTCGTTGGCAGAATATGAGCGAGTGAAAACACGAGAGGGGAAAGGGTACGCGTTGTCTGCCATTAAATAAAACAACTGGAATTAAAGAAACCTTTTCTTCACTGTTTATCAGCTGTGTGACCTTTAAGAAGGAGTGTTGCAAGATTGAGTGAGCTTCCTGTACCGGATACCTGTATGTTTTATCCGACGTTCTTGCTACTGTTAAGCAGCAGTTCTAAGTTGAAACTGTGTGTCCGTTCTCGTAGTCTGTGAATTCCTAGTATGGCGCTCCTCACCAAGCAGCGAAGTGGGAGGGGGTTAGGGGACCTCGATCTTTGAAAGCACAGCAAATATGACAAGGCTATTTGCATAAACGGAGCTCGGAGCAACTGAAAATACGAGGCTCGTGTAAGGTGCTCAAAACAAACAAAAAAAAATACTTCTGTACACATTTGCTAAAATGGGAGCTGGGGATTGATAGTAGTAATTGGTCCCTGCTCTCGGGGAGGGCTAAACACAGGAAGAGGCATGATGCATGTATGCCATAGACAAATGGGAGAAAGAATATAAGAGCGACGATGGAGCCAGCAAATGGGAAGCATATTGGCCGGCTGAAGCCCACAAAGTATATGCATGTCTCTTTGAGACAGTTCATGCGCTGTCTAGAGCCAAGACATTAAAAATGGGGCAAAAAGTGGGGGCGGGGGACAACCGAAACCCCCCATGATTTTAGATGTAAAACATTAGTATTGTGCTGTCTGTTAGTATTTGTACTGTTTTCACTTGCACCTGGCTCTGGTAGGCCTTCAATGCGAGTAAGATTGTCTTCAATTGTAGAAAGTTGATGTGCCTGGTCTTATCTTGTTCGGACCACAACCGCCTTATCTTTAGCGTGTCCATGTATGCACCCCCAACCTTCTAGTGAAGTGCTCATGGTGGTGATGGCTTGTGCCACTGGTGCCTTGAAGGGTCTCCCTTTGAGCATATTCACTACTTTCCACCACAACTCCCTTTCCGACCTTGTATTTTACAACCACTAGACCTTCCCAAGTGCCTGTTCCGTGAGACTAGTGATTGTTCAACCACTCCTGTACTGGTCTCATGTATACTCTCATGTTGTGATGCATGTGGATGCAGGAAGCCATCATCTCTAAGAGTTTTATTACTGTCCTCAGTCTCAGAGAATGTGACATCTGGTAGAGGAGCATTTGAGCTAGCATGGCCTGCACCCTCCGTGTGGTTGGATACGACATTGACAACTGGGTGTCAAGTTCTTCCCCCAAGAACGTTTTCCTTGTTTCTAGGGTGGAAGATGATTTCCCCCAGTTTATTGTGAACCCTAGTAGGTGTAGAAGTGATGCTATCTTTGTCATGTTGTAAGGTGTTTGCTTTCACTAGTCACTCATCCAGATAGGGGTCCAGGTGGGGGTAAACATGTATAGCCTGTCTTCTGAGGTGTGCCTCTACAACCGCCAGCGTGATGGTAAAGATGCTTGATAGGAGTCTTTATCCCAAATGGTAGGACTTTGAACTGGTAATGTTCCCCCTCCATTACGAACCTTGAGTACTGCTTGTGTGCTGTGTAAATGGGGATGTGGAAGAAAGTGTCCTTGAGATCTACAGATGCTAAGAAGTCCCTCTTGTCTAGCAAAGGTATAATATTTTGCAATGTCGTCATCTGAATTTTTTTGCCTTTATGTATGTTTACAAAGCGCATATCTAGAATAGGCTGTATGGTCAATGTAGGAAGCTGGCTTTTTATGTAGTTTACCAAAATGAGGTATACTACGTAGAAGTCATCATCAATTCTTTATTGTATGATTACCTAAAATCAATTTACAAATACAGTACATGTTACCTTCATGAATAAAAACATTTGGTTGGTTAAAAAAGTCTAAAAAGATTATAAGAACAGCTGATGACATTTACATCATAGATCAATGCAATGTTAGTAGTATCTCTAAAAGGTAAGACATAGTACGGAGTGATTGATGGGCGAGCTATGCAGTATTGATAGTAGAGTGATAGTGCACAAGCATAGGCTGCAGCCACAATTGGTGGTATGTGGCTAGTGTATTATTTTGCTGTTATCTTCTGTTCTTGCGTTGGGCATAGAGTCTTTCCAACTGCCGCATAGAACTTCCCAATTCGTGCAAGCTCCATCGGCACTGTGGTGGTATAGATAAACATTAGAGCCTCCTTGCATGATCTTACGTTGTTGTAGATGAACATAGTTCTTAGGTATAGGCGCCTCGGGCTTAACAAGACTGGACAGCAGCAGATGACATGCTCTGCAGATTCTGTGCGATATTGGCACAGGCGACATCCACTGCTTCCTGATGGTGTGGTTTTCCAGTGTGCCCTATAGTCCTGTATTGGTAAAGTTAGGAGCCTGGTCCTCAATACATTCTGTAGGGCTTGTCTGCCCAGTCCTGCTTTCAGGTATGGTTGACATAAAATAGCTTTGTGTGAGTAGACAAGGCCCTCTGCGCCGCGAATGGCTCTGATCCTTTCGATATCCTGTTGTCTTGAAGTGATCTTTCCCTGCTTCTTTAGCAGGTTTTTTAAACTGGCCGTTGTCAGTTGAGTGTCCGTTAGAAAATCAGCTGGCAGGCCCAGTGTATTATTGGCTGTCACGAGGTACCTTGCCCAACGACTAGTATTGTTGGCGAAGACTATTTGAAGTGCTTCCCTGATGGTGCCAGGACTTGCCTTAGTCACATGATGATGGAATTTTACTATGTCTTTTTTACATTCTATGTCCATTGCTGTTATATTGAACTCTAGTCGAATCAATGTGCGCCTTGTCGAATATGGCAGCCTGAAAACCTTTCTGAAGGCCATGATGTGCAGATGCTCCAATTTGTCGGTCAACAAGCCAGGGAAAGCAAGATGGCCATAGCTCAGAGTTGGAATTAGCTTGGCTTGTATTACTCGTCGAATGCCCTCCGTTGAGTGGCTTATAAGCTTCTGATGTAATCTGCATAGGGCATGTGTGACCTTAGCCGCTTTTGCCACCAGTGCTTTCGCCTGTAGTGTTGTTCTACCGGTGTCTGAGAATTGTACTCCCAGATAAGTATACTTATTGGCGGTGGCAATTCTTAATGGGCCGAGATGCCAGCCCAAAAGTGATTTTTTTGGTTTGTGGCCAAAGACCAGCACCTTAGTTTTGTATGTAGAAGTCGACCCTTACTGGCTCACAGGCCTTAAATTAATAATCCCAAATGATGGTTTACAGGGCTTAAATTAATAATCCCGAATGCTCTCATTTCTGGTAGTGTGGGCGAGCAGTTTAGGCTTATCAGAGAGTACTGTTAAGCATTTGTTGTACACACAGAGTCAATAAATGAGACACACACTCAAGAAGAAACTCAAGACTGATTTAGAAAAATAAGCAGGATTTTTATATCATTTTAGACACCAAGATCTTCAGAATTAGGTAAGTACTTTTCAAGTTATACATTTCTACAGTCAATCAAAAATGTCACAAATGCGCTTTTATGCGGTAATGCTTTACTACAGAGAAAGAAATATATACTGCATATAAGTATTTGCAATCGTATTTCAGGGTTCCCCTTTAGGACTTGCGGTGCTAGGGGGTCAAGATGTACAAGTTACTTACCTTCGGTAACTATGTATCTGGTAGAGACGATTCTAGCCGCAGATTCTTTAACGTAGAATTATCCCCAGGCGTGAGACTGGACCCGGAAAACCTTCTTTGCCCCAGCATCTCTGCGCGCCGGGGGGCGGTACCACGCAACTCCGCCCTGATGTCGTCCGCGGGCGTGACGTCAGCGAGGTCACATAAGCCCCACCCCAGCGCGCTGACATCAGTTTTCTTCGGAGAACCTTTCCGCGCCACAACGCGGAGCCATCACAAACAAAACTGTGGAGATTATGGGAACAGTGTGCGAAAAGAAGAGAGAAACGAAAGGTGAGGAACAGCACCAATTGGAAAAGTGCCAAGCACTAAGGTACCAAAAAAGCCATAGCAGCGAAAGCCATATCAGGGAAAGAGCAGAGCACCGCTCTGAGGAACAACCTTGCAAGCTAAGGCGACATCCACCCTGGAGGCAGAACACATGTGAAAAACGCTATAGCAGAAGAGAGAGAGAGAGAGAATCTGCAATCACAATCCACAACAGTGAAGGGGCAACAAGCCCGGAACAGAGGAGTAACAGCAATTCACCCCCAGACGACACCATCAAGGGGGGGGGCGTATCCCCTGAAAGCAACGAAAGGGCCGAGGTACAAGCAAACAAAAAAAACAACGCAGAGAACTGCAAGTAAAAGGGAGAAGAGTAAAAGTAGGCCCCTACACTGGAGAAAAAACCAGAGTGGAGGGATGCAGAAGCACACATGAACCAACCGACCTTGTATTATAAAGGAAGGGGTGGAACAATCGAGCAGAACGAGGCATCCTGTCCGGGAGGAGACGAAGCAGACACCCACAGAAGACAAAGCCACCCGGAGGGAGGCAAGTGCAGAAAACCAAACTGAAGGTCCTCGCAGAACGGGGAGGAAGGGCGGGTCGTGAAGGAATCTGCGGCTAGAATCGTCTCTACCAGATACATCGTTACCGAAGGTAAGTAACTTGTACATCTGATAGAGACTACTAGCCGCAGATTCCTTAACGTAGAATAGATACCCTAGCCATACCCAGAGGGGAGGAGGGCCTGCGAGAGAACCTCCCCAGTAGGAAGAAACACAGGGCCCCAGCAGGGGATGTGTCACAGGGACAAGAAGGGCGGCCCAGCCCTCACCAAGCAGAAGTAAGCAAGAACGAGGCGAAGGGAAGGCCAGGAAACCCAAGCCCATCCAAGGTACAACCGCCAGAAAACCCCATAGGGGCAGACAGCACCAGAGGATCACCAAGGAAGAAAAGAACCACCCCCAACTCCAGGGAGAAGAGGTAGAACCAGAGGCAGAGCCTGCCGTAGGGCAGCTGAACAGGCATCAGCCCCCAGGCAGCAGACAAGGCAGGAGCGGCTCCACAGCGAAAAGGCGCAGGCGAAGAAGAAAGGCACAGGTGCGCAAAGCCCCAACAGAACAAGAGGCAGGGGCACAAGGGAACACACCAAGGGCCACGGCGGTGGACCATAACGAGCAGGCATGCGCAGCCGGCAGCCGGCAACACCCTGGAGCAGTGCACCCAGAACAAGCCAGGCGCAAGCCGAGGACAGCGGGCAGGGAAATCCAGAACAATCCTCAAAGGGGGGCCGTGCCAGAGACACACACCAGCCCACGAAAGAAGTGGGACCAGGCAGAAGAGAAAGAGGAGAGACACGGAGGGCGAACCAGCCGGCAACCAGAGCACAGGAAAGCCAGAAGAAACGTAGCCCCCCCTGGAACACCAGACAGAGGACCAGGCCGAAACGCGGACAGGAAGGCGGAAACGCCACAACACGATGCCATAGACGGCATGCCAGGCTGGCCTAGCGATGTAGCTAACATTGAAAATGACAGACGTTGGAGCAGCGTAAGCCGCACCAAGACAAAGGCAAAAGAAACCGCACCAGCGGTACACAGTGATGCCAGGAAAGGCAAGGAACCCGAAAAGGGGCAACCACACCTCCCCAGCGTAGAACAGAGCTATGTAATAGCTACAAGTACCCCAATTAGGGCATGATACGTCCCAAGGAAAACATGGGAACACCTCTTAGGAAAAAATTCCGCAGCAGAGGACAAGAACATAAAGGACCTGCGGGTAAAACCACAGACGGCTTGTCAACCAGCCAAAAAAGACACAGAAGCCAAAAGGGGGCTGTACCAGCAGCCAACAGTACAGAGGGGCCAACCTAAGGACCCCGAAGGCAAGCCAAACCACACGGAACACACAACCGGGCCAAGCGAAGCACTAGACCCCCGAAAAAAGGTGGGATAACGCCTCCCACAAGGCACCAGAGGACCGACAATCCAAGTTCACGGAGGTGGAGGAGGTCGGAGCCCCGCAAGAAGCCGCTGAATGGCAGAGTCCGCATGGGTGTTAAACAAAAGAACCCCATCAAAAGGCAGGTCAACCAGACGCTCCCTAATATTCTCTGGAAAAACGCTATCCCGCAACGAAGCATGGCGACAGAGAGCTACTGAACTTGCCATGGCGCGGCCGAGAGCATCAGAAACATCTAAGGCCGAACGAAGAATAAACTCGGCCAACTCCCGGCCATCCAACACATGGGTCCGCAGATCAGCGCAGACACCTTCGGGGGAGGCACCAGACAGAAGGGACTCCACGGAATCCCACAGACTGGAAGTAGCCCTGGCCAACACACAAAGTGTGTTGAGCGCTCGCAAAGCAGCACTAGAGGAAGCGAAGATGTGACGCCCCCACGATTCCAAGGACCGGGCCTCCCGTGACGGAGGAAACAACACCAAGGGCAGGGAAGGAAAGGCAGTCTGCAGAAGAGGGCCCTGTGTAGAAGGGTGGAAAGAAAGGCAGACTGGATCGTGCAGAGCAGGGCGATGACGATGTAGGAGCGGCTGAGGCACGGGATCACCCGTGGCAGGACGCCCCCAGGTCCCCAGAAGAGAAGAATGGAGCGAAGCTTCGAATGGAAGAAGCAGCTCCCGTCCACCAGAGCCCTGATGGAGAACCTCTAACAAATGGTCCGTAGGGAATGGGGTGCCGGGGTCGCCCATGCGCAAAATGCCAGCGGCCGTGGAAATGGCCCGGACAAAAGCCACACCCGCCTCCGTAGGGCGCCGTGGGGGAGAGAGCAATTCCTCCGTGGGCGATGGCTGTAAACTAAGCCGGCCATCCCAGAGTCCAGCTGGAAGAAAAAACGGCCAGCCCCTGAATGGAGGACCCACGGACGAGTGGGGGGCCTGAGGCGCCTCCGGGGAAGGCCGAGGTCGCGGGGACGGCGAAGAGCCCTCCCTGCAGGACGCCGGAGAAAAAGCAACGATGCGGCGGCCCGTCTCCGGGGAAGAGGAGACAAAAAGGTGACAAACCTCCGGAGAGGAGGGGACCTCTGGAGACGAGTCGACGACCCGACGCCGGCACGGCGCCGTGGAGTCCGCCACAGGCGCCGGCGCGACATTGACCGGCGCCGGTGCTGACACCGGGGACGCTGAGCCGACCCCCACCATCACGTGCGACCCAGGAGAATGGGGCGGGGTCGGAGCCGGGGCGGCTAAAGAACGGCGCCGAAAAGGCGCCGACCCGACCTCCGACGAGGCAGCCGCCTGCACGGAGGGCCGAGAGGGATCCGGGGAAACGCCCCGGCCCCTAGCCAGCACCCGCGGCGCCGCCAAGGCCGACAGCCGTCGGTGCCTCAGCGGCGTCGGCTCGGCCTCGTGCAAGGCTGCGCCCTGGCCAGAGGACCGAGGGGGACTCGGGGACGAACCGCGAGTACCGGCGACCTCCTGCGACACCACAGGGACCCCCGTAGGGGTTTGCGGCAAGGCAGAGGCACCGTGGGCCGAAGACGGGAACCCCGCAGGGCCGCACCCTGACGACACCACACCCCCAATACCTGGAGCCGAACCCGTCGGGGCCGGAGCCGCAGGCGACTCCGCGGAAGGCCCCGCACGTGGCAAGGGATCCGCGGACGTCTCAGGAAGAGGAGGAGGAGGAGGGGGCCAAGGAAGCCTGCAGATCCGCAGCATAGGCCCCCATTTGGGCCCTCGTCGCCCCAACGCCAGGAAACGGCGGGTAGGGGGGCGACGAACGAGGCCGCATGTCCCGAGGAGAACCTGCGCCCTCCGCAGAACGGGGACCAGGCCTCGGGGACAAGCTATAAGACTTACCGGCGGGCGAGCGATGCCCCTGGGGCCTCGGTGAAGGGCGATGTCGGAGGCGGAAGCGGCGATTCCTGGGCCCTTCCGCGGGGGACGGACGCGGTGACGACACCGATCTGGACAAGCGGGCCGACAGGAGCTTCATCCGGCGCTCCCGCCGGGACTTCGGCTTCAGATGCTGACAAGCGTCGCAGTCCGTAGAGTCATGGTGCTCGCCCAGACACCACATGCAAATAGGGTGAGGGTCGGTCGCCGACATCTGACGCGCACAAGAAGAGCACGTCTTGAAGCCCGAAGGCATTCGCACACTGTTCCACAACGCAAAAGCGTAAAAGAAGGCCTGAAAACAGGCCAGGGACACGTTCCGGATCCGCGTTGCACGCGGAAAAGAAGGAAACTGATGTCAACGCGCCAGGGTGGGGCTTATGTGACCTCGCTGACGTCACGCCCGCGGACGACGTCAGGGCGGAGTCGCGTGGTACCGCCCCCCGGCGCGCAGAGATGCTGGGGCAAAGAAAGTTTTCCAGGTCCAGTCTCACGCCTGGGGATAATTCTACGTTAAGGAATCTGCGGCTAGTAGTCTCTATCAGATCATAAGATCCACAAGCTGTTCGCGTTTACCTGTCCTGGAGTGTCTGGGTGCAGAGATGCTGGACGGGTTAGTAGCCTTGCGCGCTACACCATTGGCAGAGTAGGGGGGTACCTAGAAACAGAGTGCAGAAGGGGACTTGTGCACAAGTCTGGGAGCTCCCAACAGAGGGCTTGGTTCGGGAGGGCCTTGGAAGGAGGGAGGCATAGTCGGTGTGCGTGGACCCAACCCGGGGAGCTCAGGTGCAGAGGGGTTTGGTTGGCTGTTCCCGTGCATCAAAGTCGCTCATGGTTCTTGGTCAGATCTGCAGATGGGGACAAAACAGGACAGCATGGCCACTCTGGGTGATGGCCTCTCTGGTGCGGGAGTCCCACGTCGGTAGGTAGGTTATAGGGGTGCTGGTGTCCGGGCTCGACACTAAACAAGCCTTGGTTGCTGTATGGGGTCAGGTACCATGGGCATTGATGGAGGGCGGCTCCCGTGGGTCCTGGTGTTTCGAACCTTAGTGGGGAGACAGATCTGACCTTCTGGAACAGGATGTGTGCCATATCGTGGTTTCACATTTATTTGCATCATTTCAGTCAGCCGACAATGGCAGTCTGCATGAGTTTGGTGGTAGGTACCTTAGGGTGGCACAATACATGCTGCAGCCTTCAGGGACCTTCTTTATTACCCTTGCCCTAGCTACCAGGTGTACCATTTACTAGGGACTTACAGAGGTTGCTAAAGGTCTTGCCAACTGGGGTACTTCTTGAAGAGTTACCTTGTTTTAGGGAAACAGCACTGGCACTAGAGACCGGTTTAGTAGGAACCCAGTACACTTCAGTCAAAATTGCATCAAATACCAGGCAAAACATGGAGGTGACCATGTCAAAAAGGGGCACTTCCCTACAGGGAGGTACTGATTCCTTTTACAGATCGGGTTTAGTGTTTCCAGGAGAAAACATGTCTCTTCTTTCTCCGTTTCCATCTGCTGCCTTTTTCATAACCACATGGTATGTGGAGATATCATCCACGGGGGATGATGTCAAGGGATAAGATTCTATCTTCTACAGAGGAGAGCCCGTCTCAACGTCTTCAACAACATTTCCTCCTGTGGGTCGTCGAACCCAAATTACTCGAGGTGGGCGGTGAAAATAAACTCTTCCTCCCCCATGTGTGTCCTGACCTGCCCAAGGTGTTCCCTCCTGTTCTGTCGAGACGAGCTTCTGCTTAGGCTTTCTAACCCCTACTGTACTGCTTCCTTCAGAGGTGGGATGGTTTCCCCGAAAGCCATCTTTTTCTTCAATAAATTCTCTCTCTTTGCCTCCAATGCCCCCTTCTTTCTCTCAACATCAATTGATGCGCCTTAGGTTTTCCATGGACCTTTTTCTTCTAGGGTGCCCTTCCCTCCACCACTTTCCGCGCTCGATCATTCTCGGAAGTCAAGGCAATGACTTTTGGTGTATGTTTATCGGTGTGTTTTTCTCTGCCGGTGGGACAGGAATATGTTTGCGCCCCTGCTACTGCTTGTTTTTTCGATGTCCAGGGCTTGCTTTTGTGTGACTCTGTGCTCTCATTCGAAGGGCTGTGCTTCTGCAGCTTGGGCGTGTATGTTCAAATGCCTTCTCCTTGGCAAGTGTTTCACTGGCATGTGGCACTTTGAGCTTAGGTTCTCTGTGGTGTTTTTTACCTCATATGCTTCGAGCTTGATTTTTTGATGTTCTCCTTGGGCCTCCTGAGTCAGTTGTTGGCAGAGAAACCCATCTCTTCCATCGACAGAGCACCAGTCCTCTGCTATTCCATCTCTGATGAGCCCGCCGTCTGTATTTACCAGATGAGCTCGAAGAATCCTGCCGCTGTGAACCAGAGTTTTGGGTTCAAAGTACGAGAATGGGACACAGTCCTCCAACTAGTGGTCTCGAGTGAGAAACATACAGATTGGATGTTCGTCATTCAGAGTGAACGTTTGATGGCAGTTTGGGCAAAATTTGAAGAGAGTGCTCATAATCTAAAATGGCGGCAAGGAACCCCAGGGATCCCACCTCTACTAAGAAATAAGTTACTTACCTGTAACTGTAATTCTCCAGTATTGGAAGCTTTCATAGATTCACATGCTTGAATCATTCCCCGTCGTCATGATGGGCGTCCCCGGCACTTAAAATAGTAGAAGTAGTAGTAGACTTAAATAGTCATAATACACTAATAGGTATAGACTAAATAAGGCCTAGGCCTTTTAGTTTAATAACCTATCCTAGTCCTTATAAAGAAAAGGACCACATTTTTGCCTCAACCAATCAGCACTAATCACCCTCTAGAACACTCCTAAAGGAAGCTCAGAACCTCTGATTTTCGAGCACAAGTGCTCTATGCAACCTGTTGAGACATCTAAGGTGAGCTTCCCCCTGGGGAGGAAGGTGAGTCGCATGTGAATCTATGAAAGCTTCCAATACTGGAGAACTACAGTTACAGGTAAGTAACTTATTTCTTACTCCAGTATTGGAACTTTCATAGAGTCACATGCTTGAATCAGAGTAGCAAGCAGTTTGGTAGCACATTTACCATAGTTTTGACGCTTAACAGGAATCTAAACAATGTAACCTGGAAGCAATCACCAAACAGTGTAAAAGACATAACCATAATGTTAACAGTCAAGGAAAAAACTTCCATAAGCATTTGAGACAATAACCAAATTACCATATGGAAATGTAATACAGTTGAATATAGGTAGGAGGGTAGACAGGGGTGGCTCACCTTAATGGATCAGATGCCGAAGTACTGCCTGACCCACTGCTGTATCATTTCGAACTGCTGAGTCCAAACAGTAGTGTCAGGTGAAAACGTGCCTATTCTTCCACGTTGCTGCCCAGCAAATTTCCAGAAGTGTTACTCCCGCAAATAAAGCTGTAGATGTTGCCAGTGACCTCGTGGAATAGGCTCGGACTCTAGCCGACAGAGGTCTACCAGCCTTTTGATGACAGAATTGTATTGCACCTGCAATCCACCTGGAAACACTCTGTTTGGAGAGTGGAATCCCTTCCTTGGTGCACTGTATGCCACAAATAGTTGAGAGGTCTTACGGAAAGATTTTGTTCTATCTAAATAAAACTTTAGGCAATGTTTGACGTCCAATAAATGCAAAGCTCTCTCCGCCGATGTCGTAGGGTTCGGAAAGAAAGTTTTTAGAACCACTGGTTCGTTAAGGTGGAAATCAGATTGCACCTTGGGAATGAACTTTGGATTTGTTCGGAGCAGAACTCCATCTGATCTGAATTGCAAAAAAGGTTCCTTTATTACAAAAGCTTGTATTTCACTGACCCGTCTGGCTGAGGTCAAAGCAAGTAGCAAAGCCAACTTCCAAGATAGGAATTTGATTTCTGCAGTGTGAATTGGTTCAAAGGGGGTTTTCATTATCTGTGAAAGAACCGTGTTCAGTTGCCAGGCTGGCGGTGGAGGTCTAACTGGCGGAAACACTCCAAAGAGCCCTTTGAGAAACTCTTTAATTACTCTAGAAGACCATAGAGGAGAAGACGACGATGATCTTCTGTACCGGGAAATGGCTGCTAAGTGAACTTTAATTGAACTATGTGCCAAACCTTATTTTGCGAGAAGCAGAAGGTAAGGTAGGATCTGTTCTGGAGAGGAAGACCGTGGATGTAAACTCTCCCGATGACACTAGATGCAGAAACACTTCCAATTGAGGCGGTACGTCTTGTTAGTACTGTCCGCCCTCGCTTTGGCTATGATGTTGCGGCATTCACTAGAAATGTTTAAATGTCTGAATTCATTGTATTCAGGAGCCAAGCTGACAAATGCAGGCTCTTGAGGTCCGGGTGTAGTATCTACCACTGGTTCATGGTCAGGAGATCTGGAATCACTGGAATTTTGAAGTGTGGGACTTGCGATAGGAGAAGCAGTTCTGTGTACCAGTGTTGATGTTGCCATGCCGGAGCGATGAGGATCAGTTTGTATGGCTCGATTTTCATCTTTCTCAGGACTCTTGGAAGAAGAGAAATGGGAGGAAAAGCGTAAGCAAAGATGCCGGACCATGCAATTGAAAAGGCATTCCCCCATGACCACTGTTGGGGATGCCAACTTGCATAGTACCGGCATTTGCTGTTCTGGGGAGTTGCAAACAAGTCCAAGTTCGGTGTGCCCCAGCACAGGAATACGCTCCTCAGGGTTTGGTGGTGCAGCTCCCATTCGTGACACGAGGATGTCAGTCTGCTTAACGTGTTACGGCAATCGTGTTCTGCCGTCCTGGAACATGTTCTGCTCGGAGGCAGATTCCGTGGTCTATAGCCCATTCCCACAACTTTTGGGCTTCCTTGGAGAGAAGGCGAGATTTCATGCCCCCTTGCTTGTTTACATAGTGCATCGTTGTGGTATTGTCCGTTCGGACGAGCACTGATGAATTCTGTATCCTTGGCAGAAATGCCTGGAGGGCTAGATGCACAGCTTTCAACTAACAAATTTATGTGAGGTTGAGTTCGAGCTTGATGCCATTTTCCGCTTACTTGGAGCTCTTGTAGGTAAGCTCCCCTCTAAGGACGCATCTGTTGTGATCACTAGTGGTGCGGCTTCTTGATGCAAGGGCATCCCTACTGACAAATGGTCTGTGTCTAAGCACCACTCTAGGGCCTTCACCATACGTGGAGTTACTCTGACAATGTCGTCGAATGAGCCTACTGACTGTGCCCACTGTCTGTCCAGCTCCTCCTGAAATGGGCGCATCCTGAGACGACAAAACGGAATCAGTGGTATGCATGACGACATCATCCCTAAAAGGGATTTGAAAAGTCGGACTGAAAGTGACTTTTTTCTTTTGTTGGAATTTGCCAGAACAAGAAATTGCTGCAGACATTCCTCTGCTGTGTATGCTTTTAAGCAGACCGTGTCCAGTAGCGCTCCTAGGAAGACAATCTTTTGTGACGGATTCTGATTGGATTTTTGCTAATTTATAGTCAGACCCAAGCTTTTGAAAAGATCTGTGCAGGCCTTCGTGGACGCTCTCGCTTCTCGCTCGGACGGAGCTTTGATAAGCCAGTCGTCCAGATACGGGAAGACGTGATGTTTCTGCTGTCTGAGAAATGCTGCAATCAGAGCGAGACACTTCGTAAAAATTCTGGGCGCAGACTTGAGGCCAAATGGGAGCACTCTGAACTGGTAGTGGCATCCGGCTACCACAATTCTCAGGTATTTTCTGTGTTTTGGGTAAATAGGCACATGGAAATAGGCGTCTTGGAGGTCTAATGTTGTCATGAAATCGTGTTTGTTCAGGAGCTTCAGTACCTCTTGCAATGATATCATTCTGAAAGATTGTTTCTACAGATTGAGATTTCGAAGGTCCAAAATTGGTCTCCACTGCCTTAACTTCTTTTTGATCAAGAAGAAACGGGAGTAAAAACCTGTGCCCCTGCTTGAGAATGGTACTTTCTCTATTGCCCCTTTTTTTAGCATATTTTTTTACCTCTTGTTGAAGAGCCCTGAGATGCTTGTGGTGGGAGGCCTGTGGGGGGTTTGTAGGCGGTTTTTGGGTAAATTCTAGAGTGTGTCCAAATTGAACTAGGCGTAGGACACACTGGTCCGTAGTAATGGCTTGCCATTAATGGAGGAAGTATGAAATGTTGCCTCCCAGGCGGGTAGGATGAGATTGAAACGATTGGCTTGGTGAACTGAGAGTTGGAGCCGGAGCCGGAGATGTATCATTGGCGGCGGCTAGTATCCTTGCTAGCCCTTGACGTCTTTCCTCTATTTGCTCTGACATAGGATGTCTGAGGCAGTTGTCTTTGTTGGAACTGAGGTCTGTAGGACTGTGACGTGGAAGAATACGTCGGGTAACGGTATTGCTGGTATCCTCCTCTATAAGAAGGTTGACCTCTCCCCTTCGATCCCCGAAAGGGAGTTTTACGGAACTGCAGCTTCCCCAAAGACTTGGCAGTGTCTGTGTCTGCCTTGATGGTTTTAAGGGCTTCCTCTACATGGCTGCCAAAAAGAGCCTCTCCATCGTATGGAAGGTCCAATATTTTGTTATGAACCTCAGGACGAAAGGAGGTGGCTTTAAGCCAGCCCTGTCTTCGTAGAACTGCTGAACCAGCTAGTTGTCTGAATCGTGTTACAGCAACATCCATCGCTGAATCTATAATCTCGTTTGATGTTCTTTCTCCTTCATGCAGTATCTTTTTTGCCTCCTCTTTAACATTTTCCGGCAATTGATCAATATAAGAAGCAATGTCCGACCACATTTGGTGATCAAAGCGCCCTAAAATCGCCAAGAAGTTTGCTGCCTTTACTGTGAGAGCGGACATTGATGAGAATCTTTTCCCAATAGAATCTAAATGTCTGCCCTCTTTGTCCGGAGGCGCAGAAAGGGGTACCGTAGGATTCTTCGAGCGGCGTTGAGCGGCCTGCATCACTACTGAGTCCGGTTTCGAATTATGATCTTACAGGGCCCCGCCCATGTCGACTCGCACCCACAGGATAAAACCTTTTGGGGGGGGGGGGTTCGGCAACAAAGACATTTCCAGAATGCAAACCACTAGATGGCGGAATTGTGCAAAGCATGGTAATAAGAATAGATTTCAAGGTGTAAAACAAGTGCTTACCCTGGACATTTCTCTATTTTCTTTTCTAACGTTTTACCTTAGCATTCTACAAGTACACCTTTGAATGACTGGTAAAAGGGCTGTTTATGATTCCCCAACACTATCCTTCTCCTTTACCTCCTTCTGCCTAGTATGGTGTGCCAACCTTACGTTCCTCTTTGAGGTTATAACCTCCCCATGTTTGGGATGATTTCCTGAAAGCAAAGGACAAGGGGAATCGGACCCTTCCCACTGTACTATATACATCTGGTGCCTTCGAGTTTGTGTATCATACATTTGTCCTCTAAAGAGTAACGGTCCAGAAAGTTCATGGTTATAGAGATATCTCCTACTTGCAGACATTCATGATAGAGATACCACTGAGTAATACAAAACTGTTCTCCAGAGCCTCTATTACTAGGAAGACTACGTTATAAATTGGCAATAACACTTATAATTAATCTCTCTATTCCATCTATTACCCAGCTTAAACATCCTAAATTGCCAACCCCTCATCTTTTGTGTACAAAAAAACCTTGTGAAAAGTAAGAACTGATACCAATGTAATTGTAAGACTTCCAATATTAGGGGTGAACATGGGCCTCTGACCTCAGAAAACTAATGTGGGAAAACCAATGAATGACCAGCTGATTAAATGCTTCCCAGAACCCATATTAAACTAGTGACCAGATGCACCCCTACATAATTTCACTTCAGCCTTCAAAGCACTGCTTCTTCTCAGACATCACAATCATCGTGCACAGGCAGTTTTGTTTGATCAAGCGTATGTGTCTCCAAAGGTGATCCACCAACTATAAACGTCCTCAAGGCTCACAGATACCTACATACACATACCCTACACATTCCCCAGCCCAAACAGCTTTAAGGGCGCTTGGTATTTTTACCTGCTGCAAAGCCATAGCAGTAGTTCCTCTGACACTGTTGAATAAGGGAAGCCTAGGCAGGTCTTTCAGCAGCCACTGGTAAGCTTGTAGCATCTCTACATCTTCAGAGTCTTCTTCCATGGGCTGCTCCTTCTCCTCCCCACCGCCTTCTGAAAGGACTAGGCACAAGCCCTGCAACAAAAAAGAAAAATATACCTAATAAACAAAGAAGAACCACTGCATAACCCTACAGTGTTCCCAGAAAGTGAAAGTCTGGAAGAAAAAACAAGTTTGAAATTCCATAAATCTATTGAGTGACTAATAATCCCTTAGGCAGCAGTCATTGTTACCTTCATAGCAAGAATACGTGCAGACACTTGTGAGGAGCTGAGACGTCGCAGAAAGTAGTCTAGCACCTCGCACGTTGTCTGCTCGTCTGCTTTTGGTCCCAGAAGGAGGTCCTGAAGGCGTCCTAGAAGCTGCCGCTGTTTTTGCTGCCTCTGAAAGGAAACATTTAACCCTGTCAAATATTACTGTGATCAGCACCATTGTTCTCATTGAAGTGCCGGGTGCATCTGATATTATCCAAACACTAACATAACTGTGTCAAAAAACAACTATAACGTTCAACCATAAGTGAGCCGATCCACTGCAGAGAAATGTAAGCAGAAGGCTGGCAATTCTCCGGACAGCCATGTGCCACCTACTTGCAAACGAAAGACCAAACAATTCTTGAGAAAAAGAACCGGTATTTGCATCCCTACTCACCTGTCGTTTCTTTGCACGTTGCTCTTTACTCTCGCCTTCCTCTTCTTCCTCACCAGAAGCAGATTCATCTGCAGCATCATGCAGCAAAAATTCACACAAGCACTGTACAGGCAGCACATCCAAGGACCCCTCACTAGACTGTACCAAGTCCGCCAGCCAGGGCATGGACTGTGATGAGGCCTAAGGGAAAAGAGTCCATTTGCAGACATTAAACACACAGTAAAAGCATAAGAAAAAAATCAGCTCTATGAATCATGTCCATTATGCATGCTTTTCTGATGTTTCTTATTCAGCCATGTCCAATTCCTGCATCTCTAACATCTTTTAATGATTTTAAAAGCAAACCATATGACATGTAGAGGAGCTGTGAGGATCTCCGGTCATTCCTGACCAGAATAAAGTCACTTGCTCGGTCTCTTTCTCAAAAGGATTTGAATGTGCTGCAGAGACGTGCATTTTTCTTTGTTGCACACTGCCTGTACGCAGACAAACTAAAGTGCATGCATCCGCACATCTGTAGCCATAGAGGCCATTTCTCCACTTGTCACTGAAAATCATATAAGTAGAGGTCTGCTTTCATTGTATTGTACTCTTTTGTAACTTTGACAACTGGAATCAGAGATGAAAATCTCTGAATGAAGAAGTCACTATGCTTTTGCACAGGCAGCCACTAATTGATTTATCTTGCTGATGTAAAAACTGGCACAGATGTTGTTCTGAGATCGAAATAGCACCAAAATGTGAAATAAACTATCTGTCGAAGAAGGTTATTTTAGAAATCACGCATTTCAACAGAGCTCCTACGCCCTCTAGGGTAGAAATCTTCTGATGCCCAAAGCCCACAAAAAAAAGAGCTGAAATTGTTTTGTGGAATTTCCAACAACAGAAAAGTATTCTCTATATTGTGACCTTGGAAAGGATACCCACTTAAGAACCTAGTTATTATGCACATTAGTATTGCTTGTGGGAGCCGGGGGACGGTAAACTCAGACTAGCATCAAATGAAATGTGGCGAAGGATGAAACTCAGGGAGAAGTGGCTTTAGTATAAAATGCAAATACACAGCAAATTACCTGCTGCCAAGGTATTGCTTTGTACAAGCAATAATTTTTATTCAATGACCTGTATGGCTCAAAATTGCACTGATTTTAATTAATCTGCAAATAAACTTACTACTACTTGCTGTGTACAGTTTAGGGAAAGAGACCTGGCACTGGGGAACTAGATAGCAGAAACCCAGTGCACTTCTGTCAACACTGCATCAGATACCAGGCAAATAGTGGGGAGGGACATGTCAAAAAGGGGCACTTTCCTACACTTTCCAAACCAGAGCGAAGAATTCTGACTCTAAATATAGAATTATACCTTTCTCCCAGTGAAGATTCCAAGGTGCTTGACTGTGGAGTGGTTCAAAGAACCCTAAAGGGATAGTTGCTAGGACCAGGAACCCACAGCTTCTCCTCCTCTTCAGACAAACAACTTATCCTTCCTGCTATCATAGTCCAGTAAAAAGTGGCATCATGAGAAAACAAGTTTAGACTAAAGGCCCTACTGAGGGGCAAACAGCGCACCTGTAGGTTATGGCTCAGACAGTCAGTAATAGAGGTAATCAAATACTACTCTGAACAAGCCTGGCATTCTTGAAAATGCCCAGATCAAACATCTTTTTAAGTTTGTGGGTCATTTTCCACAAAATTAAACGAAGTTCTTAAAGACAAACCTTGCTATGCACAACACCTCTAAATCTGGTGCCAAACTGACAAAGGGCCACAAGCAAGATGTTTCAGTAAACCAGTGCTGTGGATATGCAAGTCTTTCAGGAATTTGCACAATATTAAACCTTTGTGAAGAGACAGTTCAAGAAACAGAGCATAGATTGATTTGGTTCATTTAAGATCCCTTGTTAATCTAACAAAACAATTCTCCTCTATTTTCATTTCCTCTTGCATTGCAGAGTGACATGTAATTAATGGAGAGGCAGTGGTATGTAAAAAATCTGTTTTGTAAATAAAGATGTAATCCTACAGTAGGGAATACCACTAGTTTTGCTCTTAAGCTGAAGTTAGAGCCTATGCAATACTCCACAGCATTAGCTCGAGTTTCAGGAAGTTTGTTTATGTGTTAAGCACTTCTGTGAATAATATTTTTAGGTGTTTACAAAGGAATAATATAGCTAGCAATCCTGTCAAAGAAGATCATATTAGTGTTTTAAAAATATATAAACAAGAATAGGGGAAAGAGCCGGGGCATGACATTTTTTAGGTTAAAAATACTGCAGAGGAAGAAAAATTTGGAAGTGCATTTTTTTCTTAGTTATTTTTCACAGATCTGATTCTCGGATTCTTTGAACCAATGTACTAAGACTTAATCGCAAAACAGGATGTGCAATTAGTATGCCGAAGCGTCTGCAGATGGGTATGCAATTTGCAATGTGACCTACATCTTACTTGACACATCACAAATTGCACAGTCGTTGCTGGTCGCAAAATAAACTGCCTAATAAATATTAATTAAGCAGATCGCAATTTGGGACCCCTTGAAATTGGCAGCGAACAGAGAGATGGTAGCATGCATGACTCTGTGGATCGCGGTCCCTGCATTTGCTTTCCCATACGGCAAACATTTTTTTTAAGCAGCTCGACATGATTCTCGTAGGGGATATTGCTCCTTGGTAACAGCTTTACCTTTGCGAATCAGATTCCTCCCCAGCTTGGGTGTTGGTATTTGATCAATGCTTTGTAACTGCAACTGTGGTTACAAACCATTGGCACATGTCACTGTAAAATCACATTTACGAGGGTTACTCCACTTTGATGCCCCCTTCTGTGATTTGTTACGACTCACAATACCGTTCTTGTGAGTTAGGAAGGCTTTTACAACTCACAAATATCAGGTTTGTACATTTAAAAAAAACTCTTATGCAGTTGCCAATTTTTCCATGTTTCCATATGCAGAGTTTGCGACCGCAAAACTGTTCTGTACATGGAGACCCGTGTCAAGATAAACCACTGCCTCTCAATCAAAGTTTGGCCTGACAATTAGAAGTAACTCTAGAGCAGACCCTAGAGGCTTAATGTCCAATTCTGTGACACAGAAATTAGGCAACAAGCTGTTTTTGTAAGATTAACGTCTCATGTTTGGATATGAGGATTCAATTGAAGAGGGAATTTGGATTCATAATGGATACAAATTCTTGAAAGTAGGCCCAGGACCATATTCACAAGGTAACCCACCTGCCTCTGGATAATGTTCAGCAGGAAGTCTGGATTTCGGCTACGACACAGGAGATGTCCCAATTTCAGTGTCTGATTGAGGGTCTTAATCTGCTCTAGCACTGCAGGTGGAGGTTTGCGAGGAGGCCCCCTAAAAAAACAGAAAATTGAAAATTACACTGATAGACCAGCAATACCAAAAATTGACACAAATCCCAATTCATTAGCAGGATCAAAGCGTAACAAGTATATGCAAGCTGTTTAATACATTCTTCTAAACAAAGAAGCCACTAATTCAAAGACTATCCTTTTAATTTTGTTGCATTTTTTTAGTCTCCATTCAAAGGTAAAATTGTTAAAGTTGAAACATACCATTCGTTATATGTTATTTATAAATTGTCACAACAAAACATTCTAGAATGTATTTCTTTAGCGACCAAAGCGCGTCAAACAGAAACTGAGCACTAAACCAAATTTCACAACCTAGGACTATAACATGGGGTCAATGTAGGAAAGGACCTCTTTCTGCATCTCCCCCCCCCCCCCCAAACACACACAAGTTTTTGGACTGATGCTGCTGGTTTTTTGACTCTGTGGTGCACTGGGCCCTGCTGTCCAAGCCGCAATGCATGTGTTCTGGCCCCCAAAGTACGTGTATAATTGGCTAACACATGATTGGCTCATTTAACACACTTATAAGTTCCTAGTATATGGTACAAGAGGGATCCAGGGCTAAAAAGTTAAATGCCACTAGGTGACTGAAGCACCTAATTGTGCTGCCATTACAGTGACAAGCTGAAAATGTGACTCTAGGCCACCGCTGCAGCCTAGTCGGCAGCTGTAAACATGGCAACTTGACATGGCAACATAACCCCTTTTGCCAGGTCAAAACCTTTTTAATATTAGTAAGCCACCCCTAGGGAAAGCCTGGGTAGCCCACCAGGCAGGGTGCTTAGCATTAAAAAGAAGGGTGTGTGTTCTTTTGTATTTAACATGTCCCGACAGTGAAAGCACAAAATTGCTGTTTTCACTGTAGCAAGGCCAGTGGTCCCATTGGCCAACATGAAGCTTCACTAGCCACCGCACTAAGCTCTAACTTCCTTTTGAGACCACCAAAGATATTACTCCAAGGTATCAAAATAATTGTTTCTTTAAACCAGTATACCAGACTTATTGTGGAGATCGAATTTAAGGTGACTTTTAATAGAAAGGTGACTTTAGGTACTCACCACTTTGTTGCCCAAATCTTCAATGCCAGAAAAATAAGCACAGAGAACTGTGCTTGCTATGGCCACTCGTGGAAGAAGAGCTCCAATTGTGCCAGTACAGTCACTCCAAGAGCTGGGTGGCTAGCCCCCTGTTCAGCACCGGGGACACAAAAGCTGGAGGAAGCCTGCAATTGTGAGAGCCCAGCTGCCCAGGACTGTCTGCCTACAGCTAGATGCCAAACTGCCTGCTGGAAGACAGAGTCCTGACCTGCCCAAGGTGTCCCCAATCCGCAAGAACTACAGCCATTATCAAAGTGGAACCTCGTTCTACTGAAAGAAAGACATTCACTTGTAGACAACCACTCAAGACCGCTGTAACCAGAGACCATTCAACCAGTGGTAACTGGAGCTGCACTGGACTTCACTGGGGTATAGTGACAGATCGAGTCCTGAGGCAACCCCCGACGTTCATGGACACCTGGGTCGCCCCAGGAACCCTCACCATATCTCTTCCACAATTCCAGCATCTTCAGCATCCTTAGCATCTTCTCAGCATCCTCTGCATCCCTAGCATCAGGACTACTTCTATGCTGGAACCAGAACCCTGGTGAAATCTTCTGTGAGTACTCAGACTGTTGGACCCAACAGGTAATTGTATCCCTATACCTAAGTGGTCCCTGTGAATGGCTTCCAATCTGCTATAGTCAGTCCAAGAGAGGATTGGTAGTTGTTCTAGCCCTCTGGCTCAAGAACAGCAACACAGATTATAAAGATTTATTGGAAGTTAAAAGAATTTACTTATCTTATCAAAACCAGATCTCCAGTTCCCTTCAATAGATTTTTGTTGTTTTGGTATCAAATTTAAGATAAAAATTATGCTATTTGTCTCAAATTGGTGCTAGATTTTTATTGTGTTGTGCTTTTTACTTACCAGTTGTTTTTAACGGCTAACTTTTTGCTATTTGGTTTGTAATAACTAGAAAATAACTGCTTTCCTAACATATAGTGTGTGTGTATAGCTTTCTCAGTGTGTCTTTGGTTGCTGAAAAAAAATGCAAGAAGGTGAATGGACTGATTAACTTGAACACTGAAGCAACTTTGGGTATACATTTGGGATTGGTTCTCATTATAACCATGTCTTTATGGATTTGTAGGCATGGTTCTCGTAAAGGTAAACCTTGTATCTTGCTTACTCTGTGTAAAAAAGTGATTGCTATAAGGAAATTGCTCTTTTATGTATAGTGCTTTACTATTGCTTTATGCCTTGCTTGAAAGGGTGATTTAATTAAACCTGTTTGCACTACGGTTTAACCTTTGTCACCCCTTCTAGGAAATGTCGAGTAGATACAAATATACAGGGAGAACACCCATGCTTTTTCAAACAATTCCTGTTGTGAAATCACAAGTCTGGTCTCTTGCATTCACTGGAAGAATTTAAGAAAAAGCAAGAGACTTCTCAGTGCAAGTTTAATGGGAGTTTGTTTTTAACTCTGTTGCATCCGAATCACAGTGAGTTTCTTTCAGCATTATTCTTCGGCTACGATGACCCTGGGTTCCTCTTGCTCTGACCGTGTGTCCAAAAATTACAAAATAGGGCCATTGTGTGCGCATCTATAATTAATAGTTTGTTTAATTAGTCAGGGTTTATTACGTCTCATTGTACAAGTTTTGAATTGTCTACAATACACTATACAGAGTTGGCTTTGGGTCAGCCCCTTGCTCGTGATTGGATGGTGTTCTTGTCTGTCTCCATTCCATTCTCCTTATTTAAGGCTTTCTGCCCTATTAATATGTTTTGTCCCGTCCCATTTCTGGTTAATCGTGTTTCTGATTGGTTGACTTGTATCCTTCCATAGCTTACATGTGGAGACTATTTTTAGGTCGAGTCTACTACACAGTGCACCTGTCCGGTTGAAAAAGACATATTGTCAGCTTATCAAAAACTTACAGTAGGCTTAAAGGTCGCTCATTGCTTGGCCTTATTGTCACTCATTTGCTTGTATCTGACTCAATGACTTGCCTTGTTCTTTTTGTGTTTGACCCTCCCCTGGAACATAACCTCTTTACTTGTGTCCTTCAACCTTTCACAGTTAATGAACTACTTTTTTTTTTCTGCTTAAGCACTCCATGAGAGTACGCATTTTCCAGTTTTCCTCCTTGTGTCTTTCTCTCCCGCCACTCTCTGTGTTGTTTCCTCTCTTCCATGTACTTCCTTCTCCCCGCGGTCAATGTTGTGCGCTCTTGCTTGAGTGCTCTCCCTGACGTCCAGGTTGCTCTCCCTCATAAGCCGCAGTTCCCCTCCACCTGCCCACTCCTCGATGTTTCCTACCCCATCCGCTCAACCTTATCCACTCCTCCGCTGCCCAACACACAACCGCAGTCCTATTTTTTGTAATTACATTTTTCTTTTTTAATGTATGCTTTAAAAAGTAAAAAAAACACTTTCACACTACTTAAAAAAAAAAATGTAACAATACATTTCGGAAAAAAGGCACTTCATTTTGGAGGTAAGCACGCTTGTGTGATGATACTTACACATGCATACAAAAGCCATTTGCACCTATTATCCCTCTTTTTGCTAATTCCTTAGCCAATCCTTATTTGATTATATTTCATTAATTTCCTGTCTGCTCACACAACACCACTGCTCGAACAATACTCCATTTTTTTAATAAAACCTTTAGCTCAGTCCTAGGTAACGTGGCACAGAGCAAAAAGGAATTTTCTGGATTCACATGCTGTGCATTATTCCGCCATCTAGTGGTTGGGTCCGGAATTGTAGCATTTCGTTCCTTTTTTTTGTTGTTGGTGGGCGTCGACATACCACCATTTGGTGTCCTCCTGTGACGTTGACGGGCTTCCTCCGGAAGCTCTCACCTTTGGTCGCCATCTTCGGATTCTTTTTTATTTTTCCTCTTCTCCTCCTATTCTCATCCATCCTGGCGGAGGAGGGTGGGTTCGCTAGTGAATCTAGAAAATTCTTCAAGCTGCAAAACTACACCGACAGGTAAGAAACTATTCGTTTTGCAGCATGAATCTTTTCTGGATTCACATGCTGTGCATAGACTTTGTAGCGGTTTGCTAGTGTTGTGGTGGCTGGGTGGAAGATGAGCTTTGGTTTGTGAATAGATGTTGTAAGACCTTTTGTCCTACTTGTGCTTCTTTATTCATTTGAAGCACAAGTTACTAACTTGTGTAACGATATATCTGTAAGAGACAGTAGTTAGTGACAGATTCCTTACCTTAGAATATCCCCAGGCGTCAGGCTGGATCCGGAAAGTTTTTGCGTAGCAGTACCCTTGCGCGTCGGTAGGCGGCGTCGTGCGGCTCCGCGTCCATCGTCGGCGTCGTGATCGCCGGGATGACGTCGAGGGCAGTACTTAGACGCCGCCCCTGCGCGCTGACGTCAGTTCTGTACACGACTTTCCGCGCCAGGAACGCAGAGCCATGCAAGAAGCGGACATAGGTGTCTGAAAAATACTAGGGCCCTGAAAGGGATGTCCTTAACCCTAGAAATCAGTTCGCAGAACGGGGAGGATGGGTGGGGCGGTAAGGAATCTGTCACTAACTACTATCTCTTACAGATATATCGTTACACAAGTTAGTAACTTGTGCATCTGAAAGAGACACGTTAGTGACAGATTCCTTACCTTAGAATAGATACCCCAGCAATACCAACCCCGGTGGTGGGTCTGCGAACAAAGATCAGACAAGGAAGTCCCGGAGGACAGAACGGCCAAAGAAGCCGTCCCTCCGGACCTGACTGTCAAGGCAGTAATGCTTTGTAAATGTGTGCAGCGAGGCCCTCGTAGCTGCCTGACAGATATCCTGCAGCGGAACACCGCAGCCTAAAGCCGTGGTAGCAGCCGTTGCCCTGGTGGAATGGGCACGCAGCCCAACAGGAGGCTCCTTCTTAGCCAAAGAATAGCAGGCTTTGATACACAAGGTTACCCAGCGGGAGATGGTTCTCTTGTGCACCGCCCGACCTTTTTTGGCGCCCACGTAGCCAACAAAGAGCTGGTCATCCACCCGGAAGTGGTGTGTGCGGTTGATATAAAAGGAAAGCGCACGTTTTGGGTCCAGACGGTGGAGCCTCTCTTCCTCTCTGGAAGGATGCGGAGGTGGAAAGAAGGTGGGCAAAGTGATGGTCTGCCCAATGTGGAAGGCAGTAACCACCTTTGGCAAGAAGGACGGACGCGTCCTAAGAACAACCTTGTCTGGATGGACAGACAGAAAGGGAGGTTTGCATGATAGAGCCTGGAGCTCACTCACCCGCCGAGCGGAGGTGATGGCCACCAGAAAGGCTGTCTTCAGAGTCAGAAGACGAAGAGGACAGTTATGTAGAGGCTCAAAGGGAGCGCACATGAGAAAGGTAAGAACCAAGTTCAAGTCCCACTGAGGCATCACAAACGGAACAGGAGGGAAGAGGTGTGTAATGCCTTTTAGAAACCTGTTAACAGGGGACTTGAAAAGGTAGGGCTGATCAGGAAGCCTGAGGAAGGCCGAGATGGCACAAAGATAGCCCTTCATGGTACCCAGGGCAGAACCCTGTTGGGCCAGGGAAAGAAGGAACAGAAGAACCTCAGAAAGAGGGGCAGAGAGGGGATTCACAGCCCTTGCTGTGCACCATGCCACAAACTTGTTCCACCTGCAGGCGTATACCACCTTAGTGGAGGGACGCCTGGCTGCCAGAATTACATCACAAACTTCGGGAGGCAAGTCGAAAGGAATCAACTGCCGCCGCTCAATCTCCACGCAAGCAGGTGGAGGCTGGACAGGTTCGGGTGGAGGACCGTCCCCTGCTGCTGCGACAGAAGATCCTCCCGAAGAGGCAGACGGATCGGGGGATCGACGCTCATACTGAGTAGCTCGGGATACCAAACTCTTCGAGCCCAGTCCGGAGCCACAAGGATGACTTGGGCCCGGTCGCGCCGAATCTTCTTCAACACTCTGGGTAGAAGTGGTATAGGCTGAAAGGCGTACAACAGACCGCAACTCCACCCGCGACGAAAAGCGTCGCCGAGCGAGTGCCGCCTTGGAAATTCCAACGCGCAGAACTGATGACATTGCGCATTCTCTTCGGTGGCGAATAGATCTAACTAAGGCTCTCCCCACTGCAGAAAGAGTCCTTGCGCCACTTCCGAGTGAAGACGCCATTCGTGATCCATCATGCACCTGCGGCTGAGTTCGTCCGCCCTGGCGTTCAGGGAACCTGCCAGGTGTTGAACCATCAGGAACATGCCCTGATGTTCCAGCCATGTCCAGAGGCGCAGAGCCTCCTGACAGAGGGTCCACGACCCCACCCCGCCTTGTTTGTTGCAGTACCACATGGCGGTGGTGTTGGCTGTGAACACCTGCACTACCTTCCCTTTGACAGAGGGAAGGAATGCCTTGAGTGCAAGTCGGATCGCCCGGAGCTCCAGAATGTTGATATGGAGCCGGGACTCCGCCGGAGACCAGAGGCCTCTGATCTCCGCCTCTCCCATGTGACCGCCCCTTCCCAGAAGGGACGCGTCCGTCACAACCGTGTGCTCTGGCTGGGGAAGGGAGAGGGATCTGCCCATGACCCATTGCCGGTTCGAGAGCCACCACTGCAACTGTCTTGCAGTCCCCTCCGAGATCTGAACGTGATCGGACAGATTGCCCTGGTGCTGCGCCCACTGGAACTTCAGGTCCCACTGCAGAGCCCGCATATGCCATCTGGCATGATCGACCAGCAGGATGCAGGAGGCCATGAGGCCCAGCAGCCTCAGGGTCATCCGCACCGAAACCCAGGATAAAGGCTGAAAGATCGGAATCATAGCCTGAATATCCCGGACTCGCCGTTCGGGAGGATAGGCCCGAAACTGCGTCGTGTCCAGAACTGCTCCGATGAAAAGGAGCTGTGGAGAAGGAATCAGATGCGACTTCGGTACATTGATGGAGAACTCCAGCGAGTGTAGGAGTTCGGCCGTAGTCTGGAGGTGGGAGACGACTGCCTGGGACGAGCCCGCCTTCAGCAGCCAGTCGTCGAGGTAGGGGAAGACTGGAACCCCTGCCCGGCGCAGATGAGCTGCGACCACCGCCATCACTTTCGTGAACACCCAAGGGGCACTTGTAAGGCCAAAGGGGAGCACGGTGAACTGAAAATGCTCGAGGCCTACCGTGAACCGCAGGTAACGCCGGTGGGCCGGCAGGACGGGGATGTGAAAATAAGCGTCCTGCAAGTCCAACGCTACCAACCAGTCTCCAGGGTAGAGGGCAGTCAAGACCTGAGCTAGGGTGAGCATCTTGAACTTCTCCTTCCGGAGGAAGCGATTGACGTTCCGGAGGTCTAAGATAGGACGCATGTCCTCCTTGTCCTTTTGGGCACCAGAAAGTAGTGGGAGTAGCAACCACGTCCTACTTCTGGGGTCGGAACATGCTCGATGGCCCTCTTGGCCAAGAGGGCCGTGACTTCCTTCTGCAGAAGCACCAAGTGATCCCCTGACATACGGTGGAATGGAGGTGGCATGGCTGGGGGGGTGGTCTCGAAGGGGAGGGAGTAGCCCCTTCGGACAATGTCCAAGACCCACCTGTCCGAGGTGATGGCACGCCAGTGGTGAAGGTGATGGCGGACCCTGCCCCCTACTGGCGTGCTGTGCACCTGAAAGGAAGGACTAGGAGGGCTTGGAGGCCGCGGACGGGGCGGAGTTGGTGGCCTGACCCGCACGCTGGTTGCCCGACCCGCCACGGCGGGAGCCACGTCCTCGGCCACGCGAAGACGCTTGCTGCGCGGGCCGGTGGCTGGGCAGCGGACGTGACTGGGCGCCCCTTCCGGGGCCACGAAAGGGGCGAAAAGCAGAGGTTAGCGGAGGGCGCACAACAGAAAGGCCCAGGGACTTGGCAGTAGCCCGTGAGTCCTTAAAACGCTCCAGCGCATGGTCTGCTTTGGAACCAAAAGACCGACTCCATCAAAGGGCATGTCCATGAGTGTATTCTGGACATCACCCGAGAAACCAGTTGTTCTCAGCCAGGCGTGGCGACGCAGCGCCACCGTCGTTGCAAGCGATCTGCCCAGCGAGTCGGCGGTATCAAGGCCACAACGTATGGTGTACTTTGCCGCATCCCTACCTTCCGCAATGGTGCGGGTAAGCAGTGTCTGGACCTCCTCAGAGCACTGGGGCAAAACGGCCGCCACCGAATCCCACAGAGAGTGGGAATATCGGCCCAAAAGGCAAGCGGTGTTGACGGACCGCAAGCCAGCACTGGAGGAAGTAAAGGCCTTCTTCCCAAATTGGTCCAGGCGTTTGGATTCCCTATCCGGAGGGGCGGTAGGGAAGGCGGTTTGGGAGGCAGAGGCTTGGACAACCAAGCTCTCGGGGGTGGGATGTTGAGAGAGAAACAAGGGGTCGCCCGGAGCAGGGCGATGGTGTCGGGCCACGTTCCTATCCACAGGAGCCCCTGTGGTGGGCTTGGACCAGGTGCCCAAAAGAACGTCAGACAGTGCATCATTAAACGGCAGCAATGGCTCCGAGGAGGTAGCTGCCGGCTGAAGCACTTCCGTCAGGAGGTTAGTCCTGACAGCCACAGTAGGCAATTGGAGGTGCAAGGCTCCAGCTGCTCTACGCAACACCGTTGCGAAATTTGCCCCCTCCTCCGTAGCCACGGAAGGAGGAGACAGCATGCCAGAGTCAGGAGAAGTGTCCAGACCACTGGCATCCCCAAGTTCCTCTGCCCAGTCCTGATCATACCCACACTGCTGTGTGAGAGGGTCTTCCGACCCCTCCCAGCTCTCCTGGTCCTCCTCTGGCTCAAAACATGGAGGAGGAGGGACATCTGGGACCCAAGGTCTCATCGGCGCCGGGGCCGGCGTCGTCGGTCCGGCTCCATGTCCGGAACCGGAGAGAACCGGGGAACGACGCCGCCCGGAGCCCCGGGCGGCGTCAGGAACGGCACCGGGGACATCGGCGCCGGCGGAGGCGTGGTTAGGTCAACCGGCGTCGATCGGGGTTGCGGTACCACCGGAGCCGGGATCGAGGCCGGGGCCGGAGCCGAGATCAAGGCTGGCGGAACGGGCGACGCCGGGACCGGAGTCGTCGGCGACGCCGGAGCAACCCCATCAGGGCCCGCGGGGCCTGAAGGCGCACCGGAGGGACCTTGAGTCCCGAAGAGGCGGGCCATGGCCGACAGGAATTCCTGTATTTGGGCCGCAGTCGCCCCCAAACCCGGAAAGGACGGGTAATGCGGGGGCGGCTCCACAGGCACGTCCGGGGCCGCGGGGACGGTGCCGACAGGGGCCTCAGCCGAGTCGCGAGACCGGCGAGGCGAAGTCTTAGAGCGATGATGCTTCTTAGACTTTTTGTGCTTCGACTTACCCGAGGAGTGCGAAGACTTGGACTCCGACGACCGGCGGGGGCTCCGCGACCGGCCCCTCGACCTCTCACGGGACCGGGGCTTGGTGCGGCGCGGAGCCGACTGCCGGACCTCGAGGAGCTTTCGAGACCGCTCTCGCAAAGCCTTCGGGTGTAAGGCCCGGCAGTCAGGGCACGACTTCGTGTCGTGGTCTCGGCCGAGACAGTAGAGACACTCTAAGTGCGGGTCTGTGATTGACATCATTCGACCACAGACGTCGCATGGCTTGAAGCCGGGCATCCCTACCGACACCTAGGAGTCGAGATGACTCGAAAACAAACAGTGAAAAAATCACCAAAAATTTAGTCAAAAATTGACTAGGGCACTGCTCTTCCCGGATCTGCGCTTACTGGCGCGGAAAAAAGAAGAACTGACATCAGCGCGCAGGGGCGGCGTCTAAGTACTGCCCGCAACGTCATCCCGGCGATCACGACGACGGACGTGGAGCCGCACGACGCCGCCTACCGACGCGCAAGGGTACTGCTACGAAAAAACTTTCCGGATCCAGCCTGACGCCTGGGGATATTCTAAGGTAAGGAATCTGTCACTAACGTGTCTCTTTCAGATTGTCCACACAGTAATGTCTTGTGAATGTGTGCACTGAAGACCATGTTGCAGCCATGCAGATGTCCTGAATTGGAGTATTAGCTAGAAAGGCAATAGTTGCTCCTTTCTTTGAGTGTGCCCGCGGGGCACCTTGTAAGGCCTGTCCTGCTTGCCTGTGGCATAACTGTATGGCTTGCGCTATCCATCTTGCAATGGTGTTTTTGGTTACTGGTCTTCCTAGAAAACTGTTTGCAAAGGATACAAAGAACTGTTTTGTTTTCCTGTATTCCTTGGTTCTTTCAATGTAGTACATGACCGCCCTTCAAGTGTGTGCAAAGCTTTTTCTGCTTTTGTCTTTGGGTTTTGAAAGAAACTTGGTATTTGTATACTCTGATTTATGTGGAATCTTGATACCACTTTTGGTATGAATTGAGGATCTGTCCTCATGACAATCCTGTTGCTATGTATTTGGAAGTAAGGTTCCTGTAGTGTTAGTGCCTGTAGTTCACTAACTCTACGTAAGGATGTTATTGCCACTAAAAAGGCAGTTTTCAGTGCGAGCATTTGTTGCATTGCTTTGTGCAGTGGTTCGAATGGTGCTTTCATCAATTGTGCTAGAACTATGTTCAGGTTCCATGTGGATGCTGGCACCATTTTTGGAGGTGCAATTCTTTTTGCTCCTTCTAAGAACCTTTTGACCACATGTGAAGTGAAGAAACTTTTCCCTGTTTCTCCTCTGGTATACGCTACAATTGCTGCTAAGTGCACTTTCAATGATATATAGCATAATTTACTTTCCAGTAAATGTGTCAAGTACTTTAGCACTGTTCTCTCCTTTGTAATCTTCTTTGAAAGACGTCTTTTAAGACACCATTGTGGATATCTCTTCCACTTCGCTGTATAACATTTCCTTGCTGTTGGTTTCCTAGCTTCTCTTAGAACCGCCATTGTGCTTTCTGGTAGTTTGAGATGTGCAAATTCTAAGCCCTCAGGAGCCATGCAGCTAGGCATAAGCTCTTTGGTTTTTGGTGAAGTACTTTCCCATTTTGCATTGTTAGCAAGTCTTTCTTTCTTGGCAGTTTGTGCATTGTTCCTTGTGACATTTCCATTATTTCTGAGAACCAAGTTTGCCTGGCCCACTGTGGTGCGATGAGAATCATTGTCATTTGGCTGATCTTGCATTTGCTGATTACCTTGTTCATTAATGGTATTGGGGGAAAAGCGTAAGCAAATATCCCTGACCAGTCTATCCATAGCGCATTCCCTTGAGACTGACTGCAAGGTCGCCTGGATGCGAAGTTTTGGCATTTTGCATTGTGGGGTGTTGCAAATAGGTCTATTTGTGGGGTCCCCCATTTCCTGAAGATTTTTAGGAGTTCTGCTTGATTTAGTTCCCACTCGTGGGATGATGTTGTTTGTCTGCTCAGTCGGTCTGCTTCTACATTGTCCTTCCCTGGTAGGTGTATTGCTATCATGTCTATTCCCCTTGGAATTGCCCATCTCCAAATCTCTTGAGCTAGCGTTGAGTGTGCTACCGACTGAGTTCCTCCTTGTCTGTTTATGTAAAACATTGCTGTTGTGTTGTCTGTTTGTATCAACACCCTTTTCCCGTACAGCTCTTTCTGAAAGGCTTTTAAGGCTAAAAATACTGTTTTCAACTCCAAGATATTGATATGTTTCACTGCATCCTGCTGTATGCACAATCCTCTCACTTTGAGGTTGTTCATGTGTGCTCCCCATCCCATTAGGGACGCATCTGTTGTTATGGTCACTGTCGGTGTGGGTGTAGTGAAAAGTCTGCCCTGTACTATGTTTGTCTTGTTCCACCATGCCATCTCTTGATGAACTGTCTGCGTGACAACCACTAGATCCTCCCAACTCCCTGTTGCCTGTGACCATTGCTGCTGAAGCCATTCCTGGAACGGTCGCATGTGTAGGCGAATGTTGGGGACTGTCCTCACTGTCAGTGCTTGCCCCCTGTGGTATAGATGTGTCTCCTTCAGTAGTGCTAATGTTCTCCTCTCGCTTGAGAACACCTTTCCTAATATCGTGTTGATTTGTGCTCCTAAGAACACCTTTTGTTGATCTGGTTATGTTGACGATTTGTCCCAGTGTATTGAGAAACCTAGTTGAACTAGTGTTTCTATTACTTGCTGTATATGCTGTTTGCATAGATTGTAGAAGCTTGCTCTTACTAACCAGTCGTCTAGGTACGGGTAAACATGAATTCCTTGTCTTCTTAGGTGAGCGGCTACTGCAGCTAGGCATTTTGTGAAGACTCTCGGTGCAGATTTTAGTCCGAAAGCTAGCACCTTTAACTGGTAGTGTGTCTTGTTGACCACAAATCTTAATAGACTCTTGTGTCTTTTGTTCATGGGATTGTGCAAGTACGCATCCTTTAAGTCTATGGTTGCCATGTAGTCTCCCGTTTGCAGCTGAGGTATTACATCTTGCAGTGTGGTCATCTTGAATCTTTGAGTCTTTATGAATTTGTTGAGGAACCTTAGGTCTAGTATTGGTCATAAAGTTCTGTCCACCTTTGGGATAAGGAAGTACGTGGAGTAAATGCCCTTGTTCCTTTCCTTGCGTGGTACCTGCTCTATTGCATGTTTGTTCAGACGTTCTTGTACCTCTTGTAGTAACTGAGATAATTCCTTTTTGGAATGTATCTTTTTGCTTGGTATTTTGTTTGGAGGTTTCTTTGCTAGCTCTATGCAGTAGCCGTACTGTATTATGTTTAGTATCCATTTGTCTGAAGTTATCTTTTCCCACTCTTTGAGGAAGTATGTTAACCTGCCTCCTACTGGTGTAATATGTTGCAGGACCTGTATGCTTTTCTCTTTTTTGGTTTGCCTTGCTTTTCTTTTGTGTAGCACACTCCGTGATGTCTTTGGAGTGTGCACAAGTTTTTGAGTGCAGTCACTTGGTGGTTGTTTGTGGTCCACCTCGTTGTGGCTGGCCTCTTCCCCGAGGGCGCCCTCGAAAGGATTGCCTACCCTGATGGTATTGCCAATTGTGCTGCTGTCCCCGTCTTACTCCTTGGTAAGTCTGTTGAAAGGCTTGGTGTGAGGTTGTAGGTTACCTCTGCCCATTGGTCTTCGTGAGGGTGTGCCTCTACGCATGCCTCTGAACTGCAGTGCACCCATAGACCTTGCTGTTTCATTGTCTTTCTTTAATTGGTTTAGTTTTTCATCCACCACACTTCCAAATAGCTGTTCTCCCTTGAAGGGTGAGTTTAGAATGTTATTTTGCACCTCTGGTTTGAAACCAGATTCGCAGTCATGCATGCCTCCTTTCGGTGATACCGATTGCCATTTGTCTGCTGGCTGTTTCAGCAGCGTCTAGGGCTGATTTTAGACATGCGTTTGCCATGCTTTTCCCCTCCTCCACTAAGTGGTTTGCCCTCCTTTGGAATTGCTCTGGCAGGTGATTTAACAGCTCTCCAACTTCTTCCCAATGTTGATATGCATGCCTGTTGATCAATGCATTAGAATTAGCTATGCACCATTGAATTGCCGCTATTCTCTCAACCTTCCTTCCCATGAGATCCATCCTTTTGCTCTCTTTGTCAGGTGGAAGGCCCACATTAGTAGGTACATTAGCTCTCTCTCGAGCCCTAGAAGCTATAATTGAGTCTGCTGGCACTGAACCCTTGATGTACATAGGATCCTTAGAGGAATGCTTGTATTTTTTCTCTCCTCTTGGTGCGACTGCCTTGAATGTGGCTGGTTCTTTGAAAGCTTCCTTACCTTGATCCAAAATACTTGGCAACATGGGAAGGAACTGACTCCTTGTTTGGGTAGGCAGTAAGGTTTCTAATAGAAAACATGATTTGGGTTTTTCTTCTTCCAATTGCACTCCATAAGTGTCTGCTGCTTTCTTTATGACTTGGTTGTACATTCCAATGTCATCTGGTGGTGAAGGCCTCGATGGATATGTCTCCACTGCTTCTTCTGGTGATTCGGCGTCGAGATCTTGCCATTGCAGGTCTTGAGCCTCCGAGGTAGCCGAACCCACATAGGTTTGCTCCTCTTCCTTTCCCTCATCTTCGAAGAAGAATTCCTCTTCTTCGTCTTGTGGTTCGGGACATGTTTTTCGACGTCGATCGAAATTTTCGGCGGAATTTTGAATAGTTTCATCTTTTCGTCGAAATCTTTCTTGCGTTGCAAGAGACTTGCCATTTCTCTTCGAGTCTCTTTTTCTCCATCTCTGACGCGTGATTTTCGGCGTCAAGACTCGCCGGCTTTTTTTTTTTTGAGCTTGACGGCACCGATGCAGCTGTTGAAGCCTGTTTCGACCTCTCTTTTTGGGACGTCTGAGCATCCTTTTCGTGACTGTCTTTCGACGTCTTTGAACTTTCGAGGGTCTTTTTTGTCATCTCGGAGTCCTTGTCTAAGGAACAGACGGATTGTTTTCCCTTGGACGCGCTTGCAGACGTCGAGTGTTTCGACGCTGAGGCTCCTTTTTGAGGGCTTAGAGTCAGTTTTTCTGGACTCGCTTATCTTTTTCGAGGTCGACGGTTCCCTTACCTCCTTTGGAGTCTTCTTCTCGACCTCAACGACTGTGACGTCTGTTTCCCCTTTGACTTCTGGACCTTCGGCGACGTTGTCTTCATCTTCGCTGGAGGCGCCCAGGTCTCGAAGCGATGGTGGCGGGTCTTGACCCTGCATGTTATAGTTGGCTCTTCTCTGCCTCTCTCTTGCTCTCAACGTCTTTGGGGTGAAAGCTGAGCATGCGTTGCAGTCGTCGCTTCGGAGATCCAGTGGCAGGCAAAGGTTGCAGATTGGATGCTGGTCTTTTTGTGCGCATTTGTGGTGACAATTGTTACAGAATTTGAATGGAGTTTTGTCCATTACCGCGCACAGGGAGCCCCCTGCATGCGCATTCTTCGTGTCATCAAAGTTTTGTTTCTCCTTCTTCGTCGCACTCCGGCTCGTAGGATTGAAGTCCGGTACGTCGAAGAACCTTTCCTCCTGTTCTTAGGATAATTTTTGTTATTTTTTCGTCGATTCATCTCTCCAATCTTCTGGAGCTCCTCCGCCTCGATCCAGACCCAACGGCGGTAAAAACAAGAATCTGAAGATGGCGACCAAAGGTGGGAGCTTCCGGAGGAAGCCCGTCAACGTCACAGGAGGACACCAAATGGTGGTATGTCGACGCCCACTAACAAAACAAAAAAAAAAAAAAAAGGAAAGTAAGAAATACTACAATTCCGGACCCAACCACTAGATGGCGGTATAATGCACAGCATGTGAATCCTGAAAAGATTCACGCTGCAAAACCAGAGATTAGATTTTTCAAAGCTAAAATAAGTCGCTGCACTTCAGTTTTAAGAATGCAATAAAACACTGCAACTAGCTTAGCAGTTTTGAGCCAATGGGCTAGAACGGCTACCAGAACTCACTTAGACAGGCCACCACAAGCTGGGAGCCAATCACAACAACCACACAGGTCCATCAGGACAGTTACCTGTCGGGTCCAGGAGTCTCAGGGTCTTCACTGTATTTTATCCTTTATTGCGGTCCAGCAAAGAAGCGGTCCTGATGCCAGGGATGCAGGATGCTGAAGAAGCTGAAGAGGTACGATGAGTCTTCCTGGGACCACTCTTGGGTTCACAAACACAAGGGGTC
Source organism: Calotriton arnoldi (assembly GCA_963921515.1). Classification (NCBI taxonomy): domain Eukaryota; kingdom Metazoa; phylum Chordata; class Amphibia; order Caudata; family Salamandridae; genus Calotriton; species Calotriton arnoldi. The sequence goes on along the minus strand of CAWUFW010001119.1, from coordinate 2,447,899 downwards.
TCCTCCAGCCTCAGGACTCTATCTCCCAAGATAGTCCAGTGCAGGTCCAGTCGCAACTGGTCAACTGGCCTCCCGGTTACATCAGTCTCAGCTGTTACTTGCAGGTAACTAAATGCACAGGTTACTAACTTGTGTAACGATATATCTGTAAGAGACAGTAGTTAGTGACAGATTCCTTACCTTAGAATATCCCCAGGCGTCAGGCTGGATCCGGAAAGTTTTTGCGTAGCAGTACCCTTGCGCGTCGGTAGGCGGCGTCGTGCGGCTCCGCGTCCGTCGTCGGCGTCGTGATCGCCGGGATGACGTCGCGGGCAGTACTTAGACGCCGCCCCTGCGCGCTGACGTCAGTTCTGTACACGACTTTCCGCGCCAGGAACGCAGAGCCATGCAAGAAGCTGACACAGGTGTCTGAAAAATACTAGGGCCCTGAAAGGGATGTCCTTAACCCTAAAAATCAGTTCGCAGAACGGGGAGGATGGGTGGGCGGTAGGAATCTGTCACTAACTACTGTCTCTTACAGATATATCGTTACACAAGTTAGTAACTTGTGCATCTGAAAGAGACACGTTAGTGACAGATTCCTTACCTTAGAATAGATACCCCAGCAATACCAACCCTGGTGGTGGGTCTGCGAACAAAGATCAGACAAGGAAGTCCTGGAGGACAGAACGGCCAAAGAAGCCGTCCCTCCGGACCTGACTGTCAAGGCAGTAATGCTTTGTAAACGTGTGCAGCGAGGCCCACGTAGCTGCCTGACAGATAACCGGCAGCGGAACACCGCGGCCCAAGGCCGTGGTAGCAGCCGTTGCCCTGGTGGAATGGGCACGCAGCCCAACAGGAGGCTCCTTCTTAGCCAAAGAATAGCAGGTCTTGATGCACAAGGTAACCCAGCGGGAGATGGTCCTCTTGTGCACCGCCCGACCTTTTTTGGCGCCCACGTAGCCAACAAAGAGCTGGTCATCCACCCGGAAATGTTGTGTGCGATCGATATAGAAGGAGAGCGCACGTTTTGGGTCCAGACGGTGGAGCCTCTCTTCCTCTCTGGAAGGATGCGGAGGCGGAAAGAAGGTGGGCAAAGTGATGGTCTGCCCAATGTGGAAAGCAGTAACCACCTTTGGCAAGAAGGACGGACGCGTCCGAAGAACAACCTTGTCTGGATGAACAGACAGAAAGGGAGGTTTGCAAGATAGAGCCTGGAGCTCACTCACCCGCCGAGCGGAGGTGATGGCCACCAGAAAGGCTGTCTTCAGAGTCAGAAGACGAAGAGGACAGTTATGTAGAGGCTCAAAGGGAGCGCACATTAAAAAGGTAAGAACCAAGTTCAAGTCCCACTGAGGCATCACAAACGGAACAGGAGGGAAGAGGTGAGTAATGCCTTTTAAGAACCTGTTAACAACAGGGGACTTGAAAAGGGAGGGCTGATCAGGGAGCCTGAGGAAGGCTAAGATAGCACAAAGATAACCCTTGATGGTACCCAGGGCAGAACCCTGTTGGGCCAGAGAAAGAAGGAACAGAAGGACCTCAGAAAGAGGGGCAGAAAGGGGATTCACAGCCTTTGCTGTGCACCATGCCACAAATTTGTTCCACCTGCAGGCATATACCACCTTAGTGGAGGGACGCCTGGCCGCCAGAATCACATCACAAACTTCGGGAGGCAAGTCGAAAGGAATCAACTGCCGCAGCTCAATCTCCACGCAAGCAGGTGTAGACTGGACAGGTTCGGGTGGAGGACTGTCCCCTGCTGCTGCGACAGAAGATCCTCCCGAACAGGCAGACGGATCGGGGGATCTACGCTCATATTGAGTAGCTCGGGATACCAAACTCTTCGAGCCCAGTCTGGAGCCACAAGAATGACTTGGGCCCGGTCGTGCCGAATCTTCTTCAACACTCTGGGTAGAAGTGGTATAGGCGGAAAGGCGTACAACAGACCGCAACTCCACTCGTGACGAAAAGCGTCGCCGAGCGAGTGCCGCCTTGGAAATTCCAACGCGCAGAACTGATGACAGTGCGCGTTCTCTTCGGTGGCGAATAGATCTAACCAAGGCTCTCCCCACTGTAGAAAGAGTCCTTGCGCCACTTCCGAGTGAAGACGCCATTCGTGATCCATCATGCACCTACGGCTGAGTTCGTCCGCCCTGGCGTTCAGGGAACCTGCCAGGTGTTGAACCATCAGGAACATGCCCTGATGTTCCAGCCATGTCCAGAGGCGCAGAGCCTCCTGACAAAGGGTCCAAGACCCCACCCCGCCTTGTTTGTTGCAGTACCACATGGCGGTGGTGTTGGCTGTGAACACCTGCACTACCCTCCCTTTGACAGAGGGAAGGAATGCCTTGAGTGCAAGTCGGATCGCCCGGAGCTCCAGAATGTTGATATGGAGCCGGGACTCCGCCGGAGACCAGAGGCCTCTGATCTCCGCCTCTCCCATGTGACCGCCCCATCCCAGAAGGGACGCGTCCGTCACATCTGTGTGCTCTGGCTGGGGAAGGGAGAGGGATCTGCCCATGACCCATTGCCGGTTCGAGAGCCACCACTGCAACTGTTTTGCAGTCCCCTCCGAGATCTGGACGTGATCGGACAGGTTGCCCTGGTGCTGCGCCCACTGGAACTTCAGGTCCCACTGCAGAGCCCGCATATGCCATCTGGCATGATTGACCAGCAGGATGCATGAGGCCCAGCAGCCTCAGGGTCATCCGTACCGAAACCCAGGATAAAGGCTGAAAGATCGGAATCATAGCCTGAATATCCCGGACTCCTCGTTCGGGAGGATAGGCCCGAAACTGCGTCGTGTCCAGAACTGCTCCGATGAAAAGGAGCTGTGGAAAAGGAATCAGATGCGACTTCGGCACATTGATGGAGAACCCCAGCGAGTGCAGGAGTTCGGCCGTAGGCTGGAGGTGGGAGACGACTGCCTGGGACGAGCCCGCCTTCAGCAGCCAGTCGTCGAGGTAGGGGAAGACTGAAACCCCTGCCCGGCGCAGATGAGCTGCGACCACCGCCATCACTTTCGTGAACACCCGAGGGGCACTGGTAAGGCCAAAGGGGAGCACGGTGAACTGAAAATGCTCGGGGCCTACCGTGAACCGAAGGTAACGCCGGTGGGCCGGCAGGACGGGGATGTGGAAATATGCGTCCAACAAGTCCAACGCTACCAACCAGTCTCCAGGGTCGAGGGCAGTCAAGACCTGAGCTAGGGTGAGCATCTTGAACTTCTCCTTCCGGAGGAAGCGATTGACGTTCCGGAGGTCCAAGATAGGACGCATGTCCTCCTTGTCCTTTTTGGGCACCAGAAAGTAGTGGGAGTAGCAACCACGCCCTACTTCTGGGGTCGGAACACGCTCGATGGCCCTCTTGGTCAAGAGGGCCGTGACTTCCTTCTGCAGAAGTACCAAGTGATCCCCTGACATGCGGTGGAATTGAGGTGGCATGGCTGGGGGGTGGTCTCGAAGGGGAGGGAGTAGCCCCTTCGGACAATGTCCAAGACCCACCTGTCCGAGGTGATGGTACGCCAGTGGGGAAGGTGATGGCGGACCCTGCCCCCTACTGGCGTGCTGTGCACCTGAAAGGAGGGACTAGGAGGGCTTGGAGGCCGCGGACGGGTTGGAGGTGGTGGCCTGACCCGCACGCTGGTTGCCCGATCCGCCACGGCGGAATCCACGTCCTCGGCCACGCGAAGACGCCTGCTGCGCGGGCCGGTGGCTGGGCTGCTGACGTGACGGGCGCCCCTTCCGTGGCCACGATAGGGGCGAAAAGCAGAAGTCAGCGGAGGGCGTGTAGCAGAAAGGCCCAGGGACTTGGCAGTAGCTCGTGAGTCCTTAAAGCGCTCCAACGCATGGTCTGCTTTGGACCCAAAAGACCGACTCCATCAAAGGGCATGTCCATGAGAGTATTCTGGACATCCCCTGAAAAACCAGTGGTTCTCAGCCAGGCGTGGCGTCGCAGCGCCACCGTCGTTGCAATAGACCTGCCCAGCGAGTCGGCGGTATCAAGGCCACATCGTATCGTGTATTTGGCCGCATCCCTTCCTTCCGCAATGGCGCGGGAAAGCAGTGTCTGGACCTCCTCAGAACACTGGGGCAAAACAGTCGCCACCGAATCCCACAAGGAGTGGGTATATCGGCCCAAAAGACAAGCGGTGTTGATGGACCGCAAGCCAGCACTGGAGGAAGAAAAACCCTTCTTCCCAAATTGATCCAGGCATTTGGATTCCCTATCCGGAGGGGCGGTAGGGAAGGCGGTTTGGGGAAGCGGAGGCTTGGACAACCAAGCTCTCAGGAGTGGGGTGGACAGAGAGAAACAGGGGGTCGCCCGGAGCTGGGCGATGGCGTCGGGACACGTTCCTATCCACAGGAGCCCCTGTGTTGGGCTTGGACCAGGCGCCCAAAAGAACGTCAGTGAGGGCATCGTTAAACGGCAGCACAGTCTCCGTAGAGGAGGCTGCCGGCTGAAGCACCTCTGTCAAGATATTAGTCTTGACCGCCACAGTAGGGAGTTGGAGACGTAAGGCCCCAGCCGCCCTACGCAACACCGTTGCAAAATTGGCTCCCTCCTCCGTAGCCACGGGAGGAGACAGCATGCCAGTGTCAGGGGAAGTATCCAGACCACTGGCATCCCCTAGACCCTCTGTCCAGTCCTCATCGTACTGACACTGTTGTGTCAGAGGGTCATCAGACCCCTCCCAGTCCTCCTGGTCCTCCTCTGGTTCAAAATAAGGAGGAGGAGGGACATTTGGGACCCAAGGTCCCATCGGCGCCGGAACCGGCGTCGAGCGACGTCGGTCCGGGTCCATGTCCGGAGCCGGAAGGAACTGGGGGACGACGCCGCCCGGAGCCCCAGGCGGCGTCGAGAACGGCACCGGAGACGTCGGCGGAGGTGTCGTTAGGTCGACCGGCGTCGATGGGGGTTGCGGACCCGGGATCGAGGCCGGAGCCGGGATCGAGGCTGGAGGCACGGGCGACGCCGGGGCCGGAGCCGTCGGCGACGCCGGAGCAACCCCATCAGGGCCCGCGGGGCCCGAAGGCGCACCGGAGGGACCTTGAGGCCCGAAGAGGCGGGCCATGGCCGACAGGAATTCCTGTATCTGGGCCGGATCCGCCCCCGAACCCGGGAAGGACGGGTATTGCGGGGGCGACTCCACAGGCATGTCCGGGGCCGCGGGGACTGTGCCGGGAGGGGCCTCAGCCGAGTCGCGAGACCGGCGAGGCGAAGTCCTAGAGCGACGATGCTTTTTGGACTTTTTGTGCTTGGACTTACCGGACGAAGAAGACTTTGATGCCGACGACCGGTGAGGACTCCGCGATCGACCCCTGGACCTCTCACGCGACCGGGGCTTGCGCGGAGCCGAATGCCGGGCCTCGAGGAGCTTTCGAGACCGCTCTCGCAAAGCTTTCGGGTTGAGGGCCCGGCAGTCGGAACACGACTCCGTGTCGTGGCCTCGGCCGAGGCAGAAGAGACACTCCCGATGCGGGTCTGTGATGGACATCATCCGAGCACAGGCGCCGCAACGTTTAAAACCGGGCATCCCTACGACACCTTGAAGTCGATTCGAAGAAAAACAGTGAAAAAATTCACCAAAAAAGTTAGTCAAAAAATGACTAGGGCACTGCTCTTCCCGGATCTGCGCTTGCTGGTGCGGAAAAAGAAGAACTGACGTCAGCGCGCAGGGGCGGCGTCTAAGTACTGCCCGCGACGTCATCCCGGCGATCACGACGCCGACGACGGACGCGGAGCCGCACGACGCCGCCTACCGACGCGCAACGGTACTGCTACGCAAAAACTTTCCGGATCCAGCCTGACGCCTGGGGATATTCTAAGGTAAGGAATCTGTCATTAACGTGTCTCTTTCAGATCTTTCTTGTAGGGGGACCAAGGTCCACTGTGAGATCAGTCACAGGTCCCAAAATCTTTGGGGCACCTTGTGTAAGTCAGGACTCGGTCTATCAGGGTGCACATCAGTGTCCATATGCAGGCAGGTGTTCCTGGGCGGTAGGACTCTTGAGGGTGAAGGCATCCTTAGATGGGCCATCTGTGGCCACCCAATGGTAGCCATCCTACTGGAGGACGTCACACCTTCTCCCACCAACAGTTCTCTTCCTTCCCTGTTCATGGGAGCGCATCATGCTTCATAGCAGGGGCAGACTGTTGTCTTGGGGGACAACCGCTGCGGTAGGTCAGAAAGGGCTACCAGAGGCTTGGGTAACAAAGTGGTAACTTTCAAAAGTCACCTTTTCCTTAAAAGTTCAGTTAAATCTGGCTTCAGCAATAAGTTGGGTTTAATGCTACAATTAATTTGATAACTTGAAGTACCATATCCGGTGGTCCCATATGAAAGTTTACACTTGGCACGTGGGCTTATGAAACTCCATGTTAGCGAATGACGCTACTGGTCTTACTACACTATAAATGACAATTGTGAGTTTTTTTTGTCAGGACATGTAAGGTATAATTTCAACATATTGTTCTTTTTAATATCAGCACACTGCCTAATGGGCTTATAAGGACTTCCTTAGGGGTGACTTATAGATATTAAAAAGGGAGGTTTGGACCAGACAAAATGTTCTTTTACAATGTTGAATTGGCAGTTTAGAAACTGCCTGATTAGGGTGAGATGCCATACCTACAGCCATGTTTTCACTGCTGCAGTCCACTGGTGACACTTAACTTACTAGCCCTGGGTACCCAAAGTACCATACACTAGGGTCTTATAAGTACCTCAACTATGCCAATCAGGGATTATTAGCTGATTGCGCATACACTTTTGAGGGGTCAGAGAACCTACACTGGGGCCTGGACAGCAGGGCCCGATGCTCTACAAAGACAAAAAACAGCAGCATCAGTCCAAAATTTGTGAGCTGATCATACAAAAAGAGGCACTTTCCTACACTCCTTGAATCCCTCATTTAGTATTTTTCCGCTCACTTCCTTCTTCTCACACTTCAGCATGTTATTTTTTTGTATGTAATTTTGTTTTAAAATGGCCGCCAGAAATGTTGGGACTTAATTAAAGACAGCCACCCATGTGTCGCAAGCCAAAACAAACAAGCACTGGCAACGCTAATAGCTTACTCTTTTAAAGGTGAGCCCAACTGGCTTTGCCAGTGCTTAGAACATCAAGTCGTGATAATCATTCAATTATAGGCCACTTCATACAAGAACAATCAGTTATACAAGAGATTTTGTACTGCGATGTCTTTCATTGTTCGTTCTTCAATGTATGGCATTGTCTATGAGCAAAAACTAACAGCAGTCTGTGTTTCGCGGATAGGCAGAGAATACGCAGACAGCATCTTATAGATGACTGGAATCACTTTGCCCAAGATTGAATAACTAACAGGTCTGATTAAGGACATTTTCCACCATACTATTTATTGTAGGAAGCAGGCTCTGTATGTGATATATCAATAATCTGATATATTGTGTTGAGTCCAGGGGTTCCCTTATGAAGTGCCAGAGGCACTGCCATGTATTGGGACCACGTGATGACCTTTGACTACCATTGTTTTTAATTGATTTTAGGTGTTTTGATTTATTCTAACTTGAACGTACGACATTATGTTTCCTGCATGTGCATTTTTTCCTTGAAGATTTCTTTTGTGTCTCCTTGTAGCTTCAAAGTGGGAGTGTTTGCTTTTTACAGCCTTGCCAGGAACAGAACGTGTGGGATGTGCATTTGAAAGCCTGAGAGAGAGAAAGGTGTGGAATGTAATTCTCTGTCTCAGAGTGTAGTGTTATATGCAGTGGTGCTCAAATGTGCATTATGTTGTACATTGGGAGGTTAAGTGTGTAGTGCTATAGGCAGTGCTGCACAAATGTGCCTTGTGTTGTACATTGGCAAGTATTATGAAGTTCTTTCTATTGGCTATGACATGCCATCGTGAATTCTGACTCTGTCTAGCTAGAGCTTTGCGCACACAAGCAGGCCCCCAAATCACTCAAGTTGTTTAGGCTATTCATGTTCAAGGTTGTGTTCTGTACTTTTGGAAACTTTCATAAGCTTCACTAAGATAATGTGTGAGAAGAGCGCTTGGTACTTTTCAGGGCAGAGATTGTTGTTGCCAGAGAACGTGTGGAATGTACAGCTCTGTAATGGAGTCAAAATACAGTTGCCTGGCCAGCTTCTGTCTTGACCCTGACACAGACCAGTACGGTCAGCTCGGTTTTCGTAACAGAAGAAAGGGGGCGAGGTTTCCAGAAACTTCTCCTCAGGTTAAATAAACGGTATTAAAGGGGGGAAATCTTGGCGCTCAGACGGGAGCTCGCTGTGGAGCAGACGTGTTGCCACAGGGAACCTTTTGAGGGTCCAGATCGAGGTTTCTGCCTGGCTGTCAGGGGCTCCTCCATCCGAGGTGGCAAAAATGCAGAGAGAGAGAGCGATCCGTGATGTACTTATTTGCATTGTGATGTGTATTTAGTGTATATATCTTTCTGAATATTTGCATTTAACAGGGTTTTATTTCTTGCAGTGGAGGTCCAGTATTATCTGCTGTATTTTATTCCATGCATTTAACAGTTGCATTTGCTTACTTATATGTGTGTTATTATTGCGTGCACATATACATATATAGATATCTATATCTATATCTATATATATATTTATATAGATAGACCTCTATATACATTAGAATGTTGTTCATTTGACATCTGGGAAAGCCTTTCTGTTAGAGTGTGTTGCGCAAATAAAACTCCATGCTTTATTTTGAAAACTGTCTTTTGATGTGCCTCATTTTATGAGAGTAAAATCCCTTTCCAGGTGTTTTTATTGCTTCGCCTTGTGTGTGCCTCCGTGTGGGAGTGTAGCATTTTCTATTATTTGGGAGGGCGAAGCAATACACCTTACTAGTAGACAGGGCCTGCTATGCAATCCCAAAGTGCTCTGTTAGGTTGTAGTGTGGTCGAGGAGCCCTAGCCTTAACACAGAAGAGTGTAAGACACTTGCAAATACACAAAGATGACTAAATGACAACACAACTCAAGAAGGAGATCCGCACCAATTTATAAAAATAGCAAGTATTTTTATATATGTTTAGGCATCAGAGAAAAATTGTTCAGGTAAGTAAGTTTTTAAAAATAAACTATTTTCAATTTAAAAAGTGGGCACAGTGCAATTTCTGAGTTCTGCAATGTTACCCAATGGAAGGGAGAACAAGCTCTGCAAACAGGTATAGTACAGCAACCTACAAGACAACTCTCCAGGAGTCAAGGTAAGTGGTGGGCAACATCCAAGGCAGCACCAACAGAACACAACAAACGGCACAAGGGCGGAAAGGTGCAGGGTGCAAAACACTGTTGGGAACTCATTGTATTTCAATAGAGATCGGTCACTGCGAAAAGAGGCTGCAGACTCTGGCCAGGAGGCCAGTCGGGCTGAACCAGCAAGGGGGTTCAAGACCTGCGATTCTCGGGGAGGAGGGGACAACTTTGGTCCTCTTCTCCAAGGTCCAGGGGCGACAGGTGCCTGGGGGTCCTTAGGCGTCGGGTTTTTTCTTACCGGAGCAGTCGCGGTAGAGGGGGCCTGTGTGCAGAGGCTACAGGCGTCGTCGGGGAATCCAGGAGGGGCAAAACCATGATGGACCTGAGCTCTGGAGGGCTGGGGGACCTTGTTGGCACAGTTGGCCCACCTCAACTCGGGCCAGAGGCAACGGGTGCAGTGGTTGCTTCAGGTGTCGGGTTTTGACAGTTCCGGAGGTCTCACAATCTTCCCCTTTGGAGTTTCTTCAGAACAGGTTTGCTGTTCACGGAAGGTCTTGAGTCTTTTTCGAAGGCAGTTTGTCCTCCCAAGTTTCTGAAGTCAACAGCTGCAAGACAAGTCGACTTTGGCACAGTTTTCAACGAGGGCTGCAGTCAGGCTGGCGGTGCGGAGGCCGAATAAGGTGCTCACTTCAGTCTTCTCTGCTTTTGCAGCTCTTCGGAGTCCTCTCTCTTCTCTCCAGGGACTCCCCTAAATATGGAATTTAGGGGGGTTAGGGGAGTGTAGGGTAGGAGCCAATGGGCTACTGACCCTGGGGTCACTACGCCCCCTATATGACCACTTCCTGAGGGTAGTGGGCATAACCCTGTTCCGGATTTCCTAGGTATGCCATCACAAAAATGTCTACCTCTGGAATTTTGTGTCCACCTCGCAGTTAGCCCACCTTAGGGGTGGTACTTACCTGGGGTTGGCACGCCTACCTGACTACCTAATTTTCCCACCTGTCCAAGTGCCAAGTGGGCTCTGGACATGGGGGGGGGGGGCTTACTCTCCTGTGAGGGGAGTCAGATTCACACTCCAAAGGCAGCGGCTTCTTTGAAGCTCACCAGCCCAAGGAAGCCAATCAGGAGGTCATTCTGTGGGAGGGGGCGTTACACCCTCCTCCCGGACAGGTTTTTTTTCCTGACCTCCTGAGAGCAAAAGGCTCTCACCCTTGAAGGTTAGAAACTAGTCTCGAGTGGCAGGCTGGCAGAATCCTGTCAGCAAGCATACCAAAGGCTGGTAGACTTTCAGGGGGCACCTGTAAGGTGCCCTCTGAGTGCATGTTTTGATAAATCCAACAAAGGCATCAGCATGGGTTTATCAAGATGAGATGTTTGGTATCAAACATCCCTATTTTCAGTGAAGCCATCATGCATCTGGGGAACTCGCTTTCACCAGTGTCTAGTACATGGTTTAAGATGGCTTCCCTGGTCACCTGCAGTGGCAGCAATAGGACTGACCAGCACAGGGGCATATCTGCTCATGCACATATGTCCTCACATATAATATTAAGCACCCTGCCTTAGGACCATCAGGCCTGCTGTAGGGGTGACTTACAAATATCATATGCAGTGGTAGGGGACATGGCATACAGGGATGTGTGACAATTCGTGTTTTCACTTTTGTCTGCACTAAGACATGCAGCCTGCAAAGGCAGCCATGCATGTGCTTGGTGAGGGGTCCCTTTGGGTGGCACAATTCGTGTGCAGCCCTTAGGGACCCTCTTTAGTACCTCAGGCCCTAGGTACCAAGATACCATTTACTAGGGACTTACAGAGGGTACTAAAGGTTTTGCCAATTGGGGGAACAATTGCACAGTTTTGGGAAAGAGCTCTGGCACTGTGGACCTGGTTGGCAGAGATTCAGTGCACTTTCAGTTGAAATCACATCATGTACCAGCTAAAAAGTGGGGTCAACCATGTTAACAAGCATTGGAAATGCAATAGTTCTCGCATTTTTTTAAGTTAGAGCTATTGGCATTGTAAATGGCAATGTCTGTTACCTACTAAGGGAGGATGGAGGGAGCAGTTGGTGTCGGAGTGCCAAAATGCTCTGTTGGAGAGTGACTGGCCAAAAGTAAACCAAACAAGCAGCGACTTTAAAAAAAAGAAAGCATGTGTGGACCGTGTAAGTGTGTAGCCATGAAGCATATTTTTAACAACTAAGCTTGGGGAATACTTGGATATTACTTTGTGCCAGGGAACAAAACAGAGCCCGATAGAGACCCGTTTCAAGGCCCCCTTTGAAAACTGCCGGTGCTCAGCACCGGTGAGACCCGGCCCACTTAAAGCCCTGGGTTTTGCACTCTAATTGTGGAAATAATCGTAGGTATTGGTGCTTGGGTACCAACTCATGCACGTTTTCCATCCTAACCAGGTTGTTTTCCCATTAAATGATTCCTCCTTGGGAAATGTGAATAGGAAAGAAGGATGGCAGCACAATTCAAACACACTACTGCAATTCCGGTGAAAACAGGTTTTTCTACCCACAATGGTATCATGGAAATGCCCGGAAGACGGGCCCTTCAAGTATATGACCAAATGGTTGTGCAGTGGTTGCCTCTCAGACAGTGTGTTCTGGACTTGTAAAGTCTAAGTTGGGCAAAGGCGGGCGCATGTCCCGGTGCTGGTGCCGTGGGGAAGGTACTAAGTCATTTTTCCCAGTGTCAAACACCAAGGAGTTAGCCACTGAAGTAAGCGTACTTCCTTAGAAGGGTGGGAAATACACTATACAGTTGGACACACAGGATAGGGGATACGTATAAAGTATACGGTATACAGGTAAGGGATGTGGGAGAGGGGACTAGAGTCCAGAGCCATAAGGTGATAGAGGACAGAACAGGAAGCTGGCAATGGGGCGAGAAAAGAGGAGACAGGAAAGAGAGCAAATGGACAATAATTGGGGCCGAGCACCAAGCAGACACAGGGGCAGAACAGGACATAAGTAATAGCGATGAGAAAGAGGAAAGAGAAGGGGCATGGAGCAAGAGATGGTTCAAAACAAAAGGGGCAGCCAAGTCAGGAGAGTGGAGCAGACGAGGCCAAGGCACAAGGAGAACAGAGGAAAGAGCTTTTGCCCCGTGCAGACTCCGCCTTGTACGCTGCAAGCGGTTCCGTACCAACATGTCAAACAAGCAGTGAGCAAGCACCACTCAGCCATGCCTGTTCTGTGCTGCTCAGTAGGTCACTTCTGGGAACTGTATTCCTGCATCTCTTGTGTAAGGCATTCGTTCAGCTTCCTTTGGAAGAATACAAAGCAGCTATTTGCAGTAATACATTGCAGTGAGATCACTCGTTTGGCAACCTAACACTATGTGACGGACCCAGCTATGTCTGCCCTGTAGTCTACATTGATAGTTATACTTCAAGTGGTTATTAGGGTAGAGCATAAAACGAACCCAAAGTACTAAAAATCAATAACATTCTAAACAGAAGGCTCATTCTGTAGTCTGCACAAAGGTTTCAAGGTCGACCTATAATGGACAGTTTGTGAAACACAGTATCAACCAACATTTTTTTACAAGTTACATTCCTTCTAAAGGTAAGCATTTCTTTCAATCCAAACCACTCTTACCTTTCAGTTTTGATAACTCCCGGGTATGCTTTTTACTTCTGTACAATTCATCACTTAAAGCGCTATGAACAGACTTGTTGCCACAAGCCAGCGCTTTACAAATCAATATGATAAATAAATTATCAAAACAAACTCTTAGAGCGGGCAATCATACTCTAAATGTGCCGGCCTGTAATAAGCACGGTTTGCGTATTCTGAAAACTTAATCAGCGCCAAGGTGACCCTTGCATGCGATGGTGGGGTCAGCTGCATCAACTCTTCCAGAGCATACCGTTTTCTTTCAGGAATGCTACAGACATCCATTAAAAACAGTGGTGCGCGCGCACCACAGAGGAGCAGGGGGAAGGAGCGCGGCAGCGAGGCGAGCGCGCGCTGCTGCGCGTGCTAGCCACCAGTGGGAATGGGAGGAGCAAAGGCGGGACATGCGCCCGCCTTTGCCCAATCGCGTGCTGTATTTATTAAAAAAAAGCACGCGAAAGCCAATACCAGCAGGCGAAAGCAAAACCACACGCACGAGCGTGTGGTTAGCTTTCTAAAGCCCTTTCTAGAGGTCTCGCGCTGTGCAAGCAGTGCTACGCACTGCAACGCTAGGCGCGAGACCTAAAAACAAAACATAAATAAGAGGCATTGTCATTTACAATGCCAATGGCTCAAACTCGCGTAAATGCGAGACCTATTGCATTGCAAATGCTTGTTTTTGATAAGTGGTTGACGGACGACAGACAGGACCCACCTTACAGAGAGTCTGCATATGGCCATTAATGTCTATTACTGCTGTATGGTACTATTGTATATCCTCTCCCCCAGCAGACACTGCTTTCCATTTGTAACAGTGGTTTTTTTTGTAAAGGAAGAAACTCCCCCCACCCCCAACTATTGTACTGCCGTGTCCTTACTATATATTTTTCCTTGGCTTACCATAGCTCCCTCTCACTTGAAATTTTGTAACCAAGGATGTGACCTGATCTATGTTCTTGCTATCAATATTTTCAATAAAAATATACAAAAAAAAAAAAAATCTGTGTTTTTGCCTGTAAAGTTTAGGACATGACTATAGTCTCCAACAGGGACCCGCTTCAATGCCCGTTTTAAATTCTTCCGGGTCTGAGACCCAGACGGACCCAGCCCACTTAAAGCCCTGACGATTGATATTAGGTAGGTTCAGACGCCTTTATGTATAAACTGTGCAAATAAACTTGGGATTCTGAGAGCGAACAATGTCTAGTGATGAATATGTAATGTCAAGTTTTACAATTTCGCTATGACATTTAATTTTTACATGTAAATGTATGTGTGGGGACATTTTTTTTTTTAGATGGATTTTCATGCAACATTTGTATTGTGCTGTTTTGTGAAAACATTAATCACGTAACTATATATATATATATTTTTTTTTTTTACATTTATTTGTAGGTTGAAGCAAATGCACTGTATCCATAACTTCATTAAAATTAATTAGAAAGGTACATTGTATATACACACGCACACACATCCCCACATGTTAGTTTTCCATTAAGAAGAAATGAAAAAGTATGAGCAATGTACACAGGAACAAACTTGCATTGTATTGTAATTGCATTCATATAGCGCTTACTACCCCTGACGAGGCGTCGAAGCACTTTTTCGGCGAGTAGCACGCTACTCCGGGACCCAAAGAGGATTAGTGTTGAATTTGTATAGTGAAACATGCAAGTAAATTTTAAGTGGTGGATAGGTTACTCAGTTATTTGGATTCGGAAGGATAGCAGAAAGATAGAAGAGGAAAAAAAAGGTTTGTATTTATATAGCACTTGTTACCCCTGATGGGGTGTTGAAGCACGCTACTCCGGAAACCCATAAAGGATTTGTGGTGAATTAGTATAGTGAAATATGAAAGTAATTTGAGTGGTGGATAGGTTACTCAGTTATTTGGAGTGAGAAGGATAGCGGAGGGATAGAAGGGGAAGAAAGGTTTGCATTCATATAGCACTTGTTACCCCTGATGGGTGTTGAAGCGCTTTTCTGGTGAGTAGCACGCTACTCCGGAACCCATAAAAGGATTAGTGTTAGTGTAAACACAGTCTCTCACATACATTCACAATGCACACACACACCTGTAAACACACACTCAGCCTTTCACATTCATTCATACCTTCACACAGACGCACACCAGTACATACAAACACACACCAAATACACACCTGTACACACACAGCCTCTCAAATACACTCACACCTGCGCACACACCAGTAAATAGAAAGACACACCTGCTCGCGCCCAGCATCTCACATACATTCACACAGACGGACACTAGTACATACACACACCTGTAAACACACACTCAGCCTTTCACATTCATTCACACCTTCACACAGACGCACACCAGTACATAGAAACACACACCAAACACACACCAAATACACACAGCCTCTCAAATACACGCACACGTGCGCACACACCAGTACATACAAACACACACCTGCTCGCGCCCAGCATCTCACATACATTCACACAGACGGACACTAGTACATACACACACCTGTAAAAACACACTCAGCCTTTCACATTCATTCACACCTGCAAACACACACACACAATTGTGCACACACCTGTAAATACACACTCACACCTGCACACACACACACACTTGTACATACACCTGTAAATACACAATCATACATACCTGCAGTCTCTCACATCAGTGCATACTACACACGCGCCTGTAAATAGTGTCTCCCGTGCATTCACACGCCCACACACCTGTAACACAGTCACAGCTGCAGTCACACACACACACACTTATAAATACGCGCACACACCTGTACACAGTCTCTCACATACATTCACACCTGCACACAGACATTTGTAAACACACACACACATGAATACGCCTGCATGCACACAGGACTCACCATGCGCCCGATGCCAATCGCAGCGCTGCATGACTTGGTCAGGGTACTGAAGCGCTAGACATATAATTCATGGGAGACAGCTAATAATTACGCAACGAAGACAGCGCTTTGGGCCAAGCAGAGGGCAGGGAAGCGCTACACAAACAGCAATGCAATGATGTTTACACACGGTCGGTGCTTCACCAGCGTGCAGACATTGTATTCTATACTGTGCTCTAGCCACGGGAGCAGCGACAACGGGAGCAGCGACAGGGGGCCACGGGAGCAGCGACAGGGGGCACGGCGGAGAAGCACTACTGCTAAGCTGGCAAGGATCCTTCACCATGGCAGCATACAACTCCACGAACATGAGAAGCAGGTCGGCCCCAAGGACAGGGCCACGATCAGGGCCCCCGAAGCATATCCACGAGCCGCGAAGACATGACAATCGCGAGCATGATGAGCAGGGCAGTCCCGCACAGGAGAGGGCAGGGCCCCCACCGGAGAGGCCCGGGGGCGCAGACGCCAAGCAGGACAGACCCGGAGACACAGGGGCAGAGCACCGTGCAGGCAGGGGCTCAGCTTGTTCTCTGCACTGCCCCGACCCAGCACAGCCTGCACCCGGACAGCATGGACCCCGGACAGCCTGTCTGAGAGGGACCCAGCACAGCCTGTCCCCCGTCCAACAGGGACCTGCACACCCTGTGATCGCTGACTGACCGGGCCCCAGTGCTCCCTGGACCCAGCACAGCCCGGCCCGCCCCGCCTGCCCGGCTTCGCCACTTCCTCTATGGTTCTGGGTAAGTCAGGGAAATTACTGG
Organism: Calotriton arnoldi; assembly: GCA_963921515.1. Lineage (NCBI taxonomy): Eukaryota > Metazoa > Chordata > Amphibia > Caudata > Salamandridae > Calotriton > Calotriton arnoldi. The sequence goes on along the minus strand of CAWUFW010001119.1, from coordinate 2,431,409 downwards.
CAGTCTATACAAATAATGAAACTGAATTATTCCGAGTTTAAAAATAAAACGGATGCTTCGAGAATTATAACTTAAAGTGCATGTAAGCTGTTTCTTAAAAGACCAGTGGTGCGCGCGCATCACAGAGGAGCGGGGGGGGGCGAGGGAGCCTGCCGTCTGTGCCGCGTGCTGATGCACGTCCTAGACACGGACGGGAATGGGCGGAGCAAAGGCGGGACATGCGCCCGCCTTTGCCCAATTGCGTGCCGTTTTTTTTAAAAAAACGCACGCTACAGCCAATGTGGGCTTCCGAAAGCAAAACCACACGCACGAGCGTGTGGTTAGCTTTCTAAAGCCCTTTCTAGAGGTCTCGCGCTGCGCGAGCAGTGCTGCGCACTGCAACGCTAGGCGCGAGACCTAAAAAGGGGCATTTTCCTGCAACTATCAACTATTGAAATAGATCTTTTTTGTTGTTTGTTATCTTTTGTTTTGTCATATTTGAGCTACAAGCCTTGAAAAAGCTCCAGAATTGCGAGTCACAAGGTGCAAAACACGTTTTGTTTGGGTTCCCCCTTCCAAGTTTTATCTTCTCTGGGATAGGGGCCCTAGCCATGGTCTACAGAACGTTTACTACACCAACCATACTTTATCACAACATTATTCAACAAGTCACTTACCTTCGGGTAACAATATATCTGTAAGAAACATAGGTTAGTTATAGATTCCTTAGCTTAGAAATTACCCCCAGGCGTCAGACTGGATCCGGAAAGTTTTTCGTCAGCAATACCCTTGCGCGTAGAAAGGTGGCGTCGGTCGGCTCTGCGTTCGTCGTTGGCGTCGTGATCGCCGGGATGACGTCGCGGCAGCTACATAGACGCCGCCCTCACGCGCTGACGTCAGTTCTGTGCATGACTTTCCACGCCAGAAGCGCAGAGCCATGCAAGACACTGACCACTGGTGCACAAAACTAGGGCCCTAAAAGGAAGTCCTTAACCCTAGAAGTCAGTTCCCAGACCGGGGAGGATGGGTGTGGCGGTAAGGAATCTATAACTAACCTATGTTTCTTACAGATATATTGTTACCGAAGGTAAGTAAGGATAAGTTACTTACCTGTAATCCTAGTTCTCTTCCAGGGGTATACTCATCAAAGTCATAAGCACTGAATAATCTCCGCCCACGTGCGGGAACCCGGAGCATATATAAAAATACATATATATGTGTATGTAGTAGAAAAGGAGTACATAGTACGAAATAACACACACATATACATGTATTACATAAAAAATATGCAGCCTCAAACATATCCAATAGGCTAAGAAGCCAGAATTACATGTATTTCTCTAGTATGAAAATGCCATATAAACATATAATGTAAGAGAAGGACATGTACAGTAAGAGCATTCCGCAAAAAACCTTTTATTTTCATCAAGAAAACAGTAATGCCAGGCAATTAGCCCAAATAAGGCTGCATAAATAAATAACATCCCTGTACAGAAAAGGAAAAACTGGCACCTCGCCTTTAAGGCCTCAGAGACTCTGAGCACTATGCCTTTAAGACCTCCAGGAGCCCCTGCTCCCATCATGCACCACAGGTGACAGTTAGGTCAGTTCTTTTGTACGGTATAAGAAACCTGTAGGAACCTGCATCAAAGATGCAAGAATATCGAGTAAACTGTCAATGCTCGTCCGGGGAGGAGGGCGGGTTGCTTATGACTTTGATGAGTATACCCCTGGAAGAGAACTAGGATTACAGGTAAGTAACTTATCCTTCTCTTCCAGGGGATACTCCTCAATAGTCATAAGCACTGAATAGAGTAGCAAGCCCATACCCACTTCCGTGCGGACGAGCAAAACACAGAGAACTCAATTAAGATACACATTTTAAACAGTATTTGCAAACAAGTTTCTCAGCGAGGCCTGCCCAACCTGAGCATCTGCCTGCGTGTCAGCATCTAAACAGTAGTGGCGAGTAAAGGTATGAACTGATCGCCATGTAGCTGCTTTACAAATCTCTGCCATGGGGACATTCCTCAGGAGAGCCGTGGTAGAAGCTTTCCCCTAGTGGAATGTGCCTTAGGCTTCCCGGAAGGGATTTGTTGGCCAATTGGTATGACAGTAGAATACAAGAAACTATCCATCTAGAAATGGATCTCTTGGAAGCTGCAGAACCTGTATTAACAGGACCATAGTTAATAAACAAACGTTCCGAATTCCTCAGTGTCTTTGTTTTGTCCAAATAAAACTTCAGAACCCTCTTGAGATCTAGTGAGTGAAGAGATCTTTCCGGAGGATTCGAAGGATTCGGAAAAAGGTAGGTAAAGTGATAGTCTGGTTAATATGGAAGTCCGAGACCACTTTAGGCAAAAAGCTAGGATGAGTTCTGAGAACTACTCTGTTAGCGTGAAACACAGTATAAGGTTCCTTACAGCAAAGAGCCTGGATCTCACTGACCCTGCGAGCAGAAGTAATGGCCACCAGGAACGCGGCTTTCCATGTTAAATGCTGTAAGGAAGCTTTATGAATAGGCTCGAAAGGAGACCCCATCAACTTTGTTAACACAATGTTAAGCTCCCAAGGAGGAGAGGGAGACCTGACTGGTGGATAAACCTTTTTTAAGCCCTCAAGGAAATCCTTCACCACCGGAATTCTAAACAAAGAAGCCTGGTGGGGGGACTTCCTATAGGCTGTGATTGCTGCAAGGTGGACTTTGATAGAAGAGAACTGAAGACCAGATCTAGCCAAATGCAGCAAATAGGATAAAATCACCTGTTCCTGACCCCGGATGGGATCATGTCCATTGTCCACACACCATAGGAAGAACCGCTTCCACTTAAAGGCATATGATTTCCTCGTGGAAGGTCTTTTCGCTTCTTTGAGAATAGCCATACAGTCTGGATTCAATTGTAGGTGTCCATATTGTATGACTTCAGGAGCCATGCTGTCAACCGGAGGGAGGACAGGTTGGGATGGAATACTCTCCCTGCCTGTTTGGATAGGAGATCCGGGCGGCATGGCAACCTCTTGTGTGGTACTTCCGATAGTTGAAGGAGGTCCGGAAACCACCACTGGCGAGGCCACTCCGGGGCTATTAGGATCATCCTGGAGGTGGTCCTGTACAGCTTGTTGATTACAACTGGTATCAACGGAATCGGTGGAAAGGCGTACAGTAAGCTCTGAGACCATTCGATCAAAAGGGCATTCCCTCGAGATCCTTGTTGGGGACACCTGGATGCGAAGGCGGGGCATTTTGCGTTTACCGCGTCTGCAAACAGGTCGATGTCTGGCGTTCCCCATTCTCGAAAGATGCTTTGAGCGACTTCGTTGTTGAGAACCCAATCGTGGGCTTCGACGAAGTCTCTGCTGAGGAAGTCCGCCTGGGAGTTGAGAGAGCCCGGTAGATGAATGGCTACTATTGACAGGTCTCTCGCTAGAAGCCAGTTCCATATGGTTTGAGACTCTATGGAGAGTGTCCTTGATCGGGTACCTCCCTGTTTGTTCAAATAATACATCGTTGTTGTATTGTCCGTTTGGATCAGAATGGAGCGAGACTTGAACGACGGAACCAGGGACTTGAGTGCTAGATGTACTGCTCTCAGTTCTAGCAGGTTGATGTGGTAGCTCTTTTCGGAGTCGGACCATAGACCTTGTACTTGCAGAGGGCCCATATGAGCACCCCAACCCTGGAGAGAGGCGTCCGTGACTAAAGTCTGGGTTGGAGGGTCCTGATGGAAAGGGACTCCCTTCATCAGGTGCGATCGCTTCATCCACCACCGGATGGAGTCTTTGGCTGATTGATGGAGAATTACCTGATCCTCCCAGCGCCCTGATACTTGCATCCACTGGTCCTCCAAACATTGTTGTAGTGGACGCATGTGTAATCGTGCGTTTGGTACTATAAAGATGCACGATGCCATCGATCCCAGTAGTGATGACACCTGTCGAACTGTTGGGAGATGCGTGTGAAGAAGAGTCAGACATTTTCCTTGGATTGATGACAATCTCTCCTCCGAAGGACACACGCTTGCTTTTTTGGTGTCCAGGAAGGAGCCTAGGTAATGGATCTTTTGCGTTGGATTTAGTATGGATTTCTTGAAATTGACGTGAAGGCCCAAGTTGTGGAGAAGCTGAAGGCAGCACGTGAGATGATCCTGCAGCAGAGTTGGAGATGAGCTCTTCAGGAGCCAGTCGTCTAGGTAAGGATATATGAATATTTTCTGCTTGCGGAGAAAAGCGGCCACCACAGCCATACATTTGGAGAATGTTCGGGGAGCTGATTTGAGCCCGAACGGGAGAACTGAGTACTGGTAATGTTGAAAAGACACTCGAAAGCGTAGAAATTTGCGATGTTTCTTTGAGATTGGTACGTGGAAGTATGCATCCTGCAAGTCGATGGAGCACATCCAATCCTCTTGATGAAGCTGTGGGAAAATTTGATGGAGTGCCAACATTCGAAATTTTTCTCTGCGAATGTGTTTGTTCAACAGTCTCAAGTCCAGAATAGGTCTGTATTCTGTGGCGGGGCTCTTTTTCTTACAAGGAAGTAACGAGAGTAGACTCCTTGATTTCTTTGAGGAGCGGGGACTTTTTCTATAGCTCCTTTCTTCACTAAGGTGTTTATCTCCTTTTGTAACAATCGTTTGTTGTGGTGAGAAATGCCTCTTGGAGGTATTGATGGAGGAGGAGTTATGAATCTGAGAAGATAGCCATTCTGAACAATGTTGATGACCCATTTGTCTTTTGTTATACGTCTCCACTCCTCCAGATGTAATGAAACACTTCCTCCCACCGGAGTGGACAACAGCTTTGGAGGAAGACACATCTCATTGCTTTTGTGGCTGCTTTGGTGCTGTTGACTGTTGTTTGTTTCCACCTCTGCCACGTCCAGGTCTACGTTGCTGGAACTGGGATCTTTGTTGCGTCTGACCTTGGTTCTGCGATGACCAGTTAGATGATTGACCTCGCTGTTGAAAAGAGCGTTTATCATAGGGGCGAAAACGACGACGAAATTCTTTCTTCTTTTCGAGGCCTACAGCCTTGAGAGTATCCAACTCAGTTTTCATTTTTGCCATTTCGTCGTCAGCATGTGAACCAAACAACGATGATCCATTAAAGGGCAGATTGGCTATCTTTCTTTGAGCATCGGGCTTGAGACCTGTGAGTCGAAGCCAGGCTGATCTTCGGGAACAAACGCCATGTGCGTACCCATGAGCTGCCAAATCTGCAGAGTCGGCCGCTGTACTAATGATCTGATTAGCAACCAGGCCCCCTTCCTGTACAATCTCTAGAAAGTCTTTTGATCCTCTTTGGGTAATCTGTCTGTGAATCTCGTCAGAGAGTCCCATAAAGACCGGTCATATCGTCCCAGTAGAGCGGCTGCACTAGCCACTCTCATAACGGATCCTGATGTAGTGCACATTCGCCGTCCCAAAGAATCCATGTTTTTGCTATCCTTCTCTGGAGGAGCAGATGACATAGAGGTATTTGCATGTGCTTTTCTGGCGGCGGCGACTATAAGAGAATCCGGTGGCGGGTCAGACCGCAGAAATAAAGGATCTTGGTCTGGGGCCTTATACTTTTTTGAAATCCTTGCGGGACCCGAGCCCACTGTGGCAGGTGTCAAAAAAGTCTTCATCGCAGGCTCTAATAATCCTGGTACCAAAGGTAGAAGAGGCTTTGCAGAAGCTCGATGGTGCAAAGTTTTGAATATAACAGATGTAGAAACCTGAGGCACAGTCATGGTTATATTCAACTTGCTGGCACCTCTACAGAGAACCTCGTTGAATGTCCCCATATCATCAACAGGAGAAACTCTGGATGGTGGGGTTGACGATATAGTAGGGGAATAGTCTCTATACGATGACCTTGTTGATGAGGTCGTTGTAGGAGACCTCTGACTTCTCCTTGGCGTATGTGATCGGCGGGGTTCTGAGCGTTCTTTAGAACGTGAATGCCGTCTTAATGGAGATCTGGAACGTCTCGGGGACCTACCAGCGGAAGATCTTGCGGATTCCGTGGGAGGAAGTCTTTCAGTAGATCTGGGTTTGTTCTTCCAGTGCCTAATGTCCTCCAACCATCTGGGTGACATATTGATGGGAGGAGATTTGTCTCTCGCCGGAGAGCCCTCCGGTGTAACCTGAATAATAGTTATACCAGGCGAGGAAGAAGCTTCCCTCGACGTCGACCGTGATTTTGAAGATGATTTTTCTAAACCTTCAGCTGGAATAACTTGCTTGTCCCTCGACGTCGAACGCCTCGACGTCGAACCAGAATGAGCCACCATCGACGACGACCGTGGAGGTGAAACTCTTGACGGTGGAGATCTATGGGACGAAGCCCTCGACGTCGGTCTCTTCGACGACGACCGCTGGTGTTCATGCGGTGTCTTCGACGTCGACCCTGCCCTCGAAGTAGACCGCTGACGGGTCCGAGAGGGTGAATTGTAGAGACTCGACGCCGACCTTCGAGAAGGCGGCGGAGATCTCGACGTCGACCTCTGAAATAATGTCGACGGACGTTTCGACGTCGACCGAGGTCTATCATGCTTCGAGCCCAAAACATGTCTCGACGTCGACTTACTTTTCGACGGCGTACTCCTAGACGGCGATTTTGCCTTCGACGTCGATCTCGATGTCGGTCTCACTCTCGACGGCGATCTTGCCTTCGACGTCGATCTCGATCTCACTTGGGTCATAGCTCTCGACGTAGACTTACTTCTCGACGGCGATCTTGTCTTCGACGCCGACCTGACTTGTTTGGTTGGTCTCGACGTCGACGACATGCTATGATGTTTTTTCTTAATTCCAGCTTTTGGTGAAGTAGATTTTCGCCGTTTCCTTGGAGAAGAAGGCCCTCCAGATGGATGATGACTTTCTGGGCCACTTTTCTTTCCTTTCACCATCAAGGCTAGAAGTCTGATCTTCTCTCTGTCTTTCAATGTTCGACTTGAAAGTTGACGACAGTGGTAGCATGTCTCTGTGTTGTGAGAAGAAGGAAGACACACGACACAGACCGAATGAGGATCGGATTTGGCCATCTTCTTCCCACAGGAAGGACATTTATCGAATAAAGGTGGCATATCTGACTAAAAAGAATGTCAATTAGTCAGAAAAAGACTGATATTAAAACCAGTAAAAAGAAATATTGTTAGAATATTGTTAGAAATATAAATTCTGACTGGAAAAGTCAAAATCAGTTAAGCTCAAGCTCCAGGTTCCTCACAGAAGGAGCCGGAAAAAAGAACTGACCTAACTGTCAGCTGTGGTGCATGATGGGAGCAGGGGCTCCTGGAGGTCTTAAAGGCATAGTGCAAAAACATGGATTCTTTGGGACGGCGAATGTGCAATACATCAGGATCCGTTATGAGAGTGGCTAGTGCAGCCGCTCTACTGGGACGATATGACCGGTCTTTATGGGACTCTCTGACGAGATTCACAGACAGATTACCCAAAGAGGATCAAAAAGACTTTCTAGAGATTGTACAGGAAGGGGGCCTGGTTGCTAATCAGATCATTAGTACAGCGGCCGACTCTGCAGATTTGGCAGCTCATGGGTACGCACATGGCGTTTGTTCCCGAAGATCAGCCTGGCTTCGACTCACAGGTCTCAAGCCCGATGCTCAAAGAAAAGATAGCCAATCTGCCCTTTAATGGATCATCGTTGTTTGGTTCACATGCTGACGACGAAATGGCAAAAATGAAAACTGAGTTGGATACTCTCAAGGCTGTAGGCCTCGAAAAGAAGAAAGAATTTCGTCGTCGTTTTCGCCCCTATGATAAACGCTCTTTTCAACAGCGAGGTCAATCATCTAACTGGTCATCGCAGAACCAAGGTCAGACGCAACAAAGATCCCAGTTCCAGCAACGTAGACCTGGACGTGGCAGAGGTGGAAACAAACAACAGTCAACAGCACCAAAGCAGCCACAAAAGCAATGAGATGTGTCTTCCTCCAAAGCTGTTGTCCACTCCGGTGGGAGGAAGTGTTTCATTACATCTGGAGGAGTGGAGACGTATAACAAAAGACAAATGGGTCATCAACATTGTTCAGAATGGCTATCTTCTCAGATTCATAACTCCTCCTCCATCAATACCTCCAAGAGGCATTTCTCACCACAACAAACGATTGTTACAAAAGGAGATAAACACCTTAGTGAAGAAAGGAGCTATAGAAAAAGTCCCCGCTCCTCAAAGAAATCAAGGAGTCTACTCTCGTTACTTCCTTGTAAGAAAAAGAGCCCCGCCACAGAATACAGACCTATTCTGGACTTGAGACTGTTGAACAAACACATTCGCAGAGAAAAATTTCGAATGTTGGCACTCCATCAAATTTTCCCACAGCTTCATCAAGAGGATTGGATGTGCTCCATCGACTTGCAGGATGCATACTTCCACGTACCAATCTCAAAGAAACATCGCAAATTTCTACGCTTTCGAGTGTCTTTTCAACATTACCAGTACTCAGTTCTCCCGTTCGGGCTCAAATCAGCTCCCCGAACATTCTCCAAATGTATGGCTGTGGTGGCCGCTTTTCTCCGCAAGCAGAAAATATTCATATATCCTTACCTAGACGACTGGCTCCTGAAGAGCTCATCTCCAACTCTGCTGCAGGATCATCTCACGTGCTGCCTTCAGCTTCTCCACAACTTGGGCCTTCACGTCAATTTCAAGAAATCCATACTAAATCCAACGCAAAAGATCCATTACCTAGGCTCCTTCCTGGACACCAAAAAAGCAAGCGTGTGTCCTTCGGAGGAGAGATTGTCATCAATCCAAGGAAAATGTCTGACTCTTCTTCACACGCATCTCCCAACAGTTCGACAGGTGTCATCACTACTGGGATCGATGGCATCGTGCATCTTTATAGTACCAAACGCACGATTACACATGCGTCCACTACAACAATGTTTGGAGGACCAGTGGATGCAAGTATCAGGGCGCTGGGAGGATCAGGTAATTCTCCATCAATCAGCCAAAGACTCCATCCGGTGGTGGATGAAGCGATCGCACCTGATGAAGGGAGTCCCTTTCCATCAGGACCCTCCAACCCAGACTTTAGTCACGGACGCCTCTCTCCAGGGTTGGGGTGCTCATATGGGCCCTCTGCAAGTACAAGGTCTATGGTCCGACTCCGAAAAGAGCTACCACATCAACCTGCTAGAACTGAGAGCAGTACATCTAGCACTCAAGTCCCTGGTTCCGTCGTTCAAGTCTCGCTCCATTCTGATCCAAACGGACAATACAACAACGATGTATTATTTGAACAAACAGGAGGTACCCGATCAAGGACACTCTCCATAGAGTCTCAAACCATATGGAACTGGCTTCTAGCGAGAGACCTGTCAATAGTAGCCATTCATCTACCGGGCTCTCTCAACTCCCAGGCGGACTTCCTCAGCAGAGACTTCGTCGAAGCCCACGATTGGGTTCTCAACAACGAAGTCGCTCAAAGCATCTTTCGAGAATGGGGAACGCCAGACATCGACCTGTTTGCAGACGCGGTAAACGCAAAATGCCCCGCCTTCGCATCCAGGTGTCCCCAACAAGGATCTCGAGGGAATGCCCTTTTGATCGAATGGTCTCAGAGCTTACTGTACGCCTTTCCACCGATTCCGTTGATACCAGTTGTAATCAACAAGCTGTACAGGACCACCTCCAGGATGATCCTAATAGCCCCGGAGTGGCCTCGCCAGTGGTGGTTTCCGGACCTCCTTCAACTATCGGAAGTACCACACAAGAGGTTGCCATGCCGCCCGGATCTCCTATCCAAACAGGCAGGGAGAGTATTCCATCCCAACCTGTCCTCCCTCCGGTTGACAGCATGGCTCCTGAAGTCATACAATATGGACACCTACAATTGAATCCAGACTGTATGGCTATTCTCAAAGAAGCGAAAAGACCTTCCACGAGGAAATCATATGCCTTTAAGTGGAAGCGGTTCTTCCTATGGTGTGTGGACAATGGACATGATCCCATCCGGGGTCAGGAACAGGTGATTTTATCCTATTTGCTGCATTTGGCTAGATCTGGTCTTCAGTTCTCTTCTATCAAAGTCCACCTTGCAGCAATCACAGCCTATAGGAAGTCCCCCCACCAGGCTTCTTTGTTTAGAATTCCGGTGGTGAAGGATTTCCTTGAGGGCTTAAAAAGGTTTATCCACCAGTCAGGTCTCCCTCTCCTCCTTGGGAGCTTAACATTGTGTTAACAAAGTTGATGGGGTCTCCTTTCGAGCCTATTCATAAAGCTTCCTTACAGCATTTAACATGGAAAGCCGCGTTCCTGGTGGCCATTACTTCTGCTCGCAGGGTCAGTGAGATCCAGGCTCTTTGCTGTAAGGAACCTTATACTGTGTTTCACGCTAACAGAGTAGTTCTCAGAACTCATCCTAGCTTTTTGCCTAAAGTGGTCTCGGACTTCCATATTAACCAGACTATCACTTTACCTACCTTTTTCCGAATCCTTCGAATCCTCCGGAAAGATCTCTTCACTCACTAGATCTCAAGAGGGTTCTGAAGTTTTATTTGGACAAAACAAAGACACTGAGGAATTCGGAACGTTTGTTTATTAACTATGGTCCTGTTAATACAGGTTCTGCAGCTTCCAAGAGATCCATTTCTAGATGGATAGTTTCTTGTATTCTACTGTCATACCAATTGGCCAACAAATCCCTTACGGGGAAGCCTAAGGCACATTCCACTAGGGGGAAAGCTTCTACCACGGCTCTCCTGAGGAATGTCCCCATGGCAGAGATTTGTAAAGCAGCTACATGGCGATCAGTTCATACCTTTACTCGCCACTACTGTTTAGATGCTGACACGCAGGCAGATGCTCAGGTTGGGCAGGCCTCGCTGAGAAACTTGTTTGCAAATACTGTTTAAAATGTGTATCTTAATTGAGTTCTCTGTGTTTTGCTCGTCCGCACGGAAGTGGGTATGGGCTTGCTACTCTATTCAGTGCTTATGACTATTGAGGAGTATCCCCTGGAAGAGAAGGATAAGTTACTTACCTGTAATCCTAGTTCTCTTCCAGGGGTATACTCATCAAAGTCATAAGCAACCCGCCCTCCTCCCCGGACGAGCATTGACAGTTTACTCGATATTCTTGCATCTTTGATGCAGGTTCCTACAGGTTTCTTATACCGTACAAAAGAACTGACCTAACTGTCACCTGTGGTGCATGATGGGAGCAGGGGCTCCTGGAGGTCTTAAAGGCATAGTGCTCAGAGTCTCTGAGGCCTTAAAGGCGAGGTGCCAGTTTTTCCTTTTCTGTACAGGGATGTTATTTATTTATGCAGCCTTATTTGGGCTAATTGCCTGGCATTACTGTTTTCTTGATGAAAATAAAAGGTTTTTGCGGAATGCTCTTACTGTACATGTCCTTCTCTTACATTATATGTTTATATGGCATTTTCATACTAGAGAAATACATGTAATTCTGGCTTCTTAGCCTATTGGATATGTTTGAGGCTGCATATTTTTTATGTAATACATGTATATGTGTGTGTTATTTCGTACTATGTACTCCTTTTCTACTACATACACATATATATGTATTTTTATATATGCTCCGGGTTCCCGCACGTGGGCGGAGATTATTCAGTGCTTATGACTATTGATGAGTATCCCCTGGAAGAGAACTTGTTCATCTGAAAGAAACAGTTATAGATTCCTTACCTTAAAATAGATACCCCAGCAATACCAACCCCGGAGGTGGGCCTGCGAACTAAGTTCACACCAGGAAGTCCTAGAGAACAGATCGGCCAAAGAAGCCGTCTCTCCAGACTTGGCTGTCCAGGCAGTAGTGTCTTGTAAACGTGTGCAGCGATGCCCACGTAGCTGCCTGACATCTGTCATTAAGGGAGACTCCACGTCCCACAGCAGTGGTAGCTGCCGTCGCCCTGGTGGAATGGGCGCGCAACCCCACTGGAGGCTCCTTCTTTGCCAAGGAATAACAAGCTTTGATGCACAAAACGACCCATCTAGAGATGGTCCGTTTGTGCACGGCCCGACCTTTCTTGGCGTCCGCGTAGCCAACAAAGAGCTGGTCATCCACCCGGAATTTTTTTGTGCGAACGAAGTAAAAGGAAAGCGCACGCTTTGGGTCCAGGCGGTGGAGCCTCTCTTCCTCTTTAGAAGGATGCAGAGGCGGAAAGAAGGTGGGCAAAGTGATGGTCTGTTCAATATGGAAAGGAGTAACCACTTTGGGAAGGAAGGAAGGACGAGTGCGAAGGACAACCTTGTCCGGATGAACAGTCAGAGAAGGAGACTTAGAAGAAAGTGCTTGAAGCTCACTCACCCTGCGAGCAGAGGTGATGGCCACCAGAAAGGCAGTTTTTAAGGTTAGAAGCCTGAGAGGACAGTTATGTAGCGGCTCAAAGGGAGCGCACACAAGATATGTAAGAACCAAGTTCAAGTCCCACTGGGGCATTACGAAGGGAACAGGAGGAAAAAGTTGAGTAATGCCCTTAAAGAAGCGATTTACAACAGGGGACTTGATAAGAGAAGGCTGATCAGGAAGCCTAAGAAAGGCTGAAATGGCCGAGAGGTAGCCCTTTAGAGTGCCCAGAGCAGAGCCCTGCTGGGCCAAAGAAAAGAGTAACAAGAGAACCTCAGAAAGAGGGGCGGAAAGGGGATCCACAGCCTTTGCTGTGCACCATGCCACAAATTTATGCCAAGATAACATCACAGACTTCGGGAGGCAGATCAAACGACGTCAACTGCCGCCGCTCAATCTCCACACAAGGAGGTGGAGGCTGGACAGGTTCGGGTGGAGGACCGTCCCCTGCTGCTGCGACAGAAGATCCTCCCGAAGAGGCAGTCTGATCAGAGGATCGATGGCCATGTTGAGCAGCTCGGGATACCAGACTCTTCGTGCCCAATCCGGAGCCACAAGAATGACTTGGGCCCGGTCGCGCTTGATCTTCTTCAGCACTCTGGGCAGAAGTGGCATAGGCGGAAAGGCGTGTAGAAGACTGCAACTCCACTCGCGACGAAAAGCGTCGCCTAACGAGTGCAGCCTTGGAAATTCCAACGCGCAGAATTGCTGACATTGTGCGTTCTCTTCGGTTGCGAATAGATCTTACCAAGGCTCTTCCCCACTGTCGAAAGAGACCTTGCACCACCTCCGAGTGGAGACGCCATTCGTGATCCATCATGCACCTGTGGCTGAATTCGTCCGCCCTGGCGTTCAGTGAACCTGCCAGGTGTTGAACCACCAGGGATATGCCCTGGTGTTCCAGCCATGTCCAGAGGCAGAGGGCCTCTTGACATAGGGTCCACAACCCCACCCCGCCTTGTTTGTTGCAGTACCACATGGCGGTGGTGTTGTCCGTGAACACCTGCACTACTCTTCCCCGGACAGAGGGAAGGAATGCTTTGAGTGCAAGACGAATCGCCCGAAGCTCCAGAAGGTTGATGTGGAGCCCGGACTCCGCCGGAGACCAGAGGCCTCTGATCTCCCCCTCCCCCATGTGGCTTCCCGATCCCAGAAGGGACGCATCGGTCACCACTGTGAAATCTGGTTGGGAAAGGGAGAGGGATCTGCCGTCGACCCAATCCTGGTTCGTTAGCCACCACTGCAATTGGTGTGCAGTGCCCTACGAGATCTGGACGCAATCGGACAGGTTCCCCTGATGTTGTGCCCACTGGAACTTCAGGTCCCACTGCAGAGCCCGCATATGCCATCTGGCATGGTCCACCAGCAGGATGCAGGAGGCCATCAGGCCCAGTAGCCTGAGGGTCATCCTGACCGAAACCCGGGATAGAGGCTGAAAGATCGGAATCATAGCCCGAATATCCCGGACTCGCTGTTCCGGAGGATAGACCCAAAACGGTGTTGTGTCCAGAACTGCTCCGATGAAGAGGAGCTTCTGAGAGGGAGTCAGGTGTGACTTCGGCACGTTGATGGAGAACCCCAGCAAATGCAGGAGGTCGGCCGTATTCTGGAGATGGGAGACGACAGCCTGGGGCGTGCCCGCCTTCAACAGCCAGTCGTCGAGATATGGGAAGACTGGATCCCCTGATCAGCGCAGATGAGCTGCGACCACCGCAATTACTTTCGTGAACATCCGAGGGGCGCTGGTAAGGCCAAAGGGGAGCACGGTAAACTGAAAGTGCTCGTGGCCTACCGTGAACCGCAGGTAACGCCGGTGGGCCGGCTGGACGGGGATGTGAAAATAAGCGTCCTGCAAGTCCAACGCTACCATCCAGTCTCCAGGGTCGAGGGCAGACAGGACCTGAGCTAGCGTCAACATTTTGAACTTCTCCTTCCAGAGGAAGCGGTTGACGTTCCTGAGATCCAAGATAGGACGCAGGCCTTTGTCCTTCTTGGGCACCAGAAAGTAGTGGGAATAGCAACCACGACCTACTTCTGGGACAGGAACTCGCTCGATGGCCCCCTTGGCCAAGTGTGCCGAAACTTCCTGTTGGAGAAGGGCCAAATGATCCTCCGACATGCGATGGTACTGAGGTGGCATGGATGGAGGGGTAGTCTCGAAGGGGAGGGAGTAGCCCCTTCGGACTATTTGCAAAACCCACCTGTCCGACGTGATGGTGCGCCAGTGGGGGAGGTGATGGCAAATCCTGCCGCCCACTGGCGTTTGGTGGCCCTGAAAGGTCGGACCACGAGGGTTTGGAGGCTGCTGCAGGAGGGGCTGTGGTGGACTGGCCCGCCTGCTGGCTCCCAGAACCACGGAGGTGGTTCCAAAGTCCCCGGCCGCGCAGGGCCTGAACAGCTTGCGCTGGCCTGTGGCTCTGGGCGGGACGCGGCGGGGCACCCCTTCCGTAGCCACGAAAGGGGGCGAAAGGCAGACTGCGCAGGGCGAGTAGTGGAGAGGCTCAAGGACCTGGCCGTAGCCAGAGAGTCCTTAAAGCGCTCCAGCGCGTTGTCTGCCTTGTCGCCGAATAGGCGGCGGCCATCAAAGGGCATGTCCATAAGAGTGGATCGGACATCCCCTGAAAAACCAGTCGACCTCAACCAGGCGTAGCATCGAAGGGTTACCGACGTGGACATCGTCCTGCCTAGTGAGTCAGCGGTATCCAGCCCACAGCGGATGGTAAACTTTGCTGCATCTCTCCCTTCGGCAACTGCACGGGAGAGTACGGCCCGGGGCTCCTCCGGGCACTGGGGCAGCACTTGCGCCACCGTATCCCACACGAAGTGGGTGTAACGGCCCAACAGACATGCGGTGTTTACCAACCACAGTCCAAAGCTGGAGGAAGAAAACATCTTTTTCCCAAGATGGTCCAGCTTTTTGGATTCCCCATCAGGTGGTGCGTTAGGGAATGCGCCTTTGGAAGTGGAGGCTTGGACCACCAAGCTCCCCGGGGCTGGGATGTTGGGAGAGGAAAGTGGGGTCGCCCGGAGCCAGGCGATGGCGTCGGGCAATCATCCTATCCACAGGGGCCCCTGTGTTGGGCCTGGACCAGGTGCCCAAAAGGATGTTGGTAAGGGCTTCATTAAAAGGCAGCAGGGGCTCCGAAGAGGTCGCTGCCGGTTGAAGCACCTCTGTCAGGAGGTTAGTCCTGACTGCCACTGAGGTTGAGAGCCTCGGCTGCCCTACGCAACACCACGGCGTAAGACGCTCCCTCCTCCGTAGCCACGGTAGGAGACGACAACATACCAAGGTCTGGTGAGGTATCCAGACCACTGGCTTCTCCCAGTTCCTCTCTCCAGTCCGGTTCATAGCCCAACTGGTCGGTTAAAGGGTCTCCAGACCCCTCCCAGTCCTCCTCACACTCCTCTAGCTGCCAATCTTGTTTAAAAGAGCCAGGGTAGAACAAGGGCACAAAAGTACCCGCCGACGCCGGTCCGGCTCCGTGTCTACATCGGGATGGAGGTCGGGATGGAGGCCGGGGTCGACGCCGGCTGGGGAAACAACCGGCGTCGGCTGCTGACGTGGTGTCAGTGGAATCGGCGCCGGGGGAGGTGTAATGAGGTCGACAGGTGCCAATCCGGATCCAGGCCTGGATCCAAGGGGACCCTGCGGTGCCGGAGCCGGAGCCGTCGAATACCCAGGGGGCCCCCAGCCGAGTCCGCGGGGCCCGAAGGCGCGCCGGCAGAGGCGGGCTGCCCAAAGATGGCATGCATCGCTTCGTAAAATTGGCGGAGCTGGGCAGGGGTCGCTCCGGGTCCCGGGTAGGGAGGGAAACCGGAGTCGAGCCTTCGGGCTCCGCACGCGGAGCCGCGGGAGGGGCACCACCCGCATCTCCCGTCGCGTCGGCCAACGGACGGGGAGAAGTCGAAGAGCGACGATGCTTCTTCGACTTCTTCTTGTGCTTCGACTTACCTGACCCAGAGTGCGAAGACTTGGAAGAAGAATGATGATGATGATGACTCCGCGACCGGTCCCTCGACCTCCCACGCGACCGGGACCTCGACCGGCGCGGAGCCGACTGCCGGGCCTCGAGAAGCTTTCGGGACTGCTTCCGCAAAGACTTCGGATTCATGGTCCGGCAGTCAGAGCACGACTTGGGGTCATGGTCGCGCTCCAGGCAGAACAGGCACATGCGGTGTGGATCCGTCACCGACATCAGTTGGCTACAGGAACCGCAAGCCTTGAAGCCGGGCGTCCCTGACGTGCACCAGGAGTCGAAGACTCGAAAACGGTGTCGACAAAAGTCGGCAAAAAGTCAGTCAAAAAGTGACTGGAGGTACCGCTCTCTCCGGATCTGCGCTGGCTGGCGCGGAAAAAGAAAGAACAGAACGGACATCAGCGCGCGAGTGCAGCTTCTATGTAGCTGCTGCGACGTCATCCCGGCGACCACGACGCCAATGACGAACGCGGAGCCGACCGACGCCACCTTTCGACGGGCAGGGATACTGCTGACGAAAAACTTTCTGGATCCAGTCTGACGCCTGGGGTAATTCTAAGGTAAGGAATCTAGAACTGTTTCTTTCAGATAGGGAAATATAGTGGGAAAGGGACTTTGGGGCCTCTTCACTTAGCTTGTTCATTTTAGTTCCTTCAACTGCAGAGTGTTTGTCTTTCAGCATCGAGGGCACTCTTCTCCCCATTGAGTCTAATGAACCTGCCGGCTGAGAGTGTCTATCCCTATGAGGCATTGTCGACCTAGGATTCTTCAGCATCCAAATATTTTTCAGAACCAATTCTGTGTACGTGATGCCTGCTTGCACTGACATTTCAAAATGGTTTGAAAACAGCTGGTTTCTTAGGTGACATCCTCACACTAGGAGAAAAATCTCAGAAAAACAGTCAATAAAAAGTCAAAAAAGGCCAGTGAAAAAGTGACTGAGGGGTAGCTCAATCCGGATCAGCACTATCTGGTGCGGAAAAGAAACAACCAACGTCAGTGCGTCGAGGTGGCACCTATATAGACACTGTGCACGTCATTTCAGGCGTGGAACCGAAGGACGACACCTACCGGCTTCGCATGGGTACTGCTCGAAAATCTTCAAAATCCAGTCTGACACCTGGGGATATTCAAACGTAAGGCCTCTGCAGCTGGAAGTCTCTCACAGATGCTCTAGTTAGTGCTCTGGCAAGGACTTTTCTGGATCTGTTGCCATGAATTTTATGTCAAGATGAAACATTTTCCGTTTACAGAGATCAGCTCCTAGTCTAATATCCTTTATGTTCCTGTTTCATGGGACAGGTTGGGCAAGTGGTTGGAGCAAGAGCAAGGATGAGCAAGGAAAGCAGGAAACCCTGGAGGAGTCTGTTCAATTGAATCTCTCTGTGCTTAGTAACTAGCTGTAGGAAAGTGCCACTTTTTGTCATGGTCACCCCCACTTTTTGCCACTTGTACTGATGTTTTTCGACTGATGTGCACTGGGTCCCTGCTAACCAGGCCCCAGTGCCAGTGCTCATTCCCTAAAAACAAGGTAAAATGGTCTAATTGTAGCACAGCTGGAACACACTTTAGCACCCCTGTAAGTCCCTAGTAAATAGTAGCCTTGGTACCTAGGGCCTGGGTACTAAAGAAGGTACCTCAGAGGTGCAGCATGTATTATGCTACCCTAAGGGACCTCCCTACAAATTGCATTCAGGCTGCCATTGCAGACTGCATGTCATGGTGCAAACCATGAATGAAAACACAACATGGCACACTCACTGTAAGCCATGCCACAGTCACTGCATGTACTATAAGTAAGTCACCCCTACAGCAGGCCTTTTAGTCCTAAGGCAGGGTGCATTATATTACATGTGAGGGCATATCTGCATGGGCAGCTATGCCCCTGTGCTGTCTAGTTCAATTACTAGATGGTACAAGTGAACAGGGAAGCCATCTTAAGTATATGTACTGGGATCTGGTCATTACAAGTTCCCCAGCTACATGATGGCTTTACTGAAATCTATGGTGTTTGATATCAAACACCTTGTCTTAATAAATATGTACTGTTGCCAGTACTAGATTATTATGATATGCACCCAGAGGGCACCTTAGAGGTGCCCCCTTAAAAAATCTACCTGTATCTAGTGTGCTGACTGGTATCATCCGGCCGACTACCACAGACAGGTTTCTGACTCTCTGCAGGTGAGAGCCCACGCTCTCCGAGGCCAGAAGCAATGCCTGCACCTGAGGAAGGAGTTGACACCTCCTGCAGCAGGATGGCT
This sequence comes from Calotriton arnoldi, assembly GCA_963921515.1. NCBI lineage: Eukaryota > Metazoa > Chordata > Amphibia > Caudata > Salamandridae > Calotriton > Calotriton arnoldi. Next base: position 2,412,862 of record CAWUFW010001119.1, on the reverse strand, counting down.
AGTGATTTAGCATATTAAGGCCAGGGGCTTTAAAGCCCCTGCCACCTTTGATATGCGAACCCCAGCTTCCCCAGGACCTGGGAGATGCCACCCCCTGCCCTGTGTGTGTTTCATTTATTGAGTCTGTGTGTTCAACAAATGCTTAACATTACCCTCTGGTAAACCTAAACTTCTCACCCACACTACCACAAAGAGAGCATTTGGGATTAATAATGTAAGCCCTGTAAGCCAATAGGGGTCACCTGGAATTTCTACATGGTGTACCTCATTTTGATACACTACATAAAAAGCCAGCTTCCTACACTAGCCAAGATTTAATTTAGGAAGCATTCTTGAAGCCCAATTATCTTCAGTTTATCACCTTGGAAACCCCAGTTAACTCTAATGAATTATTCTTCTACGCCAAGCAATAGCTTCCCTGCCCTACCCTCTTTATTGCCCTTTGGTCAATGTCTATAAAGTGCACGGCCATTTTTGTTCTGTCTCCCAATTGCCTACCATGGATAAAGACTCCTCGACATGGGAGCCAGAAGAGGCATATGAAAGCTTTTTTTCTTTTCAGAGAAGTCTTGGGGGCAATAACGTTTCAACAGTCGGAACTCGGAGACAAGAGTGTTCCACTGTAAAAAGTTAAGTAGGTGAAATGAGCAAACGTGACACTGCACACAGGGTCTTGGGTACTGTAAGCAGTTGAAGGTTGGCGGAATGAAGTGATCTGGTTTCGGTGCTCCAGGAGAGGGATGTGGTAAGAAAGGGGGCTGACTGGCAACTAATTTTAAGGTGTTCCAGAGAGGTGAATTTATGGAATAGGAGCATGACAAAAGTCCCCAACTCTATCAATGGGGGATTAGTTGTACTTGGGGAGATCCAAGGGCAGGTTTGGAGTGCTTCAGTTTGCTCGTGATTTGTGCAGTGATTATATTTTTACCAGTATGAACAGAAGGTGGGGACTGATTTTTTAAGAAGCAAAGCAGCTGATTCTGTACAGCGACAGTTCTGGTGGAGATCGAGGAGTTTAGCATCAACCAGGAATCACTACAGAGTTTCTAACAGTGAAGGAGGCAGTGAGAATGTAGAGGAAACAAACAAAAATAGGTTGGTGAGGGAAGGAAAGCAAAGGGCTGCAGTTTTACCACACAAAGTAAAAAAGGTCGTCCTATGGCACATGCCTATAAAAAAGTTAGAGATTTAAGTTTGTTGTTAAGGCGTGAGTGCAGGGAAAGTAAAGTGAATCTAGATGTCATCTGCTTCTAAGCTGAAGAAGGAGGTGAACACACTCACATATGTATATATATAGAGAGAATAGTAATGGACCAGGGACAGACATGGGGGACACCCACCGGGAGTGGAATGAACGTGGACTAAGAAGAGCACCAGGATACTTAGAATGAGCAATTGGAGAGATAGAAGAAAAGGGTAAACCAGAAAACCCACCAACATATATACTTACTGCTTCTAGAACATAATTGTAAATATCCATGTGAATTTGAACAGGCACCATGATCACAGGCATTCATCTCCAATTCTACAACATCTTCCACTACATCAATAATGTACATATCAAACAGACTGTTTAACACTATTTTCTATTTAACAATTTCAACCTACATTGTAAATTAGCACTATCTCAACAAAAGGCACTCGCTGCCAAGCTCACTATAGCCCAACTGAATGCTGTTAATACCAAATTAAAATACACAAACGCCTGTTTTTCCTTTTTAGCAATGAGCCTCAGCAAAGTATCTAGGGTAGTAGCAAGTTCTATAGCACCTGAAGTGAATGTTTACTTGAAAAAAGCATAAACTCTCAACCATTCCCTCAGCGTCGACTGTATATTAGATTTGTATTGTACTTTTAATAAAGTCAGCGCCTCAGATACAATTGACAAACTAATCTGAGGACACCAAGTCTCACTAAATTGTCAATATTCTACAAAACTGTTTATGCATGATCTCCCTCAAAATAAGAATGAATCATTGGTCACACTAGTCAGCTCAAAATAAATACCCAACTTGCCTATCAGTCAGCAATTTTAGAAGAGTCAAATGGTTCAGATGTCCTCATTCCCAATGAAGTCATTAATGAACCTTTATTTAACTAAAGGAAACACTCAAGACTGGGAAGACCTTTGGCTTACTGGCAATGCCCAAATTAATTCAGGGGCACTGGCTACAATCTCCAACATACCAGTGCTTCTCTCTCTTAGCTTTCTCAAATTGCTTAATTTAGTTTTTTGAAAAAAACAATTCAGAATGCCATTGACATTAAAACACAGCCGCAGAATATCTAGATATATTTGCAGATCCATCTTTTCAGATTCTAAAATATTGTGGGCTCAGGTACAGGAAGATTGAGATGTGTTCTTAGCATAGACAAAATCCTGTACAAACACACCTAACCCATGTTTTGGAATATAGCATCCAAACCAAAACAATCAGATCAGACGTAATCTCCTGACATGATATGAATAATGATCTAAGTTGATGAGAGCTGAGCAATCAACGCTGCATCTTTAACATTACAACCTTACTGATGAACTTAGTGAGCACTTCTCACAGATTATTTAGCAGTGAAAGTGTCCTCCCGGAGCATGGGCACTAGATTCTCTCACATTTCTCTAAAGAGTCTTTCATCAATAGTAGCAGCACTACTGGGAGCACTTACTGTGGGTCTAAACTGGTGAGCTGGGAGAGTAACAGGCTGTTGCTCTCAGTAATTGTCTGTTTTGTTGACGCAGCAGCTAAATGACTCTCGAATGCCAAAATCTCCTGCTTCTCACGTTGGGAGATCTGAAGTTCACGATTAATGAGCTCAGTTCTGGTCTCTTCATCCGTTACGGTGCAGGGAGGATAAGAGAAATTACTGTGCGGGAAGCAAAAAAAAAAAACAGAATCCAAATGATCAATTAAGAAAATTGAAAAGCCATACATCAGATGCAAGACTGTCAATTAAACCATGTCAAGGATTTTGAGTACCAGGGACTGCCAAAATTCTTTCTGTGAGAGAAGAAAGAATAAAACAAGCAGTGCAACAAAAACATTTGAAGAAAACCCACAAAACAGAACCACAGAAACCGCGATTGACAACCCTAGTCTCGACGTGCAATGTTTAGGCTTGTCTTTGAAAAAAAAAGAAACTGAGCAATACAACTTTACAGAGGCAAGAAAAATTACCAAACACATAGTGCGATTGACCAGAAACGGGGCTAAAAGTTGGCAAGATCCAAAACACACCGGTGTGCAAATATCTGATGATGCTTTTACTCCCCTTTTCCCCGCCCCCAACCATATTCCATCAGAGAGTTCTTTAATGATGCACTTCAGGGAAGGATTAAAAACATGGCTTTATCTGTTCCTATAGGCAATACTAAGAGACTCCATCAGAGTGATACTGTGCTTTATAAAAGGCCAATAAATACATTTCAACATCCAATTAAAGATCTAATATAGCCAGCTGAAACAGATTCAACCCTATATCATTACAGCCCAGAAACCTGATTAACAAGGCATTGAAGGAGAGCTCCCCTCAGAGAGAGCACACAAATTCTAAATGCTTCCAGTATCTTCAATAATTATATGATTTTCCTTGCGCGAGAGAATGAGGAATTTGGTCTGCAGAGGAAAGAAGAGGCCAGAGACCCACAAATGTTGGAACTACATGATTTAGATGATGCTTTTCAGGTGTTTGATTGTCTGGAGTCTGCTGAGACATGAATGAAGATGAACTATCTGTGCCTTACCAGTCACACATCTGAGAACACATTACGGCCCATCTGAACCTCCTGCCTTTCAGTGAAGTTTTAGGCTGGGTCAAGCACTTTCTCCAGTGAGTTCAACCCACAACCTAATGGTGATTTTGAACCCAATGTTCAGGTAGCAGCTATCATCACAACACACTGAGCAGGGGTTCCAAGGGACAAAGATGGGAATGATCCTGACTGTCCAATATCTATTGTCTAGAGACTTGGTGATAGCTGGCCCTTTGAGTGGCATGTTAAGACCCCCTCAACCATCTTGATCACTGAGGACTTGATGATGGAAGCTGCTTCAATGGAGGACCCAATGCTGCCACCAGGGCATAAAAAACTCTATGCTCCACGTAGGCACAGAACTCTCTAAGGACAAAGCCTTGATGCCCTTGGCTAGCGCTAAGTAATACCAACTGGACAGGAGCAGGTCCTTGAGTTCACTAGTAGTGGCCCAAGTGTTGTTTGTACTTTTACATAGTGGAAGCCTCTGAGTTGGTTCCACTGGAGTCCTGCACACCTCAACAGTCATTTTGAGGTAAATTAGTGCACCATGAGGCTGCACCTGGAGCAACAATGAAAAATATGTATGAGGCAGGGCAAAAATTGCTGGGAAGGGCTGGCACGCTGGTGATGAGGGACACTGAGCTGTATGGGCGAAATCTCTGTGGGCTTCTGCTTCACACTCAAGGTTTCTAACAGGATGTCTGAACCGAAGTCAGAAGTCAGTATCATAACAACCTTTGCACTTGGGTCTGTGGGAAGCAGAGCATGACAACTGAACTCCAGATTCTGCTATAAGTCCATCTTGAGGGGGAAAAGGGGTGACAGCCAACACAAATGTTGGAATCATTTGAGTAGTGCCACATGAGGAACTAAGCTCTACTACAAGATGCAACGCCCCGCTGCAAAACAGTCAGAATGGACTGAGCCCCCCGCCACATAATTAGGCAGAGACATGTACCTGACCTCTCTGTGCAAAGAGTCAATAGCACAGTACCCTAAAAGAGATTGACTCAATCCCACAGTGAAAAGAAAGCTTAGGATCAAAACACATAGAAACTCGATGGGACTCTTACCAACAGTGCAAGGAAATCCCAGGAGCAAAAGAAGGTTTGGACACAAAAAGGTCCTGAACATCTGGCAGCTGTTTCCTGGGCCTTGACAAGCTAATTTCGACTGAATCAGAAATCCAGGTGCTAGAGAGGTAATGGGGGCACAAAATGGTTGCACTACATTACTTTCACCTTCCCCTGGCAACCTGCACTACTTACATAGAGTGGGTGTGTGTGCCAGCAACTAGGGACATGAGGGTGCTCATAGTTGAGTGGCCTGATGGATTGTTGGCAAAACATCCTCTAACCTACATCTGGATGCTGAACCAATATACAAACTTTTGACTCTTCATTCAAGTGATGAATTTCAGTTTTCGAGCATGATGGGGGCTCATTACTCTGCATGCAACCCAGGCAGTTATTGAAGGACCTTGCGCTGATACCAGCGTGCAGATGACAGCTATGCATTGGATTACTATCAGGAAAATCACTGAGGTTATGCAGATAAGGTGCTGTAAACAGATGGTGATGCAAAAAGAATGACCTAGAGTTGGAGTTGCTGCATAAAGTTTGCCAGACAAACAGCAAACAATTCTAGTAAATGACAGGAACAGGGCTTCATGAAGGAAGTCACTTAGCATGAGTGAAGCAGTTTCCGATGCACACTGATTGGTGGAACAAAGGACACTGGCATAAGTGCACAACTATGCAGGGAAGGAGAGTGGCTGCACACGACTTACACACAAGTACATAGGATTGGGCATGCACAATTCTAATGAACTGGTATGAAAGCACTAAGTAACGTGTTACCCAATACTCACTGGTTGTGAATGGTAGAGAGTGAGAACATCAGGGTAAGTGGGAAAATTCCACACATAATGCAGTGTATATTTCCATGATCATTCACAATCAATAACGCCTTCTTGCAGTAAGAGAGCTTGTGAATTCATATAAATTTAGAAAATAGAGGTTAGTGAACTGAAACCTATTAATATGTGTAAAGATAAAGCAATTTTTTAAATATTATTTTCCAATAGGGGAACGTTATGTGTTGTAGTTGATGCTTGTAAATTAATGCTGTCGCCACAGAATGAAAAGAAGAAACAGTTCAAACACAAAACATCAAAACAAAAAGGGAAGTACAAGCTGAAAAGACGCACTTAGTCATCACCATCTCCATGACCATTTTGAGGGTTGGGTATTCTTCCCAAGCAGTCAAACCTGCAACAGAAAGGTTACAAAGAGAGAGAGACATATTGTAAGAGGTCTAGATTAGACATTACGTAAGTGAATGTTAACTTTAAAAGGTTAGCTCTGTGACTCCTGTAGGAAGCTGGCTCTGTATATACTATACCAAAATGAGGTATAGTGTGCACAGAGTCCAGTGGAACCCCAAAGGTAGGCAGAGGTAAAGTAGATAGCACCTTACTCTCTATTTGTAGTGTGGGCGAGCAGTAAGGCTTAATCAGAGGGCAGTGTTAAGCATTTGTTGTACACACTCAGGCAAGAAATTATGTCCTACACTCAAAGACTGAACTCAGACCAATTTGTTTGCATCAAAAATATTATTTAGTTATTTTATTTCTGGAACCATGCCAAGCCTGGTGCAGGTAAGTGAAATAATACTTTACAAAATCTTATGCAGTGTTTTACAGTTGAATGCAGGTTCAAATGCAGTTGGTTGAATTACAGGTAAGTCAACAGTTCGAAATTACTTTTCAGTTACTTTACAGATTACTGTGCACGTTACTTTTTAGATTGCATTATAAGTTACTTTTGCTAATCAGTGTGATATGCCTAGATATCAAACTGAGACATTTCCTAGACAAAAGGTAAGTAAATCAGTTTTTACACATATGCAGTTTTTCAATGTTTCATACAAACCAACTCCACACTTAAAAGGTTTTTCAAGGAAAAGCAGTCAATGCAATCCTATGGAAGGAAATTAAGTTAACGGTTCGCAGGTAAGTACTTATTTGTGGGAGTTGGTATTCTGGGGTTACCCCAGGGTCAAGGATGCACTCTCAAAGCACCCTCAACTGCACTAGGGTGGCCAGGTGCAGAGTGCGGAGGCCCAATGTTATCCAATGGGGGATAGGGGGCCTCCGGTTGGTGGCTGCTCACAAGCAGGCCACAAGGTTGTGGGAGCAAAGCTCCTGGTGTTAGGCTCAGGGCAAAGTGGGATCAGAGTTAGCACCCAATGTGCACCCACAGCAGAACTGGGGTCGCCTGGTGCAGGGTGCTGTTTTGGCATCAGGTGCCCTGTTGTTTTCAATGGGAGTTGCCGGTTTTGAATTTTGGCTGCAGGCTCGGTCCAGGAAGACTGGTCCAGGAAGACTTCTGGGAAGAACCAACAGGTGGGCAGGTAAGTTGGAGGGCTCGGGGACGTGGTGAACCCCAGGTCCTCTTCTCCAGGGCGCAGGGAGGCTGGGATGCAGGGGTGTCTTTTGAGGTCGGATTTCACCTTACCGGGCCACTCGCGGTTGGAGGGGTCTCTGTGCAGAGGCTGCAGGCGATGTCGGGGAGTCCTGGAGGGGTCAACCCACGGTGGACTCGGACTCTGGAGCGCTGAGGGACCTCGCTGGGTCTGGTGGGCCACCCGGATTCGGCGTCCGGTGCAGTGGGGGTTCCAGGCGTTGGGTTTCTTTGCCCTCAGCAGGCTCAGAGTCTGTCTTAGGAATTTCTTTTGAACAGAGCTGCTGTTCACAGGAGATCCGGTCTTTGTTGAAGGCAGTCAGTCCTCCCTCCCAGGGGTTCTGGAGGTCGCTGGCTGCAGGAGAAGGCGACTTTTGGTGCAGGATCTCTGGAAACTGCAGACGGGCCCGTAAGGCTGGGGCCAAGTCAGTTCTTCTCTGCAGTCTCCTCTGCTGGACGCCTTCTTTCGTCCTTCTTCTTAGGTTGAGGGAATCTGTCTTCTTGGTTCAGGGCTACCCCCTAAATACTGTATTTAGGGGGCGTTTTAGGGGTCTCGAGGACAGTAGCCAATGGGCTACTGACCTTAGGGTGACTACACCCTTGCAGTTCTCACCCCACATGGGGGAGTGGGCACAATCCCTAATCCTGATTGGAGAGTGCCTGCCATCTGCAAGATGGCATGCACTGAAGAGTGGGATTCACCTCGCCTCCCCCATCTGAGGGGTGGGTTTGGCAGAGGTGGGCACGCCTTCTGGGCTGTGCTAATTTTTCTAGCCTGTCTTCCCGCCGAAAAGGAGGGGAGACAGGAAGGGGGCCTGCTCCTGATAGCTGGAGAGGCTGGGGGTCGTGTTACACAGGTGGCAAGACCTTTGAAGCTCCCCTGCCACAGATGGCTCTTCCTGACCTGGGGGAGGTGTTCACACCTCCACCCAGGAAAGGCTTTGTTTCTGGGCTCAGGGAGCTAAGGCTCCCACCCCAGGGGTCCAGAAACATATCTCGTGGTGGCAGGCCGGTGTTTACCAGTCAGGGAACCCACCAGAGGCTGGTCATTTTTCAGGGGGCATCTCTAAGATGCCCTCTGAGTGCATTGTATAATAAATCCCACACTAGGATCAGTTTGCTACCAAACTTCCCAGATTTCAGTAAAGCCATTATGTGCGGTGGAATTTGTAATGACATTATGGCTTTACTGCACTTACAATGTCTAAGAATGGGCTTAGACACTGTAGGGGTACAGTGCTCATGCAACTGTATCCTCACCAGTGGTATAGTGCACCCACCGAGAGGGGTGTCTTACCTATACCATAGGCAGTGGGTTGCAGGCATGGCACACAGGTATGTGGGCCATGTCGACTCTTCACTTTTCTCTGCACCAAAACACGCAGCCTGCAATGGCAGTGTGTGTGTTAAGGTACAGAACCTCTAAGGGTGGCACAATATGTGCTGCAGCCCTTAGAGGCCTTCCCTGATCACAGTACCCATGGTACCTTTCACAAGGGACTTACATGTGACCAGAGAGGTGCCAATTGTGGGTACAAAGGTACAGTTTTGGGAAAAAACACAGGCCCGGGGAACCTGATTGGCAGGGACCCAGGGCACATCAAGTCAAAGTGCACCAGTAGTCTGGCAAAAAGGGGGGGGGGTTACTGCAACAGAAACCCAGCTTCCTAGAACTCCTTACACACATCCACTGTAGCTGTGGGTGTGCAGGCATGGAGAGTCAAGGCATCTACAGTCTCTATGATGTTACATTCAAACCTGGTTGCGTATAGATTCTGGTGATAATGATTCTGCAGTCATTAAATCAAACTTCTGTAATACATTATATGCATTTAATTTATCAGGAAATTATTAAATGACTGAGTACTATTATGCAGAAAGGTCCATGGAATCAACTACTATCTGATATTGCAGTCACAAATCCAGAAACTCTTCCTCACTGCAACAAGACTGGTTTGATAGTCTTCACAGAACTAAAGAAGTTATATTGTAATAAAGAATAAAGGGAGGGAGTTTGTTCTACATGTTCGGTATGAGAACGGTCTTTCCCATTTTGTCAAAAAACAAAAAATGATTATAACTAAGATTTGGGCACAAACACGTAAACTGTTAAAAATGCACCAAACTTTCAAGAGTCCAATATAGTTACTAAATTTTTTCCAAGTCAGGCACAGAAAAAGACTTTTCAACAAAGTGCCAAAACAGTCTGCCAGTTCTTCAGAAAGCTACATATAAATGAATATAGAGATCATAGATAGATAGATCGATATATAGATAGATCAATATAGAGATGCACATTAAACTATTTGGCAGAGTATGACAATCCCATGACAATACTGCAATTAATGAAAAAAATCAGACATAAGTGGAATCATTGCAAAAGTTTTCATTGCACCTCATGTTGTAATTCATATACACGGTTACAGTTGTGGATTAATGACTGAAAGCTTTGTATAACAAGAAATTTCAATATTTTACCTGCTCTCATTTAATTCAAAGTGATTGACTAGGGTTTGTTACCCAGAATGAAACAATCATAACAATCCCTCAATTTATTTATCTTGAAGAAAAGAGAATGAGCAAGCTAGTAAAAGGGACAAGGGTCCACAAAGAACATGTAACACAGTTATTAATAAAATAACAAGAAAATCAAACTGGACTTTATGCAAGGTTTATTCTTCGCAAACGTACACCAGACAAAAAATATTGCAGCTATATGGAGACTTACCAATCTTCTCTGGGTTAAATGAAGCCACTACTAGCAGCAAAGGCCAGGCCTTCCAGTACAGAGTTGAGATTGCCAGGTTGGGAGGCTGGTACCTGAAATCGAGTTTACAGTCGCACGTTTACAAATGGGGGCTGTCCGATATCCAAAGTAAACTTTCTCATGGAACACATTTGAGATGTCAGTGGAGGGGGAGAGCATACAGCTTAGTATGCACAAAAGCCAATTATTAAAGCAGAAAACAATCTTGCCTCGCTTTACAAATCTTAAAAAATAATAAAATAAAAAACAAACATCATTATGGTTTCAATTGTGGCATGCCTGTGAGTCTGCCTCCTACAAGAACTAACCTGATATATTCAGCACAATAACCAAGTTCAAAACTCTGTAAATTTCAGGCTTGATTGTGTACTTGGAAAGTAGCCTTACATACTAAAAGAGATTACTTAGAATTAGTGACCCACTAAGTTTCACCATGTTCAGATAACTTCTGTACAAAACGTCTTGTGCTGTACAGAGATCTAAACATCAGCCCAAAGCCACATCAGTACAACCAGACAATGACCTCATAACATCAGCAACCAGTGCTTGTAAGTCTGCCTCTTAGAATTTTTGGACAATTTGGTTTACTAAAGAAATACTGTAAAGAAAAGTCTTCCAATTGTATTTGTAACATGACACGTCATGTTGCCAGACTGTTCACTGGAGTTACCACGAGTTCCTTGGCACCCTTCCTCTTTGCAAATCACAGGCAAAGTCATAATTATCGGTCTTGTTTCTCAAACCTTCTAACTTCACACATTCTTAAATTGTGTTGTCCAGGAAACAAATACAAACAAAGACATGCTTGATTCATGTTTAGTGATGAAGTGAAATAATAAGAAATTATTGCATGTTCATCCAGTGGTCTCAATCAAACTCCATCTCAAACTCATGACCAAATCAAGCAGTAAGATCAGACAAACGATTGCACTGCACTTGGGAGTACGTCATCCAGTCCACGGCACCCTCACCGGTTACGTATTCTTTCTGGACTCTACTTCAACCAACAATTAGTAGGACTGGAAGAGTTATATTTAATTTGATAATTGCCAACAACACTTGATCTGGGTTATTTGAAAATGTCATGAAACTGATTGTGGAATGCATATATCAAGACAGAGACATTAAAATGCCAACCATGAATTCTAAAGTCTTAATATATTTAAATGGTCGCTCTTACCAGACTCTTTCATGTTAAGTAACTGGCAGGAATTTAAGACAAATTCAAATCCTGAGACAAACACAGGGGCACATGACTGGGTGAGGAGACTGCAGACGCTCAGAGTGTGAAAATGGCAGAAATGCTTGGAGCTCATGTCTGCTGGAACATTTTGCTACCATTTTATCTTGATCAATTTGATAATCAAGATTAGAATTCCAGATGACTTAGTTTTAATTCAAACTCAAGTATATTAAAAGCGGAGACAGTCACTTTTGTAAGTGTGGTCTTTTCTAGGTGTGTGGAACCCAATACCTCCACAGACAAGTAGGCTTGCTGATTTTACTCTGTGACTTACCCTGGTGGCAACTGTATGTTTTCCGGATGGTGGTAGGTGCAAAGATTCAAAACTGCATCTAGCAGTTGAATTTTCTCCACCTTCAAGACACGCAGGTCTAAAAAATAAATAATAAAAGGAACAAAAAGTAGGTTACAAATATCCATCATGCAAGGCAATCTCACAGCATACAATTTGGCAACTACAACCTTCCGAAAATGCCAATAGTGTATGTCAAAGTTACAATCCTATCAATGTTGAAAATATGACTCGGAAAAGTGTAAGATGACTAACACTGGTGGGGTTCCATTGGAATATGAATATTTTACCATCTGATTGCACGGCTGCTGCTCGTTTCACCAGGTGGTCTGCCAGCTCCATGGCATCAGCAGGACCAAGAGGTAGGTCCCGTGAGAGACCAATCACCAGAATACGCATCAGTGTGTCTTCAAGGAGAGGAACTTCTGAACAAAGGCGAAGAAAGAAACTGGAAATGTAAAATTATCTGAGATTAGTGTGTGATAGAAATAAAGATATTTGCTTCCACACTGGTAAAACAGGATAGCTTTAAAACAACATACTAAAATCACTTATGTCAGTTTCACATAGAAAACAAGCATCCATGCCCATTAGAGAAAGAGGTTTTTACAGGGTTCAGTGAGATAGTCTCACATTTTCTTTCTAAGTTAACAATATTTGTCTTCCAGAATATCTGCACCATGGCAGCATAGTTCCAGCCCTGTCAGGCTTACTCAATACGGCTATGTAGTCTCATGTGCTTTGTGCTGCGGTCATCAGTTGCAGCCTATCAAAGAACTAGGTGTTTCACACGGTTTGGTTACAAAATATATTAACTATATGAAGGTTTAAACAGAACATGCCACTATGGCTGTATTACACATCCAGACATCTTAGAGGTAGCAGCAGTGGCAGTGTTACATAAAGGCATTTCATTACAATGGCAAAACGTTTATGTTGCCACAACAGGATTGTGAAGAGAGCTGCCCTGCACTGGAAGGAAGAAATGAGATGCTCACTACAGTATGAGAAGGAGTTATCCCTACCCTCAATTTTGCTGAGGAGGCTCAGCGTTTTGGTGCCTGTCACGAGGCATGAATGTCCTAAGCTCTATAGGTGAGTGTGCCTGGCATCAGGATTGAAGAAAAGGTACTGTTACCTTTCAGCCCAGTACTTCGTCTGTTCGGCTTGGGTCCAGTTTGTACTTTCTGAGGCAGGTGGTAAGGGTCTCCTGTTTCACTATTTGTGCTCTGATACTGCATAGTTTTGTTTTCCATTGTGAGGGTGTGTAACTGTGCACAGGGCACACAGGCTATGTTTTAGTTTACAACTGCACTAGGCATACATGAAAGCACAGCCTTGTTTTACTTACAAAACTGTGTACAAGAATGTGAGTTTCAAGTGGTGTGTGCACTCTCAACATATAATTTGGATTTGTGAAGCAGATGCACATGGTCAGCAGCAATCATCTCAGGGTTCTTGGTGCTCTGCACTGTTGTGCATGGTAGATGGCATTACCACCGGTTATCAGAGGTAGAGGTCTTAAACACACTATCAGCGGGCGGACATTCCCTCTTTCGTATTTCTGGTCTCATTCGCGAGAACAGAAAAGGACAGGTTGTGCTTTCCAAGCTTCACTTCAAGGGCACCTTGATGACTGGAGAATGACGAAGGACTTAGGCATGACTTCGAGCACTTTGGGTATAATGTTTTGTGGTACATGAGGTTTGTGTGGTAACAAAGAACAATGCATTGACATGTGGAGTACCTACTGCTGTATCTTGTCAGGAAGAGCTTACTTAAACTATCCATGAGGTGTAAAAGTAGATTTGACGTCTGTGCAGCTCAAACCCCAATACAAGCGATATTTAAATCACACTGAATTCCCGAAGGACAGAAGGCTCAACTGTGCCTTAGTGAAGACAATGCACTCATTTCCATGCCTTCACCACCTGCACCATATCTGGCTAGAAAACCCAATAAAAGGACCATTTTTTAAAAGCTATTAATTCCAAGAATAGGAAAAAACAGCATATCAGGCTTTCACCTTTGTGGGGACAGCTGTCTACCAGTCACATGCCTACAGGCAAATACTCACTTAGCACTTGAAACATCAATAACTATCTAGTTTGTCATCATGAAAAATCATTCCCAAACTAAATCTAGTCTGAAGTACTTGAAGTGCTTCCTTGCACTGTTTTTAATTGTTTCCCTGTGTTACCAGCAAAGCAGTAAAGTTTATATCCAGGTTTAAATCCACAAATGAGATGGCATTTTAAAACAAAGCAAACAAACCAAGAATTATTCAATGTGATGACTGTTCATCTATCTGGAAAACAAAAACAAGAAGCCAGAGTATAGATAAAGTGGCTTGGGCTACAGTAGAAATACACATTCAAATGACGTTCAGAATCAGAAGACAAGGAAGCTTGCTAATGCCTCTTCAAAGTAAAGTGAGTGAAATCATCCACCACTGAAGTGATCAATGTCTGATGACTCGCAGTTAACAAACTAATGTAAGTGCAATAGTCAATCGCAAATAATTCAACCAAGCACAGTGCTCTTACTTGCGGTCGCTCTCAGGAGGCCAGTTGTCCCATTTGTAGTATGTTTCTGGTTGCTCTGTAAATAATACTTTGTGAAGGCTGTGGAGAAAAATGTACAAGGGGCTCAGATTTGATTACAGGTTAAAGTGAATAACGAGCGGAATGAGTTACATGCAAACGTCAGGTGAAGTTGCTGAATGCTATGCACCATATTGTAAACATTCAGAAAATCAAACTAACCTATAGCCAGCATCTAGCAAAATACACACCAACTCAAAGACCTTCGTCAGGCTTGGCACAGGCACTAAGAACTGGACGTAGATAGTCTCACGACAGGGATCTTTCTTACAATAGTCTGTTTCTTTTGGGCAGGGTCCAATTACACTTAGGGGAATCTGGCATCGCTGCTGCGTTTTAAGCCCTTGCTCTAGTGTCATGAAAGACCAGACTAACTAACGCACACCAGAACCCTGCCATGAAAAAGAGTAATTTCAGTGACAAATGCAACAAAGTAAAAGAGGACATATGTGAAATGTGAATCTGGAACACCTTTATGGTGAATCTTCTAAACCAGAGGAGGAACAGTTTTGAAAAACCATATCTACCGTATCATTTCACAATATAGCAATTTGTGTCACTGAAGCACAATGAATCAAGTCAGGCACCATTTGCAATATCTTTAGAAATCTCTAAATTCTTCTTGACCATGAAACAAATGCCCCACTTAAAAAAATAAATCTGACAGTATACCAGAAAAGTACACTCTGGCATCAACATTAAGCAAAATGCTCTTTGCCGCTGAGTGGCAATTAGGAAAGACACCCAGCTCTTACAGCGCCAACACTTTGTGGCAAACACTTGATTAACTGGAAGTATGAACACAACTAAGGACTTAAACTATCAGAATGCATACATAGGACTAGTTCTCGTAGGCTATTGTGTTCCCCTCCCCACTGTTTACATTTCCTAAAGGATGTTGGGTTGATAAACCCTGGGGATGCACCTGAGATCTTGAAGTGATACAGAACCAGATTTACTGAAAGGAGCTTGTCAAGTACCCCCAAAGTAAAGTATTGTTCCTTACTGATGACTGACAATTAGAATAAAAAGTGTGTCCAAGAATATACAGCCCTTTTTCTGCCAACACTGGAGAACATATACTTGCTTAATTGAATGACCACCATTATGGTTTATGTCAGAATGCATAGTGAGGACTGGCACACACAGGCAGGTTGACCACTCCCTCAGTGTTTATATTTTATTAGTCTGTGTTGGGTCCACCTACATGAACACATTAAAACTTGCACCATTCGTATTACATCCCATTTGCTTTGTACGCCGCTGTGACTTGGTCTGCGTAAAATATGAATAATTCACACTAGCCCTTGATCTCTGAAGTGAATAAGTGATGTAAGTGTGTAGGAAGCTGGCTCTGTATATCCTATACCAAAGTGAGGTATAGTGTGCACAGAGTCCAGTGGAACCCCAAAGGTAGGCGGAGGTAAAGTTAGATAGCACCTTACTCTCTATTTGTGGTAGTGTGGTCGAGCAGTAAGGCTTTATCAGAGGACAGTGTTAAGCATTTGTTGTACACACTCAGTCAGCAAATGAATTCACACACTCAAAGCCTGAACTTCAGACCAATTGTTTTTGTATAAAAATATTCTTTTAGTTATTTTATTTCCTAGAACCAAGCAAGCCTGGCACAGGTAAGTGATAAGTACTTTGCAGTAAATATACAATTGAAATACAGTATGGATTGAAATGGTATATGCACTTTGATTGAGTTGAGTACAGTAGTGTTACTGATAATGCAATGCTTTTCAGAATACAGTACATATACTTTGTATAGGATTTTTAGTAAAATTACAGGTAAGTTACTTTTGAGGTTAGTTAGTACAACTTTAAAGAATTTCTTTCGGTTTTCCAACTCCATATTTAGAAACTTTTCATAGAAAAACAGTCAATGTTATCCTATGGAGGAAAATAGTGTTATCGGTTTAAAGGTAAGTACTTTGTTGTGGGAGTTGGTGTTCTGGGGTTAGACTGAGGGGTCCCCCAGGGTCAAGGATGCACTCTTGTTACACCCTCAGCGGCACTAGGGCAGCCGGGTGCAGAGTGCTGAGGCCCAATGTTATCCAATGGGGGATAGGGGGCCTCCGGTTGGTGGCTGCTGACGAGCAGGCCACTGGGTTGTGGGAGCAAAGCTCCTGGACTTAAGCTCAGGGCAAATGGGGGTTTAGGCCAGCACAAAAGTTGCACCCTCAGCGGCACTGGGACGGCCGGGTGCAGAGTGCTGTTTTGGCGTCGGAAGCCCTGTAGCTTTCAATGGGGAGTCTCCGGTTTGCAAAAGCACTGCAGGCTCGGGGACAATAGTCTTCTGGGTGCGACCACCACTTGGAGAGGTAAGTTGGGATCTTGGGGGTTGGTTAGGCACCGTCGGTTGGGCCACCCAAGGCCGTGGGGCGTCAGGACCAGGGGTGCCTTTTAGGGTCGGATCTTCTTACTAGCTCCTGGTCGCGGTTGGGGGGACCTTCCGGTTTGAGGCTGTAGGCATCGGCTGGGGGCCTGAGGCAGGTCAGGGGTTGCCGGATCTCGGGTCAGGATCGCCGGGGGACCTCCTCGTGGTGTTTGCCCACTCGAACTTGGGCCGTGGGCGGCGGGTGCAGAGTGGTGCGGATTCGCGGTTTCCGGCCGGGGCCAGAGACTGTTGATGAACAAATCCCGTGTTCACGGGAGACACAGTCTTTGTGGTTGAAAGCAGGCAGGTCCTCCGGGGTTTTCGAGGTTGCTGGCTGCAGGACACACCGGGATTTCACAGGAGCAGGTTCGAGGTGGAGACAGGCAGGTAGGGCTGGGGCCAAGTCAGTGGGAGTCTTCCTCTTGTTAGCTTCGGCACGGCTGTTCGGTCCTTCTTCTTTTCTTGTAGTTGGTTCTTGTCTGAGGAAGCAAGGTTCAGGGGTGCCCCTAAATACTAGATTTAGGGGTGTTACAGGTAGGTAAAAAGGTTGGGACCAATGGGTCCCTTTCCTGGTGTGGGTACACCTCCTATTATGCCACCCTCCAGTGGGAGGGGGCATAAGCTTTTCCCTGGTTGGCTGAGTTCCCCCATCTGCGAGATGGAGTGTGCAGAGGTGGGCACACCTCTCTTCCTCACTTGTTTTTCCCGCCGGTTCTCCAGCCCAAAGTGGGGGTCAGAACCAGTGGGGACCAGTTGCTGAAAGCAGCAAGTGGCCTGGGGAAGCTCACAAAGGCAGCAAGCCTTTGAAGCTTCCCCTTTGTGGACCCTGCCCATCCTGGGGGAGGAGGCTTGGCACCTCGTCCCAGGATGTGCATTGTTTCAGGCCCCGAGAGCAGCAGGCTCTCGACCCAGGGGTCCAGAAACATGTCTGGTGGTGGCAGCTGAAAGCAGCCACTCAGCCTGGACACTAGTGGTAGGTCGTTTTTCAGGGGGCATCTCTAAGATGCCCTCTGTGTGCATTTTCATTAAATCCCACACTGGCATCAGTGTGGGTTTAATGTGCTGAGAAGTTTGATACCAAACTTCTCAGTTTTCAGTGTAGCCATTATGGTGCTGTGGAGTTCGTAATGACAAACTCCCAGCACCATATACTCTTAATGGCAGCACTGCACTTACAATGTCTAAGAATGGACTTGGACACTGTAGGGGTACAGGGCTCATGCACCTGTACCCTCACCACTGGTATAGTGCACCCAGCTAGAGGGGTGACTGATCTATGCCAGGGCAGTGGGTTGCAGGCATGGCACACAGGGACTCTTCACTTTGTTCTGCACCAAAAAACGCAGCTTGTAAAGGCAGTGTGTGAGTGTGAAGGTACAGGATCTCTAAGGGTGGCACAATAAGTGCTGCAGACCTTGGTGGCCTTCTCTGGTCACAGTGCCATGGGTACCTGTGGTACCATTTACCAGGGGCTGAATTGTGGCCAGAGATGCCAATTGGGTTTAGGCTTCAATGCAGTTTTAGGGAAAGAACATAGGCCCTGGGTACCTGGTTAGCAGGAGCCCAGGGCACACTCAAAGCACATCAGCAATTCAGCAAAAATTGGGGGCAACTATGCAGAAAGAGGGCACTTTCTCACAAAGTGGCACTTTATAAATGCAAACTAAGATAACATAACAATACTTTGTTCACATTTGGAACAGCAACAACACAACGTAAGCTAAAACAGGACCAAAAATTTGAAAGTTGGATCACAGCAAGAAGAACGTGAAGCAGAGCATAAGTAAGTGAATAAGCTAAGTCCGCAGTGATCAAGCCTGAGCTGCAACATAAGCGACCGCCAAGAAAGAAGAGCTAAAATAAAGTGAATCAAGCAATCTGAAAAGAGGAGCACTGATCGAATGCACAAAGCAAGTGTAGGAAAGAGGGAACATAGCAAGGCTGGTAGAAATGAGAGCACAAAGCACACATTATAAAGAAAAAGGGGACATAAAAGTGACAGCAAAGGAGGAGCAAAATATTTCTAAGTTATCATTTCTAAATTATAATGGATTGTATGAAGCAATGAACTGCTTTTCTGTATTTCACCTGCATTAAAGACACTGTCAGTATGTCTTACCCATTATCACTTATACTTGGGCTAGAGGGTGGAGATACCTGTTATACCTAAACATGCATAAGCAATTAACTAGTTGTTAAAGGAGGATCATCTCTTCATTGAGGTGAGGGCCTTACCAGTGCACAAACTCCTTGGGGGGCAGTTTGCTGATGGATGGCACAACGGTGTGCAGCCACCACACAGCATCTCGCTGAATTGTAGCTATCTGGTTCTGGAACGAGCGCAAAACCTCCAAATCTGAAATTAAGGAAAACAGATTTGCTTAACATCTTACAACAATTTTCACTGGATGGAGGGTGGTGTGGGTACATTGCACTGTGCCTATTCAGAAGTGCTTTTCTAATAATGTACTCACCTTAATTCATGCATTCTTGGGGTGGTCGTCATCTGCCTCACAAGGCTTAAATCACCAGAATCCTGATAATAGTGGGATAAATGCTGCTGCTTGAAGCCATCAACAGCCAGTTTTTGTTGCTGCTTATTAAGGTAATCCCTCTCACCTCAGACTGACCAACTGGCAGGCATCCTGCACTATTAATTCCCTGGGTATGGCCCTTTCGTTTTGTAAGATTCCTTTCCCTTTAGGAACTGTGACCATTTGCACATCATTCCTCAACTGAAGCAGCAACAGAAGTATTCATGAGGCCACACCCACTGCAGCAGAATCCTAGGCCACAACAGTCGACCCTGTCTGAAGGAAGCTCCAGCGGGCTTCTTTCTCTTGAAGCAATGAAAAAGTGAGAAGTGCTCACTAACTGTCAGACGTTGCCACCACTTTAAATGGTGAGCCGCTCCTCAACATTACATGAAATACTCCAAAAGAGGTCAACGAAATAAATACAGAGTTATTCTGCAGAGGCGATCTTGGGTTTTACGGGATGTCTTCACCCTCAGGTTTCAGAGGCTTCATTGAAATAGTCGGCACTTATCCAATGGAGGTTGCCCTAGTGAGAGGCACATATCATAGACAGACTGAAAAAACAAATGAATTATACCATGGCTATCCGGTTTTAGGTTTAAACCTATAATGACTGATAAAACCCCACCAAAAGGGAAATAGCCCTCACCAGTGTAAACATATAAACTCTGAAAAAACAACCGCAAACTAAATGCCATTCAAAGAAAGGAAAAGGAGTGTGAAAGTCATTTTTATTTCTTCCTGAAGGGGCCTATACAATGTAACTTTGTTATACAAGGGAGCATCAAGAAAGACTGGGCTAACTTTATTCTGCTTCAGTTTTGCTGTTTAGGGATGTCACTAAAATATTGTTTCTTCTTACTTTTGATTTTTTCAGCTTTGTGGTCTTTGGTCTTACGATGCAGGGTTTAGAAGCATATTTTAGGTCTTATTTAATTATTTTATAAACTGTAAAGAATCAGGAAGTATAAAAATCATATTTTATATTTTGGCTGCGTTTGATTCTTTCACCGATAGGTAAAATGGCTGGTTTCAGAAGAATCTTTACCAATATGTACCATCACATTTACCCACAGACCGAGAATGGATGAAACCCTTTGATACATCAGTTCCCTTTTATAGCGAGTCGGTATTGATAGGAGGTGAATTGCCAAACACCCCAGGCATTAAACATTCAATTCAAGGAGTAGTGACAGGTATATGTGAAAAGAGTGATTTCACCAAGCATCTGGGATAGTGGTGAAAACATGACACCAGACTTTTGGAAAACATGGAACGCAGTATCACTTGGAATGCTTCTGCAAAAAGTTCTTACTAAGTTTAACAAAGATTGGAGTTATATTATTTGTATTTGCAGTGATTCAGCTACGTATACGAAAATGTTGTGTGATGAACTATAGTGCTCTCTGCAAGAGATCCTTGCCACTTGCTAGATGGTATGCTGAAAGCATCTTTACAATCTTCAGAGTTAATGAAGAATGCTATTGACTTTGTAGACCATTCTGGTCATCCCAACTGTATCGTGAATGCTATATTAGCCATTTGCAACCGTTTACAGAATTGTTGCTTAGTGATGATGCCAAAAGCAACGTGAGGATCTTCAGTCGCATATTGATAGTGATGTGAAAAAAGTACACTCTACTGCATTCTTAGATTTGTGCTGGAAAACATGACTGCTGTAGTGAACATAATCAAAAACCTAGAGTCTGAAAACACCCTGGTCTACTAAGTGTGCAGCGCAATTGGTGTAGATGTGAAACATCTTCTTGAGAGTAGGCTGGGCAACACTTTTAGTGACTTTGGCACTGCAACATGTTCAATGTTAGAATGCTCGTCACTTGGTAAGAAAAGAAATTTTGTATTTTTTAATAATCTTTATTAATTTTCAACAGGTTATACAAGTGAACATCAATAATAGCTATGTGTATAGTATTACAATGTCAATTACAAAAGCAGCATTTGGTGGGGTGCCAAGCAGAAGCGTATGCTGTAATCTATAAACTGTAATAACCTTTTATGCCGTCATCACTAGAATTACTATACATTGCTAATAAACTGCCATCTGTTCGGAGTTATTCGATCTTGTCTATCTTACGTTTATGGTTTAAGTCTGGTCATGTGTGGACAGGAATGAGCAGTTACATGCAATCGTATTTGGCGCTGGGGGGAGGGGTGGGAGGGACCCCGTGACCCGCCTAATCAGGTACATAATACAATCCTGCCCGTTGCTGGGCACAGGTGTGCTGTCAATAAGAGTTTACTTTATGCACATTTATGTTGCATCATGATGTGATGGAAGCGCAAGGGTAAGGGTGCGCTTCACGTTGTAGCTGAGTCCGTCTTGCTCAATTTAGCTTCTATGACCGTCAGGTATTCCCGCCATTGAACAGGATTAACCCGTGGAGGTTTACGTGATGTATTGGCCATTTGATTCGTCTGCTCTGCCACAAGCGCTCTACGGAGGTCTCAAAGCCATGATTGTAGGCTGGGGCCTGACTACGATTTCCAAACCATAGCTATTCTGTGTTTTGCTAGTCCCAGTGCCAGGTCTAGAAATGTAATGAAATTCTTACGCGAGGCATTACACTTTGTAATGGCAAGCAAAAAATGCGGACCCTGAGCTATTATCAAAGAGCCCGCTGCCTCCGTCAATGTCCTAGCCACCTCATTCCAGTATAACTGGAGACGTGGGCAGGTCCAGACCATGTGGGGGAACGTTGCGTTCGGGGCTAGGCACCTGGGGCAAGTGTCAGTGGAAGCAGGTCACATGCGTGCCAGCCTATGAGGTGTTAAATATGTGTGATGGAGATAGTTAAATTGCGTGTATTTCAGCCTGGCATTTGTGGATATGATCTTGGGATAACTTATGCATTGTGTCCATTGCTTATCAGTAATATTGGTCGACAGGTTAGACTTCCAGTACTCGTGCAGTGGTGCCAATAAGGGCGTAGAGTTGGGTCTAAGAGAATTGTAAAGTGCAGTAACAGTGTGCTTGCCCCGTCCGTGTGTTAGTAGAGTTTGTAATGGCTGAGATATAGTGGGCTCAGAGCGAGTGCTACCCCATACCTGGAGGAATAGTTGATATAGTAATGCATAAAACAGGAATGACCCCTGTGGTACCCCATAATCATCCATCAAACCCGCAAAATCTTGTAGTTGCGAGTCTGTAAGTAGGTGTTTCCAAGTGTCCAGCCCCACCGCAATCCATGCCACGACCTCTGGGGGCCCGTGGCAGGTAAAAGAACCTGGAAGAACTTCAAGTGACAAGTCGGGGGCGTACGGTGCGGGTTGGGTCTTAGGTAATACATATTTTAGCCAGCTACGTCTAGCTGCTAACGTTAGGATATTGCCCTGTTTCCTCTGCAGCATGGTGGTAGATCCTGATAGCCATTTAATCAAGGCTGTCTGCCATAATATCACGGCCCATGGGGCCAATTCGGTGTGGTTACTGTTCGCAAGCCACCTCATGGGCCATTGCAGTTGCGCTACAGCATAGTAGTGTTCGTAATTCGGCGCCCTCAAACCTCCCTCAGATAATGGTAGATACAGTTTACAGAGTGCCACTTTAGATCTGGAGCCCCCCCAAATCAGAGAGACAAGGAGTGACTCGAGGTCCTTGAAAAACGTGTGCGGTAGTCTATGGGGGAGAGTAGAAAAGAAGTATAAAAATCGGGGGAGTAGAAGCATTTTGGAGATGGCTACCCGCCCCATGGGGGATAAGGGTAGACTCAACCAGAACGGAAGGGCTGCGCGGGCGCTAGTAATTGCTCTGCCTAAGTTGCCGTCTATCAAATCAGCCTGGGAATGATAAATTTGAACTCCCAAGTATCGAAAGGTATTGAATGCCCATTCCAGTGGCGTACGGGGCAGAGTATGTCTCTGGTCCATCGATAGTGGTTTCATTGGGAACACCGCTGATTTGGGCCAATTAACCCGTAGACCCGAGACCCGAGCATGTTCATCCAGCAGCTCCATTAGTTCTCGTAAAACTGTAATCTGGCCACGTAAATAAATTAACGCATCATCTGCTTAGAGAGAGACTATATGCCATTGGTTATCCGCCCGTATGCCCGAGTCAAGCACCTGCTGACGCAGCCTACATGCCAGCTTTTCCACAGCCAACGCGAACAATATGGGCGAAAGAGGGCAGCCCGGTCTTGTTCCGCATTCTTTTGCCAACGACGGAGAGATAGTACGACCAGTTTTAACCCTGGCCCGCGGCTTTGTGTATAATATTCTCACCCACCTCAGAAACTTAGGGCCCATACCATACCCCGTCAGCACAGCTAATAAGTATTGCAAACCTAAGGTGTTGAACGCCTTTTCAATGTCTAAGGCAGCTAATGCAAGGTGTGTCAGTTTCTGTGCGTGCCCATTCCAATAAGAGACGGCGGAGGTTTAGACCAGTATTTCTCCCTGGGATGAAGCCATTTTGGTCCTCATGCACCAGTATGTGTACCGCATCCAGTAGTCTATTGGCTAGTATCTTACCTAAAATTTTGTAGTCGGAGTTCAACAGTGACAAAGGGCGGTACAAGCCCATTTGGAGTGGGTCTCTGCCTGGTTTAGGTAGCACAACCAGTGTCGCCTCACGCAGGGAGGGTGGGAGTTGGCCCCTTTCAAATGCCTCATCATACATGGTGGAAAGCCGGGAAATGAGTTGCTCAGAATAAGTTGAATAGAATTCCGATGGCCACCCGTCTGTCCCCGGGGTCTTACCTGTGGCTAATTGTTTAATGGATTCGGAGAGCTCATCTGCGGAGATGAGGTCCTCGAGTAGAGCGTATTGGGTTTGCGTTACTTGCGGGAGCTGGACATGGGATAGAAACTGCTGGATCAGAAAGGGGTCACCAGTATCGGGAGCTTTGTACAAAGAGGTATAGTAACTGTGGAAGGAATCATTAATCGCCTCCTGGGTATTTATCAAGCGGCCTTCGATAGTGTAAATCGCCGAGATGGGAGGTTGTGAGGTGTCAGTCTTTAACAACCATGCTAGCATTTTGCCTGCTTTGTCACCTTCGGTGTGCCGTTGGGCCAGGTATGGCTTATAGTCCAACGCACAAAGACTGTTCAGTGTCTCCCTGTATGCTAGTCGAGCCTCAGCTAGTAAGGGAATGATACGTGGGTCTGTGGGAGAGAGTCGTTTGCAGCGTTGCACTTCTGACTCACGTTGTTGAAGCTCCTTCGTGAGTGTCATGCAAGATCCATAAGCTGTTTTAATGGCGTGTCCACGGAGAACAGACTTAAATGCGTCCCATTCTACTCCCACATTAGAGGCCGAGCCTGCGTTTGTCTGGAAATATGAGGTGATGATTCGGGATAGGGAGGTGCGAAACACTGTCATTAAGTGCAGCAAGGGGGAGACGCCAGGTCAGGATCCTAGCCCTTTGTGTTCCACACGAGAGACCTGCAGTTGCAGCGGACTGTGGTCCGAAATCCTGCGGGCCAAGTATTCTGCATGTGTTACCCAAGGCAAAAACGGTAAGCAAAGAAATGTTGAGGAGCAATTCAGGAAATTTATTTTACAATGCATGAGAAATGGCTTGCAATGATGGATAGAAATGTCCCTTCACCAACCATGGCATTTGAAGTCAATGAAGCTTCCCTGTGGTACTCGGCACAAGTTTGAGATCCCTTCCGTAAAGGGGAATTTTCTATGGACTTTGAAAAGTGCTGCTTCATTTTGACCACTTCAATAACTCTGAGGGCATATGCGCCCAGTCCAACGCATATGTTGCAGAACCTGCCCAGAGAATCGCAATCTTCAGGTGCATTAGTATTGGCATGGAAAGCTATGTCAGTGGCCAGAGTTAGCAAATTGTGTACTAGCTGTTTTGGCATTGACCGTCTCAAGTGCCAATGCCGAGGGCATTTTCACAGATAAAAGTTTACATGGGAAGGAAAGAGTGAGCGCACATGACCAAAGACTCATTGAAGAATTATTTTATGGTGTACTACAGTAAGTTTGATTTGGAAAAAATGTATTTGGACCTCAAATATACTGTACGTACACTATCTATAAACCATGCTATATCAGTGCAGAGCAAGCAATAATAAAAGCAAAATGTTCCATAAACACCAGAAAAACACTTTCTGTTGTTTTTAATGGCACGAAAATGTGTAAACACTGGTAACCACTGTTTTTTTAAGGTTTTGACATCACTGGAAAACACTGGGGGAAAAAAACACCAGAAATTACCAAAAATAGAAACTGAAAACAGGAAAGCAATTAAGAGGACATTCAAACCAGAATGTCAAGACTAAAGTAGGAAATATGGTTAAATATCCAACAGAAGGGGAGCCTGACAGCAATATGGCAAGCCTTGGGTGAGGCTCTGCCAGACGAAAACAAAATCTGGCATCAATACTGCTCCCACCAAGCCAATTGGCACCTTAAAAGTGGTGTGTTGGCCTCTTACTTTCCCCAGGAAAGGAGACATAGGCCTCTCCCTCTCTTCACTTCCATATTTGCAGAGTATGGCGCTGACGGCAAAATGGGTCTGCGCTGCAACTGGTCACTGCTGGAGAACTTGGCCTTCAGTCGGCATTGACCTGGCACATTCAACTTACTGCCTGAAGCAGCCGACATAAGTTCACAGAAGCAGCAGGTTGGTGTGCCCAGGAGCAGCTGGGGAAGATTGGCCTGAAAGTCAAGCAAGGACTATAGCCTTCACCCATGGCAGGAGCAGTCGTTGTGAGGAAGCAAGGAAACGTTTTGCCGCTCTTGGGCCCTGCTGTGGGAGTCAGATCCCTGGTGGAGAGGGTTGCGAAGACACTCTGCCTCCACTCCGTGGGCTGCGCTGTTAGATACGATGGACTGCCTGAGCGGGTGGCTCAGCTCAGGGAGGAGGCCAGCAGTTGATGGGCTCTGCCCGGAAAAGTCTGGCTATAGCGTTCTCTGCCTGCCTACTGAGTGAAGGGCCAGCTTGAGATTGGGAGCCTTGAAGAAGGAGTGCCGGACCTGCTATTGAGGTCCTCTCTTGGGCCACGGGAAGTACTTACCAAACTTTCTCCGCTCCACCCCACCTTGGAAGGTGGCGTAAAATTGTGGGGGCCCCTCAAAAAATCCTGATCTGTGGCGTTGCCCTGTGACCCTAGCCAGGGGACCAATCTGTCTCCTTTCTGCACCAATGCCACCATCTGGAGGCTCAAGAGATAAACAGAAGCATCCCTATATACAATCACCGCTCTAAATGTGTATTTGGAGACACCGCCAAAGCTGTTGATCCACAGAGTATCATTATAAAGGAGTGGGACAACCAGCGCAGTTGAGATTACATGAGGGCCTGAGTACTAGGGTGGTGCGCATCGCCCCTCCCCGCACCCCTGATCGACCTGGGTTCTTTGATCCCACCACCAACTATATGTGCAAGCCCATATTGTTCGAAAGCCCGGCTGTCTGCTCATGCCTCCCATGCTGTTCAGCTGAGGGCTGACCATTGCTGCTAGCCTCCAGAGTTTTACTGATAAGTCCAATACACGCAGGATAGAAAGGGAGGTCTGCCCAGTACCCCAGACTCTACCTTTGCCCCTGGTGAAGGGCAAATAGGATCACAAACAATCTAATTTAACATATGAGCAAAAATGTACAAGATCTTCAAATGATGAGCTGGGACATGTCTTGGCCCTTGGGGAGACGCCAGCAAAGCCTGCCTTGGATCAGGACTTTCGTAGAATATTAATCAAGATTAAACAAAGTCTTGCCAAGATTGACTCCAAGACTGACATGCTTACGAACAGAATGGATCGTATGAAGGAACAAACAAACAAACATGACGACCGACTAGATCAGCTTAACTTCGGTTATTTGAAGTGGAGGTTGACACCACCTCTCATCATTAACAGCTGTTGCAGATGTAAAAAGATCTCCAGATCAACGAAGACAAAAATGAAGCCTTCGAGGTTCGGTCTAGAAGGAATAACACCCACATCATTTGCCTCCCTTAATGCACACACATGGAGCATATGGAGACGTTTGTACAATCCATACTGCTGACCCCGTTTACCAGGGAGGCCTTCACTACGATGTTCTCTGTAGAGCGTGCACATCATTCACTGGGTCTGCCTGGAGTCCCTGCCTGCCCTATTCTCGCCAGTCTGTTAAACTTTCAGGATTGTGACACTATCCTCCGGCTGGCGAGTGAACAGCTGGACCTCCAGTTCCAGGACAATCAATCATATATTAATCTACCAAAATTTCACAGTTGCAGTCCAGGCCATGCAAGGGAATTTTTCCCAGCCAAGTGTGCCCTAATGAAAGCGGGCATACCATATGCGCTTATGTACCCTGATAGACTTCACATCACTCTTAGCGGGAAGCAGCACAAATTCACAGATCCGAAGTTAGCACTTCAGTTCGGCCATCTACAAGCCCCTCGTCCCTCCTCGATATAAAGATGACTGCGAAGGAAGCCCCTCTGGCCCCCTATGTGATGCCGAGTGATGAGAAATCTTGCATTAGGGCCCCCCGGCTTGAGGACCCATAATTTGAATTGACAGTTCAATTAGACTCACTGTCATTGACCAGCACTCCAGATCAATCATCTTTTTATGTGAATTAAACCATTTGGTGCCGAAATTTGCCCTTCGCTTCGGCCACCCATCTCCTCACAGAGACAGGTTGTTTACCCGGCTATCTTGCTACCACTGGTATGTATCCTCTTACTCCTGGATATGTTGACACTACCCCATTGGCAGGTTCCTGCATTCTTATTGACTGCTTATCAAAGTCATACGTGGTTGGGGGAATGGGTGGAATAACACTCTATGGCAAGTTGGGGAAGCAACAGTGGGTGCAGGGTAGGAATGTTGTGTATTAATGTATGCGATTTCTTGTGATGACATCATAGGACTTGTATTACCATACAACACAGGGGCTCTGGCCCACTGAGCCACAGAAGCAAATCTTGAGCAGGAGATCACAACCATCCCCTTGACAACCCTAGATAAGCTTTTCAGCTGCCTCCAGCTAGAAGTCATTTTCTAGATTTATTTATTGGAATATACAGGGCCTCAAATACCCTCACAAAACTCGCAACTTTTTTGCATATTAAAATCATCACAAAATAGATAGGTCCTCTCCAGGAGATTCACCTCGCTGACTACACATTTCAGAGTGCAAGCGACTTGGATGGCAGAGGCCATCTGGCACTTTACTCTGCCTAATCTATGAGTGTTACTCTAGTTATTAAAAAAGGCACCCGTTGGCATACCTTGCAGGTTGATTGTGAACGAGCAGAGCACTAGGTCATTCTGCAAGGTATTCTCCTAGGTAATACTACAACCACATGACACTCCAGGCTTCTTCCTTAAACTAAGGCAGAAAGCCATAGTGTTGTGTCCGAAGAAGATTTTCACGAGTGGTGATTTTAACCTAAGACTAGATGCCTCACTCAACCAACCAAACCACAGCAGCTGTTCCCATCCATTAGCAGACCGGCAATTGCACATGATCACGACAGATGGTGACCTGATAGATGTTTGGCGTACTCGGGATGCAACAACCTAAGAGGGCACGGGCAATACCTCCTCCGACAACACTTGGTCCAGGATAGACTACAGGCTTGTCGCCAGGGATGTCAGTGTCTGGACGACACAGATAGAACACTTTCTCAGAAACCTCTTGGACCATGCTCTGATGCTCCTCCAGCTTGCTTTCCGGGATTGCACAGGTGCACCTTCTCCTGGCACCTACCACCTCATGTTCTTGAGGACTTGGTGCTCAGAGACCAGATTCGATCGTGAATCCAGGAATATTCTCTAAATAATTCTGAATCAGTGCCTTCGGATGGGTAGCTCTGGGAAGCCTTCAAAGTTGTTATATGGGATGCTTCTATTTCAAAACAATCTGGTATACTTTAAATAAGTAAGCAAACTGAAAACCTTGAGGCACATCACTGCACTCTTGAGACCAGATGCTACTTCACTAGGGACTCCCAATTACTGCTGAAATTAGTCAAAAACTTGCAGAGTACAACGAGAAACACGCAGTATGGAAACAACAGTCTCGAGAAACAGGGAAGGGGACAGGGATGGCAGGATGCTTGTGTGGATGTTGCGGAAACCCTGGGCCAATAGTTGCATCACTGAACTGATAGGAGACAATTATATATCATATTATAACACTGGTGATATACTTCGCCTCGTCAATTGTTACTAAGCTGACCTTTACAGCTTCGCCTGAGGATATACTTGCATTTATGATTCAATCAGACTTCTGTTACTGGAAGATACCCACAGGCAATACTTTGATGTCCCTTTTTCCCTTGAAAACTTTATAAAAGTCCTCTGTGGCTGGGGGGCGTGGCCTGGCCTGGCCAAGGACCATGATGGCCGCTGGAGCCTAAAGCTCTGAAGGCACCACCGACATTCACAGGCCCGCAAATGCTGCACTGCTCCTAAACACCTTTCACGGTGCTGAAGCGATGAGCTGGATCCTCCGGGCAGACGGTGGTGAGAGACGGGGACGCTGAAAAACTGGGAGAAGGAGTGGCGCGGCTGACGGCGGTTGTGGCCTGACGCAATCCTCAGGGGCCGCGGTTGAGCCGGAGGGTGGGGCCGTGACCGTGACTGCCGGCAACGCTAAACTCGAGGCCCTCTGACGCTCGGACCTGCGGCGAGCTAAATTATGATCTCCGCCCCAGGGACCACATAGGCCGGTACCTGGCAACTGCAATCTTCAACCTCCGGTAAGTCGGGCGGCACTCTTGCGTTGCGGCCTGCCCCATTATCCAGCGGAAGGTGGCGGCGATATACCATAGCCAGCGCGAAGGGGCTGCAGCAATAGAGGGTTGCCCCGCGATGCGGTTGGCCTTTCTTCCAGCATGGTGCGACACCATGAGGGCCACGGCTGCATGCTGTAATGCGACTGACATTTGAAAACACTGAGAGCACACCTTGATGCTAGATCCTGCAGCGGGGGCGGTGGGTAGCAACAAGCAGTGCAAGTGGCATTTGTGCTCTGTGAACATTTTCATGCCTGCGCACCCCCCCAGTGGCATACCTTGTGCACGTGGTGAAACGCCATAACAGTGTGGCTGCAAGCTGCGGGACATAACGCGGTCGCAAACAGTGCAGTAATTGCCAAGCACCTGCAAACCGTGTGTAGCCCCATCCCCATTGGGCCTGCATTGAGCGCTGACGCTACTCCCCGGGGCTAATCGGGATCTGTGGTCACAGCTGTGGTAACCAGATTGCGTGGCTGTTAAAATGGGGCGCTCAGAACGCGCCAGCGCCCATTGTCGTTTGATGCTGCCAAGACCCCTCGGCGAGGAGCGGATTAACCGGCTGGAGGTTAAGACACGAGCACAGCGGGCGCCGACATGACGGCTATGGGCACTGAGACGATACTGGCAGAGCTCAGGCCGGGATTCAGTGCAGTGGATACCCGCCTTGACAAAATAGCGTCCAACTTGGAGACTATGCACCAGCATCTCGACCAACACGAAGAACGTCTCATCACTGTTGAGCAATGCATCTCTGACATGGAGGATGTGGGCTCTTCAAACATCAAACGCCTTGACAAGCTGGAGAGGCAACTCAAACAAGTCGCGTCAAAGGCTGAAGACCTAGAGGCGAGATCGCGCAGGAATAATTTGCGCATAAGGGAGGTCTCGGAAATCACCAACACAGGGCGTATGAGCATGTATGTGGAGCGCCTCCTCATTGACTTATTTCGGAAAAGAGGCCTTTTCTGCCACATTTGCCATAGAGAGAGCACATAGAACCCTAGGACCAAAACCAGTGCCTGGTGCCCCGTCTCGATGATCATAGCCAAATTGCTCAACTATCAAGACCGGGATACAGCGCTGCGTCTTGCCCGGGAAAAAGGCTCCCTGCAGCAACAAGACATGACATTGGCCCTGTATCCAGACTACACCCCAAAGGTGCAGGAGGAGGGACGCAAATTCGCGGATGTCAAGAAACCCCTCAGCAAAGTCAATGTAAATTATTCAATGTTATACCACGCGAAGCTGCGCATACAATACAACGGTAAGGTCACTGTCTTCTAAACAGTGGAAGAGGCTGTCCAGTTCTGTACACAGCACCGTACAGATCTAGCAGTCTTAGGCATAACGGCTAGGAACTCTCCTCCATCTCCTCTGCCACCCAAATAACACTGTTCTGCAACTGGCGACCACAGGGTTCAATTGTTTCTCTCTGTACTTCCTGGGCGAACTGACGCACCTGATGCCTGGCTCTTTCGTCTACTCCATGGCCCGGCGGGGATGTGTCAGCATTCGGCACCATAGGGATTTGACTGTAAATTTGAATTGTTACTGACATTGAATGCTGCAGAATCGCAGAGGTCACTCTTGCTGATTATCAGTTGGGCCGGTGACACAGGATGCATAACCATGCCAATAGGTGGTAGCCCTTGTGCATTGTTTACCCCCAATGATGAATCCTACAAATTATTCTTGTTTGTTGATTGGGGGTTATATTTTGGGATTCTCCGGTAGCCTCTGTTATACTACCGGAAGGGAGAGGAATGGAAATATGGGTTGTTGCATTGTATGCTTATTATCTCTTTGTTATCTTCTTTTACCTATTTGGTGTCTATGTCTGTACGAAATATGGGAAGTGTTTTGTGCTATCGGACTGCCCAAGTAGTGGGGCTATCATTCCAGTTACTTTTCATCACTCATGCTGCTCACTGTTCTAAATGGGCGTAACTTCCAATACTGAGGTGAGGCGCACCCCGACTTGCATCACCTGGACTGTTCGTGGGCTCTCTAATCTTCGGAAGAACAGGCAAGTGCTGTCCTACTTAGCTAGGCACGCAGTGCAGGTTGCATTCCTGCAAGAAACTCAATATGCCCCAGGTGATATGCCTCTGCTTGGGGCGCAAACTGATATTTTGAAGTTACAGCACGTACTCAAGGGGGGTGTGCATTCTTGTGCACTGGTCCATACCGTTCAAAGTGCTGGAGGTGGTCGCTGACCCGGAAGGCTGCCATTTGATAGTGACAGGCACGCTCGCGGCCACACCTTTGATCTTAATAAATGTTTATGCGCCCAACATGGACTCTCCCGACATATATGCATGCATATCAGCCCGTTTTCACTTATCCACAATACTTATGGGGGAGATTTTAACCTTTCTCCAAACACGCAACTCGAAACCACCAGCATGAGCCCTGCCGCAAAGCCACATTCCCTGCATGCCCAAACCACGATGATAAACTCATTACTTAATAGATGCATGGCGCCACAAATATCCAACATCCAGGGAATATTCATTTTACTCCGCACCTCATGGTGCATGGTCCCGTATAGACCACTGGTATATCACACCCAATTTATCACTAGACTTACTCGACATTGTCCACCTCCCCAGGACTCTGTCAGACTACGCCCCTGTAGTCCTCACTTTACGGATGCCCGATGCCTCTTCATCACGTGCACCCTGGCGCTTCTCCACAAATGCACTACTCGATGACGTCTTCAAAAATTAGATGAGAGAGGCAATTGCTGAGTATTTCAAACACGAGGGCACCGTGCAAAAGTATGCAGTATTGTGGGACGCGTTCAAGCCATACATAAGGGGGGTGTGTATCGCTAAACACTCGGGGGTACTGCGATCAATACGACGAGACTTAACGCAGGGAGAGCAAGCGCTGAAGGCACTGGACTCGGAAATGCTCACAGGGGACAACATGACACTCTTGCGTAGAAGATCCACGCTGATGCAGGACATCCAATAACTAGCGCACCGCAAAGTAACATACCTGGGTAAATACACTAGAGCGTGGGCCTATGGTGAGTGAAAGAGACCTGGACGCATTTTGGCCAACACCCTGCATCCTCCGTATCAGGCAGCATTGATTCCGACTCTACAGTTAGAGGACGGTACAGCTGTCACATATTCGGGGGAGACAGCACACATATTCACGAACTACTATACTCCGCTATACACGTCCAGATGTTCAGCTTCAGTGGAAACTACCTCGCAGAAATCGTCAATGGTTTGGTTAGAACAAGGACAACAACATTTCCTTGCTTCGTCCATCTCATGTGATGAGATCGGTGAGACAATAAACGCACTGAACTGAACCCGCGCGCCCGGATTAGATGGCTTAATCGGAGGCTTCTACAAAACATAAAAAACTGAATTGACCCCATATCTTATTGAAGCCTATGTGGAGGCCCTGGCTGATGGAATCCTCCCTCAAACAATGCGCGAGGCGGTCATTACTCTCTTACTGAAGCCTGGTAAGTCTCCAGAGGTCTGCGGGTCTCATCGCCAGGTATCGCTACTGAACCATGATTATAAAATCTTGGCTAAGGTCCTTGCAACGCGCCTATCGCTGTTAATGAACACGATTATATTCCCATTGCAATCAGGATTCATGCCGAACCGCTCCACGTCTTTCAATCTGCGCACTGTCTTTGCAGTGCTCAATCAGATCAATCCTGAGTTGCCAGCTGTGGCAGTACTATTAGGCGCCGAAAAAGCGTTTTACTCGCTGGAGTGGCCCTTTCTGCTTGCCACGCTAGGCAAGCTAGGCTGTCCCAAGGGTTTCTGTGACCTGGTCTGGCTCTTATATACAAAGCCCATAGCGTGTTTAAAAGTAAATGGTAAAATAACTAGTCGGTTCTGCTGTCTCGGGGGACTCGGCAGGGATGCCCATTATCTCCATTATTATTTATCATTGCCATGGACCCGCTGGTTCGTCCGTTACAACAGCATCACCTTGGAAAAGAGCTTCAATTTCAGCACGGCTCGCTGCTTGCATCATTCTACACAGATGATGTAATGCTTTTCCTTAAAAACCCTGAGTCCAATCTCTCCCCAGTGCTAAGAGAAGTGATTCGATATGGCGCCCTGTCTGGCCTGTCAATTAATTGGTCCAAATCGGAGGTTTTTCCGATAACGGAAGCCACCACCCAGGTACCTCTTGATTTCCCACTCCAATGGTGCACAGACCCCCCTAAATATCTAGGAAATTATTTACATTGCTCCAGTTTGGAGGTAGTCAGATTGAATTATGGCCCTGCGGTGGACAAACTTGCCACTATGGATAAAGCTCCCCTTATCAATAGCCAGTAGGATCGCAATAATTAAAATGGTAGTTCTCCCCCGTTTTTTGTACTTGATTTTAAACATCCTATTTGCACTTACAAATGCTTTTTTTGACAACCTTCGGAGACTACTGACCCGATTGGTATGGGCTGAGGGACATCCCAGGATCGGGTGGACCACTCTAACCCTGCCCTACGAGCTTGGCGGCTTTGGAGTTCCCAACCTCTAGCTCGATTACCTGGTGGCGCAGGTATATTTCTCTTACCATTGGTATCACCTTGATGACCGCTTGCAATACCTCAAACCTGAGCACTCGCAGGTCCATACCCACCCTTTGGGTACACTATTGTCCGTGGGCTCCCCAGAAGTGTCACCGGCATACAAACCATAGCCACCACTTGTTGGGCATGGGCCAGGCTTCGGCACTACCTTGGCCATGGAACGTTGTACTCCCCCGCACATGCCTATATCGGATAACCCCTGGCTACCGGTAACAACTGAGTTGATTACTAAAAGAGCGCTAGCTGCCTGCCGAATCCACAAAATTGGAGATATGTTTGATGACACTGGCTTGCTAACAGTCACATCCCTAATGGAAGGGCATAGATTTGCACAATTGGTTAGGTTCGTTCTGCAGGACTGCACGGTGCCTTGCGTGCTAGGCTCCCCTATCCTCCATCAGAACCCCCTGAATTTCTCCTTCTGTCAACAGTCATTATGTCTTATGTTCTTGACGCAGACCACTTAGTGGCCATACTTTATCATGCTGCATCCAATGTGAAACCGATTGTAGATAGGGGGTCTCGAACAGAGACTTAGGAATACAATTGCCGGACAAAATATGGTTCTATTGTTGCCAGCAAACCAAGCTGGTCTTGAGCAATCATCGGCACAAACTGTTACATTTTAATTATTTACACCGGTCATACTCTCCCCGCACTTGTTGTCGAAGTTCGATCCAACCAAACTGCACACCTGCCCAAAGAGCGGGTTGAATCATGCTGATTTCATACACCTGGCCTGGAACTGCCCGCCAGTGCTGGACTACTGGGGGGAGGTGTACCGAGTTTTGTCGCAAATGGTGGAGACGGAAATAGATCCCGACCTGTTAAAGGCCTTGCTGGGCTATGTCCAGACGTTACTACCAAAGGGCACCCGGCGTTACACTGCTATGGCGTTGCTGTTGGCTAAAAGGCAGGTATCAATACATTGGGGGGCTGCAACGACCCCCTTGGTTAAACACTGGGTGCAAGACTTCATAAATTGTGACACCTCAAGTGGGATATATGCTTCCCTTCAACCGATAACTTCCAGGCCCAAAAATATATGGCAGCCACTGAGGTCCTACTTACAAATGTTTCGCCTGGAGGTGGCTCCTCCGATTAATCCCAGACACATACCAAAATCACCATGAGGGAGGAAAGGTGGTCAGATGGATCATAGGTTGATGAGGTTGGTTTTTCCTCCCTACATGCACGCTGCACTTTGGGCTGGGCATAGGACGTGGCACACACATTTCCTGTTTCGACATAGGCTGTTTGGAAGGTTACGAATGTGACCCCATTTTGATTTACAGCTGTCCTTACAGTTCTGTTGATGAGGTTTGGATGAGACAGTGTGGCAATATACAAACTGTATTTGACTGCTTTCACTGGGTGGGGCGGCTCAACCTTTATCGAGACACAGATATAACTGGAAGTAAGCAAGAGACCGTATTATTGTGTATTGTGATTATTGTTTTTTCGTCTCTTTTTTTTGTTGTAACCAACTTTTTCTGAAAACTCAAAATAAATTTTCAACAAAAAAAAAAAGGTCAGCCGTGGTTTACCCAGCCACAGAGCCCTTGGAAGTGATGGGCGACCAGTGCAGTTATGGAAAGAATATGCACACATATTAACCCTCATGACTATTTGACATGTACGAAGAGGCGAGAAAGACCCTCCCTTTACTCTGCGAAACCCTTATAGTGACTATTCTTAAACCTTGCAAACCCTCAACCCGATGAGATTCATATTGTCCATGATCAACATTGAGAACAAAATTCTCGCAAAGCTAATCACCAGCAGGATCCTCCCCTTGCTTGCTACTCTCATCAGGCCAGATGTCGGGTTTCCTACCTCGGCACTCCACCGCCCATAATCTTTGCAAAATATTCACTCTCCTCCACCCTCAGTTGCATGCGCCAACAATGTTTCTAGGCGCTACCAAAGCGGTCGATTCTTTGGAGTCGAAAGATCTCTTCATGCCTCTTACACATCTCGGGTTCAGTTATAGTGTTATTCAGTGGATTAAATTGTTTCATCACCAACCGATCACCAGGGTCCGAGTAAGAGGCAAGATCACTTTCTCCTTTCCAGTTGGTGGGGGAACAAGACATCCCTCTGTCTGCACTTTTATTTGCCATTGCAATGGAGCAATGAGATTTCTGCAAGACCATGCTAGCAACAGATTCAATTATAGAGCCAGACCACTGCTCATATCACTGTAAGCGGGCAATGTCACCCTTT
Source organism: Calotriton arnoldi (assembly GCA_963921515.1). Classification (NCBI taxonomy): domain Eukaryota; kingdom Metazoa; phylum Chordata; class Amphibia; order Caudata; family Salamandridae; genus Calotriton; species Calotriton arnoldi. The sequence goes on along the minus strand of CAWUFW010001119.1, from coordinate 2,376,290 downwards.
ACATCCGCAACTCTGAGGTGAATGTCACACCACTAATCTGAGAACTCATCATTTTTGTCAGGCTAAGCGGAATTAACTGGCCCAAGTCCACAATCTTCCGCCTGATCCTTTCTTCCAACCAATTCACTCCTGAGTTTCTACTTGAAATGGAAGGCAGCTGCTTTAAAATACCTGAGAATTTGGGTCTGCAGAGACATTAACACACTGTGGCAAGAAAATTATGGCAGAGCCATAAACTGGTTAGAGGACCGAGTCACTGCATGGAAGAGCTTCCATTGTCCATGGCGGGCAGAATTACTGTGGTCAAAATTACTGTCCTACCCAAAATTTCTTTATCTTTCAGTCAAAATTCCAATCTTGTTAACACAACGAGCCAAAAACCCAACAACAAAAGTATTGTTGTGCTGAATAGACATGGTATCGCTCACAGGAAGTAATGATTTTGATTAAAAATTTATTTTCTGGTCGCCACATCACAAAACTAGATCTTAATAGAGCAGGAAACATACTGAGAAAAGCAATACAGTTAATGGATTTAAAAAAATTAATTTAATCATTACCCTCTCACCCACTTACTTTTGAATTATATTTTTTGAAAACAGTTTAATTTGAAACTTGCCTTGACAATCGCTCCTGGGCGCAATGTGTCGGAGCAAACAGTGTGCTGGCTGTCTTGGACTGTCTCACAAACCTTAAACCGTCATCAATTACACTAAACAAACTAATCTCTGAATAAATACATCCTATTTAAACCAAATGGCTGCTGCTGAATAAAAATCTTTATCAATGGAACAAATTGGGCCAAACTTTTACTAACCAGATTGTACGAGTGCTATATATAATTATCACTGCTAAGAAAAGGGGGGTTGCACTCCTCAAACACAGTGGTACTCGTGCAAGAAACTCAAATCTGCATTTAGAAAAGATACTTGCAAGGTGGATCAATTTGTATGATTTTTTATTTCTCATTACCATCCACAATTGAAATTTTGTAGCCACATAATAAATTGCACTACTTGGCTCAGTGCCACATGAACCTGGATTCCTCTTCTAACCTACCCCTCTCCCAAGCAGAACCACCATTGTGCTTTAAGTATATAGAACAGACTTACTTTTTTTCTCTCCTTTATCCCATGCAACACCAGCCTCCTTCACCTGTGCAGTAATCCCCAGCATCATGGAGACCGCAAGCAGGTCTGTTATGTGGACTACAAAGCGCTCCTAGAATTTAAGCGAGTTGGTTAGTAATTCCCAGGTCCAGTCGAGAATTCAATTACAGTTTATAAAAAAATAGGACCTGAAAATATTAAAATACTAATACTGAATAATGATTCAAAGTGCACAGTGCTCATCAGAAACTTAATTATGCCTCATCAAGAAGAGGTTCTGGTAAATTAAGGACATTATTTCTAATCAGCCAAGCGCTCTAGACATTTTCAATAATCACACTTTATCCTGGTACCTAAACATATTGTCATTGCATCACTCAAAATTATATTAAAATCCTTCAATATAGGTTTCAGGCATAGGCACCTTCTGATTTATAGAGGGAGCAAAGGAATAGGAAATGGCACAAATATTCTTTTGTATTACAAAGTAAGGACAGAAGGTTTGGCAGTCTTTTTTAAGTTTGAAAGCCTTATTAAACAAAATTGAGATTTAAACAGTTTCAATTAAAAATAAGTAACAATGAAATTTAGCAAATAAAATAAGCGAAACAAGAGATGATATAAAATAACACGCAGCACATTTGACTTTAAATAAGGAAAATAGCATATGAACCAGAAGTTTGTTATTAAAGAATTTATTATAAGTTCGATAATCCTAAAAAGGGGGAGAAGAAAGGCAGCAGAGAACGAAAGGGAAGGAGAGGAACTGTACTTGTTTCTAAAATATACAAACTAAAAGTACAGTAGACGACCAAATGTTGACAATTGAAATGCCATACAAAAATATTATGAAAAACATGCGTAAAACATAGAAAATAATTGCATCTACTGAGGTTTATAGTCAAATTTCAACCATTTGTTTGGGTCTATGCTAGAAACATTAAGAAATGTGGTCATAGGTAAGTGTGAGAAAGGGCATCATTTGCATGGTTATCCCCCTACTTTTTGCCTGTTTTGATGTGGTTTCAAATGTAGTGCACAGGGTCACTGCCAACCAGGTCCCCTGTGCCAGTGCTTCTTCCCTAAAAACAAATCCCCAATTGGTACTTCTACCCCCTCTAAGTCCCTAGTAAATGGTACCCTGGGTAACTAGGGCCTGGGCGCTGAAGAGGGTCCCCTACGACCCCCTCACTGGGACCATGCCACTGTCCTTTCAGCTTGCATGTCCCTGTGAGGGAGAAAAACGACAAAGTCGACAACCAACCAGAACTGCCTCAAGGCATAGCAATGTCACCCCTCTGGCATGCCTCACAGCTCTAAGGCAGGGTGCACTATACCACAGGTGAGGGCATACCTACAATATTGCAGTCCATTCCTTGATATTGTAAGTGCCAAGGAAGTCATAGAGAGTAAATGGGCTTGAAACTAAACTCTAGTGCCACAGCACCATGATGGCTTCACTGAACACTGGAGTGTCTGATACCAAACTACTCCTTACAATAAATCCACACTGATGCCAGTGTGGGATTTATTGTACTATGTACTCAGAGGTGCCACTTAAAAACCAACCAACCGTGGTGTGGTCTCCAACCAGCTGTAGGCAGCCAGCCACCACCAGACATGTTGCGGACCCTTGGGTAGAGAGCCCCTGATCTCTGGGACCAGAAACAATGCACATCCTGGGCAGAAGTGTCACACCTCCTCCCTGTTACAATTAAAACAAGCATCAGGGGTAAAGGGGACATGAACGCCGACACAAAGCAAAACATCTCCGTAATAGCAGGTTTACCAGTAGAGATTACTGGGGAACAGAATTTACTGACATTATTTCATAAGCTCACAAGATGGTGGAGTTTATGAGAGAATTCATAGGGCATCACAGAAGCAGAATTTCGGATGGAGAAGGTTAGAACTACATGTCCCATGAATCATTGTAGAGGTCAGTTGCTCTATAACCTTTAGTAATTAATGACCTACAATAACCCGGAAGAGCTATAAAAAGGGCTTCCGGGTGAGGAACGAGGCAGATTATTCAGTCTCTGGATCCTTTCCAGCACTTCTGCTGTTTTCCTGAAAATCCTCGTACTTGTGAGGTGGTAACGGTTCTTCCACCGATTCCTGTTCATACATTCTAAAAGTCTAAGTCTGTGCTTTCTCCGTTACATTAGAGCAAAGATTTAACTACGGAGTGCTTTTCTGAAAAGCTATATTTAGTTATATTCAGTTCGACGGAGTGTTCTCTTTTACATCAGGTAAAGCTATAATTGGTGTGATGGTCACCATAAGAAGTCGTAAATCTTGGAGGAGTTAATTATTTGCTGGCGTGCTTAAACAGCAAGGACACCGAAGTTACTGCTTGATTGAACACTTACAAACTTGGTCTTGAAATAACATTGCTTTATCTATTTTTCTGGATCAAGAGGTCATATTATTGGAACAATAATAGAGAAATAACTATTTCTTATGTTCATTCATGTATGTTGAAATATACGTGGATTTTTATCAGAAGTAATTCATTTTTTTGGAAGAAGAGCTGTGCTTGGAAAAAGTGTTCTCTTGTGAAGATTTTCACATTTGGTTTTGTTGTTTTACAAAAATTAACAGAGGGTCAAGTGGAGTCCAGGAAGTTTGGTTCTTCCCATGTGAGGCACAGTTTCTATTTGTTTTTGGTGGGTATACTTTTCCTCATATAGAGGTACTATGTGTTTGAGTATGACTAGTATAAATAAATGACATCTACTTCTTATTTTTTTAGCTTGGTCATTAGGCAAGCATAGGGACACGCATACTACTTTTGAAACAGCCTCTTCCTCATCTTGAAATTACAAGAGCAGAAATATTCTTTTGTTTTGTTACAGGTAAAGCTTATTATTATGTTAAACAATGTGTGGAGTGATTAATGTATGTTGTGCTTATTCCAGGTCTCCTTCCCAGCTGTTCCCTTTCCTTCCCTCACTTGATTAGCTCAAACTTCTGTGCTATAACAGCAGACAGAATTGAGGCTATTGAGAAGTGGACCCTATTGTGCATCGAACCGATCCTGAGGGCATTGATCATCATTGTTATACTCCCCCAGGATGGGCCAGTGCTTTAAGAGGGAAGCTTCAAAGGCCTGCCACCTTTGTAATGCGCCCCCAGGCTCTGTTGCTAACAGCATATGGCAGCCCCCGGTTTAAACCCCTACTTTGGGTGGGAAAACCGGTGGGAAAGCTTAAGAATAGGAGGTGTGCCCACCTCTGCCAACTCCACGGATAAGGTGAGCGAGGCGAAGCACAACTTTCAGTCTCCACCATCTTGAAGATGGGGGGGGGGGCCCTCCAATCAGGCTAGGTTTATGCCCCCCTCCCACAGGAGGGTGGGATAATAGAGGGTGTAGTCACCCCGGGTTGGCCAATGCCCTACCAACCACTCCCCTAAAACGCCTCCTAAATGTTGTATTTAGGTGGCTCCACCAGACCTAGAAACTAGATCTGCGAAGACCTACAAAGAAAGAAGACAACCCTGCATAGAAGACTGAAGACGACGACTGCCTTGGCCCCAGCCCTACTGGCCTGTCTGCAGCATCGACGGACCTGCAACCTGTCTTGCAGCCAGCAACCTCTGAAACCCCTGGGAGGACTGCTGCCTTCAACAAAGACTCCAATATCCCATGGACAGAGGACCTGTCCAGAAGAAATCAACAACCAAGACTCCGGATCCAGGCAGATCTGCGACTCGTGCCCACACTGCCCCCGATGCCCACGGCCCGAGTGACTGGCCCAACTGCCCACTGCGACCCAACTGCCCAGCGACCAGGACTCAGAATCCAGCGTTGGCCGACCTCTCCTGACCCCCACGACAGCGCTTGCAGAGTGAATCTAAAGGATCCCCCCACACCGCAACCGGCCCAGTAAGAAGACTTCCGATGTCTAAAGGCACCCCTGCACCTGCAGCCCCCGGGCTTTGGTGAGCTCGACCAGCAGTTCCCCTGTGACCCCCAACACACCTCAACTTACCTGTGCTGTCGCTAGTGTTCTGCCTGGACTCTCCGGTTCGATGCCTGCAGCCTGTTTCCAAAAAAAAGAAACTCCATAGGATTGCATTGGGCACCCAAAGCTGTGTTGGCACCCTGCACCCGTCCGCCCCTGTGCCGCTGGTGGTGTTTGGTTGGTGCTGCCTTGTGTCCTCTTACCCCGTGAGGTCCTAACACGCAAAGCTTGGCCCCTGCAACTGTTCCACTTGCCTGCAAGCAGCGTGGCTCCAAGGACCACCAGTCTTCATTGAAAAGCATTGGGCTGAACTCCAATTTTGACCTCTGCACCCAGCCGCCCCTGAGCCACTGGTTGTGCAGTGTTGGTACTTACCCGAACCCTTGCCCACTGCTGACCTTTGGTCCCGAAGACTGGAAATGTAAGTTGCGTACTTACCTGATTAACTACAAAACTATTTTCCCCATTGGATAACATTGAACTGCGTTGGAAATATTCAAAGAGTCGATTTTTCAAAGTGCCAAGTATTTTTAAATAAAAATGTACTTACGTTATTGCGAATACCTGGGTCTTAAAATAAAGTACAAACAAAGTATATTTTTCTAAAATTTGTCTGGATCTCCTTGAATCGTGTGTCCATTATTGATCACTGTTGTGCAATAAATGTCTTACACTCCTCTGTGTTATGCCTAAGGCTGCTCGCCCACACTATCACTAATAGAGCACTTTGGGTTTTACATTGAGCCCTGTATGCTTTTGAGGAACCCCTGGACTCCGTGCACACTATTACTACCTAGTGGCAAAATCATATAGAGAGCCAGCTTCCTACAGTAATCACAATAATTTCCTTTTGTTAAGTGATATTGAGGTAACACATGCTGTCTAGTCTATGATTATAACAGGAGTACCACCAGCCCTTGAAAGAGACAATTTTTCCAATTAGTTGTTCCGAATTGAAATGCAAAAACTATCAAAAGATCAATTATCCTATTGTTAAATACAGATTGCGACCACATTTCGGATAAACTACCAAGAAATATATGTGTAACCTTAAATGGGAAAATTAACATGAACGATTTCAGTAAACTATTAAGGTTTGGCAGTCTAATTCTCCTCCCAATGACCACACGGTGGTTACACTTCCAATTTTATCTGTATGCAAAGATGTTTTTGGTAGGATACATAAATAGAGAAAATCTTAAATTCCTCAATTATATGTATATACTGAATATAGACAAGGAAATTACAATATATGGCCTAATAAACAAAACATGGCGCTGCAGGTGGTCAGGACAAAGATGGTATGAGATGTACTTTCAATACCAGACTTCACAATGTTAAATTTACAAGCATTTATTTCACGTGACTCCTCGCCAAAAACACTAGACTGCAGCTGGGAAACATGCTGCAATCCTTGGCATCTACCATTCTGCTAGAAGCTGTAGACTGAAATGTGAGAAGAGGTAGAAAGCAGGGCCCAGAGATGTGGTACGAGAGGTACTGAATTCCCAGAAAGGCAGGATGATGATCACCGAAGTTGCACCCCAGGGAGCTGTAGGAATCAGACGTCACAGATTGAAAAGGGCTATGCCTGAGAAACAGAAGTGTCACGACAAGCACTGAGGGTCCTTGCAGAGGACTGCACAAGCCATCTTAAGGGCAGCCTACATGGAAAAAGCGGACTGTAGACTGTGCGAAGAAGCTTAGAATAGAAGGGGGAGTATTGGCTCCTGATCTCCGAGACCACCCAAACCTCATTGGCAGCAGCAAGCAACTTGCAAGGCACCAATAAGCGGTAGTTGGAAGTTCAGATATAAAATGCTCAGCTAGTAGACTAGCCCTTAAATATCAGGCATGACTCTGAGGAGGAACCTCAAGAAATGAAGGGGAGTGGGTTCAGTAAAATACCAATAGTGGTTTATCCCTGGACTAACAGAGGGCCTGAAACACCCTCAAAAGTGTCTGATGTCCATTGAAAAATAGGCCACAGTGGTAAGGAGTGAGAGAGTTTGCCTTTAGTGCAACAAGAGGGGCTTTTCGAAGCTACTAAGTGTACAAAATCTCAAGACAGAAGAGTGATGGCAGTAGTAAATAAATCCTTCTAACTTGGAGATGAAGAGGAGTGCCAATGAAGCATGATGAGCAGGAAAGTCAGACAAGAACTCTTTTTCGAAGACATGCTAACCCGACCTAGGTAAACCAAAGGAGAATCAATAAAGAAGGCAAAGGGGTGGGAAATCCGTGGAGAAGGGAGAAGCCCATCTCCAAAAAGCATGCAATAGGAGGGGAGTTAAGTCAAAAAGAAATTTATGGAAGCTCTCTTCCAGGAACTGAAAGACAAAATCTCCTTACCACTTTCCAATTTTAAGAGATAATTGAGTGTGGGCAGGAAGACGTTGGGGGCCATGTGTCTGAACTTATTCACTGAAACGTCAACTGACCACTGGCCAGAAGAGCAAGAACTTCTGCAACTTAGGGGTATCATCCTCAAAAGTAAAAAAACAATTGTACAAGAGACATATGAAGGCCTGGAGAATTGCTCAAGAGGAAATAAGATGCAAAATGTGGTGTCTGAACAGATTGAAGAAGATATTGAAGATTAACTTCTGAAGCTTTTTCGGTTCTTCTGGGTGTGGAGGTCGCAGAACTGCACAGAACTTACAAAGCAGCACTAAGTGACTATTAAAGTAATAGAGAGAAGACGCTACTTTTGGGAAGCCACAGAATCTTGCTTTAATCAGGATTTGACAGCCGTAGTATCGCAGAAGAGAGAGGTCTTTCGCCGAGTCACTGAAATCTTGTAGGCTAACAAAACTCAGTAGAGATGGGGCAGCTGCTTAAATAGAATCCTACAAGTAGGTGAAGAACAACCATGTGACAAAAAAGGAGTATCTCTGAAGGAGTACATATCACCCCGTCCATGACTTGGGAGATATTAACAAGGTGTTGGAAGAACGCTAAGCTGAATAGCAGAGACTACTTATATAGAGAAAGTCAGCAGTCAAGTGAAAGAGCCAATGCAGACCTCATGACAGAAGATAGTGAGTAGTGAAAGAGTAGGTTGGGCAGTAGAACCCTAAATACAACAAGCCAAGTGCTGTATCCTTTAGTCCTATGTCGTGAATACACAATTTACCAGTGAATTAGATTTTTCAATAAATATTAAAAATGTTGATCATTGGTCATTTCTGTAGATTATCCAATAAAGTCTATTATTTTTAGTGGAATTAATGTGCATGAGAAAATACACTTGTATCAGTCAAAGTATAACATCACCTATGGTCTGCAGCACATGTGCCTACCTGTGCAGATTTACTGTTGCAGCTTTTAAAACTGCAGGCAAACCTGTCAAAATAACCTTTTTTTAATTAATTTTTTTACAGGAACAAACCCTGCTCCTAAATATTAAATAAGTCACCTCTGAGTAGGCCTTGTAGCCCACAAGGTAGTGTGCCTTATATTTAAAAGTGGTACATGCAAGATTTAGTATTGGCATGTACTACAGTGACTAAACCCCAAAAGTTATTTTTACTGTGCAAGGCTGGATCTGCCCGTATAAGGAGAAGCTAAAATTGAGATTAAATAATTCTGTTAAATTTGGTTGGGATAATCTACAGAAATGACCAATGATCAACATTTTTTATATTTATTAAAAAATCTAATTAACTGGTAAATTTTGATTTTTTTAAGAACATTTCGAATAAATAATTAGGAAAAGTAACTTTTTAAAAAGTCATACTTTGTTTCTCTAAACCTCCAGAAGGCTTATTAGACTTAGCCTGCCAGCAGCTGGTCCCTGTCAGTGTTTTTTCTCTTAGTGAGTTGTGAAAACTGCTCTCAAACAAAGGCAAAGGCCTTTTGGCAGTGTAGGAGGCTGGCTTAGCATATGGTGCTCACTTATGTAAGTGTAGCACCCAGCACTAATCCAGACAACCCTTATGGTGATTTTAATGGTCTTAGACAACCTTAGAAAGCTCCCCAAGTGGTAGCTGTGGAGAGCAGCCTTCAGGCTTTGTCCACAAGGCGTGTAAAGGAGCTTGTTTTACCAGTACTTAATCTTATGGTGTAGGTGAAGTAAAAGAACCCCACAGTGTAGTTATAAAATACATATTATAAACACTCACTAACACATTGCAATATTTCCTACCTGGAGATATAACCATAATACACACAAAACTTTGATAATAGAACACGTAAGTAGCACAAATACACAGTGGTCTCCAGGGGGAGACCAAACTATAAACTAAAATAGTGGAATGCAAACCACAACCTAAGTCAAGCCTGGGCCCAGAAGACATGGAAGAGCTGGGGACCCAAGGAACCACCCAAGGTAAGTATCTAGGAACCCCACGGAGGCCGTGTGCAGAGTGGGAACACAACCGCGTGCTCAATACAGGTCAATGGGTAAGTCACAGTTGCAGTTTTTAAGAATAAGGACCCCTCCTAGAGGACCCTGAAGAAACCCCGTGAAAAATGGAAGGTTGGAGAGTCACCCCACCCGTGTAACACCAAGAACCAGGATACCTACACCAGGGAAAGCAGAGTGCATAGGTGCAAAGTGACGTCGGAAATCCGCAGTAGACCACAATGGAGGACTTCCCTAAAGATGCCGCTGGCTAAGAAGGTGAAAGAGCCCGGTGGAACCAAATGGTGGATTCAAGGTGAGAGGTACCTGCAAGCAGAGGGGACAGAGTCTATGCCACTCAGGAGTGACCAGGAGGCACGGAAGAAGAATGCCCACCGATGTCGGGGATGCAGGAGAGTTGACGGAGCTCTTGAAGTTGCAGTTGTGCGGAACAGGTGACGCTGTGGAAGACCTGGAGCTGTTCACAAGCTGTCCCACGTCAGATGTCAAGAGCCAGGGGGTCAGTGTCCGGAGGGGCACCAACAAGCCTTGGCAACGGCAACAAACGTAATCATCACAAAAGGTGCAGTGTCGGGACCAGCAAGGTCCAAGTCACTCACCACGAGCAGGTAAGTCAGAGTAGGCCCTGAGCAAGCAGGGGAGCCCACTAGAGTCAAAGAAGATCCTCAAGAGGACCCACAGGCCGGAGGCACAGGAGTGGCAAGAGGACCTCAAGCAGCTCACCAAAGATGCATGCCCACGGTGCAGAGGATGTGGTGAGGACGAAGATCTTGGTTACAGGAGATGCTTGAGGCTGGAGCTTCTTGGAGCCCGAAGATCTCTGGTGAGGAGAGTCAAAAAGCCTTGGCAACGGCAAGTCGACGCGGTGCACAGGGGTACTGCTCCACAGGTTCCGAAGAGGGATACTGGCTTCAAACTTGCTATGAATACAGTGCAGGCCTCGAGGGAGTTGCAGAACCATCATCTGTGTTGCTGAACCTTTCGGAGTCCGTATGAGATCAGGGACAGCAGACCGGTCAGCTCCATTGCGGTGCCTGCAGATGCAGGGAAGTGACTCCTTCAATTCAAGCGAGATTCCTTCTGGTGTCTTGGATGTCCACAGGCCTGTAGAAGAACCTGTATACAGCACAGACGATGCAGAAGACTGGCAGGACGTTGAGACCAGGAGAAGCAGGAGTCTTCCTAGTTGCAGTCTCGGTTCCCAAAGCGAAGTCCAACGAAGTCCAAAGTGCCCAGACAGTTGAAGATGAAGTGGTTTCGGGTCTGAATCTTGTCCTACTACGAATCTAGGGACCCACCTACAGGTAAGCCCTTAAGTACCCCAAGGAAAGGGTTGGGACGATTCAGGGGTCCTTCAGAGAGGAGGGGCTGGACAGTGGGGAAGATACTGCCATGTCTTTTGTCCAGTTTCGCACCAGAGCAGGGGCCAACGGCTCCCTGAACTGGTTTCACCTGGAGTATGCAAGGAGGGCACCAAATGTGCCCTTCAAAGCAGTCTAGTGGCGCTGGCAAGCGCCCCCACCCGGTTCCAATGCACTAAGTCCTCTCTGGGAGGTGGTCACACCTCCCTGTGACACGAAATCTATTGTCCTGCCTCCCCTGCTCGAGCTTGGCTCAGCAGCAGGAGGGCAGAATTGTGTCTATGGTCGGCAGCAGCCATAGTTTACTGTCCGGGTCTAGAAGACAGGTACCAGTAGCACTGAAGGCCTCCCGGAGGAGCTTTACAGTGCATGGAATCATACTTATATGAATCCAACATGTTTGATACCAAACACGACAGGGTTCGTTACAGCCAGCTTAGAGTTAGCCATCGCGTAATGATGCATGGCCACTCTATATATCGTAATAGCTGATGCACTTACAACCCGGGAGTATGGACTCCGTGGATTGTGGGGGTGTCCTGCTCATGCAGGGGCACCCTCACACTTATAACCAAGTACCCTGCCTTCAGGATTGAAAGGCCTGCCTTAGGGGTGACTTATAGGTTTTAAGTGCAGTGACCTCAGATATAAGGAAAGTTATATCTGTTGTACGCGGTGCTAGCACCAGCTTACACAGGCTGCAATGGCAGGCCTGTAGTCACAATTTGAGTAGTTTCCCATGGGTGGCATAATACATGCTTCAGCCCATGGGGGACCTATGCCCTGGGTACATTAGTACCAGAAGTAGTGCGGAATAGTAGTGGTATTGCATTTCCAACTCAAAAACTGAACTGCCACCTCAAGGCTACAATATATTTGAGGACTCCGCCTTTACGGCTCACCCGTCATCCAATCTCTTTCATGTCCTGTTATTCTTGGCAGTCTCATTAAATACTGCTCCTACCCACCTCTGGCCACCTCGTTCATCCCAACTGCTGTCTCTGCTTTTCGGGACCAAGTGCTTCTGGATTGAAAAATCTGCTGTTATAAGGTGCAACGTTACTGCTCCTTCTCTCAGCATTCCCTGCCCCTAGCACGTGGAGCTTCCCTGCTAATTTCACAGGTTCAAATAGGAGCGTTGTGACTCAGTGTGTCCTCATGTAACGCAACTGGTGCTATGTAAAGCGCTCTGATACCAGATACCTTCGGGTCAAGTTTGCGCTATATAAAACTCCGTAAAAAAAAAAAAAGTGTTTTAAGCAGTGCTAGGAATTTTTGTTACTGATTTGAAGGAAAACTGCTTTTAAATCTGTACACTTAGTGACAGTAACAGTGCCTTTTATAGAACTAATGACTAGCACCCATAAATTGTGATTATTTTTATTTTTTTATTTCTGTATCACTGCATGAGGCACACAGGTGTTTGATTTTGGATAATATTCTAATAGGTAAGAGACTCGTATCTTAATGTTGCAGTGTAAATTTTTTGACTATTCGACTAACGACAAAGGTAGAACAAAGTTGACCAATACTAAAGTTAATTGCATTATTATCCTTATTTCCCTGGTTTCAACCTTTAAAGACAAAAAATTTCCCACAGCTCATTTACTAGATCATAATCTCTCTTCCTTCCGCTGAAAGTCGTACCTATGCAACCTAACAATACCTAATCTCCTCTAACTCCTGAATTAATCCCACCAACCATGTGCTTGAGTCCCCCACCCCGCCCCATGCCCCCCACACCACTAATGATTGCTGCCAACCACTATTACTTTAGTCCAGCATAAAAAAAGCTGAAATGACTCCATGGAATGGTTTGCTCTGAGCGCACAAAACTAATCCCAATAACTAACAGTAACCAATAACACTGAACTAACCATTAACTTTGGGTTCCGAAGCAGCGTGCTGCTCGGCATAAAGCACTTCGACGCCTCGTCAGGGGTAGTAAGCGCTATATACATGCAATTACAATATACTAGGGACTGACAAGGGTACATAAGTAGCCAATCTGGGGGGTACCCAAGTACTCACCATGTCCAATTTAGGGAAGAAGCACAGCGACTGGGGTCCTGATTAGCTGGATCCCAGTCAGGCTAGTCAGTAAAACATAGTGACACCATCAAAAAGTGGGGGTGACCATGAAAGCAGATCCTACTTTCCTACAGGCTAGAAGACCAGGATTTGAGTTATGCCACTCCTCTTCCTGTCAGCTCAAGAAGGGCAGCTGTGGAGAGGTTCAGGAACTTCATTAACTTCAAAGGAACCTGGGTGAGGCCTGCCCATTCATACTTAAGTGTAAAAAGAGACCTGAGGAAAAAAAAAAACTTTGTTCCCTGGACCTTCTTTAGCCAGCTTGGTCCCAGAATCAGATTAGTGTCATTGACAAGGGGAATGCTCATTTCCGTAAACACACTCCTGGTAGACATACAAAAGCGCCCTTTAGTGGCAGAAATATTCTGCCACATTGAAGTTTCCTCACTGCAGTGCGAGAATGTTTGCACTAATGCAAACAGGATGTGCTGCCAATATTGTAATGGTTGCCACAGCAGGTTTTATCCAAGGTCTGAAGAAATACTATCACCTCTCCCCAATCATGATGGAACTCCATTGGTTTCCAATGGCAGACCGCACCATCTTCAAACCCAGCTGTATCATTTACAAAGTCATCACCAACAGCACACCCACTTATTTTTTCAGACAAACTCATCGTTTCTGGTGGTTCTCAGCACACCAGCAGCCTGGACACCATCAACCTGCACACTAAGAAGTGTAAGAAAAGAATTAAACGAAACAGTAGGCCTTTTCCATCTAGGATCTGGAACAACATACCCATATCCATCTTTGGAAGGTTATGTCCAAGCTGGACTTTGCCAATGCTTTATATGCAGGCCTGGCACAATATCAGGTTAGGAACCTACAAACTGTAAAGAATGCTGCCGCTAGGCTTGCTCTCAGTCTTCATAGAAGGAAGCACATTTCTCTGCATCTGTGAAATTTGCATTGGCTTCCCTTGAACAAGCGGATTTTATTTAAGACTTCTCTTCTGACGCACAGAGCGCTTCATCACTCTGGGCCAGACTACATGTCCTCTAGGATTTCCTACTACAGCCCTTTGAGAAACGTGCGCTCTGCTAATAACTATCTGGCCACGATTCCAAGGGTCTGCTTTGCTAAAGCCAGAGGACGATCCTTCTACCTCTTGGGGCCAGTGGGCTGGAATAATCTTCCTCTACAACTTTGAAATATAGAGGATGTAGGATTGCTTAGGAAAAAGCTCAAAACCTGGCTTTTTGTTCAGTAACCCATTTTTATTTTCTTTTTCCCTTCTATACTGCCTAGCACTGGGACACTCTTCTGAGTAGCTGAATGCTCAACATCAAGACCGCCTCAACACTGCTACAATTTAGAAAAGAGTTAAAGATTCACCTCATTAAAAAACACTACCTCACAATGTATTAATTGTCAACAACCAAGCTTCCTCTACTGCTATTTGTTGCTTTTGTGCTGGTCTTTGACCATGTTTAATGCTCGGCTACCTTTTAGCAAGGTTTGCGGTATAGAAATACCATGTACATACTGTAATTTTTTTCTCATTGGTTAGGGGAGGTCCAGGAGTCGCTCCCACCGCTGATTAGTGAATCCTACACAACTGGCTCCTCACCCACAGCTGTTTGGAATACTTTCTGGACATGAGGAAGTACAGAACAGGGCTTGACCTGCTGTCTGTGACCTATGTGGAGACCGGAGAGGCTGAACCTGCTCCCAATTGTACCCATGACAAAAAAGTGGGCACCAAGAGTTTGTTGGCCTCCCTCCTGTGTGGGTACAGGGACACAACAAGCTACACAAGACTTTTTTTTGGAGTGCTCACCTGACAGGTATGAACTGGGCCTAGAACGGAGCCTGCTGGTTGCCTATACTGGAGTCAGTCCTATCCCCCAAGTGCTGTCTCGGAGGTCATGGGAGCCTTAGAAGAGACCAGGAGGAACTGCTTCAGAAAATCAGAAAAGTTGGGGCTAAGAAAATATTTGGACTTCCAAACCATTAGGCGCGTCAGCAGGACCTTGCGGTAAAAGTGTCCAACTTAGACAGGCCTTCCTACTGCATCGGATACAGGGTCCAAGTTTGCCCTGCTGGACAATTTTAAACTCCAAAAAAGCGACTAAGCCAGAAGGTAGAAATTTTGACTGGGCAAAGACATAAAACGTATTCAACAGATGAGAGGAATTCTGTGGATCCAAGATTAGATTTTTCATGCTCAGACCTTTTCTCGCCAAAACCAACAGCTTCTGTAGGACATCATCCACCAGCTCTTTGACTTCAAGAGAACTTTGCTGTATACAGCCTGCAGGCTTGTCCAGCGGGTTTTCAACATCCATTTCAGACACTAAGTTAGTGGGTAAAATCTTTGACTGATGACCTGCTTGGGAAATCCGTTCTCCGCTCCATTGTGGTCAGCCTACAACGCACATAGGTCCCGGGTCAATCGCGAACAGTCACTTCTCTTTGGTGCTTCTCTTTTTCTTGGCACTTTTTGCCCTAAAACTTTTAAATATTCATATCTCCAAGATCAAAATGACACAAATCAAATCAGTAGAACCGGAGATATGCAATTTTAAAGATTTTACTGAAAATAGGGCCAAAAAGTATAAGGTGCCAACTGCGGATATTTGGTCGCTCTGTACTGGGGCAAAGTTACAAGTTCAGGACGATTGGGGTGGAGCGCGGTGTAAGAAACTGGCTCTATATATACTACACCAAAATGAGGTATAGTGTGTATAGAGTCCAAGTGACCCCAGAGGTAGGCAGAGGTTAAAGTTAGATAGAACCTTACTCTCTAATTGTGGTAGAGTGGTCGAGCAGTAAGGCAGTATCAGAGGGCAGTGTTAAGCATTTGATGTACACACTCAGTCAGCAAATGAATTCACACACTCAAGAATTGAACTCTAGGCCAACTGTTTTTGTTTAAAAATATACTGTTTATTTTTGGAACCAAGCAAGCCTGGCACAGGTAAGCATTAAATACTTTTCAGGAATAAGTTGCTGAATATAGAACAGTTTGAAAATGTAGTAGAAATTGTACTTTGTTTGATTTACAGGGGAGCAGTAGTATGCAGCACTTAGCAAATACAGTACATTGAAATGAATAGGCTTTTTCAGTAAATTGCAGGTAAGTTACTTTTCACGTTACTTTTCTAACTCAGTGCTGGATACCTAGATTCAGCACTGGGACATTTCCTGCAAACAGGTGAGTAAACACGTTTTGGTTATTTGTGCGATTTTTAAAGAATATTTTTAGATTTCAAAACTCCACACTTAGAAACTTTTTGGAAGGAAATTGTCAATGTTATCCTATGGAGGAAAAACAGGTTATCGGTTTGTAGGTAAGTAATCGACTGTGGGAGTTAAGGTTCTGGGGTTAGACTCAGGGGTCCACCAGGGTCAGTGATGCACTTTTGTTTCACCCTCACTGGTGCTAGGGCGGCCGGGTGCAGAGTGTTGAGGCCCAATGTTATCCTATGGAGGATAGGGGGTCTCCGGTTGGTGGCTGCTGGCTAGCAGGCCACACTGCTTTGGGAGCAAAGCTCCTAGGGTTTAGGTCCGGGCAAATGGGGAAACCAATTGGCACAAAAAGTGCACCCTCAGCGGAACTAGGGCGGCCGGATGCAGAGTGCTGTTTTGACGTCGGGCGCCCTGTTGTTTTCTATGGAGAGCCTCCGGTTTGGTAAAGCACTGCAGGCAGGGAGACAAAGGACTTCTGGGTGCGACCACCACGTGGAGAGGTAAGTTGGGAAGTTAGAGGTTGGCTAGGCACTGTCGGTTTGGGCACGCAAGGCCGTGGGGCGTCGGGTGCAGGGGTGCCTTTTGGGGTCGGATCTTCTTACCAGCTCCTGGTCGCGGTTGGGGGGGGCCTTCCGGATTTAGACTGCAGGCGTCGACTGGAGGTTTGAGGCACGTCAGGGATCACCGGATCTCGGGTCAGGATCGCCGGGGTGACCTCCTCGTGGTGTTTGCCCACTCCAGCTCGGGCCGTGGACGGCGGGTGCAGAGTGGGGCGAATTCGCGGTCTCCGGGCGGAGCCAGAGGTTGCTGTTGAACAAATTCGGCGTACATGGGAGAACCAGTCTTTGGAAGTGAAGGCAGGCAGGTCCTCCGGGGTTTTTGAGGTTGCTGGCTGCAGGACACACCGGGATTTCGCAGGAGCAGGTTCGAGGGGAGACAGGCCTGTAGGGCTGGGGCCAAGTCAGTGGGCGTCGTCCTCTTGTTAGCTCTGCACAGCTCTTCAGTCCTTCTTTTTGCTGGATCTGAGGAAGCAAGGTTCAGGGTGCCCCCTAAATACTAAATTTAGGGGAGTTACAGGTAGGTAAAGGGCAGGGACCAATGGGTCCCTTCCCTGGGGTGGGTACACCCCCTATTCTGCCACTCTCCAGTGGGAGGGGGGCAGGAGCCTGTCCCTGGTTGGCTGAGTCCCCCCATCCTCAAGATGGCGGGGACTCGAGGTTGTGCTTCACCTCGCCTCCCCCACCTGAGGAGTGGAGTTGGCAGAGGTGGGCACACCTCCCTTCCTCACTTGTTTTTACCCGCCGGTTCTACCGCCCAAAGTGGGGGGTAGAACCAGTGGGGACCAGTTGCTGAAAGCAGCAAATGGTCTGGAGAGGCTCACAAAGGCGGCATGCCTTTGAAGCTTCTCCTTCATGAACCCTGCCCATCCTGGGGGAGGAGGCTTGGCACCTCATCCCAGGATGTGCATTGTTTCAGGCCCCCGAGAGCAGCAGGGTCTCGACCCAGGGGTCCAGAAACATGTCTGTTGGTGGCAGCCTAAGCAGCCACTCAGTCAGGTCACTAGAAGTTGGTCGAGTTTCAGGGGGCATCTCTAAGATGCCCTCTGTTGTGCATTTTACATTAAATCCCACACTGGCATCAGTGTGGGTTTAATGTGCTGAGAAGTTTGATACCAAACTTCCCAGTCTTCAGTGTAGCTATCATGGTGCTGTGGAGTTCGTAATGACAAACTCCCAGCACCATATACTCTTAATGGCAGCACTGCACTTACAGTGCCCAGGAATGGACTTGGGCACTGTAGGGGTACAGGGCTCATGCACCTGTACCCTCACCACTGGCATAGGGCACCCAGCTAGAGGGGTGACTGATGTATGCCAGGGCAGTGGTTTGTGGGCATGGCACACAGGGATGTGTGCCATGTCGACTCTTCACTTTGTTTTGCACCAAGGCACGCAGCCTGCAAAGGCAGTGTGTGAGTGTCAGGGTACAGGGCCTCTAAGGGTGGCACAATAAGTGCTGCAGCCCTTAGATGCCAATTGGGCTTAGACTTCAATGCAGTTTTAGGGAAGGAACATAGGCCCTGGGCACCTGATTAGCAGGAGCCCAGGGCACACTCAGTCAAAGAACATCAGCAATTCAGCAAAAAGTGGGGGCATACCATGCAGAAAGAGGGCAGTTTCTCACACGCGGGCGGTCCACAGGGACCCAGATGGGCCTGCTGAACAAAGTACATTAAATCCTGGTTTGGTGAGCGTTGCAAGGATCTGCGTTGAAGATGCGTTTCGCAGCCGAAGCGATGTATTGGTTACGAGATGCAGCGAGGCTGTTATGTGAGAGCACATGTCGTCGTTGAGGATCCCATTGATGGGGCTTGTGATGCGGAGTCCAGCGTCGAGGATGCGGTGTGCAGACAGGGCAATGCGTTGGTTCTGAGGGGCTGTGAGGCTGTGATACGGAGTCCAGCGTCATCGGTGAGGCTGCCGCCGACAAGAGATGAGATGGTCTGTGCCAAAGATGCGTCGTGCAGAGCTGGTTCCGAAGGCGTTGCAGGCTGCGCCAGCGATGCAGGTCTTTCCGACAGGTCCAATCCACGCAGCAGAGATGTGTAATTTGTGCTCGGGGTTGTGCCGTGCAGCAGAGGAGATGTGGATGTTCTGCTGGATCCACAGAGGCCGGCAGAGCACTTTAAGCCACTTCCAAGGGTTCAGGACTGAGATGGGACCACTTGGCCAGATAGACTCACAGATGGCAGAGTCCAGGTGCAGAAGCAAAATTATTGGAAGCCTATTATGTCCTTGAGGCTTCAGATCAGGAGGTCAACCAACTAGCCCTTGAAGTCACTCTGGGTTCAAGAGATGCAGGTCCAGTCCCTCTCACCCAGGCGAGAGGGTAGCAGACATGTCAGCACAGCAGGGCAGCAATTCTTCAGAATAGCAGTCCAGCAGAGTAGCAGTCCTTTCAACAGAACAGCAGTCCTCCTTCCTGGAATAGTATCCACAGGGCCAGAAGTGTACTGAAGAGCTGATGTCTGAGGTTGAGCATGTATATCCAGTTGTGCCTTTGAAGTGGGAAGAAGGTTTTAGAGGCATACCTTTGAAGTGCACAGGTGCCCTGCCTTCCCCGCTCCAGTCTAACTACAGGGGGTATGTAGCCATTTGTGTGAAGACAGGACACAGCCTATTCAAGTGTAAGTGGGGCTGGGCCCACCTCCTCTCTCCCATCCTGCCAGTGATAGCCCATCTAGGCACACCTAAGCTCCTCATTGTGTGAGGTTGTCTAGGAGGAAAACACAAAGCCCAACTGTGACTCATGTGATCCAGAGACAGGCTGAAGGTACCAAATGGCTAAGGCAAGAAAGTTGCAACTTGGCATTTTCAAACTTGCAATTTAAAATTCGACTTCACCATAAGTTTAGATTTTAAATTCCAATTTTAGAGACTCCTAACATGAATTGGTTACCTGTTCCCATTTGGAAATTACACTTAAAAAATGTAATAAGGTAACTCCATTGTTATCCAATGGGAGAGGTAGGCCTTGCAGTAGTGAAAAACTAATTTTCACTAACAGGACATGTAAAACTTAAAAGTACATGTCCTACTTTTTTAATACATTGCACCCCTGCCCTCTGGGCTGTCCAAGGTATACTCTAGGGGTGATTTAGATATATTAAAAGGGAAGGTTTGTGCTTGGCAAAAGGTTTATTTCGCCAGGTCGAAATGGCAGTTTAAAACTGCACACACACACTGGCTGCAATGGCAGGCCTGAGACATGTTTAAAGTGCTACTTAAGTAGGTGGACCAACAGTGCTGCAGGCCGACTGGTAGCATTTAATTTACAGGCCCTGGGCACAGGTAGTGCCACTTTAATAGGAATTTACAAGTAAATTAAATATGCCACTTGGTTATAAGCTAATCTAACATGTTTTTAGGAGAGAGCACAAGCACTTTAGCACTGGTTAGCAGTGGTAAAGTATGCAGAGTCCTAAGGTCAGCAAAAACGAAGTCAGCAAAAACAGGGAGGTCTGAAGGAGAAGTTAGGGAGAAATCACATCAAGGAAGCCAGGTCTAACACTGAAGAAGCCTGTCTGCGAGTTGGTGCTCAAGACCACCGATCATCACTCCTCAGCCCGTGCAGCCCGGAAGACTGAGACCCGGTGCTCAAAACTTGCACTAGAGTCGCTGGAACCGGGAGAGTTGCTAGTGTGCAGTTTAGTTGCTCAGAAGGAGGTTTTGTCAGAAGAAGGAAACCGATGACTCTGTTGTGCTGGGCAACAAGCAGTCAGGTGGCGACTGGGCTTTGCTGAACCAAGAAGACTTTGAAGAACATTGAACCCTGTGTCCAAAGTTGCCTCATTAAGACTGTGGACCGAGGAGTAGCCACAGGAAGACCCCTGTTGACTGCACAGTATCTTCATCATCCTTGTGCATCTTCAGCATCCTGTATCTCTGCATCAAGACCACTCCATAGAAGCTAGTGGCAACTGGCCACTAACCCTGGAACTGGGCTGGAGACTGCTTTTCTTGCAAAAGTAACTGTTCCTTTCCATCTTGTGGGTCCCCTTGCTGGCTTCCCATCAGAACTGGTTACCAGAAGTAGCCGCCAGTGAATCTTTTTCGTTTTTGGTGTCTATAAATTCATAAAAATACAACCTATTTTCATTAATCGGTGTTGGATTCCTTGAGAATTGTGTTTATTTTTTCAATTGTTTAGGTGCTGTTTAAATGCTTTACACCTGTTCCTTTGTTTAAGCTTTATTGCTCGAAGTCACAACTACCCACAGTTGAGCTAAGGTTTGACAAACGAAACCTAACTGGTCCTAAGAAGGCTTGGTAGTGTATTACACGGTGAGGTCTCAGAACCATGCCATATAATACACTCCATTTCCTCACACCTTGCACACTGAAAATTTTAGAAGAGAAAAGGGTCTCAAAGAGACCAGAGGTAGCTCGGGATCTGCATCTGGTGGCGCGACAAGAAAGGAGTGGTGCCAAATACGTAATTTCAGTAGCAGAGCAGCATCAATGCAGAGCAACATGGCATCACTCACTGGCGTTCAGAGGTAATGCTGAAAAGTCTCCACATCTAGTCTGACACCTGGGGAATATTCAAAAGATGAGGAATCCGAGGCAAGAAGTCTCCATCAGAACACGAAATTCTTGAAAATATAACGAAGCAAGGTAGCGTGGTGATGCAGAGGCAGGGGATTCCTTCAAGGTAGTGGTAAAAGGATCCCTAAAATTCAAGCAGCTTGACCGAGAAAATTATGAGAAATGGCCCTCAAGGAACTCGAGTTGGCACAAAAGGACAATGAAGTGACATTTATGTGAACTGAATCTTAGAAGTCATGGATGAAAGTTCTAGATTTGCAGGGACCAGTGAGGCTATTAGAACACAACAAAGAATACCTGTATCCAATCTGATGAAAAGGTAGGCACACTCATGTATTCAGACCATAAAGGAGGAACAGGGTGGCCTGCATGACATAGAGAGGGAGATGCTGAGGGAATTTCTGCTTTATTATCATAATTTCTATGCTGCTGACCAACATGGACAACATTAAGGAATACCAGAGATTAGGGGGCACAGCCAGAGAGACTGGTGCTTATTTCTAAGGAAGAAGTAACTCTAGAAGTTGAAAGTGTTCAGGTACTGTAGGAAGCTGGCTCTTTATATAGTGGACCAAAACAAGGCACACTGTGTAAATAGTCCAGGAAAACCCCAATTGGTTTACAGAGGAACAAATGATAACCTGAATGCTCTCTTTTGTGGTAGTGTGGGCAAGCAGTTAGATGCTTAGCACTACTTCCTGATAGGCCTGTTGTACTCACAGAGGCAATAAATGAGACGCACTCTAGAATAAATCTGAGGCCAATTTACAAAAATAACTCGTATTTTTATATAATTTTGATATTAAGAACTTCGTTAGTACTTTTGCAGTTATGAATTTTTACAGGGAAGTAAATAGTTCAATTCAATGTGATTTTACGCAGCAATGCTTCCCTATGGGAGAAAAGGCATATGCTGCATACAATTATTTGCGATCGGTTTCTGGGGGTCTCCTTTGTGACTTAGGGCTGTAGGGAGCCAAGATCCAAACTACCACCAGCAGTTAATTGTTCATTGCTGTGGGGCGTCCAGGTGCAGAGGTGCCTGTCAGGGTGGTAGTTGTGCACGCTACGCCGGTGGAAAGAAGGGGGGCCACCTAGAAACAGGCTGCAGTGGGCAACTTGGGGATAAGTCCGCAAGCCACCAACGGGGGCTCGTGTCGCCATGGTTCTGGGAACAAGGGGGCACAGCTGGTTTGTTGGTACCCGGGCTGGGGCACTTGGGTGCAAAGTGAAAAGCAGGCCTTGAAAAATCCACTCACCCCCTCGCAATTGCGAGTGAAATTTTAGCAGGTCGACCTATTTTTAGCACTTACTCGACCCTACTGGTGAGTAAACTTAAGCTGGAAGAAACGGGTGTTCTTTTTGTTCAGAAAGTGAATGAGCAATTAAAACGTCTTTAAATCTTGTTTTATCTTGAAACATTTGCCAACTGCTCAAGGACAGAGGTCAAATTTCAGTTTGTCTTTTTAGGTCTCGCCTGGCGTTGCAGCGCGCATGCGCTGCTCGCTCTGCGAGGGCTTCTTGGAATCAATACAGTTTTAGAAGTGGTGTTTCGGCTCCGCCCGTTATTTTGGTTGGTTGGCGTCATAACTTATGCTAAACGGTGTCTTCTGATTGTAACGGAGGCTTTTTAGTCCCTCCTGGTTACCGCCCTGTCCTCTTTTAGCCCCGCCCACCCGGACTGGATCTTTTACTCGCGGCGTTACACGTGTGTTTTAATTACTCAGTGCGCACTTATTTTCCTCGTTCGGGCAATGGTGCCAGCTTCTTTACATGCTTGTTCTTTGTGCTGCAACCGTGCATGATTAACACTCCCGGAGTTCGGTATCATTCCCCTCATGTGTTTTGCGTGATTATAATGTGCTCTGGGCGCCATTCTGAAGGACTGAAAAGTGTATTTTCTCCACTTTTTCCAGCGCTTTTCTTTATTTATGAAATGTGGCACTTTAACTTTAAATTTAAGGAGCTAGCACCGCGCTTTGACACGTGCCTTTATTTCTACATCGCACGATTGGGTTTGCCTTTCATATTGCACTTTGAAGATTTCTCAATATCTTCCCGTTGCAGATGTTGTCAAACCTGCAACCGTGTGTGATTAACACTCCCGGAGTTCGGTATCATTCCCCTCATGTGTTTTGCATGATTATAATGTGCTCTGGGCGTCGGTACACTCGGGCGCCATTCTGAAGGACTGAAAAGTGTATTTTCTCCACTTTTTGATTAGGGCAATGGCGCCAGCTTGTTTACATGCTTGTTCTTTGTGCCGTCTCCTCGCCAAGGAGAGGCGCGGTTCGCCAAACTAAATGTTTTCAATATTTTATGCTTTTAATAAGCAGCGCGACACAGGCAGCATGCTGCGCTGGTTACTAAAAGCATAAAATATTGAAAAAAAACGTGTTTGCGGAGCCGTGCCTTTATATTGTAATACGCCGCTCGACAAACTCTGTTGGGCATTCTGCAAGCCCCGCCTCACAACTGCAACCTGAAGGGTTCTGCCAATATCAGCACCGCACAGGAAACGGCACTCGCAAAACGGTTGAGATAAGGTATTATTTATTTATTTATTTTTCATGCACATTTTCTCTCCACCCGGCTTCCGCTGCCTGCTCCTAATCTCGGTTTCCCTCACGCCCCCTTTTCCCTCCCACAGCTCCTGTTCTCCCACTCGGCGCACAGCCTCATTGTAATACATTTTAGTATGCTTCAGGCTGTAAGCGCACCGTCACAC
This sequence comes from Calotriton arnoldi, assembly GCA_963921515.1. Taxonomy (NCBI): domain Eukaryota; kingdom Metazoa; phylum Chordata; class Amphibia; order Caudata; family Salamandridae; genus Calotriton; species Calotriton arnoldi. The sequence goes on along the minus strand of CAWUFW010001119.1, from coordinate 2,352,367 downwards.
ACTCTGTGGAGTAATTGAGTCACTGTGCCAGTAAGTTCCCACATTCAATCAATCAGGGGTTTGTTAAAGCGAGACTACTCACCCGTAAGGGTCTCAAGGCGCTTGGGGAGGGAGAGGGGGGGTGCAGGTTCCATTCCATCAAGGAGGGGGTCTGTCGAAGAGCCAGGTTTTGAGTTTTCTTGCGAAGATGGGGAACGATTGCACATTGCACCCCTATCTACTCTTCGGTTCATCCACAGACACCCCTAAACACCCCCCACAGGGTTTGTCGCTCCTAAAGCCACCTGCTTTCTCTGACCACTCTTTCTAAGTCAGACCTGAGCAATCAATCCATCCTACGCTACGTGTTCTCAGAACCGAACGCACTGAAGGACACAGCCAGCCAGGCTCTTCTTAGAGCCCTAAACAACAAGCATTTGCATTTCAATAGGGCTCGCATTCGCAAGAGTTTAAGCTATTAGCATTGTAAATGACAATGCTGTTGAAATATAAAATCCGATCCTTCTCGTTTTTGAATTGGAGCTATGCGTCATCCATTTTACCTCTGCCCTCCTTTCCAGCCCCGGTTCTATCCTTGACACCTCACCTGCACAAACATTTGTAAAGAATCTAGATTGGGGTATTGCAGGCTGTGTATACATGCAGAGTCAGCGCAAAAGAACAGCTGGCGTCTGCTCGGAGTTTCCAGACAATGGTTAAGTCCTGAATAAAGTTTACACAGATAGCATATCTTGTTGTGCAGTCTCAAGACGCGAAGATTGCTCAAAACACCAAGGCTGTCGATTCTCACCGTTACCTAATTTGTGTGTTGTTCTCAAAGTTCTGTTTATACCACTGGGCGTCCCTTGTTTGTGATCTTTTGCTATAAAAACCCCATGTAACCATTATTCCGTGTGCTTCCTCCTTGAGTATCTCTATGGTGCTTGTCGGACGAGGCTCCCATTCATGAATGTCAATAAATGATCCTGGATTTGTACTTCACTCCAGTGTCGATTCCTCCTTACTTATTTTGAACCCGTGGACAAAGGGTGACCCTGCACCAGTGGGTTTTAGATAAAACCCACCTCCACAATGCCTTTTATTTAGGTTTTAAAAATCAAAACATAAATAAAAGGCATTGTCATTTACAATGCCAATAACTCAAACTCGCGTAAATGCGAGACCTATTGCATTGCAAATGCTTGTTACTAATTGTTGCTCATGTGTTCCTGGAAAATGGTGTTTACTTTTCTTTCTCTATTTACAGTTAATGCTTTTTGTCAAGTGAGTTATTTGACAATAATTGTGAAATAAAATGCAGTTAAATGCCCGTTTATTTCTCGAAAACAACATTTGAACAGCTTGTAAATGAATAGTATAAGTAGATCAGAAATTATGAAAACTTTTTTTTGTAATTCAGAAGTGATGCAAACAAAGATTTAAATTGGAGTAAAATAAATCAGGACATTTTACTTGGTGATGTGCAAATGACAAGTATTTGCAGAAACTTTATTTCCAAGCAGTGTACATTATATAGTTTTAAAACCACATGTCAGTGACAAATTCTGTGGTCATTTCATTGTAAAATCTGCTGATTGCAAATAACAGTGGGCTGCTACTTTATGCTTTTGTTATGTATTTATTAAAAGTGATAGTTTTTAAACATGATGCGAGAGACATTCCTGGCCAAGCCCTGATGACAATGCATTTAATGAATTAAGAGGCAAGTCTGCAGTCAAGTGTATCTTATATGTGGCTAGATTTGCATTCTATATGGAGCTAATGTTTAGTCTATTAAATGAATGAATGAAAGTTTGTTTGATTAATTAAAACCTTACAATATATATGCAGTAATTCTTGATAATAAAATCCAATTATAAAAATTGATTATAAAAACATTTGGGCATCAAGTTCATTATACTATTTACATATTATGTACATCCTACATTAAATCAAACAAAAGCGTTTTCTGTACAGCAGACGTACTGAACGTGTGTATTTGAAGGTCCTCTCATATGTGATAAAGAAAATGGCGTCTCAGTGAACTAAAATACTTGCCCAGGATCACATAATTTGAAACCAGTTTATGGGTCCAGAGCATTATAATTAGGTCGAATAGATTACTTAAGTCACTAGACCTGCAGGTCTAGTAAAAATTTTGGGATTTTTCGAGCCCTGAAAAGGTCGGCTAGGTTCTGTGCATCCTAGGACCATGGGGTTGTCAGTCTTTGCAGGTTGAGGGTGCAAAATCAGGACAGCCGGGCCACTGTGGAAGTGGGTCTCTACGATGCTGACGTCCCTCGACGGCTGCTCAGTCTCAGTGCAGGAGGAGCCCGGATTGTACTCTCATGGGCAATGTTTGCTGCAAGGGGTCCAGAACCCCAAGTATTGATACTGTAGGGCTCGGTTGGTCCTGGTCTCCTCTCACTTCTGACAGATCTGACCTTCAAGAGCACAGGGTCCTCTTCAAGGGGGACTGCTGCGTCGAGCTGGCCCGGAAGCAGCAACTCAGTAAACCGGACTTTGCGTTTCGGTGCCTGCAGACTGCAGGGGAGTAGCTCCTCTACTCCAAAAGAAACTACTAGGCAATTTGCAAAGGCTGGCAGTCTCCCGGAGTTCATTGAAGCTGGTCAGCTGCAGGACGAGTCGCTGGTCACGACTGTCGAGACTTGGTGCAGGATGGCAGGGTTTGGCACCAAAAGCTCACAGCAGTCTTCAGTTCTCGCTTTTTCTCTCTGCTCTTCTTTGTCCGCTCTACTTGATCCATCGAATCATAAGTTCCTGGTGTCAGGGATCCCACCTAAATACTCAATTTAGCAGCATTACAGGAAGTGCCAGGTAGTAGGCAATGGGCTACTGACTTTTAGGGTGTCTACACCCTCTATATGACCACTTCCTGTGGAAAGTGGGCATAACCCTGACCCAGAGAGCCTAGTTCCGCCAAAACTAAGATGGTGGAATTCTAAAAGTAGTGCCCACTTTAGGTAGTCAGCTTAGGGGTGGTACTAGCTTGAAAGAGGAACACGCCTCCTGGCTAGCTAATTTTCCCACTTGTCCTGTTCCAAATGGGCCTGGGGCAGGGGGTAGCATTTCCCCTGTTTGGGGAAGCCTTTGGTCACATATCAAAGACGGCAGAGGTCTTTGAAGTCTCCTGCCTTGATATGCTGAGTACTTAGCCATCCTGCTTGGAGGAGTTGACAACACCGCTGGCCGGTGCAAGCACTGATTCTGCACTAAGAGAGCACGCGGGGGGGGGGGTCAGAAACCTCTCCCTGCCTCGCAGGCTGGTCTGCACCAGTCAGCCTGTATACAGGTAGCCAGTAGGTTTTCATGTGGCACCTCTAAGGTGCCCTCTGGGTGCATGTGTTAATAAATCCATAACTTGAATCAGTTTGGACTTATTAATATGATATGTTTGATATCAAACATTTCTAATTTTAGTGAAGCCATCATGTAGCTGGGGAACTTGTTAACACCAGTGTCCAGCACATGTACTTAAAATTGCTTCACTTGTAATATCTAATAATCAATTTAGACATCACATGGGGCATAATGCTCATGCAGATATATCCACACATGTAGTATAGTTCACCCTACCTTAGGGCTGTAAGGCCTGCTGTAGGGGTGACTTACCTATACTGCATGCAGTGTTTACTGGCATGGCACATAGGAGGTGTACAATGTCGTGCCTTCACTCTTCTCTGCACCATGGCACACAGCCTGCAATGGCAGTTTGCATGTTGGTTGTTGAGGGGTCTCTTAGGGTGGCATAATACATGCTGCAGCCCTTAGAGACCCTCTTTAGCTTCCCTGCCCTAGTTACCAGGAGTACCATTTACTAGGGACTTACAGGAGGGGCTAAAGGGGTGCCAATTGGGGTAACATTTGTACAGTTTTAGGGAAAGTGATCTGGCTCTGGGGACCTGGATTTCAGAAACCCAGTACACTTCTGTCAAAATTGCATCAGAAACCAGGCAACAAGTGGGGGTGACCATGTCAAAAAGGGGCACTTTCCTTCAGTTATACAAATCCCGGGCTTCTAAATGAGTTCTTGCCTTTTGCTCCTAGGGATTCTAAGCTTGGTTTTTAATCAGCTTCATAATGCAGAAAGCTACTATTTTAAATTTACTGAAGCTTGTTAACGATACAGTGAATTGCGGGTCCTAGAGACCGACCTACCTCCCTGCTGAAGACAGATATGAAACTTTTCACAAAGGCCACGAGGTTAAACAAGGTCATGCCCGGCATGGTTTCGCCCCAACAGATGGGATTCCTTAGAAAGAGACAGGAGGTACATAATATTTACAGCAAATAACAGGAAGGATGAAAGGCTGGTGCAGGGTGCCAGTTAAACCAGCTCATTGCAAGGGTTGTCACTTTGTGTAGGCCAGGAGGCCTGAATAAAGTGCTCCGGGTGGCCAGGGCTCGCCATCAGATGTAAATTGTCAAAATCGGCCCAACAGGGCCAGAGTTATGGCTTTGTGAAGTTCTGGTGACCTTTGACCCCCAACCGCCCAGCGCCTGCGAGTAGAGCTCCTCTGCGGATGGTTGTTTTCTTCCCATGTTTCACTCTCTTCCCCACTAAGAGCTAATACTCTTAGGTTATCTATTCACCGCAGATGAATCAATAACAGGTTCAGACAGCAAAAGAAATGACTTGCCTCTAATATTAGTTTTACAGCTTGAAACTATTCTACATGTACATGTGATTCTTCTACCTCATCCATCAAGGAGGAGAGTAAGTGCAGCAAAATACAAACAAAATTGTTAAGAATCATAAAATGACAATAGGCTAATAATACCACTGCAAAATTACTATACAGGGGGAAATGATCTGAAGATGGTGTCTGTGAACTGGAGAACTGTGGGCTTAGGCTCAACATCATAGTGAGTCACTCTGACTCAGCTGATCGTCGATGCCAAAACAAACAAGCATTGACATAGCCAATAGGTCTCGCCTTTGGAACCTTCTAAGTGTTAAACCTGGGCTATTGGCTTTGCCAATGTGTTTAAGTTATGTTGTAGAGCATTGTGGCTGCTGTGCAGCATGTTGAAAAGTTTTAACAACAAGCTATTTTGGAGCTTGGCATGATTGTGTACTAACACTTTGAAGTGGGATAAGAGCAGGAATACCAGTCGTAGTTCACAGACTGTACTAATTAACACACGTTAGTGGTCTGAAGAGTGCAGCAGAAGTTTTGAGTGCCTGTACCTCACCTTCCATGCTGTGTTACTGATCACGGGCATGTGTCACAATGCAAAAGGTAAGCGTGATGCTGGTTTTGTTTTGGTGCACCTAGTGCCCAGAATGTGCATGAGTCTTTTAATTAAACAATATAAATACATCACGGGAGAAAGCAACAACTACAACACCATGGGATGTTCGCCTTGAAGCACACATGTTTCAGCAGAGTTACTACAACACCAGTAGATTTGCCACAAAACGTCAACACAGAAAATCATTTTAGTTAGTAAGTAGTATGCAACACAATAAATTACTACTGCCCTAAAACACTTCCAAGACAGCTTACGTTTGTTGCATGTACAGGTAGAGCAGTGATGCGCATAATTCAGCGCGCTGCATTACCCCCTAAATATAGTCTACACAGTTAAAGTGACCTGGTATTCTTTTGCTGAAAAGCTAGTACTTTCAGAAGGTGTCACAAATGTCACATGGCAGCTCCCAGGCAGATAATCATTTTTAGTTAAGAAGAATGCATTAGTAACTGCAAGCTATTCACTGAAGAGGTCAATATGTAATATTTTTGCATGGAGGCGGGAGCCAGCCAGAACTTTTTTGGAATCTCATTACATTATTCAAAATCAAGATTTTAAGTCTCATCTACAGATCTCAATTTTCTAGTTTTAATACACAACTAGCTATAACATGAGAACATTTCAGAATTCATTTCACTCTGTGTAGCAGCTGTTGTTGGTGCCCACCTCACTCCATCTCATTGCAGGGATTGTTTCCACTCTTGGGCTGTCATGTGACAACCTAGTGCATTCTGGGAGTTGCAGTCTTGGTAAGATTCCACTGAGCTACTTGGACAAACACACCTGATAGCAATGGTTTGTTGGTCAAAGTTATACTGATTTGCCAATCTAAGTGGCAGTGAGCATTTTTACCTTATTGCATTGGAGTATTTGTAGGGTGCCCACGATGGCAGTGGAGTGATGTACATTTAGCAACAGGAAATGCAGCCAGCATGTGGAACGGGCAGACATGTAGCCCATCTCTATGAGCACAGCCTTAGCTGTTGCGCCTCCTGACTTCTCCCAAAATGCACTCTGGTTGAAAAGCTGCCACCCTATCACGCTCAGCCTATTTTGATATCAACACTATGAAGGGAAGCCATTGCTACACCCCTCCCCAGAAGCATGTTTGCTTTACGCAATTAACGTTATTTCCTTTTAAATTCAAAACTAAATCAGTCTACCGCCCACAAAGGTCTGTGTCTCTGTAATTGCACGCTGTATTTAGCTTCTTACAATTACGAGGAAAAAGGTGTTCCGTTTTAACAGACACATTACAGTTTTGAGGAAGTACTCGAGTTCCGACCTGCCTTTGATTTATTTGTTGACCTGTGCCCCTTAAGTAAAACAGCTTGATAACCTAATAAAGCTGGAATAGTGTTACAGAAATGCTGTGTCACTGTCACCAGGTCAGGTAGCTTAAAGATTATGTGATTTTGTATCGAAATTAAGTTTCATGTTTTTAACTGGTGCAGCATCATGTCCACCGACTGTAGCTTTTAAATCAAGATAGTTTGCATTAATATGAATAAACTCTTTCATCCACTGACATTGTTCAACTGAAAATGAGGGGCAGCCACATGCGGGTGAGAGAAGGGACGGCACGGGATAGTAAGTTAAGACGGGTCCTAAGTAGTTAAAATAACAGGCAGTAACGGGAGGAAGCGGCACAGGAAAATTCCTGGATTAGGTTCCGTGTTTTTAATTGGTGCCGCATACTGCCCACCTACGTTCGATTTTAAATCAAGATAGTTTGCATTAATCTGAATAAACTCATTCATCCGATGACATCGTTCAACTGAAAATAAGAGGCAACCACGGGCAGGGGAGAGAGGGGACAGAGGGGACGGACGGCACAGGATGTTGACGGCGGGTGCCAAAGTAGTTAAAATAACAGGCAGTGACCGGCGGAGCGGCACAGGGAAATTCCTGAAAAGAAAGATCTACAGGTGTGTTTTCAAGCCAGACTCAGCGCTCAGGCAGCTTTGTTTTTCATTGCAATCCAAGATAAAACATGAAGCATGGTGTCCCTGAAGGGGGCGCCATGCTGATTCACAACGGGAGTCAAACAATTAAACAAGTTATAGACACTCACATAGTAAACACTAGCACGAATTTAAAACAAGTAGTCCCTAAAGAAACACAAACTACAGTGTAAGGAAACTGTGGTTGGCCGGTGCTCCTGAACTATAAAAACGGAAGTGGAGTATCGGGAGCGCCACCAATAAGGAGCCAGGAAATACAAGTGAGACAGGAGTGAACCAATTGAAGCAGAAGGCGGGAGTACACTCCGTATAGAGCGATTACAGCAGGTCTTGCAGACAGCGCATGTGCCCCGTAGGCTCGACCTAAAAAGGTTACTGATTTGGAACTGTTTCCGGAAACAGCCAGTCCGGCGGAACAATGCAATTCATGTGATTCTCGAACTGGTTAACACCAAAAATTGCTTGCAATTGCATTTATTTCAAAAACAATTAAAACCAGCTGTAAATTCTAAAAAACCATGTTCAAACGTGACTAGGAAAGAGGGGCAGATGCCTCATTCGAGATGAAAAACCACTCTTGCACAGTTTACATAGTGGGGAGAACAGCCATACAAAAAATATGGAGGGAGAAATCCTAATTGTCAGAGTTAACCTTCACTCCAACCACACATTTTTTATTATAGAATAAAAACAAATATTAAGCATGTTTTTATTTTGACATTCACCAAGGGCCATTATGCAGCGACCCTGCATTCAAATCACATTAATTATATTGTGAGTTGGATGCAAGTCCCTCAAAGTAATATACTCTCATTCATGGGTTTCCTGGGAATATGTTAATCTCTATCATTTCTGTTTTCCCATGTGGCTTGGTTGCATGTGTGCGGCAGCCACTTCCCCACTGATATCTCACAGTTCTTAATTCAACATAAAAATGTGTCTTTGTGTGGTGTTCTGTATCCCTGTCTGTTTGAGGTAGGTGGAGGCTGTTGATAATGTATGCTGACCTGCCATCTAAGTTAACTTAGTTGCTGAATACATAATCAAATGCAACAGTTGTCTGCTCTCAGGCTGGCATTCTGTGCACTCCAGAGATGGGGCTTCTTAATGTTTAGTGAGCTACCATCACCTTTAGACTTCTATTTTGCTTTGCAGATTATAACGGAAAGTTTTGACCAAGGGTTACTACAAAAGGGACAAATTGGTCCCAGTTCCCATAAATACCTTGGTCCTTTTCCTCAGAAAATCTAGTTTACTATGCATTAAAAAGAACATTAATTGTGTCATGTGCATGGAGATCTTAATAGCGTATAGTCAGACTAAACTTTCTTCAGTGATTTCAGGTCATCTCTCATTCTTCTAGCTTTTTTGCTCTTAGTTACCCTTGTGTTCTTTATTACTTTAGCCTACTTGTTTTCTAACAAGCATATAATTAGCCCAAAGCTAAAACTACGCAAGCATAAGACGATCGTTTTTAATGACCTTGAAGTTTGTAGCATGATTTTTCAAAATACTATACTGACTAGACCAATGTAAGGGTGAATCACACAAAGACGAGTAGAGTCAACCCTCTGTAGCGAAAGGCAGCACTACTGCATGTTTGTTAAAGAAGCAGAGATAGCAAGGATCAAGGTTCGGCCCTTCAATGCTCTTACCTTGAATTCCATGTCTGTGAATGGTGACTCTTTCCTCTCCTGCATGAGCCCAAGACAGAAAGCCTGGAAGTTGATTTCATGTTTGGTCTGTTTGATTATCTCACGAAGCAATGCCCGGGATGCTCTCAGGTAATCCTCCTTATTTGTCAGCAAATCCTGAAACACCATCGCCAGGAACTGAAAAGAACAATGATTCCGATACATGACCCATGACCAAAGTGACATTCGGGCAGAATTTGAAATGTAATGCTAAAAAGTGGACGGAGGCCACATTGAAGAATATTCACAAGCGAAAATATGCCTGATGGCAAGGTCCTCTAACTAACAGCTGTTAAGTCGGAGAATAGGCCAAGCAATCAAGCAGGCATCTGAAAGATTAAGGGATGTATTGTCTGCTAACAGCTATTTTGGGAACATGTGCACAATCTTTATATCACATCAGCACAGTTAGGCAAACAGATAATTGACTGGTAATATTTGTAGCAGATTGGCAATAGGTCAATATGATCAAGGTTCATTGTACTTTTTGGAGGAAAAAAAGTAAATTAAAATAACAATTAAAAAAACAAAAAACAAACGCACAACGAAGAGTATTTTGAAAAATAGTCATCAAAAGATGGTAAAGAGGGAACAGAGGTAACCTGGCAGAAGCGAAGATGTATTTATGTCATCAGCTCTGAGCCTTGACAGGGAGCTTGGAGGATAAAGGGAAATGAGCTAACAGGACATCAAAGGGGTGTCATGGATGTTCATCTCATCTTAGCACCACTTCATGACTCCTGGTCACAGGATCTACTTTCCAAAGAGAAAGATATGCTTACTGGTCTGAATAGGAGTGTCACTGAAGTGTTTTTAAACCCCATTTTTATAAATCTGCATAGTTTATTTTTAAGATGCTTCTCTTATACTGTGTACTTCAAACTCAGCAACATTATAAAGGCTTCTTATCTGACTGTGGGATAGTTAAAGATTTAATTTGTTAAAAAGCCAAGGACCCTTGTGTACATAGATGTACTGTACTGGTCCAACAAAGGATCTTTAGGATTACAGCATACAAAGATTGTTGTGATAGCTCTCACAGAACTACACAGGCAGCTATTTTTTTAACTTTGAATTTCCAGTTTATTGGGTGTTTCACCGGTGAACAGATGTAGATCAGAAAATGCTTGTCATGGAAAGGAGATTAGCTGCATCAAAAGTTACGGAAAGTGTGAGAGATTTAGGATACCTTTGGAGCCAGCTCCGAGCTGTGTTGTAACACGGTGTACAGAGTCTGCATATTATTGGGATTCCTCGCATTGGAAAGTTCATTGAAAATCACAAATTTCACCATTGTGCCAAGGTTGTCCCGATGCGCATTCAGTAGCTCCCTAAAAATAAAAACCATCATTAAAACAATAGGAACAAAATAATTGAGTTCATTGCAACTTGGTAACCTATTCTTACACCGGCTTCAGTCCTCACAAGGCACCTCCATTCCACCCTACAGAACATTCAAGCTGTTCACCAGCAAGAGGATAAACACATTGGCATTGGACTACTCAAAGTGCAGTGTGGTCCGTTGGAGACAACAATGATAAATTGCTTACTTTTGTCAGCATAAGGACTACCAAATTCATATCTTTTTGCTGTAAACAAAAAAGTGGTAAATCCAAACTGTACATGAGAATCAGTTCTGCTCACATGTATCTGTCAGGAAAAACTATTTAAGGGATTAAGGCCTTATTTCATAAATCAGAAACATACCTTCTAGGTTGGGGACAACTAAATTGACAAGGTGAAACAAAATTACTTGGAGCAATCTTATAAAATGCAGAGAAAAATAGGACAAAATGAGTGGCCAACTGGTTGCCACATTCGGCCTACAGGCACAAAAAACGGTTAAAGATATCACAGCATATTACAGATCTCCATAGGAGAATGAGAAAGACATATGCATCAAAGCAGATGATGCATATCCATGCTTGAGACACAAACGTGGTACGAAGCATGAATCAGGATTAGATGAAAAAAAGATTTCATGTCTTTAAAAAAAAAATTCCAAATCAACAATAGGGTGCACTAAATGCCCAGATCGAGGAGTTGATAGAAGAGAAGCTGCAAAAATAGTAAGGATAAGTTACTTACCTGTAAATCCTAGTTCTCTTCCAGGGTTATCCTCATCAAAGTCAAAGCACCGAATATTCCCGCCCATGCGCGGGGACCCCGGAATCTATCAAAAATTATATATGAAAACATATATATATATATACAGCTCTATATACATATCATTTTTTATTTTTTATTTTATTTGTTTACAAACCAATGCTGCCTTCCAGCATAAACCAAAGGCTAATCAATGCTCTGAAAAACTGCTTTGGCAACCATAGATTGGAGAAAATAGAAAACAGGAGGACAAGAATCACTTGAACTCTCTTTAATGAGCAGAAGAAAATTAATCTGCAAAAACAGCAGGCATTGTTAGCCCATAGGCTGCATTGAAAACTCAATAACATAGAAAATGAAAGTAATTGCTAGCACAAACTGTCACTGTGCCTTTAAGGCAGCCATGACACCCCGCTTCCCATCATGCCTCATGGGTGACAGTTAGGTCAGTTGTTCTTTGCGGAAACCCGAGGGTCAGGGTACAACGATATGACTTAAAAAAACTGCCTCATTTGCCTGGGGAGTTGGGTGGGTTGCTTATTACTTTGATGAGGTTACCCATGGAAGAGAACTAGGATTACAGGTAAGTAACTTATCCTTCTCTTCCAGGGGATCCTCATTAATAGTCATAAGCACTGAATCGAATAGCAAGCCCATCCTCCACCTGCAGACAAATGAGTAGCAAGCAAAACTATAGACGCTGAATTCAGCATTGAAATACATTCCTCAAGGAGGCCTGCCCTACTGGAGTGTCTGCTCTAGCATTCGAGTCGAGACAATAGAATCTCATGAACGTATGTACCGATTTCCAAGTGGCTGCCTTGCAGATGTCAGCAATCGGTACATTGTGCAGAAAAACCACCGCAGCTGCCTTCCGTCTAGTGGAATGAGCCTTGAGAGTCAAGAAAAGGGGCTTATTTGACAACTGGTAAGCCAGCTTGATACAGGACACTATCCATCTGGAGATGGAGACCTTAGAGGCTGGGAAACCTGTTCTGATGGAACCATAGTTTACAAACAGTTGATCAGATTTCCTAATAGCCTTAGACTTGTCGTAATAGAATTTTAAGACCCTTTTTAGGTCTAGAGAATGAAGGGACCTCTCAGCTGGCATAGAGGGATTAGAAAAAAAGGTAGGTAGTGAGATGGTTTGGGTAATATGAAAATCCGACACCACCTTCGGAAGGAAGGAGGGATGGGTTCTCAGAACTACTCTGTTGTGCTGAAAAACAGTGTACGGCTCATTAAAGCAGAGCACCTGAATCTCGCTCACCCTACGAGCGGAAGTGATTGCTACCAAAATGGCGGCCTTCCATGTAAGATGTTGAAGGGATGCTTTGTGGATAGGCTCAAAGGGGGGACCCATGAGCTTGGAAAGAGCCAGGTTTAGCTCCCAGGGAGGTGATGGAGGACAGATTGGAGGGAAAACTTTTTTTAACCCTTGTAGGAAATCCTTTACCACCTGAAATTGAAAGAAAGACAGTTGAGAGGTTGACTTTCTAAATGCCGTAATGGCAGAATGGTGTACCTTTATGGAAGTAAATTTCAGACCCGATTTGGCTAAGTGGAGGAGGTAAGGTAGAATGGCCTCCTCTTGTCCTTTGGTAGGGTGGAAACCATTCTGCACACACTACATATAGAAACGTTTCCATTTAAAAGAATGAGTGCCTTGTAGAAGGTCTTATAGACTCTTTCAAGATGTTCATGCAGTCCTGAGGAAGGCCTAGGTGTCCATACTGGAGGACCTCAGGAGCCATGCTGCCAAGTTCAGCGAGGGAAGTTTGGGGTGATGAATCCTCCTGTTCATTTTGGACAGCAGGTACGGCCTGCACGGCAATCTACTGTGCGGGCATTCCGAGAGGTACAGAAGTCCGGGTACCACCACTGTCGTGGCCAGTCTGGTGCGATCAGTATCGTCCTCGCACTGGAGTGGGAGAACTTGGTAATGACCTTCGGGATGAGAGGAAGAAGAGGAAAAGCGTGCAAAAGCTCCCTGACCAGTTGATCAAAAGGGCGTTCCCTTAAGACCCTGGCCGATAAAACCTTGATACGAAGTCGCAGCATTTTTTGTTTGTATCACCCGCAAAGAGATCGATGCTTGGACAACCCCATTCTCTGAAGATTCCTTCCACCAATTCGTCGTGCAGAACCCACTCTTGTTGATCGTCGAACTGACTGAGGAAATCTGCTTGAGCGTTTTGATCCCTGGGCAGGTGTATTGGCGTGATCGACAATTGCCTTGCCAGGAGCCAATGCCAGACTGTTTATGCCTCTAAGGATAGAGAGCGAGATAGAGTCCCCCCCCCTATTTGTTAAGATAGTACATGGTGGTCGTATTGTCAGTCTGGACTAGTATGGAGCTGGCTTGAATGGAGAGGAGAAAAGCCTTGAGGGCTAGATGCATGGCCTGTAGCTCCAACATGTTGAAGTGATATGTCTGTTCTTTGGCCGACCACCGACCTTGAGTTTGGAGGGACCCCATGTGCGCTCCCCAGCCCTGGAGGGAAGCATCCGTGATTAGAGATTGCGTCGGGGCAGACTGATGGAATGGCACTCCCACCAAGAGGTTTCTCTGATGCGTCCACCATGGGATAGATGATTTCGCAGCCTGTGACAGATGAACCTTGTCGTCCCATCGAACCGTCCGTTGATCCCACTTGTCCTCCAGATCCTGCTGTAAAGGTCGCATTCTCAGCCTGGTGTGGGGACGAGGAAGATGCAGGATGCCATCGACCCTAGGAGAGAGGCAACCTTTCGGACCGAAGGAAAGGCAGTGCGAAAAATCTGTTTGCACTTCAGAGTGATAGAGGATAGTCTCCCCTCCGAAGGAAACACTTTTCCTACTGCGGAGTCAATTGTCGCACCCAGATAGTGTATTCTTTGAGTAGGCTGTTGAACCGACTTCTCGAAGTTGACATGAAGGACCAGTCGCTGCAAAAGGACTAGACATCGTTGATAGTGGGTTCTCATGCACGGGGGGGGGAGGACCCTTCAGAAGCCAGTTTTCGAGGTAAGGGTAAACAAACAGTCCCTGGCGCCGTAGAGCAGCTGCCACTACTGCCATGCATTTGGTTAACACTCTAGGAGCTGACTTCAACCCGAAGGGAAGAACTTTGAATTGGTAATGCTTGGATCCTACAATGAAGCGTAGGAACTTCTGGTGAAGTAAACATGGAAATGTGCATCTTGCAGATCTATCGAACACATCCAGTCCCCTTGTTGGAGATGAGAATATATTTGATGGAGAGCCAGCATGCAAAACCTTTCCCTCTGGATGGATTTGTTGAGAGTGCGCAGATCTAAAATAGGCCTGAACTCTGCTTTTCGACCTTTCTTTTTCACCAGAAAATACCTTGAGTATACACCTAGTCCGCGTTGAGAGACAGGAACTTCCTCTATGGCCAATTTTCGTAGAAGAGTGGATACTTCCTGCTGTAGCAGTTTAGTTGGTGGCATGCAGCTTTCACTGGTGTGATAGCCGGAGGTGGATGACGAAAACGTAGAGAGTGCCCATTCTGCAACGTGCTTAACACCCATTGATCTTTTGTGATGTTGCGCCACTCTTGCATGTGGTTGGCTATACTTCCCCCCCACTGGAGTGGGAAACGGCAATGGGGGAACTGAACGTTCATTGCTTTGAAGGGGTTTTCGCCAAAGTGGTGGATTGCCGTGGGGCCCCTCTCCCACGGGAAGTGAGACACCCCTGATAGTGGGTTCTGGGTTGATGATGTTGCTGCGGATGCCTCTGCCATTGAGGGGTTTGAACCCTCTGATGGAATGGCCTGCAGTCGTATGGCCTGTATCTGCGGCGGAATTCCTTTTTCTTTTCAAGGGCTACTGCCTTCATTCTGGCCATTTCATCATCTGTGTGAGTACCAAAGAGGGAACGCCCCGAGAAAGGGAGGTTTAGAATTCGTCACTGCGCTTCGGGCTTCAGTGCAGTGAGCCGAAGCCAGGATGCGCGTCTGGCACAAATCCCATGCGCATAAGAAGGAGCAGATAGGGTTGCTCCATCTGCTGCAGCGATATTAATCTGGTTTGTTACTAAACCCCCTTCTTGTACTAATTCCTCAAAGTCTCTGCGATCCTCTTTGGGAAGTTTATCTTTAAATTTTTCCAAAGAATCCCATAGGGCCCTATAATAGCACCCTAAGAGAGCTGATGCGCTACAAATATTTAACATTGAAGCAGATGTGCCACAAACCTTTCTTCCCCAAGAGTCCTGGGTTTTGTTTTCTTTATCCAGAGGCACCGTTGAGGAGGCCACTGCGTGCCTCTTTTTTCGCCGCTGCAATAATCACGGAATCCGGAGGTGGATCTGCTCTAAGGAATAGTGGATCCTGTTCCAGAGGCCTGTACTTTTTTAGGAACCTTGCCGGGGCAGTCTTAAGTGTTGCCGGTGTGAGAAACATATCCATAACTGGTTGAAGGAGCCCAGGCACTAAAGGCAGCAGAGGCCTGTAGGAAGCTGGCTCTGCATAAACTATACCAAAGTGAGGTATAGTGTGCACAGAGTCCAGTGGAACCCAAAAGGTAGGCAGAGGTAAAGTAGATAGCACCTCACTCTCTATTTGTGGTAGTGTGGTCGAGCAGTAAGGCTTTATCAGAGGACAGTGTTAAACATTTGTTGTACACACTCAGTCAGCAAATGAATTCACACACTCAAAGACTGAACTTCAGACCAATTGTTTTTGTATGAAAATATTATTTTAGTTATTTTATTTCCTAGAACCAAGCAAGACTGGCACAGGGGTAAGTGATAAATACTTTGCAGTAAATATACAGTTGTAACACAGTTTGGAATGTAATTGTATATGCACTTTGTTTTGATTTACAGTACTGTTACTGAGAAATGCAATGCTTTGGAAATACAGTACATATACTTTGAATGGGCTTTTTAGTAAAATGACCAGTACATTACTTTCAGATTACTTTTCTTACACAGTGTAGTATACCTGGATACTACACTGGGACATTTCGTGTAAACAGGTAACTAAAAGCGTTTTTGTTATTTAGTACAGTTGTAAAAGGATTTCTTAGATTTTCCAACTCCACACTTAGTAACTTTTGATAGAAAAACAGTCAATGTTATCCTATGGAGGAAAATAGCGTTATCGGTTCAAAGGTAAGTACTTTGTTGTGGGAGTTGGTATTCTGGGGTTGGACTCAGGGGTCCCCCAGGGTCAAGGATGCACTCTTGTTACACCCTCAGCAGCACTAGAGCGGCCGGGTGCAGAGTGCTGAGGCCCAATGTTATCCAATGGGGGATAGGGGGCCTCCGGTTGGTGGCTGCTGACGAGCAGGCCACTGGGTTGTGGGAGCAAAGCTCCTGGACTTAAGCTCAGGGCAAATGGGGGTTTAGGCCAGCACAAAAGATGCACCCTCAGCGGCACTGGGGCGGCCGGGTGCAGAGTGCTGTTTTGGCGTCGGAAGCCCTGTAGCTTTCAATGGGGAGTCTCCGGTTTGCAAAAGCACTGCAGGCTCGGGGACGAAGGTCTTCTGGGTGCGACCACCACTTGGAGAGGTAAGTTGGGATGTTGGGGGTTGGTTAGGCACCGTCGGTTGGGCCACCCAAGGCCGTGGGGCGTCGGGTGCAGGGGTGCCTTTTAGGGTCGGATCTTCTTACCAGCTCCTGGTCGCGGTTGGGGGGACCTTCCGGTTTGAGGCTGCAGGCGTCGGCTGGAGGCTTGAGGCAGGTAAGGGGTCGCCGGATCTCGGGTCAGGATCGCCGGGGAGACCTCCTCTTGGTGTTGGGCCACTCGAACTCGGGCCGTGGGCGTCGGTGCGGAGTGGTGCAAACTCGCGGATCCTTGCGGAGCTGGAGTCTGTTGTTTGAACAAATCCGGTGTTCACGGGAGACAGAGTCTTTGGGATTGAAGGCAGGCAGGTCCTCTGGGTTTCTCGAGGTTGCTGGCAGCAGGACACACCGGGATTTCGCTGGAGCAGGTTCGAGGTGGGGACAGGCCGGTAGGGCTGGGGCCAAGTCAGTGGGCGTCCTCCTCTTGTTAGCTTTGGCACGGCTGTTCTGTCCTTTTCTTCTTGTAGTTTCTTGTCTGAGGAAGCAAGGTTCAGGGGTGCCCCTAAATACTAGATTTAGGGGCGTTACAGGTAGGTAAAAGGTTGGGACCAATGGGTCCCTTCCCTGGGGTGGGTACACCCCCGATTATAAAAAAAAAAAGTAGTTGAGGGAAGCACTCCTGTTTTTTTGCTTTTCTTATCAATCTTATCCACGTTTCACTTTTACTTTTTCTAGTTTAACCAATCTAAAGCGTGCCGACATTGGTCTAGGGAACTGCCTATGTCCCTGTTAGAACTACATGTGAACAAGGGTTCAGGATCTCTAAGACCTGAAACTACCAACGTGCACTGCTTTTAAAGTGTGTGGTACCGCCACAGTTTTTTGCTAATTTCTATCACATTTTAAATTGATTGTAACGCTTTCACCAACAATACATTCTCATACATTTTTTCATATGTTTATATGATTGATTTCTCAACGCAATCAATGGTCATAAACAATTTGTTTTGCATTACATCAACATCATTGTATACATAAAATTATAACTTTCTCAAAACATCATGTGTTCACATAATATACAAAATTCACATTTGAATATAAATTCTTGCGATGACTCTTGTTGCTTGCCCTATGCATTTCGGGACATAACGTTCCTTCATCAGGGGCCACTGAAAAAACAAAACAATATATGTCTTAAATGCAAAGTAAAACACTGTTTTCTCTCAATGTTAATGAACGGTGTACCAATGTGGACCATAACTCTTACATGCAAGCAACCGAAGTTCCCGTGTGCGCCACCACTGTGAGCCACCCAAACGATTGCTTAACCGTTGCCCAATCAACCCACTGGTGATTTCAAATGTTCATGTAACCTCCATATTCCCTTAGGATTTCAAAAACCACTTACATCATCATGAACAACTCGAACTAAATGAAAAGCGAATCGTAAATGCCAACAGATTTCTTCTACTACCCGATCTTACTCTCTGCAAAAAATGATACCAGCTAAAGACTAATGCGATGATCTCTGTGCAACAGTCACAACAGAATCACCGTGAGTTTCCTCCACAACTTGCCAATTCGTTTCCATAAAGTTCTTCCAACTTGAATTCTCTGTGAGGAAAACCAATGACCGTTAAGCTGACGAAATAAACTTCACCTCACTGGTATCTCTAGAGGTTAAGTCAACTTCCCCATATCTGTAAATAGCAGTATCACCGCTGTGACGGCGACGACTGTTCTACTCTTTCACATGTTCCCTCCGCGTTTAAATTGCTAGCTTATCAGCATTAACAACGGACTATCATTTCCTAGTCGTGGAAATCAACGACAGACACTCCCTGGCAGTAACTACCATCGCGTTGGGAACAATGGCGGCCATTTTAACCCAAAATGAAATCACTACCAAAACTCACGATACCCAAAATACAACCGCAACAAGTTAACAGATAGTTCCCAATAAGAACAACCTCGACATGATATCTATTCCTAGTAGATTGTTCATGAATGATCCATGTGTATGACTTCCAAATACTACTTACATGCATAACCATACATTGAAATCCCAAGTTTCTTTATAATGTTACATTGCTGTTACAAAACATTTGAAACTTCACTGAATGTCCGTCAACCCTGTTAATTTGTTTAGGCGGTACTCTGTGTATGTTGGAAAAAATATATGTGATTTTCAGTAGACTGGAGCGGAATAGTGGTGTTAATGTTGTCCTACAGCTACAGTAGTTATAACATATCATCTGCTTTTCATTACGTTTGGATGTTTACTGGGATTATAAAAAAACAACTCGTATCCAATTTGTCGTTAAGGCCTAATGGGGTTAGAGTTTTGAATTTTTTTTATCCAGAAGGTCTCTCTCTGTAATAATATTTTGTTGGGATCTTCGCCTGCCTTAACTTGGACTCCTTCCAAGACTAAGAACCGAAGTTGTGGAATGTTGTGACGCTGTTCAATCCAATGAACTGCCAGACTTGAATTTCTGTTTGCAGTACGTATGGTACTTTTGTGCTCTGTAATTCTTATTTTAACATTTCTCTGCACCAAGACACGCAGCCTGCAAAGGCAGTGTGTGAGTGTAAGGGTACAGGGCCTCTAAGGGTTGCACAATAAGTGCTGCAGCCCTTAGAGGTATTCCCTGGTCACAGTGCCATTTACCAGGGGCTGACCTGCGGCCAGAGATGCCAATTGAGTTTTGTTTTTAATGCAGGTTTAGGGAAAGAACATAGGCCCTGGGCACCTGATTGGCAGGAGCCCTGGGCACACTCAGTCAAAGCACATCAGCAGCTCAGCAAAAAGTGGGGACTACCATGCAGAAAGAGGGCACTTTCTCACAAGGCCTTGTCGCTGATCTTTGATACAAAGTTTAAAAAATCACAGAGGATGAGGTTGGGGGATAGGCATGTCAATGTTGTTGCCCCCCTGGTAAGCACGTCCTGAAAAGTACTAACATCATCCACTGGGGAGACTCTCGAAGATGGGCTATCTGTTAAGATAGGTGAATAGTCAGTTTTTGAAGAATGAGTCGAGGACGAGGACCACAAAGGTGATCTGTGTCTTCTCCGATGACTACGTGCTGGGGACTTCCTTCTTGTAGATGGAGTCGCCGCTCGAGCACAATCTCGACCCCCTCAGAGAGACTGTGGGAGAGAAGTCTACTGTCTGCACCAACCGAGCCAGTGAGACCTGTGCAGGGGGCTGGAGTAGTCCAGAGGCTCTCGCACCTGTGCTGTTGAAGATTTCTGCCAAACATCCAGCTGGGAGAAAGGTGCACAGAGGTTGATCTCTGCCCTCTTCTCTCTTGTTGTACAATAGGCTATGTTAACTGTGGTTGAGAAAGCTCAGGAGATGGAGAGATTGAGCTGTTCGACGTCGATAGGAGAACCTCCGGCGATCTCAAATTTGATGACGCCATATGTCTTGACGCTGAACGATCAGAGCGTCTTACTGATCGAGATCGATGAGTCAACGTCGACTGGGGGGACTGTCTCGACGTCGAATGCTGAGTCACTGAGACGTCTTGGATTGGTACAGAGCGCTGAGAAGACACTGATGGTGTCCGGATTCTTGACGTCGGGAGAGATGTCGCCGATGGAGACTGGTGCCTTGACGCCAGCTTTGCCTTAGCCTTCAACGTCGATCGAGGCCTTGTTGACGGCGAGTGTTGCTTCAACGGTCGTGAGATCACCGACAGACTGATGTCTCGATGTCGTACGGTTAGGCAACGACGGCGAACGCCTTCCCGATCTTGACCGGCGTAGAGGTGTTAGAGTGGATCGAGGCCATGACGTTGACCGTCGCCTGGTTGAAGTCAACGGAGGGGTTCGTTTCGACGTCGAGCGTCTTTGAGATGAACGGGGACCTGTACCTCGACGTTGAGCGCCTCCACGACGTTGAACGCCGCCGAGTTGACGTCAACGGAGGAGGCTGATCTAACACCTGTGGATGACGACGATGAATAGACTTCGAACTTGCCGTTTTCGGTGTAGTCTTCGTAGCCGAGTGGTGCTTCAATACCGTCGACGGTGGAGGCCTCTTTGACGGGGAAACTCGTTTCGATGTCGCTGGAGACATCTTCGATGCCGAGCCCGACACCGAAGGAGAGCAGGCGGGGAGCTTACTTCTTGAGGCTGATCTGGGTCTCCTCTTCTTATGTCTCACTGGAGATCTTCCTCTCAAGGTAGATTTTTGCTTCTCTGTGAGACCATACAGACGAATCCTCTCTCTCTCTCCTTGAGAGTGCATCTAGAAAGGGTTTTACATTGTTGGCAGGTCTCAGAGGAGTGAGACTCAGGAAGACAGAGTATACACACAGAGTGTGAATCAGTTTTGGCCTTCTTCTTGCCATAGGAAGGACAAGTTTCTGCCAGAAAAATGATAGTACCTTACTCTACAGGATGAAAGGCGTTGAGTGAACAGTAACTACCAGATTTTTAGAGAGAAATATTTTGAGAAAAAGTCAAAAATAGCAGAGCTGAAAACTCCAGGGTCCTGACTGAAGGAGCTGGAAAGAACAAGTGATCTAACTGTCACCCCTGAGGCATGATGGGAAGCTGGGGGTCATGGCTGCTTTAAAGGCACAGTGCCAGTTTGTGCTAGCAATTAGTTTCATTCTCTATGTTATTGAGTTTTCAATGCAGCCTATGGGTTAACAATGCCTGCTGTTTTTACAGATTAATTTTCTTCTGGTCATTATAGAGAGTTCAAGTGATTCTTGTCCTCCTGTTTTCTCCAATCTATGGTTGCAAAAGCAGGTTTTCCAGAACAATGATTAGCCTTTGGTTTATGCTGGAAGGCTGCATTGGTGTATATATATATATATATATATATATCCAACGGAAGTGACCGCCAAACGCCGCACGCCTGCCAAAAGGTGCCGGTGCCAGCCGTGGTGGCGGAAACCACAATTGTGAAGAAAACAGTTCAAACCAAAAGGAATGAAGCGGCACACGATGCAAGTGATTTATTCGCTTGCAAAACAATGCGTTTCAGCCATAAAGGCCTTTGTCAAGTTACCAGAGTGTAACACGGAAGACATTTAAATAATCTGACGTCATAATAGACATGGTAAAAATACTCTGTAGTGCCGGTTACAACAAGATTGAACGTATGTAAACCTCAAAATAAAAACTAAGAAAAAAGCAGCAAATGCGGTTGATAATGAATAACAACCCAAAATATATTACTTTCAAAATCAAAAGCATAATTTCAGGAAAACTGTGTATATATACATACACTCATACAGTTAATGTGGTACGTGTAATTGCATGTATCGGTAAATTGGAATCACATTAATACATTGTGCCATCTCATAAATGCAGCATGATGTTAAAAACGAGAATATGCAAATTGCAAATGCGTTTTACATCATCCCAAAGCGGAGGGAAAAACAATGGTTAATTTTAGTAATGAGCGAAATCGCAAAATACATCAAAGATTAGATCCCAAGGGAGATGTAATACTAGAAAATGTTGTGTGTCACAGATTGAAATCAAACTGGATATATTGCATACGATACATGCTTCACTAATGTAGAACTCCTAATGGAGTGATAACGTTAGAACCACACTGACAAGACTAATTATATAAACATCTAATTCCATACTTGGATGTAAAGCTTAAATCAAAATTCGCATAAACCATATCTGAATAAATGTCCATTTCAAACCTTCTCTGTACACTCTGGATAGAGAAAAGGAAAATAAAGTTAAAGTGAATAAAGTGGTGACAAAATTAGGATAAAGACATGATTACTCAAGTTTTCATTGGATGCGAAAGCCCCCTATTGAATGAATATACACAATAGCACAATAGCCTGTGATCACGTGCAAACAGAAAAACAATGAGCATGGACGTTAGGGTCCTAAATAGGACAAGCTCGGGGAATCCAAATGGTAACCACCAAGTAGGGGACAAATGTCCTACTCTAAAGCACCATGCCACAGATAAATCAAAGCACGGGACCACGAATTCTACCTAATGGTAAACATGATAAGTAACAAATGTCTTCCATGGGGCTGAACCTGAGATCAAGTCGATACCACTGTGAATGTGCTGTTGATCTAAAATACATAATGTCACAAAATTAAATGATGTAAAAATAGGGGGAAGGGAGATAACAGATATTACAGTTACAGAATAATAAAAGGACATGAGTCCAACTTCAGAATTAAGTGGGGACACTGACAAAGATTAAGGTTATGGAAGGCAGTGTTTCAAAGACCAATATGGGAATTTAATTCTTCTTCCCTATTCATGCCAAAGGGCATCATAGTGTTTAGATCGATAATATATCTTGATTCAAGAACACGCAGTTGCTTCTCTCTGTCCCCACCACGTATATGTTTAAATATTCTGTCAATACCACAGAAAGTAAGTAGTTTGTTGTTGCTACTGTGTGAATTATAGAAATGCCGTGCTACTGGGTAGCTGAAATCCATATTGGATATCGCCCTTTGATGTTCTAGAATTCGTTTCTTGAGCTGATGTTTCGTGCTGCCTATGTATCTCATGCTCCAGTAGATATACAACGTAGTCTGTGGTACATGTGATGAACTTTTTGATTGTTCTCGCTTTGCCATCATGAGTTCTAAAAGTTTTGCAGCTGGTGGTATGTCTGCAAGCTTTGCAAGAGTTACATTTATGGAAACCCTCCTTCAATTGTAGCCAGGTGTCGGTAGGTTGAGTTTGTTGGTAACTCCGAACCAACTTGTCCTTAAGGGACATTGGTCGTCTATAGGTTAGAGTCGGTGACTGCCCTACTTTAGTGCCAATTATAGGGTCCGCCTTGATAAGGCCCCAATGTTTTTTCAACAGAAATCTAAAGTTGTTAGATTTCACATTGTATGTGGTGATCATGTGTGGGCTGCTGGTACGTGCGTCCCTAACAGGTGAAATATCAGATTACCCAAAGATAACCTCAGTTTGTTTCATGTTGCCCAGTTTGTCAGTGGCCTGTTTCAGTATCTTATCCGTGTATCCACGCTGTTTGAGTCTTTTAATCATATTCGCACTTTCCGCATTATAGCCCTTGTCTGTACTACAATTTCTATGTGCACGCAATAACTCCCCGTACGGAATGCTGTTGATCAGGGACGGGGGTTGATGACTGTGTGCATGTAATAGGGCATTGCCTGCAGTGTCCTTCCGAAACAAAGCAGTGGTGAGTTTGTTCTGATCTACTGTGACTCTGATATCAAGAAAGTCACAGGAAGTTTCGCTCATACAGTGAGTGAAACTAAGATTCAAGTCATTGGTTGACAACACATCGATGAACTCCTCAGCCAACTCCAAACCTCCATCCCAAATGATGAAGAGATCATCGATGCATCTCAACCATAATGGGACATGTTCAGTGTATTTCTCAAAGGCATCCGTCCATACCACCTGCTCCTCCCACCAGCCGAGAAACAAATTCGCCAGGCTGGGGGCGAAGCAGGTGCCCATAGCCGTACCGGATATCTGCCAATACAATGTTTTGTTGAATAAAAAGATATTTTCCTGTAAACAAAAAAGCATCATTCGTTTTAGCATAAGTGTGTGATTCAGCATACCTAAAGATTGTCGTTGCAGATAATACATACAGGCTTCAACCCCTTTTTGTTGATCAATACATGTATATAATGAACACACATCAAGAGAAATCATCACATAGCCAGTTTCCCACTTAATGTCATGAATTCTCTTTAGAAATTCAGTTGCATCTTTACAGTACGATCTAAGATCTAGAACATATGGGGATAGAAAGTAGTCCAAGAAGATAGACGTATTTTCTAGAAGACCATTGTTCGATGACACAATCGGCCTCCCTGGTGGTTTCGTGGGATGTTTATGCACCTTTGGTAACAAATATAGACATGGTACTTTAGGATTATTTTTCAAAAATTTAAATTAGTCATCATCCAGGAGCCCATCCTTCCAACTAGCCCACCAGGTACCTCCAGTAAGCGCCACAGAGCTGCGTTGTAGAGAGGTGGTCCGAGGCCACGCCCCTTTTTACACCACTCTGCAAATGCGGCTTCTGGTGCACTGCTGGTGGGGCGATGAGGTCCTCTTGTGTCCTGAGGACGTCAGGACACAAGTGGACTTCATCCTCCGAGCAGCAGTGCGCCAGAAGCCGCGTTTGCAGCGTGGTGTAAAAAGGGAGCGTGGCCTCGGACCACCTCTCTGCAATCCAGCTGTGTGGTGCTTACTGGAGGTACCTGGTGGGCTAGTTGGACCCAGGGACCCTCAGTATTCAAGGGGACTTAATCCCCCAACTTAGAACGCGCCAGGGGGCGAGTTTGCAGAGTGGTGGAGAAAGGGCGCGTGGCCTTTGTCCACCTCTCAGCAATCCCACTGTGTGGGGCTTACTGGAGGTAAGAGGTAGGCTAGTTGGCCCCTAAAGGACCCCCAGCGGCGAAGGGGACTTCAATCCCCATCCAAGAGCATGCCAGGGAGCGCGTTTGTAGAGTGGTGGAGAAAGGGGGGCATGGCCTCCGAAGACGTCTTAGCAATGCTGCTGTGTGGGACTTACTGGAGGTAATAGGAGGGGTAGTTGGCCCCCAAGGATGTCCTTGGGGGCCAACTACCCCTCTTGTTACCTCCAGTAAGTCCCGCACAGTGGGATTGCTAAGACGTCTTCGGAGGCCATGCCCCCCTTTCTCCACCATTCTGCAAACGCGCCTCCTGACAGACTACGGGATGGGGGATGAAGTCCAATTTACTCCTGAGGGACTTTGGGGGCCAAGAAGCCCTACTGGTACCTCCTGTAAGCCCTACACACCGGAATTCCTGAGCGCTGGTCGGAGGCCCAGCACCCTTTCTCCACCACTCTGCAAACGCGACTACTAATTAAAAAAGTGTTTGCAATGTAATAGGTTTCGCATTTGTGAGAATTAGAGCTTTTGGCGTTGTAAATGCAAAAGTTTTTAACTAATGTTTTTTTTGGAGTGGAGTGGATGTACGTTGTGTGTAGTGGAATTATGTGATATGTTTAGTCAGTGAAATTATGTGGATAGAAAGTATGTGGTATTTAATGTATAGGAATTATGTAGAGTGGGATTATGTGTTATGGAGAGTAATTATGTGGTATGGTAGTCTGTGTTGTGGAGTGGTAACCTAAGGTTTAGTCTTCCTCGTTTCCATAGAAGCTCAACTATGAACTCAGTGAGACAAAAAAAGATGGAATCACTGAGGAGCACTTGTGGACCTAGTCAGAGGTATGAGCAGGGCCACTGGAATTATGTGACTGTTTATCTGCACTGACTTTCGCACAATTATACATTTTCTGCATTAGCCACATAATTCATCATCTGCACCCTAATCTGCAGATTTGAACAAAAAAAGCCTTGTTTCTAGCTGAAACGGGTCAAACGTTACCAAAAATGCAGCGACAAGTGTTACAGCGTGGTGGAAGGCCCTTTGCAAACCTAGAATGGTCACCTGTTACTTATTGCTAAATGTGGGTGTTAAATTGGTACTAATGGTGTGCAAGCCACTCTTGCTTCCCTCTGCGCCTCTCTTGCCTCTTTCTGCACTTTTCTTGCTTCTTTCTACACCTCTGTTGCTTCTTTCAGCAATTCTCTTGCCTCTTTGTGCACCTCACTTGCTCCTTTCTACACTTCTTGCCTCTTTCTGCACCCCTGTTGCTTCATTCTGCACTTTCCATGCTTCTTTCTGCACCTGTCTTGCTTCTTTCTGCACCCGTCTCTTTATGTACCTCTTTTGCCTCTTTCTGCACTTTTCTTGCCTTTTTCTGCACCCGTTGCTTCATTCTGCACTTTCCATGCTTCTTTCTGCACGTCTTGCCTTTTTCTGCACCTCTCTTCCCTCTTTCTGCATGTCTGTTGCCTCTTTCTGCACCTCATTTGCTTCTTTCTGCACCCCTTTTGTCTTTCTGCACTCGTCTTCCCTCTTTCTGTACCTTTCCTGCCTGTTTTTGCATCTCACTTGCCTCTTTCTGCACTTTTCTTGCTTCTTTGTACACCTCTGTTGCTTCTTTCAGCAATTCTCTTGCCTCTTTCTGCACCCCTGTTGCTTCAATCTGCACTTTCCATGCTTCTTTCTGCACCCCTGTTGTCCCTATGTACCTCTTTTGCCTCTTTCTGCACTTTTCTTGCCTTTTTCTGCACCTCTCTTCCCTCTTTCTGCACGTCTGTTGCCTCTTTCTGCGCCTCATTTGCTTCTTTCTGCACCCCTGTTGTCTCTTTCTGCACTCGTCTTCCCTCTTTCTGTACCTTTCCTGCCTGTTTTTGCATCTCACTTGCCTCTTTCTGCACTTTTCTTGCTTCTTTCTACACCTCTGTTGCTTCTTTCAGCAATTCTCTTGCCTCTTTGTGCACTTCTCTTGCCTGTTTCTGCACTTCTCTTGCCTCATTCTGCACCCCTGTTGCTTCATTCTGCACTTTCCATGCTTCTTTCTGCACCTGTCTTGCTTCTTTCTGCACCCCTGTTGTCTCTTTATGTACCTCTTTTGCCTCTTTCTGCACTTTTCTTGCCTTTTTCTGCTCCTCTCTTCCCTCTTTCTGCACATCTTTTGCCTCTTTCTGCACCTCATTTGCTTCTTTGTGCACCCCTGTTGTCTCTTTCAGCACTCGTCTTCCCTCTTTCTGTACCTTTACGGCCTGTTTTTGCATCTCACTTGCCTCCTTCTGCACTTTTCTTGCTTCTTTCTACACCTCTGTTGCTTCTTTCAGAAATTCTCTTGCCTCTTTGTGCACTTCTCTTGCCTCTTTGTGCACTTCTCTTGCCTGTTTCTGCACCTCTCGCCTCTTTTTGCACCTCTGTTGGCTCTTCCTGCACCTCACTTGCTCCTTTCTACACTTCTCTTGCCTCTTTCTGCACCCCTGTTGCTTCATTCTGCACTTTCCATGCTTCTTTCTGCACCTGTCTTGCTTCTTTCTGCACCCCTGTTGTCTCTTTCTGCACTCGTCTTCCCTCTTTCTGTACCTTTCCTGCCTGTTTTTGCTCCTCACTTGCCTCTTTCTGCACTTTTCTTGCTTCTTTCTACACGTCTGTTGCTTCTTTCAGCAATTCTCTTGCCTCTTTGTGCACTTCTCTTGCCTGTTTCTGCACCTTTCTTGCCTCTTTTTGCACCTCTGTTGGCTCTTTCTGCACTTCCCTTGCCTGTTTCTGCACCTCTTGCCTGTTTCTGCACTTCTTGCCTCTTTCTGCACCCCTGTTGCTTCATTCTGCACTTTCCATGCTTCTTTCTGCACCTGTCTTGCTTCTTTCTGCACCTGTCTTGCTTCTTTCTGCACCCCTCCTGCCTTTTTCTGTACCTCTCTTGCCTCTTTGTGCACCCATCCTACCTTTTTCTGCACCCCTCTTGCTTCTCTCTCCACCCCTCTTCCCTCTTTCTGCACCTCTGTTGGTTCTTTCTGCACTGCTCTTGCTTCTATCTGCACCTTACTTGCCTCTTTCTGCACTTCTCTTGCTTCTTTCTACACTACTGTTGCTTCTTTCAGCAATTCTCTTGCCTCTTTCTGCACTTCTCTTCCTTCTTTCTGCACCCCTCCTCCCTCTTTCTGTACCTCTCGCCTCTTTGTGCACCTCTCCTACCCCTTTCTGCACCCCTTTTGCCTCTTTTTACACCTCTGTTGGTTCTTTCTGCACTGCTCATGCTGCTTTCTGCACCTCACTTGCCTCTTTCTGCACTTCACTTGCTTTTTTCTGCACCTCCCTTGCCTCTTTCGGCAC
Source organism: Calotriton arnoldi (assembly GCA_963921515.1). Lineage (NCBI taxonomy): Eukaryota > Metazoa > Chordata > Amphibia > Caudata > Salamandridae > Calotriton > Calotriton arnoldi. Next base: position 2,324,137 of record CAWUFW010001119.1, on the reverse strand, counting down.
TTCTCTTGCCTCCTTCTGCACCTCTTAGTTAGAGGTAGTTTTAATCCCCCTGCCCTATTATGTACTAGGGCCATACAGGGGAGGTCATGCCAATCACAGGGGTACCCCAACCCATAGTGTACCCTAGTGTATGTAGGTGTTTTCACTGTATTCTAAGTGTCTTTCAGCATAGCACTGGCTCCAGGCCTGGTTAGTCAGAGTCAGTTACCACCAGTACCCGTCAGCAACAAGTTGGGGACACAGGATGACTTTGCAACAAGGCCTCATTCTGCTCCTCTGTTGCCTCTTTCTGCATTTCTCTTGCTTCTTTCTGCGCCTTTCTTCCTCTTTCTGCACATGTCCTACCTTTCTAGGCATAGTTAGAAATTAGCAATTTAAAAACCTTTGAAATTTACTGAAAAAACCACAGGTTTCAGGGATGTTATAGTTAGTTGGACATTTCACTCGTATAAAACCAGAGAAATTCGTCCGTTATAGTTAGTTCAGCTAACTATAACTTGCGCCCCCGCAATGCACTGCTGATGACGTCACATATTACATCATTCATGACATGGTCAGTGACATCACAGATCACATCACTGATGACATCATCCACGTGATAATCTGATGCACCTCCTCATACCCTAATATAACCTTTGATACACCCACTCTAAAATACCATTTTCGAAACCATAGACACACCAATACCAGTTAGTACATACCCACTCACTAATTCCTAGGTCTACACACACATCCACTCATTCACCCATACAGTCACTCATACATGCAGTCAACCATCAATACGGCACTATCATATGCACTCACATATCTATACAGACACTCGCACACCGCCACTCATCCATAGAGTTACTCACACACCTAGTCAGTCATGCAAAGAATCAATCACACTCCCATTTACTCACCTATACAGTTATACACACTCCACCTCACTTATTCAAACATATACTAACACATACTTACACTCTTATACAATAACTAATACAAGCACACACTCACCCATACAGCCACTCTCACAATCACTCACTCTCACATATAGTCATTTATATAATCCAACACTCACATATACTGCCTTTCACATATGCAGTTACTCACACATGTACCACTGAGGCATCCATTCACTCACCAACACACACTCACCCACCCATACAGCCCTTCACAGATGCACTCTTGAACCCATACACCCAGTGAATCACCCACTCACACATCTATGCACAGTCACACCCCCCACCCACCCACACAGACACTCAGGCACCCATACAGATACTCAGACAACCAATCAATAACCCATATAGACCCTCATTTAGCTACTCACCAACCCATGCAATCGCTTACACACCAACTGACAAACTAAACTGTGTGAATGTCTGCATCAGTCACTAACCCATGCATTCAGTAAGACACATTTAATCACTCACTTATACAGTCAGTCACGCACCTACTAAATCATCCATTCAGACTCTGATACACCCACTCATTCTTCAATACACCTTGGCCTATATATATAAAAAACATATTTAAACTTTACAGAAACACACAGTCACTGGATGATGTCATCAGTGATGTCATTTGAGATGTCATCAGTGATGTCATCAGTGATGTCACTGACCATGTCATGAATGATGTAATATGTGACGTCATCAGCAGTGCATTGCGGGGGTGCGAGTTATAGTTAGCTGAACTAACTATAACGGCCGAATTTCTCTGGTTTTGTATGAGTGAAATGTCCAACTAACTATAACGTCCCTGAAACCTGTGGTTTTTTCAGTGAAATATATATATGTTTTCATAGATTCCGGAGCCACCGCGCATGGGCGGGAATATTGAGTGCTTATGACTATTGATGAGGATCCCCTGGAGGAGAAATATGAATCTCTTTTGTCTCAGGAAAAGGGACAACCTTGTGAGTGATCGTTTTTGGGCTCTGCATACAATGAAGATGGCGGGGAGATGCCGCGCTGAGGCCGAACAAGTGGAGTGACTGGTCGGGGGTCCCGGAGCAGGGGTCCGAGGCCGCCCAGAAGTGTTTCAACCGGATGACTGGTGCGAGGCTGGAGATAACGCTACAGGAGCGGCGGTGACTGCTCCAGCATCCGCCCAGGACCAGACCGAGGGAAGCGGAACAACTGGGGGCGGTCCTCATTGCAGCAGAGTGGTATATGCGAGATTCGTAGCCACGAGGAAGAACGCCGATGCAGTGGGAGAAACCGGGCAGTGCAGGGGAAGAGCCGGCGGGCTACTTTGTAGAAGAGGCGGCCGAGATGGAGTGGCGGCTGACCGGAGAATCGCGGACGAGCGATCCCGTAATTACTCACTGTCATCTGCGGTCTTCTCACTAGAGAGGTGAGAGCGGCTCGGACTCTTGGGCGCCTAGTGGGAACTTATGCTGGGGGCTCCTGAGCTGGGGGGGAGGCGTGAGTCGCGTAGCCAAACGGCTCACAGCTGCGTGACTGTGGGGAGACGCGGCTGCGCTGCCGGCCTGGTTCGGGGCTGCTGTACTGCGGAGGCGCTGAGGTCCTGAGAGCTTCTGGGGCTGCACCGTGTCCCCATCGCCCCTGCTGCAGGAATCCAGGGAGAATACTGATTAAGACACTACAGGTCAGAGATCCGTGCCTGACTTTAAAATGGCAGCCAAAATACTAGGCTCACCAGAGAGGGGGAAACGGGCATATCAAGAGGTAGATGTTTATCATGAACCTACAGAAAGGCCTCAGGGAGTAAGGAGGTGCAGGCCCTGGAGCCAGAACGAAGGAACCGGAAGCTTGAACTATGAAACGTGCCTGACCCTAAGATGGCAGCTATCCTCTAAATCCTTTCTAATAGAGTGGATGAGGGAAATATCCACAGCTGAAATCCAACCGATTCGCGTGGGACACCTGGACCGGCACCTTTCGATGGAACGTTGACGACGCCCCCTGGGCGGACACCAAAACTGTTTTACCTATCACGGAGCCCGAACAACCTTGGCCGATGCCCGGTGGAGCTGTCCTATGCAGCTATAGAGGAGTCAGGCTCTGGCTCACCCCCTAGGCCATCACCTACCCAGCCGGACATCTGACACTGTTTTACTGGCCGTCCCGTTGAGTTTCCTTCCCTCCCCCGCATCTCATGTTTTTTGTTTTTTATTTTAAGTCTTTGAAACCTGTAATTGATGTAATTTTGTAACCTGTAACGCTCTAATCCTTATGTAAAGCGCTCTGATACCTACGGGTCTAGCCAGCGCTATATAAAACTTCTCAAATAAATGATGAAAACACAACATAAATACATATTAATGAACGGTGTTTTAGGTACTTTTAAAAGTGGCCTAAAAGTGCACAGCATCGTTAACAGCCATTGCCCCAGTTGACAGGTCCGGTATGGGCATAAATATGTGAATGCACGGTAGGCAGACAACTGCTCTCACCAATTGCACATTTCCTCCCCAAAGCCCTCGATCCAAACGTGCACCATCGAAAGTGGTGTTGCTTTACTCAATGGACAGCAGATGCCTTGATATATACAAGTACTATTCAATTCAATTCTTCATCTTTATTCGGTCAAAAATATATTAGACCATAAAAGCACATTTGGCAATGACAAGCGCATATAGTAATAAAACAATACATTTTCAATCCTATTTCATTAATATTTTGTTATCACTAAAATTTACACATATAATATTTTAAAAAGTACTAAATTAAAAAAAAATCATGTATCTTATATAGAACCAGTTCATTCAGTGTCCTACCAAGTATTCATCTGTACCATATGTTGACTTGTGTCCATTAAAAGGAAAGTTCTAACAATGTAAACATATTAGAAAATACGGGAAGGTAAAAACCTCATATCTGGGTCCCCCATACAATCCTATTTTCGTTAGTTTACCATAGTATGTGTTGCTAAAATTATATATGTAAGGCAGTAATAAAAGTGACACATAACTAATCGATTTACTCGCAAGGTTCTTTAGCAGCTATTTCCCAGAGTATCTATATCCTCTAACAATATAGTCTTCCTAGCATAACACACACACCATAGAAAAGATGACATTCTTACACAGATATCTACTGTGGGCAGAGACTGCAGAAAAAGGTATGCCGGGCGACATTGAGTGAATCCACAATGTTTTTAAAAGCTTACTATATAGAATTTCCTCCACTTTTTATAAAATTTACAAAAGAATACCACGTGCATTGTAGTCTGTGTTGAAACATTATCCCAAGGGCATTTTGACAAGTTAGAGGACCAATTATTTTGTTCAGGGAAAGTGACCAAACGGTGAAAAATATCCAATCTAAAACGAGTTAGTATATACCTATGTTTTTGATAAGGTACAGATCTAAGGTATAATTGCATATCATAACTTGTTAAGATGAGCTGGTTCCTTAAAACAGTTGGCTTTAACAATTCTACGGAGATCCTAACACTCTCTAAATGCGTTAGGCAATCAGCCTTCAAATCTTTCCTACTTAATTCTGCCAGACATTCGGGACTAGTAAAATATTCAGGTTGACCCAGATCCTGACAAACGTTCTATATATCTCAGCCATGAGATGCGTGAGTAAAGGGTTGACCTTAGGCAGTCCCTGATCACGAGCTGGTTTAAAGCAGTGTGCTCTGATGTCCATACCTTGTGCCACAGCAGAATTGGTTGGATTCTAATTTGATCATCAAGAAAAGATACCCCTAACTCTGTGTGACACTCAAACGTTGAGGCAGATTTAAGTAAGGCAAGCAGGTACCTTAGGAACTCATTTTACACTGATTGTATTGTAGTACAGTTTGCATAGCCCCATATGCCAGCACCATATAGTGCTTTGCTTACACATTTTGCCCTATAAATTGTAAGCATTTCTCGCGGCGGGTTTGTACCTAATCTTATGGCAAATTTACGCAGAGCCATACAGGCGCTTCTAAAAAGCAGTGTCCTAGTCTTTATTGCGGGGCTCCATGATCCGTCTTTATCAAATAGGACACCCAGGTAAGAAAAAGAATCCGTACAATCAATGCGGGATTCCCGGATTCTAATATTGCGGAAGTTGCCCGTATTCCTCCCACTCTTCATTATGAATGTCTTGGTTTGATTTACATGCACATCAAGGTCCCTCATATAATTGACAAAATCATTCAGTACCAGCTGCATTGAGATTGGGGTCCAAGCCATCAGGACGGCGTTGTCAGCATAGAGAAGGGTGGGCACAGGGCAGTGTCCCACCTGGGCCAGGTCGTTTGCTTCCAGTGTCAGCGCAGTACCTACATTATTTATGTAGAGCAAAAATAAAAACGGTGCAAGGACACAGCCCTGTCTCACCCCCCTCTCTATGCTGAATGGCCTTGTGCATTCGCCCATGTTCCTATATCTGATCCTGGCCTTAGTACCTGAATATAAATCCCGTAGAAAGGAGATAATGGCGGGATCCACACCCTTATCACCCATAATAACCCATAATTTTGAGTGATTAACGCAATCAAAGCGGAGGACAAATCTACAAACCCCAAAAACAGGTTACCGCTTTTGATCTTCGTAGATTTCCCCAGTATGATACTAAGATTAAGACTTTGTTCAATAGTCCCCACCCCGGAACGGAACCCATATTGAATGTCTGCCAGAATACCCCTAGATTCGGCCCACTCTTGGAGTCTGTTCAGGATTATTCTCCCCGTTATTTTAACTAGTGAGTCGAGCAGCGAAATCGGCCTATAGCAGGCCGGATCATGTCGATCCCCTTTTTAGGTCTCGCCTGAGCCAGCGCATGCGCTGCTCTGGCGAGAGTTTTAGTAAGCGGGTTTTGGAAGTGCAAACAGTGGCGACCAGCTTGCGTTCACGCGAGCGTGCACGCGCGATCAGGCGCCATATGGCTTCCCTCGCCATCTGGACGCTCGCGTGAACGCAAGCTGGTCGCCAGCAAAAGCCACTGTTTGTACTTCCAAAACCCGCTTACTCACGATTACTTTCACTTTCACGGCCGCGCGGCCGTGTCAGTTCAGCGGCCGCGCGGCCAATGCTTGTTTTCTTTGTGGCTGACATACATAAACCTCCTTCTGCCTCAAGCTAAGGGCGAGTGCTCCCTCTCTAATATAAGCGTTGGCACTTCGTCCACCTCATGTCGTTCCCTGCATTTTGCAGTTTCTCTGCTCACGACTCCTTTGTAATTCTATTGCTGTCTACTACTCTGCCTGTGCCTTCCCGCTGCGCCTTGTTCTTGGTCCCATCTCTGCCTGCCCCTCTTCTCTACTTGTCAATCTTCTTGTCTCTGCGCCCTTCCCCCAGCTTTGTCTCCTACTGGATCTCCCTTCCCTGGTCTCGGATTGCCTGCTCCTCCTTCCGGTCACTCGGCACCAATTCCTGCCTCCATCACTGCTTGCACGTCAGCTATACTTCATGCCTGGCCATCTTTGTGTCTTCTGTCTCTCCTACCCCCCCCCACGCACTCTCCCCGTGTCTGCATGCCCCCTCAGTATCTGCCCCTTTTTGAATGTCAACCATGTTCCTTATGTGTCCCGGTTTTTGTTTTCCAGTCTCCCTTCCTATTTGTCTACTTCTTTTCCTATCTCCTCTGGTCCTTCTTTCTGTCTGCCTCACTAAAATTCATGTATTTTCCTGTTACACATCTGTGCTGCAGGCCGTTGTCAATTGTGCTTCATGTCTCACGGTCTACTGTTCTTCCACTTCATCTGCCCCTCTCCATGTGTGTCAATCACCACCTGAGTCAGTCTTCTCGTCTACCCTTTCGGCGGTCTGCCTGCAGCTTTCCATGCCTTTCTTCTGCCCCTTTGCTTTTCTGTCCCTCTTTGTGGCATGCTCTGCCCCTCAAACCATCTCTGGCAAATGGAGCGACAGGGAGAAGGGCAGGCAATCCCCTTGAATCTGTGAAGACCCCTCCTTATATACATCTTCAATCTTCTACTCTGTCTGCCTTTCCATAACTCGATTGACTTGTTTTCCTGTCACTCTGCCTTTCATCCTGTCTCATTGCCCATCTCCCTACCTTGTCTCTGTGTTTTTAGGTCTCGCCTACGCAGCGCGCAATGCGCTAGGAGGACCTTTAGCCGTCGCTCTGCTCTTTTTGGAAGCACACACTCGTGCTTGTGGCGGCATCCAGCTTGCGGGAGCGAGCAGGGGGGCGCCACAAGCACGAGTGCAGTGCTTCCAAAAAGAGCAGATTGCGCGCGCACGCCTCCCGGACTCACCTCCTGCTCCCCCTCTCTCCCACGCGCATTATGGTGATGCATGTGCGTGCATAGTTATCCACATGTATGTGACTATGGAATTGCATGGCCGGTAGCAGCTTCATGATGAAGACGTGCTCATGCATACTTTCATGTCATTCCGCCTTTTTTTCTTTCCTGTGTTCTTTTTTCAGATTTTGCTTAGCATCAGCAAAAAAGCATTGGCAAGGATAATAGCTCTAATAGGCGCAACCTATTGGCCTTACCGATACTGGCTGTTCACTGTGTTTATTTAAAGCGAAACGTGTTGCTTGTGGCCACGGCAGAGCTTTTCTGTTCACACAAAGTATGAAATATGAATCCGTACATCTGGGTGGAGCATGTGTGTGTCTAATGAAGACTGCACGACCTCTGACCTCATCTGTGCTCCGCATCTTAACTTCCAACAACCTCCCGCCATCTTCTTCTCCAGACCTCCACGTTTTTACTTCCACTCCCACCTTCATTTGTTCATGCACTCAAAGCCATTCCAGGTCCAACACCACCCTTCCCCCCCCCCCCCTCCACCCCCACTTCGTGAACACTCCTATACTCAAATAAACAAATCATTCTTCTGCCTCTCCGACTCCCTCTTGTCCCCATTTATAAAAGTTATTTTTCCCTTGGCCTGTTGTGGCTTCAAAGGTCTCTCTTGGTTCCCCTTTGACATCAACTCAAAATGATTCCATTCCACTGTGGTGACACCATGTGGTGACCACAGTCTGCTCACGCTAACGTCCAGGCTTGCAAAGCTTCTTCTTTTAAAGGTGCCTAGAACAGCTAGCGTTTAATCTTACACCCTTGAATTTAACTAACCACTGCACCCTCTGCTCACGTCTGATCTTACAGCGCCGAAACTTTTCAAAGTGCCTAGAAAAGCCATTCACTGCACCCTCTGCTCACGCTAACGTCCGGCCTTACAGCGCCCGAACGTTTCATAGTGCCTAGAAACGCTAGCGTTCACCAACTTGCTCCCTGGATCTCAACTAACCATTCACTGCACCCTCTGCTCATGCTAACATCTGATCTTACAGCGCCGAAACTTTTCAAAGTGTCTAGAAAAACTAGTGTTCACCAACTTACACGCTAGAACTCAACTAACCATTCACTGCACACTCTCCTCATGCTAACATCTGGTCTTACAGCACCCAAAATTTTCAAAGTTCCCTTTCTGTCATTTCGAGGTGGAAAACCAGGAAATCCCCAGATGCGACGAGAACGAAGATAAGGTGACGCCCTCATCTGGAGGTGTGGAAGGGGTTTATGCCTTTTCCTGAAACTTCACAGCAGGGTTATCTTAGCGTAACGGATGAGTTACTATATCACCCAGCTCAGTTGGACTGCAAGCTGCATTTTAAGGTCAATGCCGAGCCTCCACTTCTTTCTCCGAGGTCAAACCAGTAAAAGGAATCTTTTTACATATAAACCTATCCACCTATCGGGTGCGAGTTTTGCAGATGTGGGCATATTGAGGCTAAAGAAGCGTGGCTTGATACGGCTTTGCTAAATTGTCGGAACCCATTTTTAGGCTTCTTCTTGTACTGTTTGATTTCTTTCTGGGTAAGTTTGAAAAAAATCTTCAATTGTTTCACCAGGGGCGACTGGCTAATAGTTTGCAGTAAGACCCCAACAAGCTGTAAACAAGCATTGGCATAGCCAATAGGTCTCCCCTTTGGGACCTTATAAGTATTTAGCCATGCAACAGTTGATGTTGTTGCACTAAGGATATTGTGCTGGATAACTAAACACTTATAAGGTCCCAAAGGCGAGACCTATTGGCTATGCCAATGCTTGTTTATATATGGGGACTATAATTGATTCTGCCCAGGTCGGAAGAAAGTCTGCAACACCCTTAGGACAATGGTTAAAATGGGCCCCCACAAGGGGATATTGGATTTATACAGATCTACCGGAATCGCGTCGGGGACAGGTGCTTTTCCCCCTTTGCTTGAAATTATAGCATTAGTAACCTCGTTTAAGGTAAATGGGGCGATGTTAAGCAATTTTTTTGTCGACTGGGTTACCCTTGATGTTAAAAGGCCTAGACCCATCAGACTCAGAGGTCTTTGCAGAGTAAATGGCTTCAAAGTGTTTTATCCAGTCGTCCTCGGGTATTGCGACCACGATCCCTGGACCAACATCTTCTCTCAGCGGGGGAGAATTTACTATTTTCCAAAAATTGTTATCATTCTTACTGCTTGCATCCAATAAAGCGCCCCAGGCCTCTTCCCTTAGCTGACTTTTTCTGGGCCTCTCTGTAGGCAGACCTGCATCGCTGAACCTCAGCTCTGCACCTAGGATTTCTATGAAGTGCTTCTTTAAGGCTCTTGTTGGCCTTAGTACACTGTGTATTAAACCAACCATTTCTGGGTTTCTTTATTTTCCTAGCTGATTGCAAGTTCTCCTTCACAGTCTTGCTAATAATTAAAAACGAATTTATAATCTCTATTGGCTGCGCATTATCATCCAGGCATGTCTCAAAGGCTTCCCCCGCGTCACAAATTAATTTTCCCAAGAAACCCTGCGGGGTGATCTGATGCCACCGCAGTGAGAAACCATTGAGAGCAGCTAGCTCAAATTCTCCGCAAATAGCTTGGGCGGGCTGTTCTGCTCTCTGATACAAAGACCCTTTGTGATTTCTATCGATTGAGGGTAATGGTCACTTGATAGTATAGAATGAGTTTTAAAATTAGAAACATAGGAACTCAAATTATTTGAGGTTAAAACGTAATCAATGATGCTGTGATTATTTCTCCCATTAAATGTGCACCTGAATGGAGCATATGGTAGTGACATTTCATTTGCAAATGATAAATCCAGCGTATAAATTAATTTAGTTTATCTCCATAGCTATTGTGAATAAAGTGCGTTTTACTAGTGCCATCTAAATTGTCCATACCGCAGACTTTCTCGTTATGTGAACTGCACAATTGGATGTTAAAGTCACCTCCCCACACAATTGAAAACTTTTTCTTATTGGTATTAACCAGCTTTTCCAGATACTCATATAAATTAACCAAATGCATTATCATCTCTCCACTAGTAGAATTGTTATACAAATTAACCACTACCAATTTTTCCGAGCCTGGCCCTTCGCACACAATCACTTGATAATAGGGATTATTTAATTCCATTACTGGTTTTATAGGTGGTAAATTATTAGATACAAAAATACATAATCCCCCTTTGGCTCTACCATGAATCCCTGGAATAGCAGAAACATGAAATGTTCTAAATCTATTCATGTGAAGAGGTTCCACCAGCCAGGTCTCCTGGAGGCAGATAAAATTGTAGCCCATTACAAAGTCCATTCACTCTGGGTTAATTTTATTCTGGAGCCCCGCCACGTTCCAGAACAAAAAACCACTACAGTTGTTAGGATCGTATAGGGGACCCTCCGCTGCAGTGATCGGCCCCAGTTCATTGTTGGACCTTATAGGATGTTGTAAAAGATCTCCTTCAGAATGAGTGTTTGAGTAGGAAATTAGTATTGGCTGCTGTTCACTGCCAAGATGATGTAGTGCTTTTGTCCCCTCAAGTGGACACTTTATTCCCTCCTGCCTCTCCGCTGATGGTCAGTATATATCTTCAAGGTTTTCTAGTCCCTGATATCTATTAAAGGTTGGTACATTGTAAGGCTGGAAGATAGCCGGTGGGGGAATACTTAAAGGCGTGGGCCGGTTGCAGGATCCTATTAAACCTGGTTGGTAGAAGTATCCTAATTGGAGTGCAGAGATCGTGTTTTGGGAAATATGGATAGGCCGAGTTCTATTTAGCACATTCTCCACCAGTCTTGGTGATTTAAAAGACAAAACCACACAGTCTCCCGGGAGAGATTTCTGGCTCCTGCCCACCCATTTGATTCGTCTGACCATTTTTAAGTCTGCACATAGATGCTCAGTCAGGCCAGATCTTATCCCCAACCAATGTAATGCCTTATTCTTGAGGGAGTTCCAGGATTCAAAAGTTTTCTGCTTTAACGGAGGGAAGTTTGATAACACAATTACATAAGGTGTGGCAGCGGGTGGAAGATATAAGAACTCTGGTGGCTGTATTAGCGGGGCATCTACAGGTTGATTATTAGGTGGCTTCCTAGTGCGCAAAGGTGGTGGACTAACAGGATTATCCCCGTACAAGGGCCTATTGCAATATTGTACTGCTTAAAAGTTGCACATTTCAATATGCAATATAATCCGTGGTGTACCACTCAAACATAACTTTTTTTTGTTTGTTTTAAGTCACTTTATATTTGTTAATTCATTATTTTTACATGTTCACAAAGACTACATGTTAATTATGTCCAACAATGTGGATGCAAATGTGCTACAGTACAACCAACATGCACAGACTACCTATAACCCACACTTCACTGTTTCATGCAAATCACAAGCATAGAGACCCGCTCTTATGCATCTTTTTACAAATTCACTGTATCCAATTCTTCAGCTACTCACCTGACACTAAGCATATAATGGTTAAGGAGCACCTTTGGCTTCAATCGAATTTTGATCAGGTTGGAAATCACCTCAATGTCTTCTGAGCCATGTGTGTTGCAATTCATGCAGACAGACATTAGCAGGTCTTGGGCAGGCCTTGTAAGCTGCAGTAAAATGTTGACATAGAAGTTAGTGATGGTATAGAAAAGGTTGGGGTTGCTAAATCCGACATGGTAGCAGAACAATCCTGTGTAAGCATAAAGTTCCAATGGGATCACCCTTTAAAATATTCTCGGCACACATTCAAGACAGAAAGGTAATGCCAAGTCTTTTGTGAAACTCAGATGTACATTAAGCATACTGGGCTGAAGGCCAGGCTTATTTCCCTCACTTTCAGAAGTTTAGCAAAACATCACACAAACAGTTCAAACACTTCCTGCCTAGCATTAAATGTGCAAGTTATCTGGGAGCCAGAAGGAATCTATTAACAGGATTTTGGTTGAAGCAGCCCAGTTACACTGCCATGTCAACTACATGGAGCCCATTAGATTACAGGTCCAACAGTAATGTATTTGAGTCTTCCTATTTCTCACAATGTAGATGATCCCGCTTAAAGTATGTTATGATCATTCAAATATTGTCCAAGTACACAAGTAACTTAAGCACGACTGCATAGAGAAATCCCACCTGTGTGTTGAAATGTGATTGCAAATTAGGCTGTAGCTAATGAATCAGCCAGGATAATTTCTATAAGTGTTTTTTTATTTCTTATTAAAGTTAGAATGGACAGGCAAGATTCTGACATGGGTGGCACTCAGACAACCTAAAACGGACAGAGAATAATCATCTGATCTCATCTTAGCATGTGTTATTAGACTGAGGCTCTGTGAAGGTGAATTCCACAGTATGAACAAGCAATCATTTTGAAAGATACACCTGGCCTCTTCCATTGACTGTGTGATAGGTGAAAGTCAAAGTGTGCCAATATATAAAAGCCAGTGCAGTAAGTGTCTAATTTGCTGAGACCCAATAAATGGACTGGAAACCACGTCTACATACATTACTCATTACAGATCACTGCAAACCCAGCCCTACAGTGATGTGAGTTAGGCACTCATTGCTGATATTTGTGAGCGGCTGGCAGGTCATAATTTCAAATCCTCGAAAGGTCAATAAATCCTTTTGAGGACAAAGTATCAACCACTATATAAAACCATTTTATTTTGAATGGCAGAAAAACGTGAATGGGAATCGCACCATCATACACATGAAAAGAATATAGAGTTTTTCTGAAGACTACCTTGTTTAGGCAAATGACCTCGAAGTGAAGAAAAACTCAAGTTTTTTGCCCTTTGTTAAAGTTATGCTTTTTATGCTTTGCTATGGGCCAGCATGTTCTTGGGAAAGGAAAATGCTACTTACCCAGTATGCATCTTTTCTTGGCATATAGAGCTGTAGAATCATATGCTTTTGCATAGATCGCCATCTAGTGTTGGGTCCGGATGTTTGCACTCTGTTTTTCTTCGAAGAAGTCTTTCCAGTCACGAGGTAGGTGACTCCTCCTTTCGGTGATAGTACGCATGGGCATCGGCTATATTGTTAGATTGTTTTCCCGCAGAGGGTGATAATGGAGTTAGTAAGAGTAGTAAGAAGGAGATGTCCATGAATGCATGCATCTAAGTAAGATGTTACTGCAACAGGTATAGGTACCCTGGGAGGCGGGCGGGCGCATATGATTCTACAGCTCTATAAGCCAAGAACATATGCATACTGGGTAAGTAGCATTTTCTGTTCGAGGCATATGAGCCGTAGATCATATGCTTGTGCATAGACTACATAGCAGTTATTTCCCAAAGCGGTGGCTAACCTGTAGCTGTTGTAGTGGTCTGAAATAGTGTACGTAAAACTGCTTGGCCTACCCTAGCTTGCTGTTCTGCTAACACATCCACAGAATAGTGTTTTGTGAATGTGTGAGGTGTAGACCATGTTGCAGCTTTGCATATGTCATCTATGGGTATATTTCCTAAGAATGCCATAGAAGCCCCCAGTGTGCGTGTAGAGTGTGCTCTAGGGGGAACTGTTAATGTCCGTTTAGCCTTTGCATAGCATATTTGAATGCATTTTACTATCCACCTTGCAATACCTGATTTTGAAATAGGATTGCCTTTGTGTGGCGGAGCAAAAGCGACAAAAAGCTGATTTGTATTACGGAAAGGTTTTGTCCTTTCAATGTAGTAAAGCAATGCTCTTTCCACATCTAATGTGTGTAGTGCACATTCTGCCACTGAATCTGGTTGAGGGATGAACACGGGTAACTCAACAGATTGATGTGAAAAGCAGAAATGACTTTAGGAAGGAATTTAGGATTAGTCCGAAGAACCACTTTATTTTGGTGCATTTGTAAAAAGGTTCTTCTATAGTCAATGCCTGAAGTTCACCCACTCTTCTGAGTGATGTGATAGCAACTAGGAAAGCAACTTTCCATGTGAGAAATTGCAGTTCACATCTGTGCAATGGTTCAAAGGGTGGACCCATTAGTCTGGTGAGAACAATGTTGAGATTCCACACTGGAGCAGGTGGACGTCTCGGGGAATAACTCTTGAGTCCTTCCATAAACGCTTTAATGACAGGTACTCTAAAAAGAGATAGATGCGGTCTATTTTGGAGGTATGCAGCTATAGCAGCTAGATGTAAACGTATGGACGTGTATGCTAGATTGGAACGTTGTAGATGTAACAAATAGCATATAATGTTTTGGACAGAAGCATCGAGCGGGTTGATGTGGTTGTTATTACAGTAAATCACAAACCGCTTCCACTTTGCTGCATAGCAGGCTCTTGTGGTAGGACGTCTAGCTTCTTTGATAATATTCATACAGTCTGGCGGTAGATTAAGATATCTTTAAACCAAAAAAGGGGCACTGTTCCTGTGGCGAGGTGCAATAAGTCACCTGTACGCCTTAGACAGAGGAAAAAGAAAACAGGATCCTAGGTTAGAGGGGACCCACTCTAAAGAGGAAGAACAAGTCTTGCCTCTTGTTGCCCTCACACACCCCGAAAGGTGTCATGCTTCATCATCGGGCGTTGCTCCTCGTGGGGCCGGCGCTGCAATTCCCCACGGGTCCCCGAAGGGTCACTTTGTCAGAGATCTTTTTATATTGCCGGATGATGCATGCGGGTGTGTGGAGTGTGGGTCCTATGTGGGAAATGAAAGTACGTGCATAAAGATTAAAACTGGCAGGGGAATCTTCAAAAGAGAGATTGGGTTTTGCAACGCCCTTGCCAGAAATAAAAACCCATAAAAATGGTGTTGTCCCAGAGGCACACTGTGCCCAGGTGTAAAGTCAACATGTTTCGCGCATTTGTCGCCAAAACGGTCATTTGCGCTTCTTCAGGACCAAAGCAATAGTAAGTGAAGTGCACGTGAATAATTTGTTAAAAATTAGTACCCACAGTGATTATCAGGGCGGGCGATAAGCTGCTCCTGAAGGAACCTAGGAAAGAAAGCAACCAAAAAATGTAACCAAAAAATGTGCATTAGACTAGCTTAATGCAACATAGTGTGCCACCTACGTGTGCACATAAAACCATCAAAAGAAAAAGGAAACATTTGAGACATTTAAAGTGTAATGGTCTCCTAAAGTTATTGAAGGTCAAAAGCGGGATCTCGGTGATATTACCAAATAAACCACAGGGTGCATTGCGCCACAAATTAAGGGTAAACAGGCTCTCTGTAAGGTCTCCTCATGCTTACCATCCTCACATTCCTTACTTACAGATATAAAAAGATCTCTGACAAAGTGACCCTTCGGGGGACCCGTGGGGAATTGCAGCGCCGGCCCCACGAGGAGCAACGCCCGATGATGAAGCATGACACCTTTCGGGGTGTGTGAGGGCAACAAGAGGCAAGACTTGTTCTTCCTCTTTAGAGTGGGTCCCCTCTAACCTAGGATCCTGTTTTCTTTTTCCTCTGTCTAAGGCGTACAGGTGACTTATTGCACCTCGCCACAGGAACAGTGCCCCTTTTTGGTTTAAAGATATTACATATGGAGCATGGACACTGGACCTTAATTGGCTCCATGGTCCCCCTCTCTTTTCTTAAATTGTAGCACGACGGCTCAGCCGAGGGACCATACTTCTTTCCTATTCCCTTTCTTTTCTCCTTTTTTTCAACATTTGAGACATGTTTTCTCCCTAACATGGGTATCACCAGGGTTTCCTATTGGGCATATGACTTGGTAATAGTTACATCTTTCGCTTATTTATCACCTCACCTAAGATAGGACGGAGTCACCATATAATATTGTATTTACCTTGGCCAATTGCAATATGTTATTATTATTATTTAATTCTTTCATTCAATTGACATTAACACATGATCTATGGCAACAGAGGGGTTGATAATAATTTTTACATATATACATACTTTTTAGTGGTGAGACTCATGCCTTAACATCAGTGTTACCATCGGGTGTACGCCGGAATACGCATACTTGACGTATTTCCTGTTTATGCCATTACAAGGAGCCCTTCTCCGGCACGCCCGTGCGCAGGAGATTAGTTTTCCACCTGGGCGCATGCGTATTAGAGGCCTGCTTTCATGCAAGCACTCTTCCCACCACCTGATAGCGCGTCCCGGATATAGTAACCGCCCAGGCACCAGGGAATGCTACCTATATCTAGCCCTTGATCGTCCACTGCCTTTTCACTAACGGCAGGCGGCCGAACGAGTCAGATGCCTTTTTGACTCTACACCCGAGTATATCTGTAAGTAAGGAATGTGAGGATGGTAAGCATGAGGAGACCTTACAGAGAGCCTGTTTACCCTTAATTTGTGGCGCAATGCACCCTGTGGTTTATTTGGTAATATCACCGAGATCCCGCTTTTGACCTTCAATAACTTTAGGAGACCATTACACTTTAAATGTCTCAAATGTTTCCTTTTCTTTTGATGGTTTTATGTGCACACGTAGGTGGCACACTATGTTGCATTAAGCTAGTCTAATGCACATTTTTTGGTTGCTTTCTTTCCTAGGTTTCTTCAGGAGCAGCTTATCGCCCGCCCTGATAATCACTGTGGGTACTAATTTTTAACAAATTATTCACGTGCACTTCACTTACTATTGCTTTGGTCCTGAAGAAGCGCAAATGACCGTTTTTGGCGACAAATGCGCGAAACATGTTGACTTTACACCTGGGCACAGTGTGCCTCTGGGACAACACCATTTTTATGGGTTTTTATTTCTGGCAAGGGCGTTGCAAAACCCAATCTCTCTTTTTGAAGATTCCCCTGCCAGTTTTAATCTTTATGCACGTACTTTCATTTCCCACATAGGACCCACACTCCACACACCCGCATGCATCATCCGGCAATATAAAAAGATCTCTGACAAAGTGACCCTTCGGGGGACCCGTGGGGAATTGCAGCGCCGGCCCCACGAGGAGCAACGCCCGATGATGAAGCATGACACCTTTCGGGGTGTGTGAGGGCAACAAGAGGCAAGACTTGTTCTTCCTCTTTAGAGTGGGTCCCCTCTAACCTAGGATCCTGTTTTCTTTTTCCTCTGTCTAAGGCGTACAGGTGACTTATTGCACCTCGCCACAGGAACAGTGCCCCTTTTTTGGTTTAAAGATATTACATATGGAGCATGGACACTGGACCTTAATTGGCTCCATGGTCCCCCCCCCTCTTTTTCTTAAAAGGTAGATTAAGATAGCCAAACTCTAGGACTTCAGGTGCCAGATCGCCAGATTGAGTTGACTGGGGTCTGGGTGTCTTATGTCACCATGGCTCTGTGTGAGGAGATTGGGTGTAAGACGTAGTTTTTGATGAGGAACTACCGAGAGTTCCAATAGGGTTGTGAACCATGGTTGACATGCCCATGTGGGAGCAACTAGGATTAGTGTCAGGGACGCTTGTTTGAGTTCCGAACCACTAATGGAATGAGTGGGAGAGGCGCAAAAGCGTAAGCAAATATCCCTGACCAGTTCATTCATAGTGCATTGCCTTTGGACAATGGGTGTGGATACCTGAACGCAAAGTTTGGGCATTTTGCGTTTAGGTGAGTGACGAACAGGTCTATGTCTGGGAAGCCCCACATTTGAAAGAATGGGAGGAGAACTTGAGGGTGTAGTTCCCATTCGTGGATTTGCTGTGTCTGACGACTTAGCAGATCTGCCATCTGATTGTCTACTCCTGGGAGGTGTTCTGCTAGGAGATAGATTCTGTGATGAATGGCCCACCTCCAGATGTCCTGGGCTAGGTGGGACAGTTGGAGGGAGTGTGTCCCCCCCTGTTTTTGAATGTAGTACATGGCTGTCATGTTGTCTGTACGAATCAGCACAGTCTTGCGTACTAGCTGAGCTTGAAAAGCTTTCAAAGCCAGAAAAATCCCTAACAGTTCTAGATGATTTATATGAAGCTGTTTTTGTTGCAGACTCCACATACCTTGAATTGTGTGGATTTGGAGATGCGCTCCCCAACCTGTCAGAGATGCGTCTGCTGTCAGTTCTATCTGTGGAACCGGGTCGCTGAAGGGCCGCCCTTTCAAAAGGTTTTGTGTGTTCCACCACTGCAGAGAGCGATGGGTGCGGCCGTCTACCAACACTAGATCTGATAATTGACCTTGAGCCTGGTTCCACTGACGTGCTAAGCACTCCTGTAGGGGGCGCATCTGAAGTCTTGCGTAGGGAACTATGGAAGTGCAAGACGCCATCATTCCCAGTAACTGCATGAACAGTCGAGCTGGTAAGGAGTGTTGAGGCTGGAACTGAGAGATCAAGTTTTGAATATTCCTGATTCTGGCTGGAGTTGGCGATGCTAGAGCTTTTTGTGTGTCTATAGTAGCTCCTAGATAGTCTTGAGACATGGATGGTTGGAGATGGGATTTGGTCTGATTTACTGTGAATCCTAGTTGGTGAAGCAGTTGCACAGTCTTTTGTGTGTGGCGTAGACAGCTGTTGTGCGAGCTGGCCTTAATGAGCCAGTCGTCTGAGTATGGCAAGACGTGAACATGTTGTCTTCTCAGATGGGCTGCGACTATTGCCAGACATTTTGTGAAAACCCTGGGAGCAGTTGTTACTCCGAAGGGAAGGACTTTGAATTGATAATGTTGGCCTGCTACCACAAACCGGAGGTATTTGCGGTGCGCAGTGTGTATTGGAATATGAAAATAAGCGTCCTTTAAATCCAGAGTGGATAGAAAATCGCCTTGCTGAAGGAGAGGAAGCACTTGTTGGAGTGTTACCATATGAAAATGGCCCGACTGGATGTATAGATTTAGTTCTCTGAGGTCCAATATAGGCCTCAGAGAGTCGTCCTTTTTGGGAACTCCTGTTCCTTGGTATTGTAAAGGGACTGGTTCTATTGCACCTTTTTGCAACAAAGAAAGAATCTCTTGCTTTAAAAGGGCGAGATGTTCTTGTGACATGGTGTGACCTTGGAGGAATATTCGGTGGAGTGCTTGTAAGTTCCAGGCAATAACCAGATTGGATAATTTGTAAAAACCCATTTGTCTGATGTAATCGTATTCCAAATGGGTAGAAATTGTGAAAGACGTCCCCCGACAGGAGTGGAATGATCGGGGGTATGAGAAATAAGTCACTGCTTGTTGTTTGCAGGGAGGTGCGTGTTGAATTACCTCTGCCTCTTCCCTTGCCATTATTTCCTCTATATCCTCCTCTAAAGTAACCTCTTGAGGAGGGCGACTGATTGTTGCCCTTGTAAGAGGAGGAGGGATTCTCTGTAGATACATTTTTGGAGCCGCCCCTATAGAATGAGCGACGAAAGGAACCCCTATTAGAAGGTGATTGTAAGGCCCCCATGGACTTAGCAACTTCTGTATCTTTTTTCATCTTTTCTAGTGATACATCAACAGCTGGGCCAAAGAGAAGTTCTTTATCAAAAGGTTGATTAAGAATAGAGGCTTGTACTTCAGGCTTGAACCCTGAAATCCTTAGCCAAGCAGGTCTACGGAGTAGTACACTAGTGTTTACTGCCCGAGCTGCTGTATCTGCCTGATCTAACGCACACCTGATAGAGGTATTCGTTATTAATTTACCTTCTTGAATAAGGTCACTGGCTTTAGTCTTATGCTCATCCGGTAAAAATTCAATAAGCTTTTCGAGTTAGTCATAATGAGCTCTATCACACCTTGCCAACAGGTCTTGGGCATTAGCAATGCGCCAATTATTAGCCGCTTGTGAGGCTATCCTTTTTCCTGAAGCATCTAATAATTTGGACTCCTTATCAGGAGGAGGGGCGTCCCCTGTTGTTTGAGAGTTAGCTCTCTTTCTAGCATTGGAAACGACCAGAGAGTCTAAGGGTAACTGGCCTCTGATATACACAGGGTCATTAGGTGCAGCTTTGTATTTTTTCTCTACCCTGGGAGTGATGATCCTAGCTCTTACATGGTCTTTAAAGATATCCTCAGTGTGTTTGAGCATCGCCTTTAACATTGGCAATGTTTGTGTAGCCCTTTGAGATGAACTCCGTGTTTCCAGCAAAAAATCCTCATCTAAACTTTCTTTATGAAGCTCTACCCCATGATATTGTGCGGCCCTATTAAGGAGCTCAATGTACCCAATGTTGTCATCTGGGGGCGAAGGCCTGGATGGATATAGGTCAGGGTCATTATCTGGTTGAGGGACATTATAATGATCCCATGGATCAGGATCCTGTGGTGCATCTTGTGGTGGATAGTCATCCATATACCCATCCCCTGTATTTTGTGGGTCAGGTGATGGTGGTGTAGGGAAATGTGTAGGTGTAATTAGTAAATTTGGATCAGTGGGTGAAGAAGGTGGGATATATGGTGGAAAAGGGTTAGTGCCCACATTTTTATTCTTCAGAGGAATGTGGTAGTCCTCTGGTAGGCCCGTTTTCCTTTTCTCTGGAAGTTTGGCATGAATATGTCCAGTTTGTGGGTTAATAACGATCTCCTTCTGTTTCGGATCCGAAGGTGGATTATCGGTCCGAGGCTCTTTAGTTGCAGTACTTTCTTTTGATGCCGGTTTTGGCGTGGAACGTTTCGGCTCCGAAGATTTAGGTTTATGCAATGGTGGCACGGAAACCAGAAGGTGCTTTGTTTTCGACGCCGAAGGTTTCGGGTCGGCACCGGCATGGGTAGAGCCCGAGCCGGAAGGCTGTTGTTTATGTTTCGGGGCCGAGCTCGAAGGCGGGGCACTCGAAACCTTTTCTCGGTGCCGACCTTGGCCCGAAGGCAGAGGAGGGACCGGAGCCTTTTTATGAAGGAGATGGTATGGGAAGGAAGTCTCTTTACTCACGATCCGTTGTCCCAGTGTGAGGTCTTCGGCATCGGAGTCAGCTTCGGACACGGAGATGTGTTCTTCTCCCATTTCGGCTTCCTGCGCTTGCGTTTCTTCGTGTTCGGACTCGTCATCGAGGAGGTCCGGCGCAGCGCCGCATTGTTGGTACATTTCGTGACGTCGAGCCTGACGATCACGCAGGGTTTTCTTCGATCGGAACGACCGACACGCTTCGCAGTCTTTCTCGTCGTGTTCCGGGGATAGGCAGAGATTGCACACCTCGTGCAAGTCGGTGCGCGGAAACATAGCGCGACACCCTGGACATAACTTGAATGGAGTCTGTTCCATCAGCTGCTACTGATTCCGGCGTGGGTAGGCCCAACGGCCTTCCACGAATATTCCGATCGAAGGTTTTCGAGAGTAAACGATACGCGGAGAATGGGAAACGCGATCGATAAACAATTCCGTCGAAGGTAGTGGGTTGCGCGTTGAAGGGGGCCCGAAGAAACGGTGCCGAACCGGAGCGCAACAATTCACATCCGAACCCGAAGGCGGAAAAAAACAATCTAACAATGGAGTCGATACCCATGCGCACTATCACCGAAAGGAGGAGTCACCTACCTCGTGAATGGAAAGACTTCTTCGAAGAAAAACAGTGCAAACATCCAGACCCAACACTAGATGGCGATCTATGCAAAAGCATATGATCTACAGCTCATATGCATCGAACATAATGTTCTTCTTGTTCAACACTATATATGTATGAAGGCAAGCAAATGGTCACACAACATGAAGAAAACTGACTAGTGCAGTTAGGAAGCATATTTACCTCTATCCCAAACTAAACCACTTCTTATTTAAAAAATAATAATGGGGGCATGGGTTTAACTTAATAGCTGGTCCTGTACCCAGAACCTTGCAAAGCACTTAACTATAGCGCATATTACAACAAAGTCATTATGATACCTGGTGCATACCAGACAATTGCATCATTACTACAGACATTTCAGTGAGGCCAACTGGGAGAGATCTGCTTACTTTTATAACCCAAAAGTTATCAAGTGCATCCAAACTACAAGTTATTCAGCCATACTAAGAGGAACATTTAGGCAAGTTTCTAAAAAAAAAATGGGTAGACTGAAATAACTGGGCTGAGAATATCACAGTGAAATGACCATGAACGGTGGAAAACAGCACTGACAGAGCACTTCACAAAGCTAGTCAGTCATGTTCTGATCAATTTACCATAACATGTGGATGTTGATCATTTTTACTTTATCAAGAAAAGGTCAATTGTTTCATATAAGAACGCTGAATGCAATGTCTCTGACCTTTGGGTTTTGAAGCCACATCTCGAGTCGCTGAACGGCCATCATCCTTCCTTCCTTGTATCCACAGGCAGCAGTTAGAAGACGAAGGAGATTCCTGGACACATTATCCATGGGTTGTCGGCGGTTGAGTTGATCTCGCAGCATGTCTACCACATACTCCTCCACACTCTCTGCCAGATCCTCATATCTAAAAAGGCAACTAGACCGTTTCACAACTGTGGGAATCCTTGCATTACAAACTGCATGGACATTACTTCTTTATGCAAAACAACTGGATTATTTAAAAACACATTTCCAAGTGCAATCTAAACTGCAAAATTGCAGAGCCAAGAGGACTACAGAAGAACAAGCTACTTACACATTTAGAAACATTCTTTCTGGTGAATACCCTATCCAACCACAGACTCCATGTCAGAGTTGAAGACTCAGATTATGCTTCTCTTTCTTTAAAGAAACGTTCACAGAAGCTAATAAACAACATCCATTAACAAAAATTCAATAAATCATGAGGAAAAAGAGCTGCATGCTACCACTCTCATAAATCAAATGGAGCCAACACCATCACAACTTCCTCTTTCTTTACTGCTCCACAGTCACAATACGTATCTGCTCTATTTGCTCTGCTTTTCATGTACATTGGTGCATAGTGTCAGATATTGATTGTTTGAGGCCATTATTCTGTATAAATTGGCATCTGCGTCCTCAAAACATGGCGCCTGTACATCACATCACTGTTGCAGGCCTGTGGTCCTCCTGCTTCAATAATTCACATTACTGGAGTGATTATCTTTGTCTCCCACCCATTGTGCCTCCACCCCAACCCCTTCCCATATACTCGAGGGAGGCCCCCGCTTCTGAATGCAGTTCTTGTAGAGTGAGGAAGAGGCGCTTGGTTCTGTCTATGCAGGCCAGCGCAGTCCTCTTTTTATGTCTAGGTCTACGGGTGCTACTTTGCACACAACTGCAGATCCCAGAGCAGACTGAACAGGGAAGGAGAGGCCTGCGTTTATACCTCGAGCTTCGTAGGCTGTAATAACCTGATTTTAGTCTGGATTTCACAGGTATAGAGAATTTAGGCCATTATTCTATATTTGAAACTCATTTAAAATAAACGAATTACAAATTTTCTCACCTGATGCGCCACACCTGTGGAGAGGGTGGGGTGAAATAATTCTAATTACAGTCCTTGTTTGACTGGCTTGCTGAATCTTTCCCACCCAACTGATTTAGGGTTCACCTTGGGTAGCTCTCCCCCCACTGTCTCAGAGGCTTATGTTGTACTGGAGTGAGCAACCACTCACATATATCTAAGGATTGTTGTTATTATCACTTAAGGACAGAATGAGCTGTGAGTATGGCAGCCAACGGCACCTTCTCCCTTAATAAGTAGGAAGAATACAGTAAAGAGGGTCTTTCCACCTACTATTTGGATGAACGACTTACCGAGGCCACACAAAAAAGTCCAGCAATTGATAATCAAAGACTTTAAGCCTTTCACTTGGCAGTTGAAGATATATGTGCCCTCCCCCCTCCCAACGTAGGCGGCAAAATTGAAAGTGATCCCTCCACCTTCCCTGAAGCCTCTGGGCAGGGGTGCAAAAAGGTGATGGACACTGACAAACAGAAAGCTACTTTTTTGGTTTATCATAGACAAAGCTTCCCCAAGCTCAGTAACTGGAGACACGGAGTTCATGATAATTCATGAGGCAAACATGACTTTGACACTGGGTCTGATAACTCTTTGGGGAAAGCTGACTTTGATACCGGGCAAGACAATTCCCATCTACTGACTTCGGCCAAACCTTCTGTGGCAGAATTGATAAGATTTTATGTGTTGACAGGCAATATGCCAGCGCCATGATACCTGTATAGGTGAACGTTGCACTTTATAAAAGCTTGTTAATAATAATAATAATAATAAAAAGCCCTGGCAACTGACAGCTGAAGCAGGCAAATTGTGAGAGAACACCACGTACGGGTAGCCATAAGCACCTCACATAGCCCCTCGATTGATAAAGTGCACTTGTTATTGTTCAATCCATAAGACATTGCGCGCCTGAAATCGGTGGAATGGGTTCTTTAGGCTTTAGACTTTAGGAAGGCTTTCAACAAGGAAGTGATAGACTTAGGTGACAACCCAGCCATAGATCCGAGCAGGATCACCTTCAAGAACAAATGTACAAAGAACCACAAAAAGGGAATTGTCAGGTAATGGAGGGCCTGACAAGACAAATAACTGGACCTGTCAGGACTTCCGACAAAAATCCTAGACTTGACTTACCAAGCAAAAGATGAGGGCTTGAGTATCGATCACAATATTGTATCTGGTCGGATGCAAAGAGCCATAGGCTCCTTGGCAACGGTAATAGCACCATTTTGGTTGGCACACACTGATCCCATTTCTTACGAACTGATCCCATGTGGCAGAGGTTCTGCAAACTTTAATTCAACCTCAGAAATTGTAGTTAAACATCACTCCCTTTCACATATAATATTGTCAGCACAGTTTGTTCAAAATTAGCACATACAGAGACAAGATATTTAGGTTTTGGAAACAATTCAGCATTTCCACTTTGAGTTTTATGGAACTCGGACACAAAAATCTCCACCCAGCCCCTGAATTGTTCCCTATGAG
Source organism: Calotriton arnoldi (assembly GCA_963921515.1). Classification (NCBI taxonomy): domain Eukaryota; kingdom Metazoa; phylum Chordata; class Amphibia; order Caudata; family Salamandridae; genus Calotriton; species Calotriton arnoldi. The sequence goes on along the minus strand of CAWUFW010001119.1, from coordinate 2,299,281 downwards.
ACCAAGCCTCTATAAATGACTAAATGCAATAGTTGCAGCTCAAAGGGGCAATCTGTTCTACGACCCCACAACCCAGAGAGTTTCGCAGCAAATAAAAATGGTCAAGTTTTCAGATTGCTATTGAACCTTTGAGAATCCAATGGCAGGATCTTCTATTGTCACTTCAAGATAAAAGGTATCCATCTTATGAGGGATCTTCTGAAGGAGGACAACTGAATTGTCCAATTGGACTTCAAAGATCCATACTTGACCATTCAGATTGTTTTCACCGCACAGAAAATGTCAATGGTGGGACAAATGGTACGGACTTCACGGTCCTACTGTCTCTCCTGTCACCAGCCCCTTGGTGTTTCACCAGGATATTGAAGCCGGTAGTCAAGGCACTGAGAGCCAGGAGCATCTCTCTCACAGTTCAGTTAGACCACATGATTCTCATTGCTCAAGACCCTCTAGAGCTTCAGACCCATTGTGCATGGACAATGTGTCTACTTCAGGGGGTTGGGGTTCATCTTCAACAAGAAAAAGACAGTTCTCAAACTAACTTAACAAGATAGAATTTAAAGGCTTTCGAGTAGACTCAGTGACTGATCTGCTTTAATTGCCAATGACGAAAGCAAAGGATTATCAAAAAAGCACTGACTTTTGCCTTCAACAAAAAAAAAAAAATCACATGTTCCCGTATCTGATAAAAAAGCGAGGCCCATGTTTGATTGACTTGTTTGTCTTGTATCTGAATACACAAATTCCTTCATTCTTTAGTCGACGACCCGAACTGGAGACTCGGGCGACGAATGCCCTACTGCAAAATTTAAAAAAAGGATACAACATTACACCTTCCCACCATTCATGATGATCCCAAGGGCAGCCTCCCAAACAAGAAGACACCTGGCACATCTGGTGAACACCATTTGTTAAGCACATCCATGGTGTCCTCTTCTTCTAGAGGTCTCCTGAGATGCTCAGGTGAGGATTCCTCATTGTCTAGAGGTTTCTGTCAGATCCAGTAGGAGAGTTCCGACCACTAATGCTAACAGGCCAACCTCCCCTCATGGCGTGGCCAATTTCAGGGGTTGGTAGCAAATGCCAGGAATTTCAGAACAAGCTGTGTATTACATTAAACAGGCCTGGCCCTTTGTACTCCTAAAACCTATTTTTCGTCCTGGAAGAGATGGGTACTTTGGTGTGACGAATGGCATGTGAATCTCGTGGGGGCAGATGTGAACCTAGTCATACATTTTGTGTCCTAAATGGCTTCGGATGGTTTCGCTTAAAAGTCAGTAAACCATTATGGATCGGCTATTTCTGGCCCATGGCTATTAAACCAAATGAGGAGCAAACTTTGGTTTATTAACGGATTAAACGGATTAGGTTACCAAAACCTCCCGCTCCCAGATTACACTACTCTTCTGGGATGTAAAAATGATACTGAGGTTTCTATAAAGGTGTCCTTCGAATTATGATTTATCTTGAAAACAACTTTCAACGACATTGGCAATGAGATTAGGCCTGATATCTTGTAGAAGAGTATATGATGTAAAAAGTCAATTTTGGAGGCAAAGAATTTCTGCCAAAAGGCATTTATCGTCATATTACCAAAAGTACTAACACAGACTCAAAATGTATTAAGAATGCTGGATTTCCATATAATCCTCAATTGTGTGTATTACAATGCTTCAGAGCAGAATATGTGATGTTACATCGCGGTCTTCACACCGCGATACCTTTACAACGCAGGCATTACAACGCAAGTCGTTACAACGACTTGCGCTGGAGGGCGCTGGACTTGGGAATAGTATGATTTACTATTCCAACTCCAGCCTACGTACAGTAGGGAAGGTGTTGGAATAGTAAATCATACTATTCCTTAGCTTAGAGCGCCATCCAGCGCAAGTCATTGTAATGACTTGCGTTGTAATGCCCGCGTTGTAAAGGTATTGCGGTGTGAAGACCGCGATGTAACCGATGTTTCCCTTCAGAGCATATCAGAAGTGTACTATTGAAATTAGAATGGATAGCAGAAACAATAGCTCATTGCTCTTCAGAAGCCTTTTCTCACTGTCTTCAGTTTAATTTTTCAGGAGGGTAAGGTGAACTATTGCAGAAGCAGGGATTCATATCTGTGCTTTTGGGGAAATTTCCGCAAAGAGAGTTATGGCTTACAAACCATTTGCGCTGGTCTCTAGGTTGGAGGACATCACGAAGGTCTCAGACTGTTCATCTGGGTTGACTTTTAAGACATTTTATTTAAAGCCTATTATTGATGTTGCTTCACTGGTTGTGAGATAGCTTTGATAAGCAAAGTCTGAGCTCCGGTCCGGACACAGAAGAAAAACATTTCTAGCGAACATCTCAAGAATGTTCAACTCTATTGAGGACACAGAGGCAAGAATTATCCCACCCAGATTACTAATAGACGTGTGCATGATATTGTTAATATTTCTAAAATACATTGATATTCACATTATATTGTGATAAGCAAAATGTGTTAGGCGTCTTGTTTTCGCCTATGCGCATGTTTGTTGTATGTCGAATCTGGGTGGCGTTGAGTCTATTTGGAAGGTTAACTGTAGCTGAAAATGCCAAAGTTAAAGTCAAACAAAGGAAAGTGCATGCAAAGAAAGAGGCAGCCAAGCTGGTGTCAACTATTTGGACCATGAAAGGGCCCAAGATTGGTGTAGTTTTTTCTCTCATGATTCACAGGTTTTGTAATTTGTAAAGAGATATTGTTTACTGGATGCTGTGAACTTTTCAGGAAAGAAAGAGAAGCATAATCCTCGTCTCTGTGTCCTTAATAGAACTGAACCTTTTTGATGAGTTGGCTACAAAATGTTTTATTTCTCACATTGTGAAACTCCACCAGGTGGCCAGACCAAGACCTGGAAAACTAATGAAATAGATTGTGTGCCAGCAGGTGGCACCATAAGCCTCCATCATGGCACCGACCCACCTTGAGACATGACGGCACAGAGTCAATATAAGCACCACATCCCAGCATGTTGCCATCAGTTGATTTACTTTCTTTTACACGTCAAAGCTACTGTGCAAAGCAACTTGGTATCCTATTAAATCCCAAAAGTCCACTCCACCGAACAAGGAAGAGGGGAGGCGGTGAGGAATCTGTGGTTAGGGTATACACCAAAAAGGTTATTACCTTCTGATGGATATTTCTAATAAGATAAGAGAATTCTCACTTGTAAATAAATACCAAAGCAATACCCACTCCAAGAAGGTGGGTCAGAGAGCAGACTTTACACCAGGATGTCCTGCAGGGCCAAACAAGACCCTGTGGGTTTGAAAAGTGATACAATAGGGCCTTATAACAATATGGATGAATGCCCACATGAGTACCTGGCTGAAGTCCAGATCAGGGACTCCCTGAGCAGAGCTAGTGCTACAGAATTACTGCTGGTGGAATGAGACCTAAGGTTCTCTGGAGGAGCTTCCTTGGCCTTATGCAAAGGACATCAAAAAGCTGATCATTCACCTAAACACTCCTTAGCCCAATCATAGTAGAATTTTAGGGCCCATTGAGGATCCAACAGGTGTACCCTCTCCTCTTCCTCAAAGAGACGTGGCAGACAAAATAACCAGCTTGTCAAGAAAGAAAGTAATATGCAGCGGCTGAACTGACAATTGTTGCAATTCAATGACAAGACAAGCAGAAGTGACCGCAATGAGAACACTGCCTTCAAAGTTTCAGCAAACGCAGAGTACAGTCATGAGGAGGCACAAAAACCACACACGTTAATAACATCGGAACCAAATTAATATACCACTGCAGCTTGAGAAAGGGAACTGAAGGAAACATGTGAGAATCTTTATAAAAAATAAAATAAAAAAAAGCAACACAGTGGGTGACTTGAACAACGAAGGTTGACCAAGCAAACAAAGAAAGTCTCAATAAGTAACCTTTAATTGTGACCACAGCAAAGCCTTTAACCTATGGGAGTTTCACCTGGCGAGGATCAACTTGCTTCTCCTCACACCAGGTGACAAATCTGGCCCAACGAGCCGAATAAACGAAGTTGGAGGAAGGGCAGTAGATAGGCAGAAAGTCTACAAATTCCATTTAATAAAATCATATCTTTCTACTCGTTTCTTCTATACCTACATGCATGCAGATGTAGATTGTGGAAGTTTAGGAGGAGCACAATGACCTGCTATTGGGACAACAGATCCTCTCGAAGAGGAGGCTGAAGTGGAAGGCAGATGTTCAGGGTCAGCAGTTCAAGGTATGAGGCCCTTCTGGCCCAATCCGGGACCATTTGGATCACCTGACTTTCTTCAGACTCCCCCCTCCTCCGTGAGATCAGCAGTAGAAGCATAAATGCATTTGGGCCGGTTTTCCACTGAGGGAAGAACGAGTCATCTATATATAGAGCACAAGGTGGAAACTCTTCAGCACAGAAGGCTGGACATTCAGCGTTTTCTAAGGTAGTGAATAGGTCTACTAAGGTCACTAGTGATCAATACAATGACACCAGCTGTTCATCTGCTCTGATGGCTGAGGAAACCTACCAGATGATCGACCAGCAGGGGAATCCTGTGAACTGCAAGCCATAATCATAGCCATACAGAGGGCATTCCACTCAGCCCTACTTTTTGTAGTACCACTTGGTGGTAATGTTGTCTGTCAGCTTCAAATTACTTATCTGATGATGATGCTCCATCAGTTGAGGTGACTTCCCCAACCTAGACTGAATGCATCAGTCACCAACGTGATGAGAAGAGGGGAAAGGCTTGGCACTCATCAGGCTGTCATCGTCATCCTCCACTGCAGTTTTATGCCACTTCGTCGGAGATGCAGATCTTGTGAGGCTGATGATTCCAATGCTGGGCCCACTATAGCCGCAGGTTTGACTTAAGTCCTGCATGTGTCAACAAACATGGACAAGAAACAATTGATGGACGGAATGCTGAACAATGCAAACATTCACCCCCAGTCACAAGGATCTGGGTTTAATCCATCATTCTTTTGCTCACCACACCACCCCAGTTTGGACCCAGCCATATGCAAATCAGTCTTGACCCTGTTCCTTATGGGAACAGTCCAGTCCGAACTGGCAAGCCAGGTCCTCCCTGGACCGGACACAAGCATCCTGGGACCGGTTTCAGGGCATCACCCCATATCAGCCAGGCTAGCTTGAATCCAGTGGCGCAGTGAGTACGGGACCCACGTCTGGGCGTACCCTTCCCACTTATGGCAACAAATGCAAAAGAAACAATTGATGGACGGAATGCTGAACAATGCAAGCATTCACCCCCAGTCACAAGGATCTGGGTTTAATCCATCATTCTTTTGCTACCAAACGACCCCAGTTTGGACCCAGCCATATGCAAATCAGTCTTAATCCTGTTCCTTATGGGAACAGTCCAGCCCGAACTGCCAAGCCAGGTCCTCCCTGGACCGGAAATAAGCATCCTGGAACCGGTTTCAGGGCTGGGGTGAATGTATGACATTGTTCTGCATTCTGTCCATCAATTGTTCTTTTTGCATTTGTCACCCCAAGTGGGATGGGTATGCCCGGACATGGGTCCCGTGCTCTCCATGCCACTGGAGTCAGGCTAGCCTGGCTGATGAGGGGTGAAACCCCGAAACCGGACCTAGGATGCTTGCTTTCAGTCCAGGGAGGACCTGGCCTGGCAGTTCCGGCTGGACTGTTCCCATTGGGCGCAGGGTCAAGGCTGATTTGCATTTGGCTGAATTCAAACTGGAATGGCATGGGGAGCAAAAAACAAATGATGGATTTAGGCCCAGATCTCTGTACTGGGGTGAATGTATGACATTGTTCTGCATTCTGTCCATCAATTGTTCTTTTTGCAACAAACATGGGGCACCAGAAGGATGCTTGAAACTCGAAGACCAAGCAGTTTCAGAACTGGGACAGTAGCACTTACTTGAAATATCAGGATGATAACATGAATGTCTCAGGATAACTGTGGAAAAGGAACAGCTTTTAAACGATTGTATCCAAAAATGCATGATAAAGGGAAGCCTCTGACAGGGTCAGCGATGGGAACTGGGATTGTTGATGGAAAACCTGCTGAGTAGACAGTAACAACACCTTTGTCTGAAGGTGGTCCAAAACAAGCTGAGCCAAGCCTGCCCTCCATAGTTAGTCATCGATGTATGGGAATACATGCATCGCCCAACCTGAGAAGATTGGCCTCATCCATCAACATGGCCTTCAGAAACTCTGAGGGGTGTGTGTCAATTAAAAAGGCTGGTAGGTTAGTTGGAAGTACTGAAACCCCCCATTAAATATCAGAGATACATCCTATGGGACTATCAGGGTTGGTATCTGAAAGTATGTATCCGCATCCAGAAAAACCTGCTGGTATGATTTCAATTCTATGTCAGGACCGGAGGCGAGGATTAGGCATCTCTTTCTTCGTTCATTTCATCCAGCAGCCATTTTGAAACAGGTAACAAATAAGAGCAAAAAACTACATCTCCCATGATGCTACAGGAGATGAACTACAATCCAACAGCCAATCAGCACTAAACAGTCTCTACTCCTTCCCCCGAGGACGCTCTATCTTCCTCTTTCTTTGCTGCTCTAGCAGCAACGAGATAAGTGATTTTCTGCTCCTCACTTTGTGCATGGTTTTGTACCTTTTTAACCGCGTTAATTGTTTTTCTTTGAACTGTTCACTGCCTGTTAGGACGCTAAGACGCGATAATTCTTTCCTTTCAGCGCGGCCGCGGGAATGCTTGCCGTCCGTTCGCGGCCGCTGGTTTTTTCCTTGGCTCTGAGGCGCGGTGCGGTCTTGCAACCACTTGGGGAGCCGCAACCTTATCCCGACGCGCACTGTGCCTCTTGACCTCTCCCCCCCGCACGCCCGTCGCGTCATTTCACCGCGATCCATGCATTGGTGAAGGCGCGTACGGGCGAGTATGAACGCGGGGGATGTTCGGCCTATCGCGCATTACCGAATCGGCAGCAATTAGGGAATCTTCCCATTATACAGAGCCCCCTGCCTAGAGCGAGACACCCGTTTAAGGTAGGACGTGTGTGTGGCAGTCTCTCAGGGACCAGCCCAGGCAGCATTATTACCCCATCTAACATAAGGGGAGGTTATCCCAAGCCTTGGGCAGCTATTATTCTTGACGATTGGCTATTACTACGCAGGGATCCCCTGTTCCTTAATTCCCCTCGTCTTTCACAGAGGTCTACTCTGAATCCAATATGGAGGGATATGATGATTATTATAAGGAGGAGGAGGAAATAACCTACCTTCCCATAGACTATCATTTTTGTCAAGTGATGGACTCATCCATCTTTAAAGTGGTGTCCCACGTTGTGGCGCCTCTGGAGAGGAAAATAGAACAACTGCAGGCACAGTGCCTGCGACCTCTCGAACAGAGGGAAGACCCGTCGGGACCCACGGCCCAGTTACCTCCGGGGCAGCTATCAAAGGCAGATAATACTGCGGTGGCTAAACGCAATCGGGAGGGTCCGTCCGGGGTGGACATGGATGCCTTCACACGCCTCTAGAAAGCATTCATGGACGCCCAGCCCGCACCTGTCCCTAAGGACCCGCTTGATTCTCCAGGAGTTCAGAACTTAGTAGAATCCCTTCAGACATCAGATGGTGATGGGGAACCTAGTAGACCCTGGAGGCCATCTGGTTCCGCTCCGGCGGCGCAAACGGAGGTTCCAACGGAGCCCCAAGGTCAGACATCTAACATGCTGGAGCCAGAGGACCTCCTACATCCTAGGTCGGCCGAATGGACCCCAGCCCCTAAGGAGGCATCTTACATAGCGGCCCGACTGCGTAAACCCCTAGATAAGGAGGTAAGGAGCTGCCTAAAGGCGAATGCCCTAGACCTGCCTTGGAGGGGAAGGTGGATGCTAAGATGTCTACCTTCCTGGCCAAGTTTGTAAGGGATCCAAAGAAAGGCACTGATCACTCTTGGCGATCGTGCCAAGATAAGCTTTTAGACATCACTAGCCAAAATTCTTGACATGGCCGAAGACGCGAAAGCGTCGGGGGCCCTAATCCCTCCGGATGTGTTGTCTAATTGGGCGCAGAGGGTGTTTGTTTTCCTAGGGAACGCCAATTGTGCGATTTCTACAGAGAGACGTAGGTCATTATTGATAAAGATCGACCCGAAGAAAGGTGATCTTGCTACCTCTGAAGCTGGTCCCACGGCGGAGGGTAACCTTTTCAGGGACCCTTTTGTTAAAGAGTTGGGCAAGTTTGTAAATACATTTAATTCTTTGGACAAAGCCCAATCTTCGATCAAGTAGGTTTTTAATCCTCGTATTTTTACCGGAGCTGGTCGTGGCAGAGGCCGCTCGATCGGCCGCACCTTTCACCAAGCCTCCGCCAGAGGTGGAGATTCCCGCAGTGGCAGGACCCAGCCAAGTTTGGGAATTTCTACCCAACGAGAGCCTATCCACGCAAGAGAGGTGGCAGAGGACGGGGCAACGGCTCCCTTAACTCTCAACAAGGTGAGTGTTCAGTATCAGGACGGGGTCTCAGTAGGGGGCAGACTGGCGTTGTTTCCACAAGCTTGGAGGTCTCTGACATCCGACCCATGGGTACTGCAAACGATCAATGAGTTCCATATAGAGTTTTACAATTGTCCCACTCAAACTGCCCACCCCAACCCATTACGCTTTCCCTAAGATCACATGAAACTGATAGACGAGGAGATTGTCAACCTATTAAAGAAAGGGGCCATTCTGCTTTCTGCGCATCACCCTCAGGGTTTCCTCAGCAACTTGTTTTTGGTGGAAAAAAGTGACGGGGGTACCGCCCGGTCATGAACCTCCGCGATTTCAACGAATGGGTAGTATACAGCCACTTCAAAATGGAAGGAGTTCATCTCCTCAGAGATCTTTTACAGACTCAGGATTGGATGGTCCGCCTGGACCTTTGCAACGCATATCTCACAATCCTGATCTTCCCGCCACATCGTCGCTTCCTCTCGTTTCAGTGGTGGTCGCAGGTTTTCGAATTCGCATCCCTCCCTTTCGGGTTATCCTCCGCTCCGTGGTGCTTTACCAAGATGATGAAACCGGTGGTCGAGCACCTTCGCTCTTTGGGGATCAGAATGATTGTTTACTTGGACGACATTCTGATCATGAATCAATGTCCGCGTTGTCTAATTTCTCAGTTGCAGCTAACGGTAGATCTGCTGGAATCTCTCGGTTTCCTGATCAATGTTACAAAATCATCTCTTACCCCAAACCAACAGATCCAGTTTCTGGGCTTTATGGTGGACTCTGTCAACGCCTACCTGAGCCTCCCTTCTCGCAAGCTCGCTAAGATAATGCACAAGCTCAGACGGACACTCTCCAAATCCACCATATCTCTACGCCACCTGGCCAGGATAGTGGGTCTTCTCTCATCCTCGATCCAGGCCATTTTTCCAGGGCCTCTTCATTACCAGGCCCTTCAGCGCCTGCAAATTTCTCACCTCCGCAAAGGCCTTACTTATTCTCAGTTCGTCCCCCTTCTGGAGGAAGCGAGGACGGAAATCCAATGGTGGATTGCACATATGGAGGCCTGGAACGGCCGCGCGATTTCGGGTCCCAACCGGATATTATTATAGAGTCGGATGCCAGCGGCTCAGGTTGGGGAGCACACTGCGGAGACTTTTCCACAGGAGAAAGATGGTCTTCCGCAGAACGATCCCTCCATATCAATTGTCTGGAGCTTTTAGCAGGGTCTTTTGCAGTGAAATGTTGGACCAAAGACAAGGCTCAATGCTGCGTCCACCTCAAGATGGACAATGTAGCGGCGGTCCGCTATTTCAACCACCTCGGTGGGACTTGTTCTGGGAACCTATCGGACTTTGTTTGGGATCTTTGGGAATATTGCCTATCCAACCAGATTGCGTTGTCGGCAGAACACCTCCCGGGGACGTCCAACCAGGTGGCGGATTGGCATTCTCGCCACTGGTAAGACTCGAGCCTTTGGAAGCTCCATCCGGGGGTGTTTCAGAGTCGCCAAAACCGCTGGAGCCCCTTCTCAATAGACCTTTTTACCTCTCGTCTGGACAACCAACTGGGGAGGTACTGCAGCTGGCGCCCGAATCCCGGGGCTGTGGCAGTGGATGCCTTCCTTCAGGATTGGAGTTCGGAACGGGGGTATGTGTTCCCTCCATTCGCCATGATAACGAGGGTATTGACTCAGTTGAGGCGTCAGAGAGCGGACCTGGTGATTGTTACCCCAATTTGGAGGTCGCAAGCCTGGTTTTTGGTTCTGATGGAACTTTCCTGGGATTTTCCAATCCCTCTACCCCGGTTTCGAGATCTTCTACTGGATCCCCAGGGGAATCCCCATCACCTTCTCTTAACGAACTCTCTCCGCCTCATGGCATGGCGGGTTACAGGCGACGTTGGGCGGTGCCGGGACTTTCAACGGAGGCTGCCGCCTTACTCACAAAGGCCTGGGCAGAGGGTACTAAAAAGAGGTACAGGTCAGCCTGGTCCAGATGGGGGAGTTGGTGCCTTCAAAGACAACTGGATCCCATGGGGGCAGGAGTTGTGCCCATCTTGAATTTTTGGGCATCCTTGGCGACGGATGGATTAGCTTACCGGACGATTAATACTTTTCGCTCGGCAATCTCTGCGGGGCATATCCCAGTAGATGGTCACCCGGCGGGGGAGCATCCCCTAGTCTGCAAATTACTCAGAGGGATTAGACTCTCCTCTCCCCAGAACCTCGGTATTCTGAGAGATGGGATGTAAATACAGTCTTAGGTTTGTTTAAATCCTGGCCCGCCAATAAATACCTATCCCGGAAACAGTTGTCTGCCAAACTGGCTACACTGCTGTGCTCGATTTACCCCGAAGGGGGTTACTTTCCATATTTCTAGAAGGACTAAATCTAATTTTAGGACTGTGTCTTATCCTTCCTTTCCAGATTCCCCAAAACTCTGTGTAGTCAGGGCTCTCAAGGCCTATGAGACTATGACTGAAGAGGTTCGTCCTCACGGTGTGACTCAGCTTTTTATTGCTCTTACTAAACTGCACAAGGCGGTAAATCCTCCCACTATTGCCTGTTGGGTTTGTTGGGCTGTGCAAGAGGCAGGGATTGATACATCTAGATTTGGCACGCACTCAGTGCGAGGCGCCATGGCTTCGAAGTCGTTTACACTTGGAGCTCGTTTGGAGGATATCCTGAAAGCAGCGGATTGGTCATCGGACTCCACCTTTAAGAGGTTCTACTTTAAGCCGGTCAGAAATATAGCTTCGCTAGTGGTGGATAAGCTTTGAACTTGCCTAATCCTCGCCTCCGGTCCCGACATAGAATGAAAAATTTCCTCGCTATCGTAAAGGAAAGTTTCAATTCTATGAAGGACTCGGAGGCGAGGATTAGCCCACCCTGGTTGGTAACTACCCTCCCTACGTGACCTTCGTTGACACTGTAGGTAATCTGTTTTCCAGTACGGAATGTAATGTTAAGCGGTTGTATTGTTCTCTGGACATATTAAAAGGTTGTTGCTATTTTATTTGAGTGTTTGGATATCTATGGATCCTTCCTGGGGTAAAGTTGTCTGTTCTATTCCCAGGTTCGGATTCAGGCAAGCAAGATTGAATTTCGATGTCTCTGGCTGTGTTCGCAGGAAGAAAGAGGAAGATAGAGCGCCCTCGGGGGAAGGAGTAGAGTCTGTTTAGTGCTGATTGGCTGTTGGATTGTAGTCCATCTCCTGTAGCATCATGGGAGATGTAGTTTTTTGCTCTTATTTGTTACCTGTTTCAAAATGGCTGTTGGATGAAATAAACGCCTTCGAGTCCTTAATAGAATTGAAACTTTCCTTTACGATAGCTAGGACATTTTTCATTTTCCCTTTTTGAGGTACAAGTTCAGCATCCTGAGGTCCGAGATCAGTGAGAGGCCACCATCCTTCCTGGGGACCAGGACGTAGAGCCCTAAACTTACACCTCACAAACAATTTGTATTGCACCTTAACTGAGCAACATCTGCTGACTTGTGAGAAAGCTGGAGGAATTTAAGGGGGTTGTCCACAAAGGAAAAGGCATAACCAATTTGAATGTCTCACTGTTCGAGGAAACGGAGTGACAGCAGGTTAGGCTATACTGGATCCAACCTTCTACTGGTCCCAAATGGTCACTGGAGGGGAAGTGCAAGAGATTTGGTACTGGTGGTGTGGTCTGGCTAGAGGAAGAGCAGAGTTGATGCTGCTGCGCAGGCACTTGCCATAGTCACTGCCCCCAGAAGAATAAAAGCTTGCACTAACTTCTGGACAGGCTGCTAATTGTGTATCTGATAATATGCAAGCCCTCTTGAATAGCCTCTGAACCTTGGGTACTACCGGTGGAACTCGTAAGGAAGGGAGAGCAACCGCAGCGAGAGAGCCATACCTCTGCTTCATTTAAAATGCTAAAAGCTGCATCGGTTTTCTCACCAAAGAGTGAGACAAAATAGCATGTCTATAGGGGAGACTTGAATGTCTCCTGAAAATCCAAGCCCGACATTAGTATGCACTTTGCAGTATTTTGACCATCTTGTACTGTATGAGCAAATGCATGTGGAAATACTCAGGCACCACAGGTAAAACCTGTGTTATGTCCCAAAGGTCACGTGGTAACAAACCAGGAGGCAGACAGCATTCAGTGAGTGTAGTGCCAGGCTGGCAGATGAGAAAACTTTCCTGCCCATAACATCTAACATTTTAGACTCTCATAAAGATGGGACAGTAGGGAAGGAGCTCAAATTAACTTTGCTCATGGAAGCCTGAACTATGAAGCGCTCGGGGGTTGAATGGGAGTCAGGAATTGTGGGTCACTTGACACAGGTCTTTTCCATCTCACAATAGACTGACTCACTGGCAAGTTTGAACAAGGTTTTGACCAGACAGGCATAACAAGATCAGTTGGGCTTGGTGAAAGGCAGCAAGGGTTAATAAGTCAAAGGCACAGGCTACAAAACCTCCATTAGCAGGCTAGCCCTCGTTTCTTCTGTAGGGAGAAGTAATTTCAGGACTTCTGCAAATCCATTTTCTTGTACAGTATCCAAGGAACTAGCATTTTGTAGGTCAAGCAATAAGCCATCATCTAAGTAATGAGAAGAAAGCAAGTAACCTGCCTATTCATCATCACCATCACCATGTAGAGCATGCTCAAGGCCTTGTGCAGCATCATAGTCTGAAATGATTCTCCATCCTACGGAAGTATTGCTGCTGAGGCATGGGAATGGAAAAAAGCCTTCCTCAACCTGAGATTATCCTTTGTTGACAGTGTAATGCGAAATAGTTCAAGCTGGCTATGGAATCAGCAATGGAATCAGATCAGTCACAATCGCTGCTGGGGCAGGATAGAGCATCAACAGAGAAATAAAATAGCCAAACCTATGCTTTTGGCAATGGAGTGGAGGAGCAGGCGGATCTCATCCGGGCCAGTCCGTGCCCGACTCAAGGTCTCAACTGATCCATGGAGCCTGAAGGCACCTAAGAGGGATCCAGAATCCTTTAGAACAGCTGCAGTACGGCCTCATTGAATGCTGAAATTTGCTGCGGAGTCGATGATGGCTGGAGCAACTTAGGGCATATCAGATTAGAGTTGGAGTTCGAAGCCGGATCCGGGTTCCTTGAATGCAAACTATGTGACTTTTCCCTCGAGCAGGAGCCTCTGGACGTGAAAGAGCTTTGTTTGTTTTCACTTCTTGGGTTTTTTATTTGACTCATCCTTCAAATTCGGTTTGGATTCACCTAAACGGGTTAAACGGGACATGGGTGGTCTCGCAACAGAGGGAGACCGCCCCGGTTTCTTGTGCTTGGTGATGTAGAGATTGGCTTCTACCTCACTGGTAGCCTTTGAATGCAGCAGAGAGCATTTGTTGCAAAGCTTGAAGACATGTTTGGTGCTGACGCTCCAAAGCATAAGTCATGGCACGGATTTGATCCAATTGTATTAGGTGGCAACTTGGGAAAAACTCAATTTTTGGAAGAACAAAAAATAATTTGATGATGAAAACCGAAATCTTTAGCACAGCAGTGCAGATAAAAAGTAACTGATGTCAGCGTTGGGTGCTTATAGAGGCTCTACGTCTTGTCTGGCAGTAGGAAGGAATCACAACGGAGGCCAGTGGTGCCCACCTACTAGTGTGCAGGAGCTATTGAAGGACTGTTTTTTTGGATCCAGTCTGGCGCCGGGGGGAGATTTACAAAATACGGAACCTGCAGACAGACGTGTTCATTGTAAGGAAAATTGCCTACTTTTCATTCCTGAGCTCCATCTTGGGAACTTACAAGAAATATATGACCCCCCCCCAATAGTCCATTCTTTACATCACATTGCAGAAAAGAAAACAAGTTACTTACCTGTAACTTCAGTTATCCAGTATTGGTATCTTTCATAGATTCACATGCGACCCACCCTCCTCCCCGGAGAGGCTTCCCTTATTACTATGTTATACTTACTGTCACTTGTGCTATGAAAATCAGGAAATCTTCCAGAGCGGCAAGTGCCACCCAAACCCTTTTCTTTATATATAATAGACTCCTTCTCACAACTTCCCAACTGCATAAATTTCACACCGACACTCCGGACACTTGCTGGACATGCCACATGAATCACGCTGATTTAAAACACTTACTTTTCACTTGTCCTCATGTACTCCATTTTTGGCAACAAGTTTGGTCACAAATTAACACCATTTTTCACACCGAAATTCCCCTTTCACCTGCTAACATCTTTCTAGGCAGCCTTTCCACTGGTTGGAACATAAGGTTTGCACACACCCAAATTATTAACCTATTGCTTGCTGCGGCCTTCCAACAGATAACGAAACACTGGAAGGATGCCTTCAAACTTTCATATCTAGCTTGGTGGTATTCTGTTTGCCACAATCATAGATTGGGCACTACTTTAGTGTTTCCTATATCCCTTGCTAAGAAACACTTACTATTATGGTCCCCCATTATGCAATTTTTAGATGTTAGTGCACAAAAATCTTACGCTCCCTCCCCCTTTGCACAGGAAGTTACCCAGCCCCCTTGAACTTCTTCCTATTGTTAATTTTCCATATATTGCCATATTTCCTTTTGCCTATTATGTTCTAGTTTTGTTTTTATTGCTGTTTCCAGCCTTGTATTCTAGCTTTGCTTCCCGTTATAATCTGAAAATTGTTCTTTGCCATCATATGTTCTACATGGTGTTATCATTGTTACTTTTCTCCTATGTGATCTTTGATTTTTGCCATATGTAATGTAGTGATGTTTTCTTCTCTCTTGTATGCTCAATAAACTAATCTTTTGAAACTGAAATCTAGCTCCTTGAATTCAGTGAGCTCAGAAGCCAGGCATGAAGCTGCAGAGGGGCTGGATGCGGGTGGAGAATCTGGCCCTTGCTCATTGTCAATAGAGTTGGAGACACTGGGAGACGAAATGGACTGCATTCTGAGTGTAGGAGAAGCTCTGTGAACCAGTGCTGACGCGGCCATCGTGGGGCAATGAGAATCATTCGGCACGGTTCCAGTTTCAGTTTTCTTAGAGGCCTCGGGAGCAACGGAAAGCATAAGCGAAAATCCCCGTCCATCTCATCATGAAGGCGTTTCCCCAAGAGCCCTTCTCTGGATCCCAACTGGCATAGAATGGGCATTTCCGATTTGTCTTGGAGGCAAAGAGATCCAAGTTGGGTCTGCCCCACATCTGAAAAATGTGTTCCACTACTGACTGTTCCAGTTCCCATTCGTGGCAAGAATTTGATGTTCTGCTCAAAGTGTCCGCCAGAGTGTTGTTCACCCCTGGCAGATGCTCCACCTTTATAGTAATGTGATGAGAAAGGAGCCACTTCCATATGTTCTGCGCTTCCTGAGATAGGATGTGAGAACGAGTCCCCCCCTTGCTTGTTTAGGTAATGCATGCAAGTGGTGCTGTCGGTTCTTATGAGAACTGATGACCCCTGAAGTCCTGGGAGAAAAGGCTGTAGAGCCAGAAAAATAGCTCGAAGCTCCAGGACGTTGATGTGCATTTTTGACAATGCTTTGGACCATTTCCCTCTTATGCAGAGATCTTGGAGGTGCGCACCCCATCCTTCGAGAGACGCGTCTGTAGTCGAGATGAATTCCGGTGGGGGAGAAAGAAAGGTAAGCCCGGTCGAGACATTGCTGGAGCGCTGCCACCAAAGCAGAGTCACTCGCATAGCCGGGGTTATCCTCACCAGGTCGAACGACCCTGTTATTTGAAGCCATTGACTGTCCAGTTCTTCTTGGATACGTGTCATTCTGAGACGTGAGTGAGGAACCAAAAGGATGCCGAGGACAACATTCCGATAAAGGATTTTATCTTCCTCACAGAAGCGAACCTTCTTTTTCGTAGGTCTGACGCTAGAGAAACCAGATGTGATTGTCTTTCTGCGGACAAGGATGCTTTGTCCTGGATAGTGTCTAAAACTGCTCCCAGAAACTGAATTGTTTGAGACGGAAGAATAACTGATTTTTGGGAGTTGAGAGATAGCCCCAGAGATTGAAACATGCGAAGGCAGGTGTGCGTTGCTTCTGAGGCCTGCCGAAAAGAAGGAGCTTTTATTAGCCAATCGTCCAGATATGGAAAAAGCTGCAGCCTGAGATGAGCCGCAACCGGAGCAAGGCATTTTGTAAAAACTCTTGGAGCTGAAGGCAGGCCAAAAGGGAGAACCCTGAACTGAAAATGCGCACCTGCCACAGTAAAACTGAGGAAATTTCGATGTTTGGGGTGGATCGGGATGTGGAAGTATGCATCCTGCAGATCTAGTGTTGTCATGAAGTCTGCATGGTCTAGGAGCTGTAGGATCTCTTGAAGAGTAACCATGCGAAAGGATTTCTTTTGCAGGTATTTGTTCAATTTCCTCAGATCTAGGATTGGTCTCCATTCTCCCGATTTTTTCTGGACTAAAAAGAAACGGGAGTAAAAACCTCTTCCCACTTGAGAGCGAGGCACTTTCTCTATAGCTCCTTTTTGTAGCATACTCCTTGCCTCTTTCCTGAGAAGAGCTAGATGTGGTGGATGCTTCTTTAAAGGTGGATGGGGAGGAGGGAGGTTTACAAATTCTAGGGTGTGTCCGAATTTGATTATTTCCAAGACCCACTTGTCCGAGGTCAGTTTTTCCCATTGGTTGAAATGACGAGAAATGTTCGGCGTCTTGGTGTGAAGTGTGGCCAAACTGTTCCAGGTGTTGGGGAAACGTCACTGTTTCCAACCATTATCTCTGCCCTGTTGGGGCTGTTTCCTCCTGTTCTGTTGTCTGTAAGCGGCTCTGTAAGATTGTTGTTGCTGTTGAAAACCATATCTGCCATGATAAGACTGGGGTTGGTACTTTTGGTAACCTCCACGAAAGGAGAAAGACCCTCTGCCACAGGTGCCTCGAAAAGGAGTCCTCCTGTATTGAAGCGTACCCAGGGCTTTGGAAGTGTCGGTGTCTTTTTTAATCTCTTGCAGGGCATCATCGATGTGCTTGCCAAAGAGCGCATCCCCATCAAAAGGCATATCGAGGATTTTGCTTTGAATCTCCGGGAGGAAAGTGGTAGATTTAAGCCAACCCTGGTGACGTAGGACCGCCGCTCCAGCCAGTTGTCGGAATCCTAGGGAGGCTAGATACATGGAACAGTCGATCGTTTTCGATGCTGCTCTTTCCCCCTCCAGGAGAATATTTCTCGCCTCCTGCTTCTTATCCTCTGGTAAAAACTCAAGGTATGGAGCAATATCTGACCACATTTGGCGGTCATACCTCCCTAGGATTGCCAATGAGTTAGCGGCACGAACGGAAGCACCTGCCATGGTGGTAAACCTCTTCCCTATATTATCGAGCCTCCTACCATCCTTGTCAGGAGGCACAGTGATCGGTACCGATGGATTTCTCAACCTGCGCTGAGCGCCCTGAGAGATGACAGTCAGGCCTAGGATGACCGGACAGGCAAGCAGGGGCATCATCCGGGGCCTTATATTTCTTATCAATCCTGGGAAGAATTGCCGGTACAGAAAGAGGGTTACTCATAATCTTGAATCCCTCTTCCCAGATATGGTCGATTATGGGAATGGCACGGACCGATTTCCTGCTCTGATCTTTAAAATCATAGAGGAAGCAGTCGGACTGCTTAACAGGCATAGGCAGGTGAAATCGTGTCGCTGCTCTCTCCATGATTGCAAGAAAACCTCCGATGTCCTCCGGAGGGGAATCAATTGCCTGAGGAACTGGCGATGATGGTGTAGGGATTACATAATCCTCCCATTCATCCACGGTTGTTGGCGATTTAGGGAGTTCGCCCTCTTCGGCGACCGTTTCCTCGTCATCATCTTGTATCCCTTGGTCTTGTGGTAAAGGTACAATATCTTGAGACCCAGCAGCCGGGGCAGATGAACCTGAAGTATGCAAGACAGATGGAGGAGAAAGCTGTCTTTGAACAGGGTCAGCCGCAGTTGGAAAACGAGTATGGTAATCTTGCAGCATAGCTGCCAAGTCCTGTACCAAAGCTACGGGCATCTGCACCACAGGTTCCTGACGAGGCAATAAAACTTGAGGCCTTTGCACTGTTTGATAAGGCTCATAATACTCTTCTTCCTCATCATCCTCTTTGTATTCAACATGAAGCTGAGAGGGGCTGCGTGCAGGACTGAACAGCCCATCATCCTCTGACTCTTCCAAAAAATGGCTCGGAGGCAAGGGAGAAATGTATGAAGGGTCGTGGTAGTAGACCATCGCAGAAGGGAGCGTAGACGCTAATTTTGATGATAAAATAGGAGTTACTTGCAGTGAAGTAGGCCTTTTCCGCGTGATCGTCGACGAGATGACCATGAAAGGAGACATAGGGACAGCTGAAGCTGCCATTACCGATGTTAGTGTCGACGTTGTCGTCGATGTCGTCGACGGAAGACCCGTCGTCGACGATGATGTCGAAGTGGAGGTCGTCGTCGACGGTGGGAGCGTCGACGAGAATGGGACCATCGACGATGGTGCCGTCGACGAGAATAGAACCGTCGTCAACGGTGGGAGCGTCGTCGACGGTGGGAGCGTCGTCGAGAATGGGACCGTCGACGATGGTGCCGTCGACGAGAGGGACGTCGACGGAGGCGAGACTGTGATCGTCGGCGGTATCGTCGACGGTGTCGTCGACGGAGGCTATTTAGTCTTCGTCGTCGAAGGTATAGATCTTACCGATTCTTCCGTCAACGGAGATAGCGTCGACGAACTCTGAGGTGGCTTAGTCGTCGACGGGGTCTTTTTTGACGACGACGACGATCTGACAGACTCTGACTGAGTCTTGGACTGTTCCAATGCCGTTTTCAGTGGCATTTATGATGTTTCCACAGTTTTTCCTTCAGAAGAGAAAGAAAGCTTCTCTTTTTTAGAGGAAGAGTGGCCAGCCTTCTGATGAGACTTTTTAGATGGTTTGCCAGCTCTTTCAGGTGGATCTTCAGATCTATCTCTCTTCTTAGACGCTGGGAGGCTCTCACTATCATCCTCTTCAGACACCACTTCAGATCTCACCTTCAATTTCTCCAGCCAGATCAATACCCTGCCTTCTCTATTCTTTAGGGTCTTTGAAGAAAAAGTTCTACAAATCCTGCAGTCCTTGACCTTATGAGAAGGATACAAACAGTATATACATTCCTTGTGCGGATCCTCAAAATGTAATCTCTTTTTCCCACAGGAACCACAAGGCAAGAATAATCCCTTCTTTGAAGATTCAGACATCCTGTACTCACAGTATTCAGCAAACTTTGGGAAAAACTGAGCAGAGCTCAGGGAGACTCCCCGTCACACGACGTGCGGTAGAAAATCTGAGGGACTTGCCTCTCTGTGGAGTGTTCTAGAGGGTGCTGGAGACCGATTGGCTGTGTTCCAAATTTGGTTCTTTTTTACAAAAGGACAAAGATAGGCTAGTGTAGTGACTTTATTGTCCATTATAGCCTATTGTATGATATTTTATTACTATTATGTATATATTTTATTTGTACCGTGAGACTCCCACCTCGACGGCGGGGATGATTCAAGCATGTGAATCTATGAAAGATACCCCAATACTGGATAAGCTCTATTTTTTTAAATAAACTATATTAGCATATCAGCCATTCATTTTTCTTACATTTTGTAACAACAAAATGATAAACCTCTAACAGCATAAAAGCACTACTTTTGCTGTTCTCTTTACCTTTCCAAAATGTGATGCTGTCCCTTTATGGCAATCAGGTACAATGTAGGAAGCTGGCTCTTAATATAGTTTACCAAAATGAGGTGCACTCTGTAGAGAGTCCAGGTATCCCTTAGTACTGTACAGGGGATTGCCACAACAATCACAAGGTGCTATATTTGTAGTAGTGTGGTTGTGTAGCCTTAGGCTTATCAGAGGGGAGTGTTAGGCATTTGTTGCACACACAGAGTCAATAAATGAGACAGACACATACTCAATAAGGAAATACAACACCAATTCAGAAAATAACAGATTTTTATACTAATTTAGACACCAAGTCCTTTGAGATTAGATAAGTACATTTCAAGTTAGCAATTTTCAGAAACACAGAAAATACAGATGTCAGGTTTGAGGCATGAGCCTCGAATGCGGTAATGTTATCCTGTGGGAAAAACACACACTGCATAGTGGTACTTGCAATCGAGTTACAGAGTTGTTCTTCTGGGCTTAAAGTAAGTAGGGGCCAAGGTCCTTAGAACTAGAAGCAGTTATGGTTTGCCTCACCTGATGTGTCCAGGTGCAGAGGTGTTGGTCGAAAGGGTAGCCTTGAACACTACTGCTGAAGTCAATGGGTAACAAGAAAAAGGCTGCAAGTGGGGGTTGGGGGACCAGTCTGGCAGAACCCAAAGGGGGCTCGGCTCTTGAGGGTCTCTGGAGCAAAGGGAGGCACCATTGGTAGGCTCAGACTCTGGTTGTGGGGCTCAAGTGCAGAGGTGTTTGTCTGGCAGGTCGCTTGCGTTTGAGGCTCTCGCTTTTTGGGTCGACCTGGAGATGGGGACAGAAAAGGACAACAAGATCACTCTCGCCGATGGCCTCGCTGGTGCCGACGTCGGTAGGTATTTTTTGGCTGCATTGGTGTCTGGGCTGGACATTAAACAAGCCTTGGTTGCTGCAGGGCTCAAGTACCCAGAGTATTAGTGCAGGGAGACTCCTGGGTGTCCTGGCATCTTCAAAATTGGTAGGGAGACACATCTGACCTCCTCCTGGGATGCTGCTTCCTCGGTGGACCCAGGAATCAGTAGAACGGTGCACTGGGTTGATGCGGTCAGCACCTGTAGGCTGCGGAGAAGTGGCTCCTCCACTTCAAAGGAGATGCTGGCTGGTTGGCGACGTGCTGGCAGCCCTCCGAGGCTTTTGGAGGATGCACAGTTGCAGGACCACTCGGGCTTTTGCAACTGTCGGGACAGGAGCAGGCAGGCAGGTTTTGGAGCCAACTGCACAGCTGGGTTCTCAGTTCTTGCATTTTTCGGCTCTTTTTTATCCTTCTATAGTCAGGCGAATCCAAATTCCTGGTGTCAGGGGACCACCTGAATACTCAATTTAGGGGCTTTAAGGGGAGTGAATGTTAGTAACCAATGGTTATCCCTGGGGTCACTACACACCCTATATGACCACTTCCTATGGGGAGTGGTCATAGCCCTGTCCCAGAGTGCCAAATTCCACCAAAAACAAGAAGGTGGAATCCCCCCTTTCATGGAGCACATCAGGTAGCCCATCATAGGGGTGTGAGTAGCCTGGTGGTGCAACACGCCTACTTGCATAGCTAATTTCCCACCCTTCTTGGTGCCAAATGAGCCTCAGGGCAGGAGGTGGCATCTCCCAGCTCTGGAGGAAGCCGGGTTTGCATATCAAAGGCAGCAGGGGCCTTGAAGCCCCTGGCCTTGATATGCTAAATCATTAGCCATCCTGCTGGAGGAGGTGTAAACACCTTACTCCGGAGTAGGCATTGTTTCTTGCCTCAGAGAGCATGGGCTCTCACCTGCAGAGGGTCGGAAACATGTCTGTGGTGGCTGGCTGGATGAGACCAGTCAGCCAACACACTAGAGGGTGCTAGGTTTTTCAGGGGGCACCTCGAAGGTGCCCTCTGGGTGCATGCAATAATAAATCTTGTACTGGCAACAGTACAGATTTATTAAGACAAGGTGTTTGATACCAAACACCATAGGTGTCAGTAAAGCCATCATGTAGCTGGGGAACTGGTAATGACCGGTGTCCAGTACATACAATTAAGATGGCTTCCCTGTTCACTTGTACCATCTAGTAATTGAACCAGGTAGCACAGGGGCATATCTGCTCAGGCACATCTAATATAATGCACCCTGCCCTAGAGCTACAAGGCCTGCTGTAGGGGTGAGTTACATATATTACGTGCAGTGACTTTGGTATGGCACAGAGTGAGTGTACCATATTGTGTTTTCGCTCATGGTGTGCACCATGACACACAGGCTGCAATGGCAGACTGCATGCAATTTGTACGGGGGTCCCTTAGGGTGACGTAATACATGATGCAGCCCTTAGGGACCCTCTTTGCACCCATGCCCTAGGTACCAGGGGTACCACTTACTAGGGACTTACAGGGGTGCCAAAGTGTGTGCCCATTGTGTTACAATTAGACCATTTTACCTTGTTTTAGGAAAAGAGCACTGGCACCGGGGACTGGTTAGCAGGGACCCAGTGCACATCAGTTGAACAACATCAGTACCAGTGGCAAAATGTGGGGGTGACCATGACAAAAAGGGGCACTTTCCGACAGACACCACCTGAAAACCACAATGTACTTCTTTGACAATTATCTTATCAGTTGATTTTCACATCACGCTTGAATAAGGCTCTTGGCTGCTTTCTTCTAATATGTAGTGCTTAACTGCCTACCAGGATGCAGGAGGATTGGTAATACATTCAATGACAGTGAAACAGGATTACAGGTTAGTAACATTTCATTCTACAACATGGGGTCTTCACTAATGTTGATAAGTACTGCATAGAAGGCAAAGGCCATGCCAAAGAAAGGGAGGTGGAGAAACCACAACTACAAAGAAAGTAAAAATGTATATAAGCAAAGAGATTGAGAACAGAAGCTTGACAACCTCAGTAATTAGTCTAGAATTGTAGTCGAGAAAGTACTGTAAAAGAGTGGAGCAAAGTTAGGGTCAGCCAAGTGACTGCCTTGCAAATCTCCCCAATGAGAACATTCCTCAGAAGTGCAGCACCAGCTGCTTTAAAGTAGTTGAATTAAACTGAGGCTTTTTCAGGAAGTGTTGTCACCTCCTCCAAGCAGGATGGCTAAGTAATCAGCATATCAAGGCACGAGGCTTCAAAGGCCTCAACCGCCTTTGATATGTGTCCCTAGGCTTACCCAGACAAGGAAAAATGCCCATTTATTTATGGGCTTTGATAAAACTCATCACTCATCCCCTGTGGGGATATCACGGCGCTATAACGCTCCCTCTCGTTTCAACTGGACAAAACCCCCACAGCAGGCCCTCTCAAATACTAACCCGCAAACAGCCAAGTTTTCACTTTCTTTCTGAATTGTGTATGGTTGTCAGTAGGGCGGAGATCCAGAGGTGAGGAGTTCCACTGGACTGCTGCCAGGTATGAAAATGCGAGTAAGCCTGTTCTGGATTTCTGAATTTGTGTCAACCTTGCTAGAGCAAAATTGCAGGATCTCCATTTCCGTGCCGGCCTGTAAAATTCAACTCTAGCTTGAAGAATCTCTTGTCTGGTGTTATACAAGGCCTTGTGAGCATGGAATAGGAGGTTGAAAATAGATTTATTCAGAACTGGAAAGCCAGTGTAGCACTATAAGGCAAGCTGATGCAGAGCCAAATCTGTCAATGTTACATTATAACTTGGCCGCGGCATTTTGAATTACCTGTAATCTTGTAAAGAGGTAATCCGCCATGCCCACAAAGAGGGCATTACCATAGTCCAAACGACTAGTAATCAAGGCCTGGACTATGGTTTTCTGCCATGCTACTAGAATCCAGTTAAACAACCTTCTCAGTAACTTAAGAATGCCAAACCATTTGCCACAAGTAGCCTTGATGTGTTCTTGCATTGAAAGAGAGTCGTCTACAATCACACAGAGGTTTTTGGCAGATCTCTTAGGGGTGGTTACATCCCCAAGAGAGTCAGGCCACCAAGAGGCATCCCAAAATAGATGGGCCCCACCAAATAGCAGGATCTCAGTCTTATCTACGTTTAACTTTAAGCAGTGACTGGTCATCCAACCTGCTATTTGGGTTAGGCACGCCTGCAACTTGCCTTAGGTTTACTCGCGTTTCTCACCCAGTGACATAATCAACTGGGTATCGTCGGCATAAGGGCAGACATCAGATCCCCATTTCCTTATGTATGTTGTTAATGGAGCCACGTAAATGTTGTAAAGAGTCGGGCTCAAAGATGAGCCTTGTGGAACTCCACAAACAGATTTGTGGGAATGGGATCTAAAAGTGCCAAGCTGCACTGAGTACGATCTATCTTTTAAGAAGGTACCCAACCATTGGAGGTCCTTTGAATGTAAGCTGATATCATAAAGTTTGCTAATTAACCGGCTAGGCGAGACCGTATCGAAGGCCGCGGAAAGGTCAAGTAAGATCAGGGCTGCGGTAAGATCAGGTCTACTGCTAGCCTGATGTCATAAAAAACAGCTAACAATGTGAAAAGAGTGCTGTTATTGGCATGAAAACCAGTCTGTGAGGGATCTAATAAATTGATGGTTTCAAAAAGTTAGACAATTGTCTATTCACCAATTTCTCCAAGATTTTTGACATATATGACAGGAGTGATATAGGCCGATAGTTGGAAAGAACAGAAGCATTGATTCCCAATTTGTTTGGCACCAGGACAGGTGGGAAAATTAGCTAGTCAGGAGGCGTGTTCCCCTCTCAGGCTAGTACCATCCCTTAGGTGGGCTACCTAAAGTGAACAGGACTTTTAGAATTCCACATCTTAGTTTTGGCGGAAATAGGCTCTCTGGGTCAGGGTTATGCCCACTTCCCACAGGTCCCTCCCTATAACTCCCTTAAATTGAGTATTTAGGTGGCACCCCTGGCACCAGGAACTTAAGATTCAACAAATCAAGAAGAGAGGACAAAGAAGAGCCGTGAGAAAAGCGAGAACTGAAGACTGCTTTCAACGGCAATCAAAAGGAAGCTTCTACCCCATTTTCACACTTCCACACTCCTCTCTGGTCCGTTGGAAACACTTGGCAGATACAATCATTAGTGTCTATTTATAGAAAAGAACCAACAATAACCAGCATGAATCACAGGTTAAATTCTTCCATGACAGGAGGTATGTAGGCCACAAAAGGGTTCCCCTAGGAAGCACAGTCAGACTTCCCACACACTTCGAGATCCAAAGACACAGAGCATTCAGCACCACTCCTGGTGGATCTCCACTGTAGACAACATGAGAAAAACTTCCAGAAATGTTTAAATCAGAGGTATAAAACCCAGGTTTCTGAGCAACAGTGCAATAAAGCGCTTCATAGGCACTTCTAAAGCCGTCCCAAACTGTGCGAAAGTGTTGATGGCCTGCAGGAATGGGTGGCAATAGTGGGACGGGGCCCTTTAAAGAAGGCCAGGCTGGGTAGCATTCATATAGGGCAAGAAAAGTGGAATTAATCTCACTCAGGCTCGTCAAGGTAGTGATGAGATTGCCACTGGAGGAGAGGATGAATTAGTAGGTTAAGGTAGCTGAAAGGAGTGGTTGAATTTTCATCCTCCCCTTAATAGCTTCACAGATACTCACTATCCTGGAAGAAAGAAACCCTCTAAGTGTGACGTAGAGCTGGGAATGGAAGGATTTGTGTCTGCTGTGGTAAAATAGCAAAACATCATTAATGATCTTAAAAAAATCATGACAAGAAGTGGACGAAAACTGCAACTGAGCGGTAATCTTTAGACCCAGGGCACATTTTTGAAAGTTTCACTTTTGCCCACAAGTGTTTTTCCCACATTGGTCAACGTGCTGAACTGAATACTTTTATTGTGTGAAAAGTATGTGATAATACTCAGAATGTACCGTTTAGTTAAAACCTAACTGGCCATACATGAATGTATATTGTCTGCTATTAAAGTATGACCTTGAGAAAACGTCAATAAAAACATTTTAAAAAAAGAGCAGGGGTCACCAAGAATGGACTCCTCCATCTCTTACCCTATAGACGCTAGGACTTCCTACAAGAGATCCTCAACTTCTGGTGTCGCCACAATTGCTGTGAGACTATCCCCTCCTGCCCACAAAGTCTTCCACACTGCTCATTCATGCCAAGATCCATCAAGCAGAGCCTATCTGGAGTGAAGTACCAGCCTGACATCACCCTGTACACATTCTCCCTATGACGAACGTAGAAACTATAGAATGTCTTTACAGGTCCAAAACCATTTCTAAATTTCACTGATCTACCAAATACATTGCCTCAACTTCCCATGTACACCCAAGTCGACTCCTCACGCACTTCAATTACACGTTGGGATAAAGTAGACACCAACCCACTTTTTGTTCACACAAACTAACTAACAAACTTCTCTTAGTCTGTTTTCTCCATAGTTGCTGCTTGTTAAATATTCTGTAGATCCACCCAATGCCAAAATGGTAGAATGAAGACTTTTCAGTAGAAATGAGACATAACCACTTCCAGCTGACTTCAAATTACTACATTTTAAAGACCATGAAAATATCCACTACCATCCTACAGATAGAAACATCATCTTGGATCTCCTCCAATTCCTTCTTACAGAGATTAAGTGGAAGGATTTTTTGTTTTGTCAATATGTATTTTAAAACAGAAAACATCATTGCTGCAAAAGTGAAAGCAATTGATGTGCTGACATCACGTCATATCCTTGATCTGCAGCTACCAAGCAATGGGTGACACTGGCTCCCTTGTCAACATAAGCAGCAGAGGTAACCACAGGCCCTGGCAAAAAAATACGAATTTCAAGTGCTTACAGATGTGCAATTAGTAAACTTTACAGTTTCCATCCTATTATTAGTCTTTTATCTTATCTTTGCTTAGTGACCTTAACATTGCCCTCTCTTTGTTGTCTTGGGTAAGGGATAATTTTATGTTGGGAAATGCATAGTACTCATTTGAATAAAAGGCCTGAATCTCATTGACCCAGCAGGATGATGAAAAGGCCACCAACAATGCCCCCTTCGGAGACAGAAGTTGAAGTAATGTGAAAAAACAGTGTTGTGACACCCACCCCTCCAAGCAACAAAGCAAAAAGATGTTAGACAAGATGTGGAGTATGACAAAGGATTGAGATGGAGAACAGCCTAGACACATCCCATGACTCACTGGTCAAGGGGTGTAGACTTGTGCTTTAGTGTCTGAGAGTGAGAATGAAATCCTCCCAACAATCGTTCCCTTGAAACAGGTGAACATCAACCAGCAAGAGCACAACTTTCTTCTCAAAGGTATTTGCAAATGGATCCCGGTAAACATCAGAGGAAGCTCACGCTTTAACAAACCTGTCACAAGCAGGGCTGATAGCACTAGATCCCGGCACAGGTTGAGATGTGAGATCAGTTGATAGATGCCACTCTGAAGAAGAAAATATAGGCCACAAAGAACCCAGACATTATCAGATATCGGATGCCAGAAGAACAAACATCCGCCCCCCCCAACTTCCACTGTCCCAAGGGAGCAGTGATGAGGAAGAAGGGTTGGCCCTGCCTTTCCTCTCCCACACATCTATGTATCCACACAAACGTGGAGCCAAAATGAAGATAATCCTGGTGTGACTATATACTGTGGTGAAATCCGGGGTCTCTGGGCATAGCATCTCCAAAAGACCCTCTTGTAAAATGGCACAGATCTGTAAAGGAAACTGATGAAAAGGGGTAAAAACTCAGGACCACCTGTGTTGAGTGGCGTTCTCTAATTTGTCCCCTTGTTTATCAGTTTATTATATTTGCTGGACAGGGGATACCCTTTAGGAAGGAAAGCATGAATTGTTTATGTTACATTGGAAATGAGTTGTCAATGCTCTCATTAAAATGAAAATCACAGTTACCTGGTCAAGCGTGACACATTTTAGCTGCTAACGGATGAAACACAAGGGTATGCTTGTTCACTTCGACGTTAAGGTTGTTCACTTCGATGTTAGTTGGGAAAAGAGTATTAGCGTTGAGTTAGAGAACATATATTGTGACAAAGAATCTGGGAAATATGGTTTAATCAACAGTTTGGATGTTGGTAGCGGCCTCTGAAGGGCAAGTGTGAAGAACAGAGAGCGGAAGCGAGCGTCTAGATGGTCTTTAAGGAGACAGTTGGTCCACAATAGAAATCAACTAGAGATAACTGCCAATACAGAGCAATGTTGGTTCAAGGATGGGGCCAATCCATTTTAAAGTTGAAGTGTTTTTTTCTTTGATGTTAACGGTTTATTTGTGCCTTTGTTTTAGGTTTCATTATTTAACAGAGCTTGGGGAAAAAACAACGTAGTCAGTGTTTGGCTATTTACAACAAACAAAAACAAATAAAAGAAAATAAATTTCATATGAACTAATTTAATTATGAAAAGAGTGTTCTTGGTTTACAATATGTTCCTGGATATCCGCACAGGCGGAGACATTAAGAATACTCATTAATATCAAAGAAGATCATATGATAAAGAACTGATTTTTACAAACCAGAGTCTATATACTGAAAAAGAAACAAAAGTGTTAGTTTAAGGGGAGTATCTATTTAGCTTTCTGTACAGAGGTCACTAAAACATTGTGGAAATCAACAATGAATAGAAAGAGGAGGCACAAACAGAGGGCAGCAGGTAGACAGGCAGCAGAGGGTAGCGGACTGAAGGCAAGCTGGACAGGAAAACTGTTGCCAGGGGAGGTGGCACAAGGAAACCTGTTCAATGGGGTTGCGCTGCGGCATCCATTGAGTAGGTCCTTGGGGGGGGGGGGGGGAGAGGGGCACTGGGTGGCGGGAGGAGGGAAATGGCAGGAAGAGGAAACAAACGAGCAGAAAGAGGCAAAACAAAGGGCAGAAGAACTAGCAGAAAAGGCAAAACAGAGGGCAGAAAAACAAGCAGAAAAGGCAAAACAGAGGAGAAGAGGGCAAAATGGAGGGCAGAAAAACGAGCAGAAAAGGCAAAATGGAGCACAGGAGGGCAGAACAGATGGCAGAAAAGGCAAATGAGAGCAGAAGAGGGCAAAACGGAGGGCAGAAAAACGAGCAGAAAAGGCAAACCAGAGCAAGAAATGAGCAGAGGAGGCACAAGCAGAGGGTAGCAGACTGCGGGCAAACTGGACAGGAGAACTGTCGCGGGTGGGGGGGGAGGCAGGCACGAGGACCTGCTCCCTAAAACATTACATGGATGGAAGAGCGCACCATCATCTTATTATATCATAAGTTTTGATTTGTACTAACCAAAACCCCAAGGAACAACTGAAGGCAGAGTCATAAACGGTAACTAACAACATGGAATTCATAATCAGATTCTCTATATTAACAGTTTATGGGGCTACCCCAGTGTTTGTGTGTCAGACTAAATACACAAATATACCGTGGCATGAGCTGGCCCTCTTGATCTGGACTCATTTTCTCCTCTGCTATTAGGAGCTCCGTTTGGCAATCCTCGTCTTCAGTCATTGAGGGGTGTGGGCTGCTCCCTGCAAATAAACCAGAAGAACAAGTTACAAATCCAAGGGCTGCAAAGCAAGATCCAGGGTGAACGTTTTAACCCAGGATGTGCACGGTTCTCGTCCTACCCCCATCATTAATCTATGTTTCTCTCATATAAAGAAAGTGAGTGCATATAGTAAAGCAAAATCTAATGTCAGTCCCTTCAATGTTCACTTTCAGCTCTGATCTTTAGAAGATTCACATTGAAACAAAAAATGTTCAAGATTCTGTGCGGTAACTTATGTTTGGGACAATACACAAGCTTTGTGCAAACACAAATTGATCTTAGGTGAGTGACAAGTGCTTTCCAAAGTTAGAAATGGTAGTTCCCAATTTACAGAATCTGAATCTGCAGACATTTATGCATAAAAATGCATCTAATGACTGTGGAAAATCTGCAAGTATGATGGATTTCTCACAGCCTACAATTTTCCTGTTAATCTGGGTGTTAACAGGGGACGTGTGATGGGGAGGTGGGAGGATCACTCAAAAAGTTACGATGATGGGTAGTCACAAAAACGTCCTAATGCTTTTTCAAGCCAAATGTTTTGCACCTACATCCTATGAATGGAGTATGTGGGCAAATTAGATATGTGGGTATAGGAGGAGAATTTATACACCACTGTATGAAACGGGAATTATGTTGCCACTGTCCCAACAACTTTTTGCCCCATTAGAACCAATAGGTGCTGGTTTTCGACTGAAAGTGCACTGAAGCCTGCTAACCAGTCTCCAGTGTCAGTGTACTTTCCCTAAAACAAGGTAAACTGGTCTAATTGTGGTACAATTGGCACACACTTTAGCACCCCTGTCACTAAGGGCTGCAACATGTATTATGCCACCCTAAGGGACCCTCATACAAATTGCATGCAGCCATCCATTGCAGAATGCGTGTCATGGTGCACACCATGAGTGAAAACACAATATGGTACACTCACTCTGTGTCATGCCAAAGTCTCTGCATGTAATATATGTAACTCACCCCTACAGCAGGCCTTGCAGCCCTAAGGCAGTGTGCTTTATATTACATGTGAGGGCGTATCTGCATGGGCAGATATGCCCCAGTGCTGTCTAGTCCAATTACTAGATGGTACAAGTGAACAGGGAAGCCATCATAAGTATATGTACAGGGCACGGGTCATTACAAGTTACTCAGGTACATGACGGCTTTACTGAAACCTATGGTGTTTGACCTTGTCTTAATAAATCTGTACAGTTGCCAGTACAAGATTTATTATGACATGAACCCAAACCTACCACTATCTAGTTTGCTGGCTGACCAGTATCAACCAGCCTGCCACCACAGATGAATGAGTTCCTGGCCCCTGTAGGTGAGAGCCCACGCTGTGAGGCCAAATTTAATAACTGCTCCGGAGGAAGGTATTCACACCTCCTCCAGCAGGATGGTTAATGATTTAACATATCAAGGACAGGGGCTTCAAAGCCCCTGCTGCCTTTGATATGCAACCCCGGCTTCTCCCTAGACCTGAGAGATGCCACCCCCTCCTCTAAGGCCACTTTGGCAGCAAACAGGCGGGAAATTAGCTGTGCAAGCAGGCGTGTTGCACCACCAGGCTAGTCACACCCCTAAGATGAGCTACCTGATAGCTTCACAAAAGAAGGATTCCATCATCTTGTGTTTGGTGGAATTAGGAACTCTCGGACAAGGTTATGTCCACTCCCCACAGGAAGTAGTCAAATGGTGGTGTAGTGAACCCAGGGGTAAGTAGCCCATTGGCTACTACCCTTCACTCCCCTGAACGCCCTAAACTTAGTATATAGGTGGCCCCCTGACACCAAGAACTCATATTTGACTGCCGGGAAGAAGAAGAAGGACAAAGAAGAGCCGAAGACGCAAGAACTGTGGACTAGCTGTGGACTTTGGCGCCAAACTCTGCCTACATGTTCCTTTCCCGACAATTGCAAAGGCCTGACTCATCCTGCAGCTGTTCATCCTCCCAGAGCCTTGGAGGGCTGCCAGCACTTTGCCAACCAGCCAGCATCTCCCTTGAAGTGGAGGAGCCTCTTCCCCTCCAGCCACCAACCGCGAAGTCCGGGTTCACCGATTTGCTGACCACCGGGGCCAGGGATGCAGCAGCAACTCAGGAGAAGGTTTCTAAAGCTCTCTGAGGTC
Organism: Calotriton arnoldi; assembly: GCA_963921515.1. Taxonomy (NCBI): domain Eukaryota; kingdom Metazoa; phylum Chordata; class Amphibia; order Caudata; family Salamandridae; genus Calotriton; species Calotriton arnoldi. Next base: position 2,267,575 of record CAWUFW010001119.1, on the reverse strand, counting down.
ACCCTTTCTCTCCAGCGAGTTTCAAGACGCTTGACCACCAGGAGGCTTCCATCCCCAATACCCGGGGTACCGGAGCCCTTGCAGCAGCCAAGCTTGTTCAGTATCCAGTCCAGACACCAACAACACCAAGATCCACCTACAGACAAGGGATGTCAGCATCGAGAGGCCATCATTGAGAGTGGAGAAGTTGTCCTGTTTTATCCCAATCTCCAGGTCGACCTAAAAAGTGAGAGCCTCCAACGCAAGTGACCCGCCGGACAAAATACCTCTGCACCCGAGCCCCACAGTCTGAGTCCGAGGCTACCGACCATGCACCCTTGCTCCAGAGACCCTCAACAGCCAAGACCCCACTTTGGGTTCTGCTGGGCTGGTCCCCACTTACAGCTTTTTTACTGCTACAGGTTTCCCCGTTGAATTTAGCTGTAGCGTTAAAGGCTACTCTTGCAAGACGCACCTGCGCACCCGGACACACCAGGGTAGGTAAACTGAAAATGCTGGTGGTTCTAAGGACCTTGGCCCCTACTTACCTTAAGTCCAGAAGAACAACCCTGTAACTCGATTACAAGTATCCTCGTGTAGTGTATGTTTCTCCAATATGATAACATTACTGCGTTCAAGGCGCATGCCTCAAATCTGATAGCTGTTATTTTCTGTATTTCTGAAAATTGCTAACCCGAAAAGTACTTACCTGATCTTGAAGATCCTGGAGTTTAAATTAACATAAAAATCTATATTATTTTTCTAAATTGTCTCGAATTTCCTTATTGAGTGCGTGGCTAATTTATTGACACTGTGTGTACAACAAATGTTTAACACTCCCCCTTTGATAAGCCTAAACTGCTTGCCCACACTACCACTAAGAGAGCATTTCAAGAAAGCTCCTGTTAACCAATAAGGGTCGTCTGGACTATTTGCATCGTGTACCCTAAGGTGCACTACATAAATAGTCGGCTTCCTACAACCACAACAAATAGTTAGCTACACCAACGTAAAATATTTACATGTGCAAATGCATATTACTGCATCAGGTGCTTCTGCACATTGTTTGCCTGAGGACTATACTCAGACGTAACCATTGGGTAACGTATGCATATCAACGACATCCTAAGATTTTCATACCTACTCCTAGGGGTTTTTGTGAATCGCCTTAAAGATAGAAATCAACAAAATCATAGGAAGCAGTAAAGTAGATTTCCCACTTTTTAAGATTATTTGTAAACTAACTACTTAGGGCCAGATGTACCAACAATCATTCGCAAACCCAGGATGTGCAATTCACATCTGCACCATATTTCCTAGAAGTATAATAAGATTAATTTCAGGATAAAAGGTGTGATGCATTTCGTACACCAACTTATCTTTGTGAAAAAAGAAAAACATCAAATGACTGTGAAGAAATAAGTACATGCATTTTACTTACACCATGGCTAAGTTAATGTGCCTCATGCTAAAAAATAATTATTTTTTGATAATGTCACCAGATGCTATTGGGTCTAAAACAGCAAACTGGAGATATATATATATATATATATATATATATATCACATTTTATATAATTGGCCACAATATCAGACTTAGTCAAAAAACAACAAAAAATGGCTACATGTCTGCCCTCCCAAAATAGATGGGAAGACAGGTAAAACCTGGTGGCAAGGAACAGTAAAAACAACATTATAATGCTCCCCCATCATAGGAGAAGTGTCCCATTTCAAGGGGAGTATTACATTTTTACATTCAAAAACAAAATCCAGTTTTGGGAATTTATTTTTGAAAAGAGTACTGTTTGCTACAGGGCTGCTTTCTTCTGACACAGACCCGTAGTAAACAGTAAAATGCATTGACCGGAATCTCTTTGAAGGCGGTTTCTGCCATTGCCTTTGTAAATGACCGCCAGGTAGGTGGTCATTTAGAAATCTGGTGGGCGGACTAGTCTCGGCGTGGTGGGCATAAAATTCTCTGCCAGGCCAAGGGAGAATACTCCATCCACCAGGAAATAAATCAGGCCCTAAATCAAATAACTGAAATATAGATCTATCTTCAATGATATAACCAAGTGCATCTTTTCTGACTGTTTTCCAAAAAGCATTACCCTCTGGAATTTTGTACAGGTTCATGTAGCAGTAGGGTTAAACCTCAGGGATCAGAGAAGTGAAGTACCCAATGCAGAATTTGCCTTCCCTCTGATAGGGCAGGTTGCCTTTACTGATGGAGATGCAAGATTCGGAAAGCAGCCAAGGGCCACATCCGGAGACTATATACATTTATTGTCCACAAAGCAGCTACCAAGGTTATGCCACACAGCTGACCTTGTTGATAGTGTTTATGAGAGTGTTAAATGAAGGTAAAGCAGCAAAATCATAGTGGGATTAGCCCAGTGGTCCAGAAGAACTGAAATCCATCTATCGTAGCTAGGTACCGTAGAACCAGAGATTTGTAGTTATTTAACACTAAACCATAGCTATTGAAGGGCTAGAGCGACTCGACAAAATGTGATTCAATTACAATTGGTAATGACTCAAAGTGCAGGACCACCAGCAAGACAGGTGGGAACAGGGAAGTGGCCCAACTGTCGGGTTGCAAAGGTTGATTGCGAGTGAGCAAAGATGGACTGAATGAATACCAGACTAAATGCAGATTGTCTGCACCATGTAAATACAGTACCAAACAATGATATAGACAAGAAGAAGCTTCCCTTGGAGGCGCTGCAGAAGCATCCTTGACCGGGTACTTCCACAGTGTTAACACCGTAAGAAGAAGGTAGCGGATCATCATCATGGGTCCACAACCATGTTTGGCGATGTTTGCACTTTGAAAGACCGTCACAAAAAGCATGGTGATCTTTCACCACAGTATGTCCTGTCGGCGTAAAATGAAGAAAAAACACAAAAAGTCAGATAGATACATCCAGGTACTGACAATGTACTCCACTTTTAAGGAAATGGAAATGCCTTCATTTGGCTGGGGAATGGTGGAATTTCTGTCACAGATTTCTTCGCGAAACACATCCCCGCCTCTGAGTCCCATAGTGGTTCCTCTCATGGAAGGGATGGCCACTCTAGGGGTCAAAACTACCACTGTAGTTGTGCAAAAAAGTTTTAAAACACCATATTTACACCTTCCACTGTGAAGTGTAAATCCGGCTTTCAGGTGAAAGTTGTCAGTGAAGATAGTGTTCTTCTTTTCAGCAAATGCTATGTAATTTCAAAGAACCAGAGTTGCATACTTCTCCACTTACCAACCAAGTAAGTCCAATTAAATGGATTAGGTTTATCAACATAGATCCGTTGAGGTGATTCGATGCTAGGGATCACCTGGCAACAAAAAGCTTTCTTTCATGCTCTATCCTGAGTCCTTGGAAGATAGTTTGATAATCTTCTTCATTCTTACAATCCAGATAAGAGTGTTTCAACTGAACAGCCACCAGAGCGATAACAATTACTGGCTCTAGAAGTGGAGCAGAGTGCCCCTGAATGATCGAGAACCTGGCACAGGAACAAAAGCTCTCTCCTATTCACAGTTCAAGATAGCTCTGAAGTCTGCAGGCACTAATTAAAATCAGTTTACAAAACCTAGCAGGTAACATGGGGTTTCCAACACTAGACCGAAGATGTATATGGTTTTGGAGGGGAAGCTTTCAACTGCTGGTAATCATAAGAGATGTGCACCCCTTAAATAATGCAGTCAAGTGTTGCAAGGCTTAGGTGAAGACCCAAGATGTGCCGTGATCAACACTGAAGTCTTGCACAAAGAGAATTATCCCTACAGCTCTGCAATGAACTCAAGGAGATTTTAATGGCCTTTCGAGGCAGAGATGGGGTAATGTACACTGCTGAAGTCCCACTTTGGATACTGAATTTCAAAAGACAGGGTGAGTTTTTGACTATGAACTCTTAACATGTTTAAGACTTTATTTTTTTCAATGCAAATTGCTGGTTATAAAAGCTGTGTACTTTCCATAAAGCCTGGTTCGATTACATGTGGTCCCAAGAGATTCTTCGCCTGACTTAGGAGAGCTTGCTGGGTGACAAGGTTGAATGGGTGCATTGCAAAATCTAAACCTTTCATGCATTATGGATCATGGATAAAAGGTCCATAGGGAATAAAACAAAGAAACTTTCACAACCACGAGATAGCATTCTTATTGTGTATGTAACTGGTAGAGCTACCAATTTCTTCCTCCTGCCTGAAAAAAGTTAACACAACTGTCTGGAATTGTAGCAAATCTGGACGCTCTGGCTATAATGTTAGAACATGGTCCTGCCGCTGCTATAAGATCTCGCAATCATTGACTATTTCTGTTGTAAAGGAATGACCTAACCTCAGATGGGGAGATGCATTTCTTCTAATTTACTCTCCAAATGTCTGCATTATGAACAAACCTGTAGACTAAAAAAAAGATCAAAAAAACAACAACACATACAATGAGCAATCTTACCTGCACTGAGATCGCCTCCAATGCGTCCTGTATCTCCTGGCAAAAGCATAGTTTTAGGAGGCATCTTTGTGCCAAATGCAGTCTGGATATTGTCCACAAATGTTTTACACTGAGGACTATCCACCCAAATTCGCTCCCCTAGTGAATCTTCTATGTACACCTACAAAGGAAAGCAGTAATCAGACACAAATGACCAGACAAAATGGAATAATGGAAACAAACTCAATGAAAATGAAAAACAGAAATACAATTGAAGCGGAAATACCGACGTGGAAATACAGTGAAAGCCACAGAGGCAAGCTATGATGAAAAGAAGAAGAAAATGAAAAAACAGTAAAGAGATGCAGCTGAAGTTAAGTACGTGGAAAACTGGAACATGTAAGAATCAGAGTGGAGAAGAAATACATTTTGTAAAAGGGAGATGAAAATCTAAAGCAATCAACTAAAAAGGTGGGAGAAAAACACATGAACATAAGAAGCAAGAAAAGAAATGCAATTTGGAGGATCAAAAAGGGAAATGCAAAAAGAAAGTAGAGAAAAATATACATTAAGTTATCAAATTAACTGTTTTGACATTTGCGCTTTGTACTCTCACAGTGACAGATTTACCTTCACAAAAATCTCAGGCCAGTTCTCATCCTCTTCGTACGCAGCCATCAACAGATTGCAGGCTAGCACTGACACAAGACTGTTCCCCTTTGCCTTGAAGTTAATGGACGCATCTCTACGAAGGAGGCTGCAAAGTGCCTGCAAAATACAATGGATATTATGCTCAGCACTCTTAGGACAGAGACTTAGCAATGCTAAGAGAATGAATGCAAGACCTGCATGCCCTGATCTGGTATTATTTTCAGGGTTTACCAGATCCAAAACTATTTTGACTCATAGTTTTGCATCTTTAGCATTTAGGGCCATTTTACTTTGTTCTCATAACCAAACAAATATTAGCTGAAACAAAGACTTTATTAAAAGCTCCCAAATTTACAGCAACTGGGGGCTTTTAATTAAAAGAGGTAAGAACAACAAATAGAAAGACGGTGGATAGCTGTATATCAGGCGTTTGCATAAAAGAAAAGGGATTTTGAGGTGTGACAAAGCAAGCTGGCCCATTTGTCTTCTTTATCAAAACATGGCCTACCTAATATCTCAAACCTTCTGGCACTGGCCAAGTGATTCATTGAAACAAGAAGACCGTATGTAACTTAACAAGTCAAATATATCTAGCAATCGTTATTCAAATGTAATCAACAAAACAATTATAAAAACTCTGGAAGAGATGGCCCTAAAAAATGGAACCGAAGGTCTACCCAATTCCTCTCACCCATGTGCACTACCGCAACTTCATTCCAGGAACACAGGGAGAAAACCTAGCTAACTGAAGGGCTGAATTTAGGTGTTTTGTCTGAATGGTAAAGATTAAGTCAATTGAGCAATGTACGAGGGACTTTGCTTCATAAAAGACAGACATGGTGGGGTATAGTCAAACAAGACAGAGATAAATGTTTACCTAAGATGCTAATGGCAATAAAAAAAAGTTACTCTTGACAAGTTTGCCAAAACCTGTGAGGGAACCAATTGTTTCATTTATACGTCACTCAATGAAAACAGAGCGGATGGACATGTAAGGTGCACTGGGAGACTGAACTGCGGAGGAATACAGAGAGTAGGAGGATGTAAAGAGGAGAACATTTCAAGTATTTAAGTGTGTGCAAGACAACAAAACATAATACAAGGCATAGCACAATTGGGACGATACACTTTAGGAGCTTCCTAAATATGTTCTGGAAAAATCTGGGAAACGCTGGAGACAATGTGGTTATAAGGGCACCCAATTTCAGATTTGGTTGTCACATTCTATATTAATGGTGGGTTAAAAGGAAGAAAGCACAATAAAAGAAATCCTGAGTCTATGCAGAGTGGCTTGAAGAATTGATTATTTTGGCTACCTACAAAAGGACAGTATAAAGATAATCTGCCAATATTTAGACAGCTTTGGGGTCACTTTCTTGACTATCGTGATGCTATACCCAAGAAGAAAGATTTCAAATATTGAAGCAATAGTACATCCCTGCTCCTTGGTCAGCATGCCCTGATGAACAAACTGCTTAATGTCCCTTCATGATTCCTATCCATATACACATGCCTTTAGTTAATACTTTCGGCCTGTGCAAGCCGTGAATCCTCAAAAATCAAACCAGAGGAGATTGAAAACATAAGTCTCACAATATTTTGCGACTGTTTTACTATGCCGATGGTTACATTTTGTGATGAGGTGGGATAGTCCTCCCATAGAGGGCAGTTGTAAGACATTGGATTATTAATTGGAGTAGGTGACTACCCACCTCAGGGAATAATCACAACCCTCCCAAGGTGAACCCCTAAAGTCAGCAAATAAAACTGAGCTTGAACTCCTGGCAGCAATGGAACAAGGCAGACAGGTAAACTTAGTGGCAATTTGTAAAGTATTTATACAGTACCAAAATGGTAACAAAAGTCAAAATCCAAAATAATTAAAAAAAATGTTAGAAAAATAGAGTAAAATTCAATAAACAAAATGTCAGTCAATTTTGAGTAGCAATAGCACCAAGAAGCATAAAGTGCTATTGATTGTCAATGGTTGTGGTAGACCAGGACCTGTGCACAATTTAATGCTGCCTGAGATGGAGCGTGGGTCAGATACACCAACAAGGTTCACCCTGATCCAAGATTTTACCCTCAGATTTAGGGCCAGATTTATATCTCGGCAATAAGAATACTCCGTTGCAATGGCGACAGAGTATCCTTACTGCCAAGATAACGATCCGACTGTTAGGTTTATATCCGGGCGGACCATTGGTGTAATCAGGTGGACACTACTCAGTTTCCGCCATGGTTACAACCCTCCGACGGCCAAATGGAGCAAGAGCCATTTAGTTGGGCGGACATACAAGTCAGTTTTCAATGCCCATCACCGCCATAAACACTTTGGCAGTAAGGGGCAGTGGAAACAGCTCAAAGCTGCCCCAGCCATGGATGAGATCTCCAATGGTGAGGGGAGCATTTTTTTTATTTTCAAAAAGAAAATTCAATTTTTAGTTTTTTCTTTTTGAAGAAAAAAATATTACATTTGCCGGACGGCTCTATCCTGTTGACAGAGACGTGTATCAAACTTAAAAAAGCATTGACAGGAACCTACGTGACAGAGGTTGCTGCCAAGGCTTTAGAAATAACCGCCAGCCTGGTGGTCATTTCTTAATTTGGCACATGGAGTAGTCTTGGCCTGGAAGACATTAAGTCCTCCGTCAAGCCGACCAAGAATACTTCTTCCACTAAAATGTTTATCTGGCCCTTAGTACTTTAAGTCCCAGTACATTTCTAAAGCCCCCCAGGATGTCACAGGAGGCCCTCAAACCCACAGGGTGTAAGGCAAAGGCCAACAGCAGCACTCAACCCAGGTCCAGTTGCCACTGGTCAGCTGTACAGTTGCAAGAAAGGCCACTTGCAGCATCCCTGTAGCTTTAACAGGAGGTAACCTTATTACTCTTAGAGTCCACTTCTTATTTACAAGAGGGACAAGACCAGTCCTTCAGTGCTCTTTTTAGGTTAAAGTCAGCAAGTCCAGTACTCTTCTATTCTTCCTCAGGTCCAGGAGTGTTCTGAAGTGGGTGCCTGGAGATGCCACATTTATGCCTGACATTTAGGAGAATGACTCTTGGGCATGTATTACCCAATAGGGTAAAAGTTCCCAAGCCTAACCTCATCGACTCGAGAGTTTGCCATTATTTAGGTTTTTGCATGACCGATTTGAACATCCATATATACAAGGGTTAGTCTAGTAGACAGGGAGTAAGTAAACTCAAACAATTTTAAAGCGGAAGTCAGTTCAAATAACTAAAGCGTTAAGTAGTTAGTACATTCTGCCAATTTGTTTTTGTCTCAGAGCTATGGCAAAAGGTGTACAAATGAAAACAAATGGGTAGTATGGTCCTTTTATAGACCAGAGGTGATGGGCCAGATAACTTCAACATATACAAACAGCAAAGCAGAATGGTGTAGCAAGAAGAGAGGTTAAAAGTCAGCAGGACGTTGTCCAACGCATGCACCATCATCTACATGCTGTCTATGTCATGACAATATGATGGCTTCTGAGTGGGGGGGGCGTGGCCAAGCAGGCTACGATGGCGGACATGTCCTGCTGAGGCTCCGCACACAGGCACGAAACTCGCCCGTGACATCGCGCCAAATTCACTGGCAAACGCCCTTAACAGCGTCCGAACGCTGGAGGACCCTGGCGCTGGTCGTTAAACCCTGATCCTGTGTCGTTTTCACGTGGATTGGAGCCTTTCTTGGAAGAGGCTCCAAGACCAAGATGGCGACCGACGGCAGCCGGAGCCCGCGCGCGACCGGCTGAGCCCGCACTGGACTGCGGTGCTCCCGAAACAGGATCCACGGAGCCGAGGGCTCACTGCGGAGTGGCGGTACAGCAGTGGGCTCCCTGCGGTGATATCGGGAAACACCGCAGTGGACCCGAGAGGATTCCGGGCCGGACCGACAAGCAGGGTCTTCCCCCCCCCCCCCTTCCCCGCCGGAAAGCCACTGAGGAGGACGACGGCTAAGACCCTTGTCGAGTGGTAGCCCAGACGCGAGGAGGACTGCGGTGCCGCCGAGCAGAGGTTAGAGGGAAGGGGCCCCCACTTCTACGATTACTGCTGGGTCTGCCGGCGGCACTGTTATGTCGGACGTGCCTGCCGTTAATATGGCGTCTGTTAGACTCTAGCACTCGCTCCGGAGGGAGAGCACATCGGCCCCAACGCCGGAGTCCACTGTGAAGCGGGGGGAAGAGGTTGATAGGCAGCAAGGAGACCGCTAGCGAGTGGGTGTGAGCGGGGACCGCTGGACCACCACACATTGAAGCGGACCGGCTGTCCCCCCCGCTTCCCCCACACCCGCGCATCCGCAGCCACCAGCGATTCCCGGCACGGAGGAGAGCGACGCAGAGAGGGAGCCAACACAAAGAGCCCGGGCTGGCAGGAACGTCCTTGAGAGGCACGGTAACGGGGGGCGCCTGACCCCAAAATGGCGACCATTGGAGCCCAGGGGCGTGTTAATGACTGAGAGCGCGCGGGGCCCGTGGGCCCTACCCCACAGAAGGTGCTCGGCTGTGTAGGAGAACAGACAGAAAGAGGGAGCGATCTACCATAGCCAGGGCCCAGGAACCCACAGAGTGCAGCGGCTGGACCCTCACCTGGTGTGCAGAACGAGAGAGCTGCGGAACGGCCACACGGCTGTCCCCCAGTCCGTCTCCGCAAATCCTGCTAACTTAGAACCAGCCGGGAAGACGTCCTTTGAAGGCCATCGATAGGAGTCCTTAGACGCTGCAGATGCCACGAGATGGAAACGGCAGTGGGAGGTGAGCGCGAGCGCAGAGAGCGCGGCCGCCCTTCGCAGCGGCCGCCGAGAGTGTGCCCGGTGAGTCCGCGGAAGCAACCCAACTAGGTTGGGGGCGGCTTGCGGGTCATCAGTGTGCCCTGCTCCTGGCCGCTTGCTCCCTCGTATCCATACGCGCCCCAATATACCCAGCACCACTCAGCTTTGGGAAAGCAGTTGGGCCGCGGACGAGCCTTTCACTGCTAGGGAGGACTAAGGGGGCCGCAGCTCCATTCTTTTGGCATCACTTCCTTTTCGTCCCCTTTGAAGAAGCTCCCTGCCTTAGACGGCGGCAACCCCCGGAGGGCCCCTCGGAACACCAATAGAACGCCGCGCAGGTCGGCGGCCCGGCCGCGCCCGCTAACGGCGCAAACGACATCCAGAGTGCCGCGTACACTCCCAATCAGCATAATGGGGAGGCAGACGGTCACGGCGGGCACAGCGGTGCCGGGGAACGCACAAGACAGCTCCACGAGTGCCGGATCGTCATCTAAAGAAACCACAGCTTCATCGGATCAATCCCTATCGGACAAATTGGACAAAGTACTGGCAGCCATCGAACACTCCAGGGTGTCCATGAAAGAACGGCTGGGTACCCCGACTACAGACATCAGCCTGCTCAGAGATGACCACCGCAAGCTGGCCGACAAAGTGTCGGACGGGGAGAAGCTGATGGCCACTGTGCAGCCCTCAATCAGTGCACATCAAAAGACCTTGCAAACCCTTCTAGGCTGCATGATCACCATGGAGGAGCGGATAGATGACCTGGAAGGCCGCTCGAGGCGCTGCAACATCCGCGTGCTGGGGCTCCCGGAGGGCATTGAGGGCACTAACCCTGTGGAGTACATGGAAACATGGACTAAGTCCTTCACTCCGAGTACGGATCATACGGCGTTCTTCTCCATTGAAAGAGCCCATCGGGTCCCGGCACGCCGGCCCCCGCCTTGACCAATGTTAGCAAAATTCCTGCATTTCAGAGACCGGGACGCGGTGCTCAGAGCAGCCCGACAGTCTGGCCCCATTCACGTCGAGAACAAACAGGTCATGTTATTCCCGGATTACTCCCCGGCAGTACAACGGCAGAGATAGTCGTTCCTGGAGGTGAAGCGCCGCCTACAGGCAGAGAACATACAATATTCACTGCTGTTCCCGGCACGTCTTAAAATCATCCATGAAGGCTCAACCACCTTCTTCACAGTCGCGGAGGAAGCCCATGACTGGGCGGATCAGCATTGCAAGTAGCACCCTGGTGCCAAAACCGTGTACGCTCGGCGCCCGAAGACACAGCGCTCCAATAGACGTCGCTCACGGCAACAAACCAACCGGGGGACCACAGCGGCAAGGTCTAGCTCCTTGGGGTCGCCCGACCTGGAACAAATCATACGGGAACGCTGCAAAGCCTTGCAAGCTGCAGCGGAGCTCAGACCCTCCTCCTCCCCCACAACGGACATAGATCGTGGTCCACGCCTCTTCTCATCTGATGGGGAAGCCGATAGCGAGTAGGCGCGGTCCGGAGTGGGCTCGGTGACTCCGCCCCTAGTCGCACCACAGACTGCCGATACCTTGATATGAACTAGACACCAGCAGGCCATGTAAGCGGGGCTCCCCTGCCTGATGCACTATGATACAACTCACGGCATGAGAGTTAACGCATCACTAGCACAGCATACACACGGCCCTACCACAGGTCAGTTGGCGAGTATTGATCATACAAATGCCCTTACGGAGAATCACCTCGCTGACATGTGACACCACCCCCACATTATGTTCACGCTCTCTTCATATATGAGAGTCAGTTTGGACGTATCGCTGGTAGCGATAGGTCCCCAGCATTGAGGTTGTTCCCCCGTGTTCTCATACCACGTTACACTGTGTCAACATGTTTGCATCATCCGCCGGCTGCAACTACACCGGGCAGACATAGGCGCTTGGGAGGGGTAAGACGGATCACACCTCGGTGCCGGGCTCCATTGTGCTCCTCCCCCCCACCACCCCCCGATTTCCAATGGCACATAACGGTACCATCACTATCCTCACGCTTAATGTGCGAGGCATACGCGCAAGCGGTATTCAATATACGCCTACATGAAGCGCCAGAACGCGCAGATCGCGCTGTTACAAGAGACCCATCTCACCACAGGGGAATTGACAAAACTGCGCAAGCGATGGCGCAGCATTTTCTGCGCTACCACATATTCGGCCTATGCTCGGGAGACCCTTATCTGGGTACGTCCAGGGATCCCCTTTCAAGAACTGTCTAGAACAATTGATCTCGAGGGGCGTTATGCCCTTATGCAAAAACTCCTGGATGGCCAACCGGTAGTCCTGGGGAGCATTTATGCACCTAATGCAGATCAATGCAAATTCTGGGCCACGCTCTCCCCCCGCTAAGCTCGCATACCCAAGCACCATGGATCCTGGGAGGAGATTACAATTGTGTTCAAAACACGTCTTTAGACAGATCATATACCCCCCCACCCGGCCTCTCCAATTATAGTGCAAGCTAAACGCTTTGTAGCATGGGCGGCTCACTGGTCCCTGACGGATGACTGGCGCTCTAAATACCCGCACACACGGCTATACTCATTTCACTCAATCCCACATGACCTCAAGGTCCGACTGGTCTGCTTTCTCTGCTCCCCCTCCATCCTGCCCACAAATCAGGAGTCTGATTACCTGGGCAGGGTCATCTCAGATCATGACGCCCATACGATCACTCTCGCATGGCGTCCACCAGGCCGCCGGTCCCCACATGGTGTGTGCCTAAGGACTGTTTGGAAGACCCGATCTTTCGACAAACACAAGCGGAGCACATACAAAACTATTTCCGGGAGAACGCATGCACGGCCACCACCCGAGCCGCCGAATGGAACGCATTTAAGTTTATCAGGGGCACATGTATCCAACACATCACAGGGGTCCGCAAAACCCTCGAGTGCAGCATCCAAGAAACAGAGCATGCACTGGCCACACTTACACACGTAGCTGACAGGAAAGAGGCCACACCAGCCCCAAGTAGCGGAAGCCAACACCGCGTACGCGGAAGCACTAGCGGGCCTTCGCAGATATAATTTTAGGGCATACGCGGCTCGGGTGCACAAAGAAGGGGACAGAGCGGGTGCGCTTTTAGCGTGGCTGGTGAAGCAGGACAACTCTCCCGCCGATCACGGCGATACGCACCGAACAGGGCACTCTGGTGCACTCGCAGGCTGCCATTCTTGACTCATTTCAACGCCATTACACACAGCTCTATGCAGCCCCGGCCCCAGCTGACGCAGAGCGACTCACACGGTTTCTGAACAGATATCCCCTGCCTCGAATAGCGCGCAGCGACAGACAAGACCTTGACGAGCCCATAACCGCGACCGAGATCAAGCAGGCGCTACAGGCATTAGGCACGTGTAAAGCCCCGGGGTTAGATGGCCTCCCGCTAGAATTTTTTCGCACCTTTGCGGCACAATTGGTCCCCCAACTAGTAAAGCAGTTCCAGGCAGCATTGGATGAGGGTGGGTTGACACAATCCATGTGCGAGTCGGTTATAGTCTCGCTCCTTAAACCCGACAGGGATCCGCACCACATGGGCTCATACCGGCCCATAGCCTTATTACCGGCTGAGTATAAAATATATGGGAAAATACTAGCGGACAGGTACGCCACAGTCCTCCCAAAGCTGATCCACCCAGATCAGTGTGGGTTCATGCCGGGCAGAAATACTTCCTACAACATACGGCGCCTGTTTCACGTTCAGGACCAGATCCGAGACCGCTTTCCTCGTGCGGTGTGTCTGGCCCTGGACCTCGAGAAGGCCTTTGATACTCTTCTATGGCCCTACCTCCTTCAGCTCATACGCCGGATGGGAGCGGGACCCCGCTTACTAGCATACACCAAGCTCATATACTCCGCACCAACATCTAGGGTGAGACTTGGGCCCCATATGTCACCATCGTTTCCCATACTTAGGGGTACATGCCAAGGCTGTCCGCTCTCTCCTCTGCTCTTCGCCATGGCGATGGAGCCGTTGGCGATCCGTCTCCGCAAAGAGGGCGGGAGCTGGAGCATCCCACTCGCAGACACTACTCATGCCGTATCGATATGCGCGGACGACGTACTCATCTACGTCCACGATGTTGCATCGGATTTGACCCCCATACTTCACACGCTGCAAGAATTCGAGGCGGTGGCGGGTCTCAGAGTGAATTGGTCCAAGTCAACGGTATACCCTCTCACCAGCGATCTTCCCCCTTGTCCAATACGACTAGGCGGCGTAGATGTATCATGGAGCCCACAAGTAGTGAGGTACCTGGGCGTTCACTTGTACCACACGCCGCAGGATCTATATGAGGGGAATTATCGTAGGGCAATGGCTGGTATCCGGTCTTCCGTGCACTTCTGGAAGGACCTCCCCCTGGCTGTCATTGGCAAAATCGCAGTTGCCAAGATGATATTAGTCCCGAGATTACTATATTATTTTGCAAACCTCCCGGTGGTTCCCCCACGCTCCTTCTTCCGGCAGCTGGACACTCTCCTTGGCACCCATATCTGGGGCTCGAGCGTCGACGAATTGCCCTTGCTAAGCTGCAGCTACCCATGGATCAGGGAGGGCTAGGTGCCCCTTCCTTTGAGGCATATTTCCTCGCTGCCCAGCTTCAATGGGTGTCGGGATGGACAGCAGGCCATGCATTAGGGGAGACAACCACAGCTACCGGGTTTATTCCAATCCCAACCATAATCCACATGCTGTTGCCAGGGGCGGCACCAATACGGGAGTGTCCTCTCCAAGTGGCAGTGGCGCGCGCTTGCCTGACACGTGTGCACAGAATAAACCGCGAAACACCCATGTATTCCCCGTCCTACCGCTGGTGGGGTTCCCATGGGGTCGCACACACTATACAGAGCGAGCGCTGCGGGAGTGGACAGAGCACTCAGTCACAGAGGTAGGCTCCTTATACACGAACGGGCAATTGCAGTCGTTTGCAGAACTGGCGGCCGATATGGATCTCCCCAGGGGACAATTTCTTCTACATCGGCAACTACTGGAAGACTGCCGCAGAATGTGGCACATAATAGACACTGAGCCCCCCACACACCCAGTGATCCACACACTGCTGCAGATGGGCCCAGGGCGCCATTTGGTCACATGGATATACAAAGCGGTGCGGGCACTACACCCAATCACCCTCGCGCCCCTCCGGGAGAAGTGGGAGGCTGAGTTCCAGCGACCACTTCACGACAGAGTGGGAGCGTGCATTAGAGTTTCCTAAAACAGTGTCCCGCAACTATCGTCTCAAGAACATACAACTACATATATTGCACCGTGTCTACTTGACTCCCGAGAAACTCCAACATTACTATCCGGACACGTCCTTCACGTGTCCCAGGTGCCCCGAACCTAATGCAGCCTTTCTCCACATGTTCTGGGACTGCCCAACGCTCTGCGCTTACTGGACCAGAATCCATGCCACCCTTCTCACAGTCACAGGGCTCACAGACATTCCCACATAGGAGGCCTGCGCGCTAGGCCTAAGCAAGCACCGTAAGAATCAAAAAGTGGAAACGCTTTTCGCGTCCCTGGCACTCCTTTTAGCTAAACGATGCATAGCAATGCACTGGCGGGCACCCGGGGGGCCCCCGCTAGCGGCTTGGGCGGAGGCAGTCACCAAATGGGGTGCTGCAGAGGAAGAGGTGCTCCGATCTGAAGAGGTTAAGGATATCCGTAAACACCCCATATCCATGCCATGGGCTATCCTACTCCATTCCTTCAAACACGAAAGAGCGGAAGAGCCATTGTCACAGGGTATTCGATCCCCTGCAGCAGACGCGCATCACGAAGCTGCCCACTGCAGTATCTCAGCGGAGTAGATACAAGGTGGGGCGGGGCTCGACGCCGAAGATCTACAACACATGTACCGCCCCTAGCACAACATCCCTGTCTCCCCTCCAGCACACACACAGTCCACAGCCCAGCTCAGATGTCTTAGCTCGCCGGTTCATATCACGCAGCACTCACTTAGACACAGTGTACCCCAGTTCTATTTCCACAGTTTGAAGAGTTCGGATCGTTATCTTCAACATGGCAAACAATGCATCATAGGGCCAGCGTTGAGTGCCCACGCTTCGCCCACAGTACGTGCAATAGGCATCCACACACAGACACATGCTTCATACCCATACGTCCTCTCAAGTTGGCGGAAATGCTTAAAGAAATGTTGTATAGGTCATGTTCTAATGTTCGGCCATAAACAATGATACGATGTACCACTGGTATGATGTTGCCTCCGAAGCAATCAAACTCTGTACTGTACAATATAAGAAATGCCAATAAAAATGACTTTACAAAAAAAAATTATGGCTTCTGAGTGATGATGTATGCGCATGCATAC
This sequence comes from Calotriton arnoldi, assembly GCA_963921515.1. Classification (NCBI taxonomy): domain Eukaryota; kingdom Metazoa; phylum Chordata; class Amphibia; order Caudata; family Salamandridae; genus Calotriton; species Calotriton arnoldi. The sequence continues at coordinate 2,251,354 of CAWUFW010001119.1, read as the reverse complement.
ATCATGACATAGTGAACACTTTGGTTTTTTCATGTACTCTTCCAACATGGTGGACTGCTTTAAGAGGGTGGGTGTTGTGTTTGAAGTGGTAAATTTAAAACATATGCCAGAAAGCAAATGAAAAAGATAGATAAAGCCCACAATCAAGCAGGAGAATACAGGTGAAATAAATAAATAAAATAAAAAAATATATATATTTATATATATATATAAATTTTAATTTTTTTTAGAACGCCCCTTTGTTGCTTCTAAGGGAGAAATGGAGGAGTGGGTTGGGGAAGGATGTCAACGCTGCCAAGTGGTTGCAGCTGGTGATAGCACCCGAAGGAGGAACAGGGGGTCTTAAAAAAATTTAAAGGCAGGGAGAGCAATGGAATAGCGGTGGGTGGGACAGGGAGCAACACGGAGAAAGAGTGGGGCTGGGAAGGGAGCCCCACATGAAGGAGTGACCAAGACTACACCTCCACTCCCATGGAGAGTTAGAAGAAAAGGTAAAAAGTAGCTCTCTGAATACAAGTAGTGGACGGACAAGTCATCCAATCAGAACACAGTAAAGAAAAAATGCTCCAGTTGGAAACAAATAAAGAAAAGGGAGGAAAGCCAATAAGAAATGAGACAGACAAGAAAGCCACCCAATAAAGAGCAAGGGGCTGACCCAAACACCACAATATGTATATATTTTACTGTAATAGGGCGAATAGGTCTTCAACAACAGACAGTTAAAACGGTCTGAAGGCGAGACACAAAAAAGAAAGCTCATTCCATCATCATCAAAATCAGGTAAGTATATCTCAAGTTAGAAAATATTTACAGTTTTCAAAAGTCAACACTTTTTTCAATTTCTAAAGCAGTAATATTATTATCCTATGGAAGAAAGGCATATACTACATACTGGTAATTTACAGCGATTTACAGGACCAATCTTCCAGACTTAAGGTAAGTATGGGGCAGGGTCCAAGGCAGCACCAACAGGTCACTGGGGCAGTCAGGTGCAGAGGTGTAATACAGTGTTGGGAGCCCCGTTGAAGTCAATGGGAATCGGTCTGGTCAAAACAGGCTGCAAGCTGGGACTGAGGGACCAGACAGGCTGAACCAACAAGGGGGCTCAAGTCTCACGATGCTTGGGACACCTTTGGTTTTCTTCACCTCAGGCCGGGGTGGCTGGATGTAGAGGTGTCTGGAGGATTCAGGCTTTTTAATCACCGGAGACACTCGCTGTAGAGGGGGCCTGCACAAAGAGGCAGGATGCGGCGCCGGGAAATCCACAGTTGGCAAACCCAAGGTGGGTCTCGGACCTGGAGGGTCCAGGATCCACACTGGTACAGTTGGCCCACTTCAACTTGCCCTAGCGGGCATGGGTGCAGTGGTGCTTTCTGGTGTCGGGGTTTTGGCAATCCGGAGTCTTCGCAGCTCTTTTGGGGTCCTGCAGGGTACAGGGGAACAGCTCCACTACTCCACAGGACTTCTTGGGTCTTAAGTGAAGGCGGCAGTACTTCTAGGCTTTTGCAGGCACAGGCAGCTGCAGGAAGAGTCATCTTTGGCACAATTGTCAAGGACAGCAGACAGGCTGGCAGGGTTGGGTACCTAGTCAGTTGCTGGTCTTCTGTTCTTGCTTTTATGACTCTTCAGTGTCCGTCTTCTTCTTTCAGGTCGGCAGGATCTGATTTCCTGGTGCCAAGGGCTCCCCTAAATACTAGATTTAGGGGTGTTAGGGGAGTGTAGGGTAGTAGCCACTATGCCCCACATAGGACCACTTTCTGTGGGAAGTGCATATAACCCTGTTCCCGAGTTCCTAATTCTGCCAGCACAAAGATGGTAGACTTTTAAATTTCCTGTCCACAGCAGGTAGCCCACCTTAGGGGTGGAACTAGCCTGAGGGTGAACACCCCTATCTGACTACTATTTTTCCTACCTGTCCCAGCACCATATAGGCCCTGGTAAGGAGGGGGTGGCATCCCCTCTGAGGGAAGCCAGATTTGCATACCAAAGGCAGCAGGCTCTTTGAAGCTCCCTGCCTTAGAATGCTAATTCACAGGTCATCCTGCTGTATGGGCCATGGGTGCAGTGGTGCTTTCCGGTGATAGGTTTTTGGCAGTTCAGAGTCCTTGCAGCTCTTCTGGGATGCCTGCAAGATGCAGGTAAGCAGCTTCACTACACCACAGGAATTCCTGGTTCTTGGGTGAAGGCTGGCAGTCCTCCCAGGCTTTTGCAGGCACAGGCAGCTGCAGGACGAATTATCTTTGGCGCAATTGTCAAGGACAGCATACATGCCGGTGTAGGAAACTGAGTTTTTGTTGCAGTGGTCCCCTCACTTTTTGCCCCCCTTTTTAGCTACTAGATGCTGATTTTCGACTCTGACAATGCACCGAGCCCTGCTAACCAGATCTCAGTGCCAGTACTCCTTCTCTAAAACAATGTGAAGTCTAATTGTTCTACAATTGACAAAGGACTTTAGCACCTCTATAAGTTCCTAGTAAATGGTACACCAGGTACCTAGGGCATGGGTATTATAGAAGGTCCCAAAAGGGCTGCAGCATATCTTATGCCACACTAAGGGACCCACATACAAATTCTACAAAAACTGCCATTGCAAGCTGCGTGACATGGTGCAAGCCATGAGTGAAAACAGGACATGACCCACTCCTGTGTGTCATGCCAAAGTCACTGCATCTAATATATGTAAGTCACACCTACAGCACGCATTTGAACCCTAAGGCAGGGTGCATTAAATTTTATGTGATGACCTATCTGCCTGAGCAAATGTGCCCATGTGATGTCTAATTCCATTACTAGGTACTGCAAGTGAGCAGGGAAGCCATCTTAAGGTATGTACTGGGCACTGGTGAAAACGAGTTACCCAGCTACATAATGGTTTCACTGAAACCTATGGTGTTTGGTATCAAACACCTCATATTAATAATCCCACACTGTTTCCAGTGATGGATTTTTTAATATATGCACCCAGTGGGTACCTTAGACGTACCCCCCTAAACACTATTGGTCCTCTAGTGCGCTGGCTGACTGGTCCTGTCCAGCCTGCCACCACAGACGAGTTTCTGACCACTTGGGGTGAGAGCCCATGCTATCAGGAGGTCAGGAACAATGCCTGCTCTGACAGGAGGTGTTATCACCTCCTCCAAACAGGAGGGCTCGTAAATTAGCATGTCAAGGCAGGGAGCTGCAAAGAGCACACCACCTTTGAAATGCAGCCCAGGCTTTCCCTGATAGAGAAAATGCAAACCCCTGCCCTGGGCCCATCTGGCAACAGGGCAGGTGGGAAAAGTAGCCATACAGGAGGAGTGTGGCAGCCAGGCTGGACACACCTCTAGAGTGAACAGCTTGAAGTGAACACAAAGTGAGGAATTCCACAATCTTGTGTGTAGTGGAATTAGGAATTCTGGGACTGGGTGATGCCCACTCCCCAAAGGAAATGGTCATATAGGGGGTGCAGTGACATCAGGGGTAAACAGCCGATCGCCTTCTACCCCTCACTCCCCTTAACGCCCCTAAATTGAGTATTTAGGGAACCCCCTGATACCAAGACATGAGATTTCAATGGACACAAAAGAAGGAGTGTGTAGGAAGCGGGCTCTTTGTAGGAAGGTGGAATCTGACTATATGGTTGCCCCCACCTTTTTTATGGTGTTTTGCTGGTTTATGACTTAGTTGGACTGGGATCCTGCTATTCAGGGCCCCAGTCTATCTGCTTTCTCTGTAAAAAGGTTTCCATGTGCCTTAGGCACATCTCTGATTGGAATCTGGAGTGCCCTTGTAAGTCCCTAGTATATGGTATACTATGTACCAAGGGCATAGGTACCTCAGAGGCCTACCAGGGGCTGCAGCATGTATTATGCCACCCCTGGAAGGCCATCCAAACTGACACCACAGGTCTGCTACTGCAGCCTGGGTAAGGTGGTGCATGCACCCCTTACTGTGATATAGGTTACCTATATCACTAAATACATACACACATATAAACCTATAAGTCACTCCTATGGCAGGCCTTATAAAACCATGAAGGCAGAGTGCGTGGTTCCTATGTGAGAGGGTGCCCCTGCATGAGCTGGGCCCCTCTGCAGCGTTCGGAGACCCTTCTCTGATGCTGTTTGTAGTGCAGCCTGACCATATACTCTTAAGCGCATTATAACCTCGCGTTAAATGCTAACTTTGGAATGGCTGCACCGAAACATGTCGTGTTTGGTGTCAAACATCTTGGAATACTACCCCCCCGCCAATTCTGGCGGTGGGGGTAGCATTCCACCCTTCTAGAGGGAGAGACATGTTAACCCTGGCCTGGCCGGTAACTTCTTTCAAAAGCCCTGGCATCACAAAATGGATGCTGCTGCCACAGACACAAGTCTGGCCTCCTGCTGCTGACTGAAACTCCGGCAGGGGAGGCCTGGACAATAGGTTTCCTGTCCCAGGGAGGTGTGACCACCTCCCCAGACAGGATAGTGTGTATTGGGGCTGGGCGGGAGCACTTTTGGGTGCTTTAAAGTCCTGCACTGGGGGCACACTTGGTGTCCCTGTGCATACCCCAGTTCAAACCGGATCAGGGGCTTGCAGCCCCTGCTTTGGCGCGAACTGGACAAAGGGAAAGGGGTGTAGCCACCCCTCTGCCCTGACCCACCCATAGGTGGGGCCACAGAGTAGTCCAACCCCTAAACTTAGTATAAGTATAGGAACCCAGTCCTTAGGACTTTAGATTATCCCTGGACGAAACTCTGAAACAGAATCCTGGACCTTCGACGCTCTACTCAAGACTAGAGGACAGAAGAATCTCCCTTGGGGTCAAGAAGTGACTCCCCTGCTTGGCAGGCACCAAAGAAGCAATTGTCCGGTCTGCATCGCCTAAGCTCCCGTCGGACGCCGAAGTCTTTGCATCACCAGAGGTGGATTTCCAGACTTCCCCGAGGCTGCCCTGAGTCCCCAGCAAAGCTGAGGCCCGTAGCTGTCGTGGGTAACGTGGAACCGTGACCCCTGGACACCGCACGCATTTGCTAGTGCATCCTCTTCTGGGTCTCCCACGAAGTCGTGCTTTGGGGCTCCGAGTAGCCCTAGCCTCCAGCACCAACTGCACCGAAGATCACTGGCCTCCACTCCACGAGTGTCCTGTGAGCCAGCTCCACGTGCGACGTCTCGAGGCTCCTTCGCGGTCGCTAGCCCGTTGGCTAGTAGCCCTTCACGAAGGCCAATCCTTTTCTTCTTGGGCTCCCTGGTTGCTCCAGGCTTGCCCTCACTTACCCTTGCTGGGTGAGTTCCTCAGACCTTGCTGGTCTGCATCATCGTCATTCTTTACTTTCATCGAGACTTGCCGTTGCCAAGGCTTGTTGGGTCCAATCCGGTCGCCGACGCCTCAGCACTCGACAGACATCGTGTACCAGCCCGAATCCTGCTCCTGGTCGCCGAAAACGCCTCCTGGACCTCGTGGCTGAAGAGTCAAGACGACCGTCAACCTACCTGAAGCACTCGACATCGGTGGGCATCCGCTCATCGCCTTCCTGGTCACTGGCTAGTGACCCAGACTCTGTCCCCTCTGCTTTCAGGTTCTTCAGATCTCCGATCCACTCTTGGATCCACCCGGACACTTTTCACTTGGTCGCCAGCAGCACTTTGCAGCAGATCGCCATTCAAATCGACGACGAAACCCGACCCCGAAAGGCACCTATGCACCCGGCTTCCCTGGGTGAGGTAACAAGAGTACTCCGGTGCTCCCGTGGGTAGAGACTCTAGAACGACCTAGTTCTCAAAGGGTTTGCTCCAAGTCCTCCTTTAAGTGTCCCTTTTCTTTAATTTCCTGATCGCGACTTTCTCCATAGAAGTTAACGGCGTCTCGCGGTTGTGTATTTACACTGCACGCGTCTCCCGTGGGTCCCCTGTGTCACTACCTTGGGTGGTTCCTTGTGGTCCAAGCACTTCTAGAGGCTCTAGGCCTAGTGTCTAGCTCAGTCGTGGTTCTTATACCACTTTATTGGTATATGGTTTGGTACGCCCCTAGGGCCCAAACGTGTATTTGTGCTATTACTGTGTTTAAATAACTTATAACTTGTGTATTTCGAACTCTAGCCTCATAAAGAGACTAGAGGGGTGTGTTTAGCAATAAATACATATATTTTGAATATATACCTGGTGTGGTGCTCTTTCATTTGGTCACTCAAGAGATTATAGACTGGTAAAACAAGCTGCTTTACATTCCTTCAAGACTTAGCCTGAAGGCTGCTCTCCATAGCTACCACTAGGATAGCTTTCAATAAGGTTGTCTTTAACCTATCTCCAATAAGGGGTTGTTTGGACTGGTGCAAGGTGCCCACTATAATTAGTGGACACCATATGCCAGGCCAACTTCTCACATTGGTGTGCAGCGTGTGGGATTCCAGCTTGCTATTGTTTTACCAGATAATCTCAATTGAATTGATCAACTGAAAACCACTAAAGGTACCTAAGGTACATATAATTTAAGCTTAGAATACAGTAAGTTCTACTGAACTTAGAGTTGTGTGTTAAGGGATAGCACACCCTTTCTACAACTCAAGAGAGTTTAGTAGGCCACACTAGAGTAGGTAGTGCATACACCACACCTCACTAGTGATGTCTTCAAAGCCAGGACCCAATGAGTCCTTGCCAGAAGCCCATGGGCTTCTCCCCTCCAAGTATGATACACTCCCATTCTTGGAATTGAGCGCATTATGTAACTTGAGGAAACTGAAGACAGGACAAAGTCCCACCACCCAACATCTTAGAGAGATGTTGGAGGCTTATGATCTCAGCAGGCCCTTAGGGACTGAAGGGGTAGGAGCAGAGGGTGGGGAAGAAGATGAGGATGGGGCCAGGGGTAGCAATACCCCCAGCCCCCCCTCTGGAACTGACCAGCAGGGTGACAATGACCCTGACCTGGATAACCCAATTCCTCCTGTGGATGAGGAGGAGGCTCAGAATGACCTCCACTTTGTCCCCCAGGAAGGATTGTGAGTGTGCCCAGAAGGTCTAGATCTCCTTCTCAGGAGTCTAACCACTCTGGCACCTCAATAGGGACCTCTGTCTCCTCTCATAGGAGGGAATCCTCTCATGAGAGGAGAAAGAGGCTGATTCAATATGAGGAAGCTCAGCTTGAACTCAGAAAACAGCAACTGGCTATAGACAGGGAGTCCCTAGATCTCTACAAAGAGAGAAAAAGTTGGGACTAGAGTCCCATGGTGGCAGCAATATCCCTAAAGATAGGGAAAGGTCTTATGACCATAGAAACCTAAACAAGATTGTCCCTCCCTACCAGAGTGGGGATGACATCCACAAATGGATAACTGCACTGGAGAGGGCCTGTAAAGTTCAGAGGGTCCCCCAGAAGCAGTGGGCAGCAATCTTGTGGCTCTCCTTTGAGAACAAAGGTAGAGACAAGCTCCTCACTGTAAGAGAAGAGGATGCTGACAATTACACAGTCTTGAAGAGTGCTCTGATAGATGGGTTTGGCCTAACCACTGAACAGTATAGGTTGAAGTTCAGAGACACCCAAAAAGCTCAGACTCAAGACTGGGTTGATTTTGTAGATTGTGCTACTAAGGCTCTGGAAGGTTGGATACACGGCAACAAAGTGCAGGACTTTTTAGGATTGTACAATTTGATTATGAGGGAGCAGATCCTTAATAATTGTCAAAACCAGCTTTTGCACCAGTATCTGGTGGACTCTGATCTGACCTCTCCCCAAGAATTGGGACAGAAAGCAGACAAATGGGTCAGAACCAGAGTAAAAACTAAAAATCAGGGTGGTGACCAGAAGAAAGATTCTACTAAGTCCCAAGAGAAAGGTGGGGATAAATCTAAGGATAAGTCCCCTACAGGGCCCCAAAATTCCTCTTCTGGGGGTGGGTCCCAAACTCCTTCCTCTCCTGAAAAGAAACCATATTGCCATGTCTGTAAAAAGCCTGGGCACTGGAAAACTGATCCCAGTTGCCCCAGGATTGGCGATAAAGAAAATGTTCCTCCCACAACTACTACCACCCCTCCTGGTACTACCAGTAGTAATCCTCCAGTTGGGAGTAGTGCACCCAAAAAGTTAGGTGCTTTTGCAAGAGGAACAGAGGTGGGCCCTAGTTTAGACAGGGACCCCTCAACAGACTCCTCTGACTCTGATGGTGGTATAGGATTTGCCACCTTTACCATGGGTCCCACAGCATTGGGCCGGTACAGATTGGAGCCAATAATTAATGGTCAGAAAGCTGTGGCATTTAGGGACACAGGGGCTAGTGTCACCATGGTGGCAGGGAAACTAGTCCCCCTCACCAGCTTTTACCTGAGTTTAAATACCAGGTGACCAACATTGATGGTGTCAGAACAGATCACCCCATGGCCATAGTCAATCTCAGCTGGGAGGGGGTCACAGGCCCAAAAAGAGTGGCAGTGTCCCCAACCCTACCTGTAGATTGCCTGATGGGCAATGATCTGGAAATTTCAGCCTGGGCTGAAGTTGAACACCAAACCCATCTCAGGATGCTGGGCGTCCCTGTAAAGGTTAGTGGGGCGGTGATGGCCACAGCCCCAGCCCAAGATTTTGGAGAGATGGAGCCTGGAAGAATGGCCCACTCTCCCCCAAAAGAGAGCACAAGGGTTGAAGAAAAGTCTTCTTCCCTCCAGACAGTAGGTAAGGGTCAGCCTCCTCAGGTAACTGACCCTACCCCTAGTGAAGGAACTGCCCCAGAGGTAGTCAGGCCTGGCCTGGCCACACCCCTGATGGCAGAGGACCCTTCCAAGGTGGTACCCAGTCTGGAGCAGGTAACCTGCCCCTCTCTACCCTGCCTCAGCCAGCCCAGGGCTGCAGAGGTCAGGGAGGTCAGTGGACCCCCCAGGGCCCCCTGTCCAGAGGAACCCCCCATCAGCAGATTAGGGGCACCCAGTCTAGTAGCCCTAGCCAGGTGAAAATTCCTCTACACACTGAGGGATCCCCCATACCTTTATGTAGGGACCTCCCCAGAAGGACTCTGGTAGGCAAGGGCAAACCTGGGACCAGAAGGTTCCAAACCTGCCATGTCCCTCCAGTAGTCCATCCAAAGGGACCCAACCCCCAGCTGTAGGCAGCCAAAGGTTGACCCTTAGAGCAAAGTGCAACTCAATCATGGAAAGACAGGCATATATGGTGACCAGTGATCTGAGGAAGCTGAGACCAACATTCCTAGGGCCTCACTTCCCTACTCAAGACACCTCCCCAGCCTTGTACTTTACCTAAGCACACCACAGGTAGTGATTCCCCATGGTGGAGACCCTCTCATACCCTTAGGGTGAGGGATTGCTTAGTGGACCATAAGACAGGGGGCAACCATGCTAGTGCAGGTGCTTCCTTATATGGCCACTTAGTCAATGAAGGCTCAACTGGCCACGGTTAGCCTTATCTCCTTTCGTTTGGGGGGGGTTATGTAGGAAGGTGGAATCTGACTATATGGTTGCCCCCACTTTTTTTATGGTGTTTTGCTGGTTTATGACTTAGTTGGACTGGGATCCTGCTATTCAGGGCCCCAGTCTATCTGCTTTCTCTGTAAAAGGTTTCCATGTGCCTTAGGCACATCTCTGATTGGAATCTGGAGTGCCCTTGTAAGTCCCTAGTATATGGTATACTATGTACCAAGGGCATAGGTACCTCAGAGGCCTACCAGGGGCTGCAGCATGTATTATGCCACCCCTGGAAGGCCATCCAAACTGACACCACAGGTCTGCTACTGCAGCCTGGGTAAGGTGGTGCATGCACCCCTTACTGTGATATAGGTTACCTATATCACTAAATACATACACACATATAAACCTATAAGTCACTCCTATGGCAGGCCTTATCAATCCTGAAGGCAGAGTGCGTGGTTCCTATGTGAGAGGGTGCCCCTGCATGAGCAGGGCCCCTCTGCAGGGTTCGGAGACCCTTCTCTGATGCTGTTTGTAGTGCAGCCTGACCATATACTCTTAAGCGCATTATAACCTCGCGTTAAATGCTAACTTTGGAATGGCTGCACCGAAACATGTCGTGTTTGGTGTCAAACATCTTGGAATACTACCCCCGCCAATTCTGGCGGCGGGGGTAGCATTCCACCCTTCTAGAGGGAGAGACATGTTAACCCTGGCTTGGCCGGTAACTTCTTTCTAAAGCCCTGGCATCACAAAATGGATGCTGCTGCCACAGACACAAGTCTGGCCTCCTGCTGCTGACCGAAACTCCGGCAGGGGAGGCCTGGACAATAGGTTTCCTGTCCCAGGGAGGTGTGACCACCTCCCCAGACAGGATAGTGTGTATTGGGGCTGGGCGGGAGCACTTTTGGGTGCTTTGAAGTCCTGCACTGGGGGCACACTTGGTGTCCCTAGTGCATACCCCAGTTCAAACCGGATCAGGGGCTTGCAGCCCCTGCTTTGGCGCGAACTGGACAAAGGGAAAGGGGTGTAGCCACCCCTCTGCCCTGACCCACCCATAGGTGGGGCCACAGAGTAGTCCAACCCCTAAACTTAGTATAAGTATAGGAACCCAGTCCTTAGGACTTTAGATTATCCCTGGACGAAACTCTGAAACAGAATCCTGGACCTTCGACGCTCTACTCAAGACTAGAGGACAGAAGAATCTCCCTTGGGGTCAAGGAGTGACTCCCCTGCTTGGCAGGCACCAAAGAAGCAATTGTCCGGTCTGCATCGCCTAAGCTCCCGTCGGACGCCGAAGTCTTTGCATCACCAGAGGTGGATTTCCAGACTTCCCCGAGGCTGCCCTGAGTCCCCAGCAAAGCTGAGGCCCGTAGCTGTTGTGGGTAACGTGGAACCGTGACCCCTGGACACCGCACGCATTTGCTAGTGCATACTCTTCTGGGTCTCCCACGAAGTCGTGCTTTGGGGCTCCGAGTAGCCCTAGCCTCCAGCACCAACTGCACCGAAGATCACTGGCCTCCACTCCACGAGTGTCCTGTGAGCCAGCTCCACGTGCGACGTCTCGAGGCTCCTTCGCGGTCGCTAGCCCGTTGGCTAGTAGCCCTTCACGAAGGCCAATCCTTTTCTTCTTGGGCTCCCTGGTTGCTCCAGGCTTGCCCTCACTTACCCTTGCTGGGTGAGTTCCTCAGACCTTGCTGGTCTGCATCATCGTCATTCTTTACTTTCATCGAGACTTGCCGTTGCCAAGGCTTGTTGGGTCCAATCCGGTCGCCGACGCCTCAGCACTCGACAGACATCGTGTACCAGACCGAATCCTGCTCCTGGTCGCCGACAACGCCTCCTGGACCTCGTGGCTGAAGAGTCAAGACGACCGTCAACCTACCTGAAGCACTCGACATCGGTGGGCATCCGCTCATCGCCTTCCTGGTCACTGGCTAGTGACCCAGACTCTGTCCCCTCTGCTTTCAGGTTCTTCAGATCTCCGATCCACTCTTGGATCCACCCGGACACTTTCCACTTGGTCGCCAGCAGCACTTTGCAGCAGATCGCCATTCAAATCGACGACGAAACCCGACCCCGAAAGGCACCTATGCACCCGGCTTCCCTGGGTGAGGTAACAAGAGTACTCCGGTGCTCCCGTGGGTAGAGACTCTAGAACGACCTAGTTCTCAAAGGGTTTGCTCCAAGTCCTCCTTTAAGTGTCCCTTTTCTTTAATTTCCTGATCGCGACTTTCTCCATAGAAGTTAACGGCGTCTCGCGGTTGTGTATTTACACTGCACGCGTCCCCCGTGGGTCCCCTGTGTCACTACCTTGGGTGGTTCCTTGTGGTCCAAGCACTTCTAGAGGCTCTAGGCCTAGTGTCTAGCTCAGTCGTGGTTCTTATACCACTTTATTGGTATATGGTTTGGTACGCCCCTAGGGCCCAAACGTGTATTTGTGCTATTACTGTGTTTAAATAACTTATAACTTGTGCTATTACTGTGTTTAAATAACTTATAACTTGTGTACTTCGAACTCTAGCCTCATAAAGAGACTAGAGGGGTGTGTTTAGCAATAAATACATATATTTTGAATATATACCTGGTGTGGTGCTCTTTCATTTGGTCATTCAAGAGATTATAGACTGGTAAAACAAGCTGCTTTACATTCCTTCAAGACTTAGCCTGAAGGCTGCTCTCCATAGCTACCACTAGGATAGCTTTCAATAAGGTTGTCTTTAACCTATCTCCAATAAGGGGTTGTTTGGACTGGTGCAAGGTGCCCACTATAATTAGTGGACACCATATGCCAGCCAACTTCTCACACTCTTTATATACTATACCAAAATGAGGTGTAGTGTGCACAGAGTCCAGTGGAACCCCAAAGGTAGGCAGAGGTAAAAGTAGATAGCACCTTACTCTCTATTTGTGGTAGTGTGGGCGAGCAGTAAGGCTTTATCAGAGGGTAGTGTTAAGCACTTGTTGTACACAGTCAATCAGCAAATGCTGTCACACACTCAAAGACTGAACTCAGACCAATTTTGTTTGTATAAAAATATTAAGTTATTTTATTTCTAGAACCAAGCCAAGCCTGGCACAGGTAAGTGAAATAAATGCTTTGCAATATGTTATGCAGTGTTTACAAGTGAATGCAAGTTCAAATGCAGTTGTTTGAAGTACAGGTAAGTCAAGGTATTGAAATTACTGTACAGATTACTTTTTAGATTACTTTTTCTACTAAATGTGATATGCCTAGGTATCACACTGGGACATTTCCTAGAGAAAAAGGTAAGTAAAATCAGTTTTGCACAATTGTTATTTTTCAGGTTTCCATACAAATCAACTCAACACTTAGAACATTTTTCAGAGAAAAACAGTCAATAGGTTCCTATGGAGAGAAATGAAGTTAACGGTTACCAGGTAAGTAATCGGTCTTTGGGGTTGAGTTTCTGGGTTAAGAACAAGGGTTCCCCAGGGTCAAGGATGCACTCTTGTTACACCCTCAGCGGCACTAGGGCGGCCGGGTGCAGAGTGCTGAGGCCCAATGTTATCCAATGGGGGATAGGGGGCCTCCGGTTGGTGGCTGCTTATGAGCAAGCCACAAGGTTGTGGGAGCAAAGCTCCTGGGGTTTAGCTCAGGGCAAAGGGGGATCCGGTTTAGCACACAAAGGGCACCCGCAGCGGCGCTGGGGAAGCTGGGTGCAGGGTGCTGTTTTGGCGTCGGGTGCCCTGTTGTTTTCAATGGGGATTTTCGGTTTTGGTTTTCAGCTGCAGGCTCGGTCCAGGAAGACTTCTGGGAGGAACCAACAGCTGGGCAGGTAAGTTGGAGGGCTCGGGACGTAGGTGCACCTCGGGTTCTTTTCTGCAGGGCGGCTGGATGCAGGGGTGTCTTCTGAGGTAGGATTTCACCTTACCGGGCCACTCGCGGTTGGGGGGGGCTGCAGGCGACGTCGGGGAGTCCTGGAGGGGTCAACCCACGGTGGACTCGAACTCTGGAGCGCTGGGGGACCTCGCTGGGACCGGTGGGCCACTCAAACTCGGGACGTAGGCGACGGGTGCAGTGGTGGTTCCAGGCGTCGGGTTTCTTTGTCCTCAGCAGGCTCAAAGTCTGTCTTGGGCATTTTCTTTTGAACACAGCTGCTGTTCACAGGAGATCCGGTCTTTGTTGAAGGCAGTCAGTCCTCCCAAGGGTTCTGGAGGTCGCTGGCTGCAGGACAAGGCGACTTTTGGGCCAGGATCTCTGGAACTGCAGACGGGCCGGTAGGGCTGGGGCCAAGTCAGTTCTCTGCAGTCTCCTCTGCTGGGCATCTTCTTTCGTCCTTTTTCTTCTTCGGTTGCGGGAATCTGCCTTCTTGGTACAGGGCTGCCCCCTAAATACTGTATTTAGGGGGCGTTTTAGGGGTCTCGAGGTCAGTACCCAATGGGCTACTGACCTTAGGGTGACTACACCCTTGGTGTGCTCACCTCACGTGGGGGAGTGAGCACAATCCCTAATCCTGATTGGGGAGTGCCTGCCATCTGCAAGATGGCGGGCACTGAAGAGTGGGCTGGCTAATTTTTCCCGCTTGTCTTCCCGCCGAAAAGGAGGGGAGACAGGAAGGGGGCCTGCTCCTGATAGCAGGAGAGGCTGGGGGTCGCATTACAAAGGCTGCAAGGCCTTTAAAGCTCTTCCTGGCCTGGGGGAGGTGTGAACACCTCCACCCAGGAAAGGCTTTGTTTTTGGGCTCGGGGAGCGAAGGCTCCCACCCCAGGGGTCCAGAAACATGTCTTGTGGTGGCAGGCTGGTGTGTACCAGTCAGGGAACCCACCAGAGGCTGGTCGTTTTTCAGGGGGCATCTCTAAGATGCCCTCTGAGTGCATTTTTCATTAAATCCCACACTGGCACCAGTGTGGGTTTAATGTGCTGAGAAGTTTGATACCAAACTTCTCAGTTTTCAGTGTAGCCATTATGGTGCTGTGGAGGTCGGAATGACAACCTCCCAGCACCATATACTCTTAATGGCAGCACTGCACTTACAATGTCTAAGAATGGACTTAGACACTGTAGGGGTACAGGGCTCATGCACCTGTACCCTCACCACTGGTATAGTGCACCCAGCTAGAGGGGTGGCTGATCTATGCCAGGGCAGTGGGTTGTAGGTATGACACACAGGGATGTGTGCCATGTCGACTCTTCACTTTGTTCTGCACCAAAACACGCAGCCTGAAAAGGCAGAGTGTGAGTGTAAAGGTACAGGGCCTCTAAGGGTGGCACAATAAGTGCTGCAGCCCTTAGAGACCTTCCCTGGTCACAGTGCCTTGGGTACTTGGGGTACCATTTACCAGGGGCTGACCTGTGGCCAGGATGCCAATTGGGTTTGGTACAGTTTTGGGGAAAGAACACAGGCCCTGGGAACCTGATTGTCAGGAACCCAGGGCACATCAAGTCAAAGCGCATTAGTAGTTCTGGCTAAAAGTGGGGGGGTAACTGCAACAGAAACCCAGCTTATCACAGAGTGGACAAAGAAGACTGCTGAATTGAGAACCGAGGAGCATGACTGACCTGGTGCCAACCCTGCAGGCTTGCCTGCTGTACCCGACCCTCGTGGAACAACCGACTTGTCCAGCTGCTAAGCAGGCTCCAAAAAACCCCAGAGGGCTGCCAGTGCTTCACCAATTGCCAAAGAAACTTACTTGGAGTAGAGGCGCTACTCCCCTGCAGTCGCAGGCACCAAAGACGCAAGACCCAGTTCACCAACCTGCCGCTCTTCGGGACTACCAACGCAGCAGCTGCCCACAAAGAGTTAGCAGTGCTCCTACAAGTCAGATCTGTCCTCCTTCCAAGTGTGGGAACGCAAGAACCGACCAGAGAGGCACAGAACCAATACCTGGGGTACTGGAGCACTTGCAGCAACCAAGGCTTGTTGTGTCCAGACCGGACACCAAGGCTGAGGAGAACTGACCTGCACGTCGAGGGAATTCAGGGGTAGTGAGACCCACATCGTGAGTGGCCCAGCTGTCCAGGTTTGATCCTCTGCAGCAGAAACCAAGACAAAGAGTGATTCCTTGACCGTTACCACCCAACGCCTCAAAGTACCTATGCACCCGCGCTCCACAGCCTGAGTCCACGGAAGGTGAAGGTGCCAATGGGGTCCCCAGACCCACAGGAGCTAAACCCCACCCAAGAGTTTGCCCAGACTGGACTTCCAGTCTCCGCCTGCAGCCTCTTTCTGCATGCCCCCTCCAACCGCGAGTGACTCTAGCACCAAATCCGACGCCAAACGACACCATAGCACCCGAGCCCCACAGCCCGAGGAGAAGTGGACCAACGGTGTCCCTACGTGCCCAAGGATCTCAAGGGTCCAGCCCAC
This sequence comes from Calotriton arnoldi, assembly GCA_963921515.1. Lineage (NCBI taxonomy): Eukaryota > Metazoa > Chordata > Amphibia > Caudata > Salamandridae > Calotriton > Calotriton arnoldi. Next base: position 2,235,644 of record CAWUFW010001119.1, on the reverse strand, counting down.
CTCTGAGTTTCCCCGGACTGGTCCCCCAGTCCCTGTTTGCAGCTTTTTTCTGACCGGACCGTTCCCTATTGAAGTAAATGGGACACCAGACGCCGTGACACACCTCTGCACCCGGACGCCTCAGAGCCTCCTGAGGTGACCTGTTGGTGTGGCCTTGGACCTTGCCCCATACTCACCTTAAGTCCAGAAGAACAGTACCGTAAGTCGCTGTTAAGTTATTAAATGCAGTACATGTTTTTCCCCCCATGCTATAACATTACCGTACCCAAAAATTGCACTGTCAACTTTTGAAAACTGTAAAAATTCATAACTCGAAAAGTACTTGCCTGATTCCGATCTTGGTATCTAAATTCATATAAAAGTATGTGTTATTTGTATAAATTGGTGTCGGATTTCTTTATTGAGTGTGTCTCACTTACTGCTTTTGTGTGTGCAATGAAAGCTTTGCACTACCCTCGGATATGCCTAACTGCTTGCTCCCACTCCCACAAAGGAGAGCATTTGGGGTGACATTGTGCCTCAGAATTTCCTTTGGGGCTTGCCTGGACTATTTACACAGTGTACCTCTTTTTGGTCCACCATATAAAGGGCCAGCTTCCTACGGCCTGAGGGTTGGCGCCAAGTCAGTTGCTGGTCTTCGGTTCTTGCTTTTGCGACTCTTCAGTGTCTGTCTGCTTCTTTCAGGTCAGCAGGACCTGATTTTCTGGTGCCAGGGGCTCTCCTAAATACTAGATTTAAGGATGTTCAGGGAGTGTAGGGTAGTAGCCAATGGGCTACTTACCCCTGGGGTCACTATGCCCTCTACATGACCACTTCCTATGGAAAGTAGGCATAACCCTGTCCTACAGTTCTAATTCTGCCATCACAAAGATGGCAGACTTTTACATTTTGTGTCCACATCAGTTAGACTACCTTAGGGGTGAAACTAGCCTGAGGGTGAACACGCCTATCTGACTGCTAATTTTCCCACCTCTCTCAGAGCCAACTGGGCCCTGATCGGGGGTGGCATCACCTCTGAGGAAAGCCAGATTTGCATACCAAAGGTGGCGGGCTCTTCAAAGTCCCCAACTTGGAATGCTAAGTTACAGGTCATCCTGCTGTAGGGGGTGCAAAATGAAGGAGGCTTTGTTCCTGACCTCCTGAGAGCATGGACCCTCACCCCACTGGGGGTCAGAAACTTGTATGTGGTGTCAAGCTGGTCAGAACCAGTCAGCTAGCACACTAGTAGCTGGTAGGTTTTCAGGGAGTACCTCTAAGGTGCCCTCTGGGTGCATGTATTAATAGATCCATCACTGGAATCAATGTGGGTTTACTAATACAAGATATATGATACCAAACAACTCTGGTTTCAGTGAAGCCATCATGTAGCTGGTGAATTCGTTTTTACCAGTGTCCAGCACATGTACTTTTAATGGCTCCCCTGGTCACTTGCACTGCCAGTAATTGAACTGGCCACCACAGGGGCATATCTGCTCATGCAGATGTGTCCACACATGCAGTATAGTGCACCCTGCCTTAGGGCTTTAAGGCCTGCTGTAGGGGTGACTTACCTATAATGCATGCAGTGTCTGCAGGCATGGCACACAGGGATGTGTGCCATGTTGTGTTTTCACTTTTGACAGCACCAAGACACGCAGCCTGTAATGGCAGTATGTAAGAGTTAGGAGAGGGGTCCGGTAAGGTGGCACAATACATGCTGCTGCCCTTTGGGACACTGTTTAGTACCCCTGTCCTAGTTACCTGGGGTACCATTTACTAGGGACTTGCAGGGGTGCCAAAGGTATTGCCAATTGGGGGAACAATTGTACTGTTTAGGGAAAGAGATCGGACACTGGGGACCTGGTTAGCAGGAACCCAGTGTTCTTCCTGTCAAAATTGCATTGAATATCAGGCAAAAAGTGGGGGTGACCATGTCAAAAAGGGGCACTTTCCTACAGTTAGTAATTGTGAAAACTTTAATAGTTTAAGCATTGAAATAAAATCAAGATTAATAAAATAAAACAGCAATGATACACACCTGTTTCATTGTAACTAAGGGTTTTGGCTGTCAGTTCATTTTTGAAGATTCCCTATTTTACTGTTGTTCTCTGTGCCTTCTAGAAACTGAGGGGAAAGGGATGGGGCAGGTAGGTTGGCTTTTCTTATTTGCAATAATCCTTGCTTAAATTGGAGATGTTCAACGTTCCTCAAATGCAAGATCCCCAACTTGGAGTTTTGACACCTTGCGACCCTGTGTGATTGTTTAGAGACTCTTGTCACAAAAGAAACAGTCGGGGGGGAGATGATGCCCACATAAGGACCCATAAATTATATATAATAAATATATTAGGTAGGGAAATATGTGTGAGTGTGACAAAGTCAAAAAACCTTGTGTTTGTGTGGGCACACATTATTAGTTGTTCAAGGAGAAAGGGGATGACTTTTGTTTTGCATCGTTCTTGAAACAAAGAAATTAAAAACTTTGCCACCAGGGGGAACACATTTAAAGGTAAGTTAAGGCATCTGAGTAACTATAAAGAGGAGATGTACTTCTGAGCACTGACAATCATGGGACTTCTGGAGACAGCTAATGAATGGTGATCTTAGTAGTTCAATCAGGTAATTCAGATGATCCGAGACGGAAGCCGAAGAATTTTGTGAAGGAAAAAAATGAAGAGGAATATACACTCTTCATTTGAGAGTAAAAAAAACAAATAACTGTCTTTCACTCTTGATTAATCTGAAATGATCATACCTGCGACTAATTCCGTAAGCATTAGGCTGTGGAGTCGGCATAACTGGTTGGTTGCTCGATGGACTCTTGCAGCTCAGTAATTTTAGCTGGGCTTTCTTCCCTCTTATGCTTTGAGGCAACAATGTGATTTCATAAGTGTTGCCTTGGCAACTTTTGTTCACCAAACAGGTTTCTAATAGTTTTAGCTTTCTTAAAGAAATATATCCATTGTTTGAGAGCTGCTAACAGAACAGAATTCATGTATTTTAATGCACAAGTTACTAACTTGTGTAATGATATATCTGTAAGAGACAGTAGTTAGTGACAGATTCCTTACCTTAGAATATCCCCAGGCGTCAGGCTGGATCCGGAAAGTTTTTTGCGTAGCAGTACCCTTGCGCGTCGGTAGGCGGCGTCGTGCGGCTCCGTGTCCGTCGTCGGCGTCGTGATCGCCGGGATGACGTCGCGGGCAGTACTTAGGCGCCGCCCCTGCGCGCTGACGTCAGTTCTGTACACGACTTTCCGCGCCAGGAACGCAGAGCCATGCAAGAAGCTGACATAGGTGTCTGAAAAATACTAGGGCCCTGAAAGGGATGTCCTTAACCCTAGAAATCAGTTCGCAGAACGGGAGGATGGGTGGGCGGTAGGAATCTGTCACTAACTACTGTCTCTTACAGATATATCGTTACACAAGTTAGTAACTTGTGCATCTGAAAGAGACACGTTAGTGACAGATTCCTTACCTTAGAATAGATACCCCAGCAATACCAACCCCGGTGGTGGGTCTGCGAACAAAGATCAGACAAGGAAGTCCTGGAGGACAGAACGGCCAAAGAAGCCGTCCCTCCGGACCTGACTGTCAAGGCAGTAATGCTTTGTAAACGTGTGCAGCGAGGCCCACGTAGCTGCCTGACAGATAACCGGCAGCGGAACACCGCGGCCCAAGGCCGTGGTAGCAGCCGTTGCCCTGGTGGAATGGGCACGCAGCCCAACAGGAGGCTCCTTCTTAGCCAAAGAATAGCAGGTCTTGATGCACAAGGTAACCCACCGGGAGATGGTCCTCTTGTGCACCGCCCGACCTTTTTGGCGCCCACGTAGCCAACAAAGAGCTGGTCATCCACCCGGAAGTGTTTTGTGCGGTCAATATAGAAAGAGAGCGCACGTTTTGGGTCCAGACGGTGGAGCCTCTCTTCCTCTCTGGAAGGATGCGGAGGCGGAAAGAAGGTGGGCAAAGTGATGGTCTGCCCAATGTGGAAAGCAGTAACCACCTTTGGCAAGAAGGACGGACGCGTCCGAAGAACAACCTTGTCTGGATGAACAGACAGAAAGGGAGGTTTGCAAGATAGAGCCTGGAGCTCACTCACCCGCCGAGCGGAGGTGATGGCCACCAGAAAGGCTGTCTTCAGAGTCAGAAGACGAAGAGGACAGTTATGTAGAGGCTCAAAGGGAGCGCACATTAAAAAGGTAAGAACCAAGTTCAAGTCCCACTGAGGCATCACAAACGGAACAGGAGGGAAGAGGTGAGTAATGCCTTTTAAGAACCTGTTAACAACAGGGGACTTGAAAAGGGAGGGCTGATCAGGGAGCCTGAGGAAGGCCGAGATAGCACAAAGATAACCCTTGATGGTACCCAGGGCAGAACCCTGTTGGGTCAGAGAGAGAAGGAACAGAAGGACCTCAGAAAGAGGGGCAGAAAGGGGATTCACAGCCTTTGCTGTGCACCATGCCACAAATTTGTTCCACCTGCAGGCGTATACCACCTTAGTGGAGGGACGCCTGGCTGCCAGAATCACATCACAAACTTCGGGAGGCAAGTCGAAAGGAATCAACTGCCGCCGCTCAATCTCCACGCAAGCAGGTGTAGACTGGACAGGTTCGGGTGGAGGACCGTCCCCTGCTGCTGCGACAGAAGATCCTCCCGAAGAGGCAGACGGATCGGGGGATCTACGCTCATATTGAGTAGCTCGGGATACCAAACTCTTCGAGCCCAGTCCGGAGCCACAAGAATGACTTGGGCCCGGTCGTGCCGAATCTTCTTCAACACTCTGGGTAGAAGTGGTATAGGCGGAAAGGCGTACAATAGACCGCAACTCCACTCGTGACGAAAAGCGTCGCCGAGCGAGTGCCGCCTTGGAAATTCCAACGCGCAGAACTGATGACATCGCGCGTTCTCTTCGGTGGCGAATAGATCTAACCAAGGCTCTCCCCACTGTAGAAAGAGTCCTTGCGCCACTTCCGAGTGAAGACGCCATTCGTGATCCATCATGCACCTGCGGCTGAGTTCGTCCGCCCTGGCGTTCAGGGAACCTGCCAGGTGTTGAACCACCAGGAACATGCCCTGATGTTCCAGCCATGTCCAGAGGCGCAGAGCCTCCTGACAAAGGGTCCACGACCCCACCCCGCCTTGTTTGTTGCAGTACCACATGGCGGTGGTGTTGTCTGTGAACACCTGCACTACCTTCCCTTTGACAGAGGGAAGGAATGCCTTGAGTGCAAGTCGGATCACCCGGAGCTCCAGAAGGTTGATATGGAGCCGGGACTCCGCCGGAGACCAGAGGCCTCTGATCTCCGCCTCTCCCATGTGACCGCCCCATCCCAGAAGGGACGCGTCCGTCACAACTGTGTGCTCTGGCTGGGGAAGGAGAGGGATCTGCCCATGACCCATTGCCGGTTCGAGAGCCACCACTGCAACTGTCTTGCAGTCCCCTCCAAGATCTGGACGTGATCGGACAGGTCGCCCTGGTGCTGCGCCCACTGGAACTTCAGGTCCCACTGCAGAGCCCGCATATGCCATCTGGCATGAGTGACCAGCAGGATGCAGGAGGCCATGAGGCCCAGCAGCCTCAGGGTCATCCGTACCGAAACCCAGGATAAAGGCTGAAAGATCGGAATCATAGCCTGAATATCCCGGACTCGCCGTTCGGGAGGATAGGCCCGAAACTGCGTCGTGTCCAGAACTGCTCCGATGAAAAGGAGCTGTGGAGAAGGAATCAGATGCGACTTTGGCACATTGATGGAGAACCCCAGCGAGTGCAGGAGTTCGGCCGTAGTCTGGAGGTGGGAGACGACTGCCTGGGACGAGCCCGCCTTCAGCAGCCAGTCGTCGAGGTAGGGGAAGACTGAAACCCCTGCCCGGCGCAGATGCGCTGCGACCACCGCCATCACTTTCGTGAACACCCGAGGGGCACTGGTAAGGCCAAAGGGGAGCACGGTGAACTGAAAATGCTCGAGGCCTACCGTGAACCGAAGGTAACGCCGGTGGGCCGGCAGGACGGGGATGTGGAAATAGGCGTCCTGCAAGTCCAACGCTACCAACCAGTCTCCGGGGTCGAGGGCAGTCAAGACCTGAGCTAGGGTGAGCATCTTGAACTTCTCCTTCCGGAGGAAGCGATTGACGTTCCGGAGGTCCAAGATAGGACGCATGTCCTCCTTGTCCTTTTTGGGCACCAGAAAGTAGTGGGAGTAGCAACCACGCCCTACTTCTGGGGTTGGAACATGCTCGATGGCCCTCTTGGCCAAGAGGGCCGTGACTTCCTTCTGTAGAAGCGCCAAGTGATCCCCTGACATGCGGTGGAATTGAGGTGGCATGGCTGGGGGGGTGGTCTCGAAGGGGAGGGAGTAGCCCCTTCGGACAATGTCCAAGACCCACCTGTCCGAGGTGATGGGACGCCAGAGGTGAAGGTGATGGCGGACCCTGGCCCCGAGTGGCATACTGTGCACCTGAAAGGAGGGACTAGGAGGGCTTGGAGGCCACGGACGGGTTGGAGGTGGTGGCCTGACCCGCACACTGGTTGCCCGAACCGCCACGGCGGTATCCACGTCCTCGGCCACGCGAAGGCGCTTGCTGCGCGGGCCGTTGGCCGGGCTGCGGACGTGACTGGGCGCCCCTTCCGTGGCCACGAAAGGGGCGAAAAGCAGACGTGAGCGGAGGGCGCACAACAGCAAGGCCCAGGGACTTAGCAGTAGCCCGAGAGTCCTTGAAACGCTCCAGCGCATGGTCTGCCTTCGAACCAAAAAGACCGACACCATCAAAGGGCATGTCCATGAGTGTATTCTGGACATCTCCCGAAAACCAGTGGTTCTCAGCCAGGCGTGGCGACGCAGCGCCACCGTCGTTGCAAGCGATCTGCCCAGCGAGTCGGCGGTATTAAGGCCACAGCGGATGGTATATTTAGCCGCATCACGCCCTTCCGCAATGGCGCGGGTAAGCAGTGTCTGGACCTCCTCAGAACACTGCGGCAAAACAGTTGCCACCGAATCCCACAGGGAGTGGGTGTATCGGCCCAAGAGGCAAGCGGTATTAACAGACCGCAAGCCAGCACTGGAGGAAGAGAAAGCCTTCTTCCCAAAGTGATCCAGGCGCTTGGATTCCCTATCCGGAGGGGCGGTAGGGAAGGCGGTTTGGGAGGCAGAGGCTTGGACAACCAAGCTCTCAGGGGTGGGGTGTTGGGAGAGAAACAGGGGGTCGCCCGGAGCAGGGCGATGGCGTCGGGCCACGTTCCTATCCACAGGAGCCCCTGTGGTGGGTTTGGACCAGGCACCCAAAAGAACGTCAGTCAGTGCCTCGTTGAACGGCAGCACAGTCTCCGAAGAGGAGGCCGCCGGCTGAAGCACTTCAGTCAGGATGTTAGACCTGACGACCACTGTAGGCAACTGGAGATTCAAGGCTCCAGCAGCTCTACGCAACACTGTTGCAAAATTAGCCCCTCCTCCGTTGCCACGGGAGGAGACAGCATGCCAGAGTCAGGGGAGGTATCCAGACCACCGGCATCCCCAAGTTCCTCAACCCAGTCCGGGTCAAACTCGCACTGTCGTGTGAGAGGGTCGTCAGACCCCTCCCAGCTCTCCTGGTCCTCCTCAGGTTGAAAATATGGAGGAGGAGGGACATCAGGGACCCACGGTCTCATCGGCGCCGGATACGGCGTCGGGCGACGCCGTTCCGGCTCCATGTCCGGACCCGGAGAGAACCGGGGGACGACGCCGCCCGGAGCCCCGGACGGCGTCGGAAACGGCACCGGGGACATCGGCGTCGGCGGAGGCGTGGTTAGGTCAACCGGCGTCGATGGGGGTTGCGGCCCCGCCGGGGTCGAGGCCGGGACCGGAGCCGAGGCTGGGACGAAGGCTGGTGGGACAGGCGACGCCGGGACCGGAGTCGACGGCGACGCCGGAGCAACCCCATCAGGGCCCGCGGGGCCCGGAGGCGCACCGGAGGGACCTTGAGGCCTGAAGAGGCGGGCCATGGCCGACAGGAATTCCTGTATATCGGCCTGAGTCGCCCCCGAGCCCGGGTAGGGCGGGTACTGCGGGGGTAACTCGACAGGCACGTCCGGGGCCGCGGGGGCGGGGACGGTGCCGACAGGGACCTCAGCCGAGTCGCGAGACCGGCGAGGCGAAGTCTTAGAGCGATGACGCCGCTTAGACTTCTTGTGCTTCGACTTACCGGAGGAGCGCGAAGACTTTGAATCCGACGAACGGCGGGGACTCCGCGTCCGGCCCCTCGACCTCTCCCGGGACCGGGGCTTGGTGCGGCGCGGAGCCGAATGCCGGACTTCAAGGCGCTTTCGAGACCGCTCTCGCAAAGCCTTAGGATGAAGTTTCCGGCAGTCAAGACACGACTTCGTGTCGTGGTCTTGGCCGAGACAAAAGAGACACTCGAGGTGCGGGTCTGTGATCGACATCATGCGACCACATTCCTCGCAGGGCTTAAAGCCGGGCATCCCTACGACACCTTAGGAGTCGTGAAGACTCGTTGAAGAAACAGTGAAAAAATTCACCCAAAAAGATAGTCAAAAAGTGACTAGGGCACTGCTCTTCCCGGATCTGCGCTTACTGGCGCGGAAAAAGAAGAACTGACGTCAGCGCGCAGGGCGGCGCCAAGTACTGCCCGCGACGTCATCCCGGCGATCACGACGCCGACGACGGACGCGGAGCCGCACGACGCCGCCTACCGACGCGCAAGGGTACTGCTACGCAAAAAACTTTCCGGATCCAGCCTGACGCCTGGGGATATTCTAAGGTAAGGAATCTGTCACTAACGTGTCTCTTTCAGATTCTAGAAATTAGCACTTCAAACTGCGATTCTTACAATTATCATTTGGCGCGATCTGACCTGAGGAAATACCAGTTTGAAATATTGTCTTTGGTTGCCTCATTGTATATCAAGGAAAAAAACAAAAGTGAAATTGTAAGTTTGTCTTGTGGCCACGGATGTGTTCTTATATGTTTTAGAATGAAGCCTGGTCTAGATATTGTTAAACCATATCAAAAAAGTTGTAACCATGGGGCTCAAATCCTAACCAGTACTGAAATTATTTTTTATTTAACTTACATTATACATTTTGGAGTTCCATTGCCTCATGGAATCCTGAGACTCTTGTCCTGAGACGCAAGATCATCTCTGCTTCCTTCTGAGCAGTCTTTTTTACACATTGTCTCCTCTTGGGTCTTGCTTTTTTGACCTATAGGACTGTCCATTTCAATTCTTTTTATGTACGTTTTTCAGCAAGAAAATGGTTAGCCAAAGGATCTGTATGAGCCTTGGTTCCAAATCTGGATTTGTGCTCCCCAAGTCTTTTTTCTTGATTCACTTCCTACAAATATTGTTTTTACAAAAGCAAATGAGGTCATAGATAACATTTCTGGTGTTACAATTAGCAAAACTGCACTGCCTGATCATTGAGTGTTGGTAGGTAAATTTCTCACCTGCAACTGCTTGATCACAGCAGGTGAAATAGCCACATGTGAAGTGTCCAGAAAAGCTCTTGTGGTTCCAGACAGATGGAATATCTTTATTGTCATCTTTGGTGCGCTCGATGTGTTCTCTGATTAGTTCATCCTGAATGCTTCTGTTTTTCCTCAAGATAATATTTTTTCTAATGGGCAATCGAGAGTAGGCAGTGTATGCCAATTTGGTAACACTGTTCTTGAAATCCTTGGTTTTAGGTGAGAAAGTGGAAACAAATACCTTGGTTTTAGTGCTAGCCCTAAGTTTTCTCTCCAGTAATGGATCCCTTTATACGAATCATGCTCTTTTTTTCCACTTTGAGTCGTTTTTGTGATATGATAACCTTTCTTCTTTAGGTTTCTGGATGTGAATATAAGAGTTTGTAAAGTACTACTTCGGATTAATTCGGTCTGATTTGAAGGAACAGACTAAGGAGGAGATTCCTTGCATGGAAACTTTGTAATGAAGCGAGATGTATTGTTGGGGTTCCTTGTGTGCAAAGTGGAGAAAACAGTGTCTTGTCGTTCTTTGATCCCGATGTCCATAAAATTGACTCTGTGCGAGCCTTCATGCATTGTGAATTTGTTATCAAGAAACAATGGTTTAGCCATTTGCCTGTACAATACAATACAATACATCATATGCACTGGTACAAACTTTGCGGCAAATTTGTTCTATTTCAAAAAGAACCCACAGAGGATCCCTTCTTTCTTTCATTATTTTGATGGCAAACTACTTGGCAGCATGGTATTCCTACTTACATGTACCATATCACTGCAATAATTATAAAATCAAACTAATAATGAAGAAAGTTTCAATTCTAGCCTTCCTTAATCTATGTATACCAGATTGGGGAGACTGATGATAACAGACATGCCTCTCTACCAGAAGCCCCAAAAAGGGAAGTCTACTTACCCTCTCTATTGGAAAATATGTTCTGTACCATATATCTGGGGTCCTTCACTTGAAACAGCATGTATGTGGTAGAGTGAGGCAGCTTTATGTTGTGTATGTGTTATGTATTACATGTGTTATTACATGTGTTAAGTGAATGAAGGCAGCACAAGATGGAGGTTCCTATTCAGGAGGCCTTGTGTTTGTGACAACTTAGACATAGATTTCCCTCTGCAGCCTGTCTGAACGGGCTGGAGGAAATCATATTTATACCCTACTAAGCAGATACTCTGCTTGAGGACAAAAGGCCACACAAACCAGGCTTTGCACCTTTGGGAGCTCTGCTCTGAGATCTTCTGGAGGTAACAGGAGAATTCTGACTGGTCACTCTCTAATAAACATCCTGTTTCCTCCTACTTTTGTCCCGTGCAGGAAGCAATCGGAAAATACAGAGGACACACTCAGAGGTTTACATAGAAACTATCCAAGTACATAATATTTTGTCCACTTTCTGACAGCCCCACTCCTGCTTCTTGGAAACAGTATCAGAATACGTGGCCTGTTCAGGTTAGCCAGAGGCATCAATTTTCACGGAGGAAAAACCTTTGATTTGCTCTGCCTTCCAGCCCGTTCTCCCTTGAACTAGCTATAAAGTGATATTTCAAGACCTGTTCCTTATATTTATCTTGATGTCTGGAGATGCTTGACTATCAACTGAGAAGGATGTCAGACTGAGAAAGGACTTTGTTTGTTCCTACTCAAGGGCAGGACCAAGTGTTTGGACTCTAGAAGCAGCCCTGCTCATGTGATCTGCATGGAGGAAGAAGACGTCGTACTGCTCAGTAAAAAAGTCAAACGCTGACCACTGACCAGGCGCACAAAGGCAAGGTCCAAAGAACATGATCATGCATTGATGCCTTCTCTCAAAAGTGAGTAACACAGGGGCCACAAGAACCTTGCAGGCCAACTGGACAGAGCCAAACCATAGAAACCAGATTTGCAATATGGTCAAGGACCTTATGGACACATTCCAGGGATGCAAGGATTGCTCGCCTCAATCATCCCGACCCATCCTGTATCATCTCAGATTTGAAACTCAACAGTGGAACCAGCTTCCCAGTTGACCTTTACTCCATCTTGCCTCTGACCAATTTTAAAATTGCACTGAAGTCTCACTTACTGAACCATGAGAGAAACGGCATGGATTTTGTTCATCTCAATGCCACACCTAGCCCTATATAATGTAAATAAAGTTAGACTCCATATATTTTATTGTTAATCTTTGCAATGCCTCTCATACATCATATGCATGCCTCATAGCCATCTTACCTAAACGTCTTCCAGCCAAACTGTACTTTGATCTTGCATACTGTGTTACTGGTGCTATGCACAGTGTTTCTTGTTGAAATGCTAGTTTGGTTGCTAAAACAAAAACTGTGGTAAGCTGTATCACCCACCCTTCTTACTGCCCCAAGAAGGACAAATGATGCTTCTCTCCAAGTCTAACAATTCCATATATATAGCGTTTTAAAAGGTGATGCTGGCCTTCAACAGTAAATCTCCGTTGACAGATTGACAATGGGAACTAGTGGGTGCCCCAGCTACTTGAACATTTCTATTGTATTCACCAGTTTGTGAGAAAGGAGTCTGTAAAATGTGTCCTAATGTGGCTGCTATTCTCATCTCAGGCACCAATAGACACCAGGCTTCAGCACGTACCATGGTAACCATTTGGAGTTGTCACTTTTCTGCCTCTGAACTGTATCCATTGCCCTCAATACCAAAAAGAGGATTCCATGGTGCCTTGATAACTGGTCACTGGAACCCTAGACTCCAGAACTAGTACTTTGGCTATCCAGAAACTATTATTTTCCAATCAGTCTGGAATCCCAGTCCACTTATGGGAGGTGGGTTAACAGATGCTTATATTACATGTTTTGGCTCTGCACGTTTGTCAGATAATTAGCAACCTTAGGTCGTTCCCAATTCGTTGTCTCTGATTGTAGTCAAATACAGTGAAAAACTAGGAAATATAGAAAACGCTTCATAGACTTATCCATACATTTGTCACATTCTTTCTGGTACTTTTGGTTTCACTGACTAAGGACTGTAAACACCACAGTAAGTATTACAGACCCAAGATGGGCTGAAGATTGAAGAAAACTCACGATCGGCATTACACAGAATACACTTTCCATAGGCCACCCATTTTCTATCTATTACAGTGTACTACAGTGTAAGCATTATACCAAAAGGTTTGATGCCTACTACTATTCGCCTTACTTTAATTACCTGCAAAAAAAGAGCTACTGCTGTACATTACGTTTTGGGATTATGGGGTCAAATATTATTTAGGTTTACAAATCGACTACTATCTCCTGGGCTCAGCACTACTCGCTCTACCTAGCCTTCAAGAGTTAAGTGTACAAAGAGGTCACTTAGGGGCTTTTTTTTAGGGTTTGGAGGAGAAGAAGGAATGCCAAAAATGATGTTCATTCCATGGTTTCCCTCATCTATTTGGAGAAGGAGAAAACGCTGGATAACTCCTAGCAGTAACTGTAGGAAGCTGGCTCTTTATATAGGATACCAAAAAGAGATATACTGTGCAGAGACTCCAGGTATCCTTTATAAGTGGACAGGCGCTTGCTCTAGCAATTCCAAGGTGCTCTCTTAGGGTGTAGTGAGGTCAAGCAGCCTTAGTCTTATCAGAGAAGAGTGTTAAACATCTGCTGCATACACACAGCACATAAATGGTACACACAACTCAATAAGGAGATCCACACCAATTTACAAAAATAATACGTATCTTTATATAAATGTGAGCACCTAGATCATCAAAACCATGTAAGTACGTTTTTTTTTGTCCTCATATCACCAATGTCTGCAAAACCAGGCCTTAGTATACGACCTATTCCGACCTCAGGCCTATTGCAATGTAACTCTACCCCAGCTGATCAAGTCCTACCAGTTTCCTGGTTACTGGTTTCACGCAGGTGTAATAATAGGACACCTCCTTAAAACATTGCTGTTCAACACCAGTTTGAAAATTGTCCCATATCCCGCTGCGAGAACCCCCCCCCCCAGCACCAATGTCCATTTTGCATATAGTTCCAACTGTCTGAAGCCAATCAAAACCCTTTGGGGGAGGGGGGCGAGATTTGTCCATCGCTTACAAATCTCTCTTCTGGCTAAAAGCATCAAATAAAACAGAAGGGCCCACCTGACTGCCGATAGGGGCTGTCTGGGGCGGTCCTCCAACCCCATCAGTACCAATGTTGAACTCAACGTTATATTAGTCCCGAAAATATCATGGACGACTCTCGACATCCTGCCAATACACCTTAGTTCTGGGCACTCGAAAAACATATGAAGGTCGTCGGCTCTTAGCAAGCCACATCTGCAGCATCTTGGAATCGGTTCTGGTATGAGCTTAGCTAACTTCTGGGGCGACCAGTACAGCCAGTTGATAGTAAAAAAATGATTCCGTTTCAGATTGGCGGGTTTGACCACCCTGTAGAGTAATTTTAAGGAAAATTGCCAGATTGTTTGTGGCTGCGTCATCTGGATAACTCCTTCCCATATCAAGTATGGTGCCTTCAGCTTCCTATCTTCGACTTCTAGCAAAGTCCAATACCAGTCAGCAACTTCCTTTTTCCTGGGGGCCACATCCCGCCGATCTCCTGTGCATTAGCTGCCACCCAAGATGATAACTGCAGGTACTTGAACCTTGAAAGGGAATCACCCGTTTTTGCCACAAACACTTCCCAAGGCAACATACCCTGCACTGTCAGGAGATCCCCCCATACTTCAATTCCCGCCCTCCTCAATGGCACACTCAGGCGTACCTGGTGAATCCCAAATTGGGGAGAAATCCGAAAAATAGCCCATTCCAAGAATCTTTCTTACTCCCAGCCAAAGAGTAAGTGTGGCCTTTAAAATTTTCAACCTAACTTTTTTGAAAAACTTCCTTGCCCCAAACTTATAAAAAAATAAACTTTACAGCCCCACTCCCTTACCATTTCTTCCAGCAAACCTCCCCATATTCGAGACCTTGGTTTACCTAGAAGGACTCTACAGTTATTAAATTGAAAAGCCATACAGTATAACTTTAGATCTGGGAGAGCCAGTCCACCCATATCAAACTTACGCCTCAATTTCTTCCAGGCCAGCTGGGCTCCCTTTGATGCCCAGACAAAACTGACTAGTTTCCCCTGTATCTTGTCAATTACAGACTTTGGGAACGTCAGAGAGATACAGTTAAAAAGGTACGTCAGTTTAGGAAGTATCACCTTTTTAATTAAATTCACTCTCCCATATATGGTCAGGGGCAGGTTCTTCCATCTAACTAGTGATGTATCAACCTCCTTTACTACCCTCTCCAAATTGTACTGAGGTAGTTCCTCTAATGGTTTTATTATACTTATTCCTAGATATCTAAGCTCATTCTGTACTTCCCACCCCCCACCCTCCCCCCCCCCTCCAGTTCGGAACATTCCTACACATTATCCCAGACTTCAGATTATTTACCAAATAACCAGATGGTGCCCCAAATTCTTTCACCAGAACTTCGACCCTGGGAATAGTTAGAACCGGGTCCGAAGTATAAATTGCGAGGTCATCCGCATACAATGCGACTTTATTTTTGTAAGCGCCTGAACTAAAAGAAGTAACCTGGGCATTGTGCCGCAATAACTAAGCAAATGGTTCGATATAAATATTGAACAACAATGGAGAGATGGGACAGCCCTGCAGTGTGCCTCTGGTAATCGGAAAACTCTTGTAAGGAAACTATTGAGAAGAATCCTAACTGTTGATTGTTCATACAGAGCTTTTAACGTTGCGATGAAACAGGGGCCAAAACCAATTATCGCCAAAACTTCCCATAGGTAAGCCCAGCAAACACGGTCGAAAGCCTTAGCTGCGTCCAATGCAACTACAGCCAAGGGGATCGAACGAGCTGTAGCAAGGTCTATACTGCCAATTAATTGCTGAGTAAGTTCATAAATATGCCTCCCTGGGACAAATCCCTTCTGATCAAGGTGCATTAAGCAGGGAGATCAGGTGATACGATTCCGCCTTCCTAGGGTCTTTAGCTGGTTTTAGGATCAAGACTATTGTAGCCTCCTTCCACGACCCAGGTACCCGCGTCCTCCCCTTATACACCAGATTAAACAAGATCTCCCAGACTGGGACTATTTCCTCTATTAGAAGTTTATAAACCTCCGAAGGGATAGCATCCAAACCGGCTGCCTTCCCACTCTTGGCTCTAATCACGGCCCTTCTGATCTCCTCCTGAGTAATCGGGGCTTCCATACACTCCTTTCCTTCTCTGGTCAATAGAGGAAGACCAATCTCCCCAAACCAATCTTTAAGTCTTTGGGGTTCTGGAAAGGTATCTTCCCTATATAGCAAGGTAAAAAGGGAAACCAAATGATCTGCATATCTTCCCAGTTGTCTAACACCTCGCCCTGAGAGCCTACCAATTCCTTAATTATATTCCTGGTTCTTTCTACCCTGGCCTTCCAAGCCAGTAATGCCCCGGCTTTCTCCCCATACTCGAACTGTTTCATACTTCCAGCTTGCCACCTTGCCTTATACTTGGAATCAAGTTTGATTTTATATTTTAATTGCGCCTCTTCAAGTCGTTTTGACAGCATCTCCGTATCTTTCCCACCGCTTGATGCTTTTAAAGAGGCCTCAAGAATACCAACATCTTTTTCCATTCCTGCCAATTCGGCCCTCTCTTCTCTTCCCTTAGAACAGCTGTGACTTTTTGATACCCCCCGGATGCATGCTTTAAAAGCATCCCATTCTTCTCCAGGGGAGGCTGTACCAGTATTAATCAAAAAGTACTCAGATGTGGCCTTTTTTAGGGCAAGCACTACCTCCTCATCTAAGAGGAGAGCACGTTTTAATGTCCATCTTATATTGGGCTTAATTCCTGGGACCTGTAATGTCATAGTGACGGCTGAGTGGTCCGAAATATGTGCTGGATGGTGTATGATCTCTTTTATATTTGCCGCTAGGCCCCTTTCCACCCAAAAATAATCTAATCTGGAGTAATGTCCATATTTTTTTACTGTGGAAGGTATACCCTGCTCTTGGATGTCTCCATACATCTACTAACCCTAGGTCTTGCATCATATTTTTAAGAGATTGCAGTGTTTTAGGTGCCGGAGCACCATTCCTCCGTGTTGAGCGATCCAAAATAGGATCCAGCAAAATATTAAAATCCCCACCCAAAATCAGCGTGACCATAGCCTCCACTAGGTTTAACTCCAAATCTACTATATACTGTGGATCATCCTCATTTGGACCATAAAACCCAACACAAATTAATTCAAAGTCTGCACATTTCATTCTAGCTAAAACTCATCTTCCGGAACTATCCGTTCTAGAATACTTCCACTCCAGAACCCCTAGGTAAGTAAGTTTTGAGATAGAAATATTTAAGTTTTCAAAAGTCGACAGTGCAATTTCTGAAGCGGTAATTTTATCCTATGGAGGAAAGCCATATACTGCATAAAGGTACTTTACAGCGACTTTCAGGACCAATCTTTCAGACTTAAGGTGAGTATGGGGCAGGGTCCAAAACAGCACCAACAGGTCACCTCTGGCAGCACTGGGGAGACCAAGTACAGAGGTGCAATACAGTGTTGGGTGCCCCGTTGATGTCAGTGGGGATCGGTCGGTCCGGTCAAAAAGAGGCTGCAAGCTGGGACTGGGAGACTAGTCTGGCTGAAACAACAAGGGGGCTCAGGTCTCACGATGCTCGGGGACACCTTTGGTCCGCTCCTCCTCAGGCCAGGCGGCTGGGTGCAGAGGTGTCAGGTTTGTGTCATCTGAGATCCTCACGGTAGAGGGGGCATTTACAAAGAGGCTGCATGCGGCGTCGGGAAGTCCACAGTTGACAAACCTAAGGTGGACTTCAGCTCTGGAGGGTCTGGGGACCACGCTGGCACCGTTGGCCTACTTCAACTCGGGGTAGAGGACACGGGTGCATTCCGCTGTCAGGCTTTTGACGGTCCAGAGTCCTTGCAGCTCTTCTGGGGTGCCTGCAGGATGCAGAGGAGCAGTTCTGCCACTCCATGGGGATTCCTGTGACTTTGGTGAAGGCTGGCAGTCCTCCCAGCCTTTTGGAGGCACAGGCAGCTGCAGGACGAGTCATCTTTGGCACAATTGTCGAGGACAGCAGGCAGGCCGGCAGGGTTGGTGCCAAGTCAGTTGTTGGTCTTCTGTGTCAGTAGGATCTGATTTACTGGTGCCAGGGACTCTGCTAAATATTAGATTTTGGGGCGTTAGGGGAGTGTAGGGTAGTAGCCAATAGGCTACTTACCCCTGGGGTCACTACACCCCCCTATATGACCACTTGCCTTGGGAAGTGGGCATAACCCTGTTCCAGAGTTCCAAATTCTGTCATCACAAAGATGGCAGACTTTTAAATGCTGTGTCCACATCAGCTAGTCCACCTTAGGGGTGGAACTAGCTTGAGGGTGAACACGCCTCTCTGTCAACTAATTTTCCTGCCTGTCCAGGCGCCAAGTGGGCCCTGGTCAGGGGGGGTGGCATCACCTCTGAGACGAGGCAGATTTGCATAACAAAGGCAGCAGGCTCTTTGATGCTACCTGCCTTGGAAAGCAAATTTACAGATTTGTTCCTGACCTCCTGAGAGCGTGGGCCTCCACCCTCCTGGGGGTCAGAAACTCGTGTGTTGTGGTCTGGTCAGAACCAGTCAGCCAGCACACTAGTAGTTGGTAGGTTTTCAGGGGGCACCTCGAAGGTGCCCTCTGGGTGCATGTATTAATAAATCCATCACTGGAATCAGTGTGCGTTTATTAATACAAGATGTTTGATTCAAAACAGATTTGGCTTCAGTGAAGCCATCATGTAGCTGTGAAACTAGTTCTGACCAGTGCCCAGCACATGTACTTAAAATGGCTTCCCTGGTCACTTGTACTGGAAAGTA
Source organism: Calotriton arnoldi (assembly GCA_963921515.1). NCBI lineage: Eukaryota > Metazoa > Chordata > Amphibia > Caudata > Salamandridae > Calotriton > Calotriton arnoldi. The sequence continues at coordinate 2,217,347 of CAWUFW010001119.1, read as the reverse complement.
ATTGAACTGGCCAGCACAGGGGCATAACTGCTCATGCAGATATGTCAACACATGTAGTATAGTGCACCCTGCTTAGGGCTGCAAGGCCTGCTGTATGGGTGACTTAACTAGAATTATGCAGTGTCCGCAGGCATGGCACACACGGCTGTGTGCCATGTCGTGCCTTCTCCGTTTTTCAGCACCAAGACAAGCAGCCTGCAATGGCATTCTGCATGAGTTTGGTGAGGGGTCCCTTAGGGTGGCACAACCATTGCTGCAGCCCTTAGGGACCCTCTTTAGCCTCCTTGCCCTAGGTGTAAGGGGTACCATTTACTAGGGACTTACAGGGGGTACTAAAGGTATTGCCAATTGGGGAAATACACTGTACAGTTTAGGGAAAGAGATCTGGTACTGGGGACCTGGTTAGCAGGACCTCAGTGCACTTCCTGTCAAAATTGCATTGAATACCAGGCAAAAAGTGGGGGTGACCATGTCAAAAAGGGGCGCTTTCCTACAGTAACCCTTGACCCAGTGGGTTGTCTGCCAAAGGATTGCTGGGTCAGGGTGACTGTTCTCCAACTCTATTTAGACAGTCCATCATTTTCGCCACCCGTGTCCGCCATGCAATGCATGAAAAGTTATTAATGGTCCCATAATGCAGGGAAAAAGCTCCCTGGGTGTTGGGGCCATTAGTTTTTGTTTCTCCGCTTTAGGAATATGTTACTTGAAACAAAAACTGTTTGCCGTACGGGCACTTTAAACTTGGGGGGGTGGTTGTAGGAAGCAGGCTCTTTATGTGATATACCAATAATTGGTTATATCGCGTAAAGAGTCCAGAGATTCCACCAGAAGTGTACAGGGCTCAATGTAAACTCAAAGTGCTCTATTTGTGGTAGTGTGGTCGAGCAGTCTTAGGCCTAACAGAGAGGAGTGTAAGACATTTGCTGTACACACAGTGATTAGTAAATGACACACGACTCAAAACGGAGATCCACACCAATTTTAGAAAAAAAAGCTTCTGTCTAGATTTATTTTAACACCAAGATATACGTTCAAAGGTGAGTACGTTTTTCATAAGAAATACTTTTCACTCTAAAAAGTGGACACAATCCAATTTTCAGTTCAGCAATGTTAACCTATGGGAGGAAAACAAGAATGCAGTTTTGCAGGGAAGCACACGACTTACAAATCCAGTCTTCGGGGTTTTAGGTCAACACTAGGCAAGGTTCAAGTTAGCACCAAAACTGCACCACAAGTGTGTGAGAAAGTGCCCTCTTTCTGCATGGTATGCGCCCACTTTTTGCTGAATTGCTGATGTTCTTTTACTGAGTGTGCCCTGGGCTCCTGCTAATCAGGTACCCAGGGCCTATGTTCCTTCCCTAAAACTGCATTGAAGCCTAAACCTAATCCCTGGCCACAGGTAGGCCCCTGGTAAATGGTACCACAGGTACCCAGGGCACTGTGACCAGGGAAGGCCCCTAAGGGCTGCAGCAATTATTGTGCCACCCTTAGAGGCCCTGCACCTTTTCACACACACTGCCTTTGCAGGCTGCGTGTCTTGGTGCAGAACAAAGTGAAGAGTCGACATGGCACACATCCCTGTGTGCCATGCCTACAAACCACTGCCCTGGCATAGATCAGTCACCCCTCTAGCTGGGTGCACTATGCCAGTGGTGAGGGTACAGGTGCATGAGCCCTGTACCCCTACAGTGCCCAAGTCCATTCCTGGGCACTGTAAGTGCAGTGCTGCCATTAAGAGTATATGGTGCTGGGAGTTTGTCATTACGAACTCCACAGCACCATAATGGCTACACTGAAAACTGGGAAGTTTGGTATCAAACTTCTCAGCACATTAAACCCACACTGATGCCAGTGTGGGATTTAATGTAAAATGCACAACAGAGGGCATCTTAGAGATGCCCCCTGAAACTCGACCAACTTCTAGTGACCTGACTGAGTGGCTGCTTAGGCTGCCACCAACAGACATGTTTCTGGACCCCTGGGTCGAGAGCCTGCTGCTCTCGGGGGCCTGAAACAATGCACATCCTGGGACGAGGTGCCAAGCCTCCTCCCCCAGGATGGGCAGGGTTCACGAAGGGGAAGCTTCAAAGGCATGCCGCCTTTGTGAGCCTCCCCAGACCAATTGCTGCTTTCAGCAACTGGTCCCCACTGGTTCTACCCCCCACTTTGGGCGGAAGAACCGGCGGGAAAAACAAGTGAGGGAAAGAGGTGTGCCCACCTCTGCCAACTCCACCCCTCAGGTGGGGGAGGCGAGGTGAAGCACAACTCTGAGTCCCCGCCATCTTGAGGATGGGGGGACCCAACCAACCAGGGACAGGCTTCTGCCCCCCTCCCACTGGAGGGTGGCACGATAGGGGGTGTACCCACCCCAGGGAAGGGACCCATTGGTCCCTGCCCTTTACCTACCTGTAACGCCCCTAAATCTAGTATTTAGGGGGCACCCTGAACCTTGCTTCCTCAGATCCATAAACTACAACAAGGAAAGAAGAAGAAGGACCGAACAGCCGTGCAGCCAGCTAACAAGAGGAAGACGCCCACTGACTTGGCCCCAGCCCTACAGGCCTGTCTCCCCTCGAACCTGCTCCTGCGAAATCCCGGCGTGTCCTGCAGCCAGCAACCTTGAAAACCCCGGAGGACCTGCCTGCCTTCACTTCCAAAGACTGCTTCTCCCGTGAACACCGGATTTGTTCAACTGCACCCTCTGGCAGCAGCCGGAGACCCCGAATCCACTCCACTCTGCACCCGCCGTCAACGGCCCGAGCTCGAGTGGGCAAACACCACGAGGTCACCCCGGCGATCCTGACCCGAGATCCGGCGACTCCTGACCTGCCTCAAGCCTCCAACCGACGCCTGCAGCCTAAATCCAGAAGGCCCCCCTAATCGCGACCCGGAGCTGGTAAGAAGATCCGACCCCAAAAGGCGCCCCTGCACCCGACGCCCCACAGCCTTGTGTGCCCAAACCAACAGTGCCTAGCCAGTCCCTACCTTCCCAACTTACCTCTCGAAGTGGTGGTCGCAGCCAGAAGTCCTTCGTCTCCCTGGCTGCAGCGCTTCTTCAAACCGGAGGTTCTCCATTGGAAACAACAGGGCGTCAGATGTCGAAACAGCACTCTGCACCCGGCCGCCTCAGTGCCTCTGAGTGTGCACCTTTTGTGCTACTTTGTTTCCCCATTTGCCCTGACCTAAACCCTAGGAGGTTTGCTCCCACAACCCAGTGGCCTGCTTGCCAGCAGCCACCAACCGGAGGTCCCCTATCCCCCATTGGATAACATTGGGCCTCAACACTCTGCACCCAGCCGCCTTAGTGCCGCTGAGGGTGTAACAAGAGTGCATCACTGACCCTGGGGCACCCCTGAGTCTAACCCCAGAACCTTAACTCCCACAGTCGATAACTTACCTGTGAACCGATAACCTGTTTTTCCTCCATAGGATAACATAGAAACTTTTTGGAAGAAAATTGTCAAAGTGTGGAGTTTTGAAATCTAAAAATATTCTTTAAGAATCGCACGAATAACCAAAACGTATTTACTTACCTGTTTGCAGGAAATGTCCCAGTGCTGAATCTAGGTATCCAGCACGGAGTTAGAAGAACAAGTTACTTACCTTCGGTAACGATATATCTGTAAGAAACATTAGTAGTGATAGATTCCTTACCTTAGAATATCCCCAGGCGTCAGTCTGGATCCGGAAAGTTTTCGTCAGCAGTACCCCTGCGCGTTGGAAGGTGGCGTTGTGCGGCTCCGCGTCCGTCGTAGGCGTCGTGATCGCCGGGATGACGTCGCGGCAGCTACTTAGACGCCGCCCTCGCGCACTGACGTCAGTTCTGTACACGACTTTCCGCGCCAGGAACGCAGAGCCATGCAAGATACTGACCACTGGTGCATTGAAATTAGGGCCATGAAAGGGATAACCTTAACCCTAGAAATCAGTTCGCAGAACGGGGAGGATGGGTGGGGCGGTAAGGAATCTATCACTACTAATGTTTCTTACAGATATATCGTTACCGAAGGTAAGTAACTTGTTCATCTGAAAGAAACACAGTGATAGATTCCTTACCTTAGAATAGATACCCCAGCAATACCAACCCCGGTGGTGGGTCTGCGAACCAAAATCACACCAGAAAGTCACGGAGAACAGAACGGCCAAAGAAGCCGTCTCTCCGGACTTGGCAGTCAAGGCAATAGTGCTTAGTAAAAGTGTGCAGCGAGGCCCACGTGGCTGCCTGACAGATGTCTTGCAGGGGGACACCACGTCCCAATGCAGTAGTAGCTGCAGTCGCCCTGGTAGAATGGGCGCGTAGCCCCACCGGAGGTTCCTTTTTAGCCAGAGAATAACAGGCTTTGATACACAAGACGACCCAGTGGGAGAGAGTCCTCTTGTGCACAGCCCGGCCTTTCTTGGCGCCTACGTAGCCAACAAAGAGCTGGTCGTCCACCCGGAACTGTTGTGTGCGGTTCAGGTAAAATGAGATCGCACGTTTTGGGTCCAGACGGTGGAGCCTCTCTTCCTCTCTGGAAGGAGGCGGAAAGAAAGTGGGCAAGGTGATAGATTGCCCAATATGGAAGGCAGTGACAACCTTAGGTAAGAAGGATGGACGTGTGCGTAGCACAACCTTGTCTGGATGAACCGACAGAAAAGGAGGTTTACAGGAAAGAGCCTGGAGCTCACTCACACGCCTAGCGGAGGTGACAGCAACCAGGAATGCAGTCTTCAAAGTCAAGAGACGAAGAGGACAGTTGTGAAGCGGCTCAAAGGGCGCGCACATCAAATAAGTAAGAACCAGGTTCAAGTCCCACTGTTGCATCACAAACGGAATATGAGGGAAAAGGTGAGTAATGCCTTTGAGGAATCTATTCACGACAGGGGACTTGAAAAGAGAGGGCTGATCAGGGAGCCTGAGAAAGGCCGAAATTTCAGAAAGGTAGCCCTTGATAGTGCCCAGAGCAGAGCCCTCCTGGGCCAAAGAAAGAAGGAACAGAAGGACCTCAGAAAGAGGGGCAGAAAGGGGATCCAGAGCCTTTGCTGTGCACCATGCCACAAATTTGTTCCACCTGCAGGCGTATACCGATTTAGTGGAGGGACGCCTGGCTGCCAGAATGACATCACAGACTTCGGGAGGCAAGTGAAATGGAATCAACTGTCGCCGCTCAATCTCCACGCAAGGAGGTGGAGGCTGGACAGGTTCGGGTGGAGGACCGTCCCCTGCTGCTGCGACAGAAGATCCTCCCTTAGAGGCAGTCGGATCGGGGGATCCACGCTCATACTGAGTAGCTCGGGATACCAAACTCTTCGAGCCCAGTCCGGAGCCACAAGGATGACTTGGGCCCGGTCGCGCCTGATCTTCTTCAGCACTCTGGGTAGAAGTGGTATAGGCGGAAAGGCGTACAATAGACCGCAGCTCCACTCGCGACGAAAAGCATCGCCGAGCGAGTGCCGCCTTGGAAATTCCAACGCGCAGAACTGACATTGCGCGTTCTCTTCGGCGGCGAATAGATCTAACCAAGGCTCTCCCTACTGTTGAAAGAGACCTTGCGCCACGTCCGAGTGAAGACGCCATTCGTGATCCATCATGCACCTGCGGCTGAGTTCGTCCGCCCAGGCGTTCAGTGAACCTGCCAGGTGTTGAACCACCAGGGAAATGCCCTGATGTTCCAGCCATGTCCAGAGGCGCAGAGCCTCCTGACATAGGGTCCATGACCCCACCCCGCCCTGTTTGTTGCAGTACCACATGGCGGTGGTGTTGTCGGTGAACACCTGCACTACTGTCCCCTTGACAGAGGGAAGAAATGCCTTTAGTGCAAGTCGGATCGCCCGAAGCTCCAGAAGGTTGATATGGAGCCAGGACTCCGCCGGAGACCAGAGACCTCTGATCTCCGCCTCTCCCATGTGGCCGCCCCATCCCCAGGAGGGACGCGTCCGTCACCACTGTGTACTCCGGTTGGGGAAGAGAGAGAGAGATCTGCCGCTGACCCAATGTTGGTCCGTGAGCCACCACTGCAAGAGTTGTGCAGTGCCCTCCGAGATCTGGACGTAGTCGGACAGGTTTCCCTGATGCTTCGCCCACTGGAACTTCAGGTCCCACTGCAGAGCCCGCATATGCCACCTGGCATGATTGATCAGCAGGATGCAGGAGGCCATGAGGCCCAGCAGTCTCAGGGTCATCCTGACGGAAACCCAGGATAAGGGCTGGAAGATCGGAATCATAGCCCAAATATCCCGGACTCGCTGTTCGAGAGGATAAACCCGAAACTGCGCCGTGTCCAGAACCGCTCCGATGAAGAGGAGCTTCTGAGAGGGGATCAGGTGTGACTTCGGCACGTTGATGGAGAACCCCAGCAAATGCAGGAGGTCGGCCATAGTCTGGAGGTGGGAGACGACTGTCTGGGGCGAGCCTGCCTTGAACAACCAGTCGTCGAGATAGAGGGAAGACTGAAACCCCTGATCTGCGCAGATGAGCTGCGACCACCGCCATCACTTTTGTGAACACCCGAGGGGCGCTGGTAAGGCCAAAAGGGAGCATGGTGAACTGAAAATGCTTGTGGCCTACCATGAACCGTAGGTAATGCCAGTGGGGCGGCAGGATGGGAATATGAAAGTAAGCATCCTGCAAGTCCAACGCTACCAGCCAGTCTTATGGGTCTAGAGCAGACAAGACCTGAGCAAGTGTGAGCATCTTGAACTTCTCCTTCCGGAGGAAGAGATTGATGTCCCGAAGGTCCAAGATAGGACGCAGACCCTTGCCCTTCTTTGGAATCAGAAAGTAGTGGGAATAACAACCACGACCTACTTCTGGCATCGGAACGCGCTCTATGGCCCCCTTGGCCAAGAGGGCTGCAACTTCCTGGTGGAGAAGTGCCAAGTGATCCCCCGATACGCGGTGGTACTGAGGTGGCATGGCTGGAGGGGTAGTCTCGAAGGGGAGGGAGTAGCCCCTTCGGACTATCTGCAAAACCCACCTGTCCGACGTGATGGTGCGCCAGTGGGGGAGGTGATGGCGAAGCCTGCCACCCACTGGCGTTTGATGGGCCTGAAAGGTCGAACTAGGAAGGTTTGGAGGCAGTGGTGGCGGGGATGGAGGTGGACTGACCCGGCCGCTGGCACCCTGAACCGCCGCGGCGGCGGTTCCCACGTCCGCGCGTGGACTGTTGCGCTGGCCTGTGGCTCTGTTGCGAACGTGGTGGGTTGCCCCTTCCGCGAGCACAAAAGGAGCGAAAGGCAGAAGGCGGAGGAGGGCGCGTGGCCGAAAGGCTCAAGGACTTGGCCGTAGCCCGCGAGTCCTTAAAGCGTTCCAAAGCACTGTCTGCCTTATTGCCAAAGAGGCGAATGCCATCGAAGGGCATGTCCATCAAAGTGTTCTGGACATCCCCCGAAAAGCCAGTTGTCCTCAGCCAGGCATGGCGGCGGAGCGCCACTGTCGTGGAAATCGCTCTGCCTAGCGAGTCGGCGGTGTCAAGGCCACAACGGATTGTGAACTTGTGAATCTCTCCCCTCAGCAACAGCCTGAGAGAGTGCCGTCCGGCCCTCCTCCGGACAGCTAGGCAGCACCTGCGCTACCGTATCCCACAAGGAGTGAGAATAACGGCCCAAAAGGCATGCGGTGTTCACAGCCCGCAGCCCGAGGCTGGCGGAAGAAAAAATCTTCTTCCCGTACTGTTCCAGCCTCTTGGATTCCCTATCCGGGGGTGCGGAAGGGAATGCGCTTGGGGAAGCAGAGGCTTGGACAACCAAGCTCTCAGGGGTGGGATGTTGGGAGAGGAAAAGGGGGTCGCCCGGGGCCAGGCGATGGCGTCGGGCCACGTTCCTGTCCAGGGAACGGAGCCCAGAAGAACGTCAGACAGTGCTTTATTAAAGGGCAGCAGTGGCTCCGCAGAGGAAACTGCTGGCTGAAGCACTTCTGTCAGGAGGTCAGTCCTGACGGCCACAGTAGGTAGCTGCAGGTGGAGAGCCGCAGCAGCCCTACGCAACACCACAGAAAAACTAGCGCCCTCCTCCGTAGCCACGGTAGGAGGAGACATCATGCCAAGGTCTGGAGAGGTGTCGAGACCACTGGCGTCCCCCAGCTCCTCAGCCCAGTCCGGGTTATACTCACATTGAGCTGTGAGAGGGTCCTCAGATCCCTCCCAGTCCTCCCCTTCCTCCTCCTGCTGTTGTACAGGCCGAAAAGGAGGAGGATGGATATAGGGAAACAGATTCCCAAACGGCATCGGCATTGGCGTCGGTCGACACAGTTCCGGCACTGTATCTACGTCGGGGCTGAAACCGGGCCGGGCGACGTCCAACGTGGTGCCGGTGGGGTCGGTGGAGGTCTGACTAGGTCAACCGGCGTCGACCGGGATCCACGACGGGATCCATGGGAGTCCTGCGGCGCCGACGGCGACGCCGGGGCCAGAGCCACCGGCGTCAAAGGGCGAGGACTCCCAGTCGGGCCCGAAGGCGCACCGGAGGGGCCCGACGGCCCAAATAGGCGAGCCATAGCGGACAGGAATTCCTGTACCTGGGCCGGAGTCGCCGATGAACCCGGGAAGGGCGGGTAGGTCACAGACGACTGCGTAGGCTCCGCCGGAGCCGCGGGGGTGGCACCAACCGCTCCCTCAGCCGCGTCGCGCGACCGGCGAGGGGAAGTCGAAGAACGAGGACGTTTCTTCGACTTCTTTTTGTGCTTCGCCTTACCTGACCCAGAGTGCGAAGACTTCGATTCAGACGAATTCCGATGAGGACGGCTCCGCGACCGGTCGCTCGACCTCCCTCTGGACCGGGACCTCTCACGGCGCGGAGCCGACTGCCGGGCTTCCAGCAACTTTCGGGACCGCTCCCGCAAAGTCTTCGGTGCCATGGCTCGGCAGTCGGGGCACGACTTGGGGTCGTGGTCGCGCCCCAGGCAGAAGAGACACACGCGGTGCGGGTCCGTCACCGACATCATGCGATGACAGTCCTCGAAAGATTTAAACCCGGGCATCCCTAACTGCACCAGGAGTCGATCGACTCAAAAAGCTGAGACAAAAATATCAAAAACTCAGTCAAAAAGTGACTGGGGTACCGCTCTCTCCGGATCTGCGCTTGCTGGCGCGGAAAAAGAAAGAACTGACGTCAGCGCGCGAGGGCGGCGTCTAAGTAGCTACCGCAACGTCATCCCGGCGACCACGACGGACGCGGAGCCGCACGACGCCACCTTCCGACGCGCAGGGGTACTGCTGACGAAAACTTTCCGGATCCAGACCGACGCCTGGGGATATTCTAGGGTAAGGAATCTATCACTATGTGTTTCTTTCAGATAAGTAACGTAAAAAGTAACTTACCTGTAATTTACTGAAAAAGCCTATTAATTTCAATGTACTGTATTTGCTAAGTATTGCAACCTACTGCATCCCCTGTAAATCAAACAAAGTACAATTCCTATTGCATTTTCAAACTGTTCTACATTCAGCAACTTATTACTGTAAAGTATTTAATGCTTACCTGTGCCAGGCTTGCTTGGTTCTAAAAATAAAACAGTATATTTTTTATACAAAAACAATTGGTCTAGAGTTCAGTCCTTGAGTGTGTGAATTCATTTTCTGACTGTGTACATCAAATGCTTAACACTGTCCTCTGATACTGCCTTACTGCTCGACCACTCTACCACAAATAGAGAGTAAGGTTCTATCGAACTTTAACCTCTGCCTACCTCTGGGGTCACCTGGACTCTATACACACTATACCTCATTTTGGTGTAGTATATATAGAGCCAGTTTCCTACAAAGTGGCACAGAGGCGGCCGGGTGCAGAGGTCAAATTCGGAGTCGGGTGCCCAATGTTAACCATTGGAGACTGGGGGTAATTGAAGAGGAGCTGCTTACAGGTAGGTAACTGTGTTACAGCAAACAAATGATGGACGGAATGCTGACAATGCAAACATTCTCCCCCAGTCAAAAGATCTGGGTTAAATCCATCGTTCTTTTGCCCACTACGCCACCCCAGTTTGGACCCAGCCATATGCAAATCAGTCTTGACCCTGTGCCCCATGGGAACAGTCCAGACCGAACTGCCAGGCAGGGTCCTCCCTGGACCGGAAACAAGCATTCTGGGACCGGTTTCAGGGTATGTCACCCTTCTTCAGCCAGGCTGGCTTGAATCCAGTGGCACAGTGAGCAAGGGACCCACGTCTGGGCATACCCATCCCACTTAGGGCGAAAAGTGTTACAGCAAACAAATGATGGACGGAATGCTGACAATGCAAACATTCTCCCCCAGTCAAAAGATCTGGGTTAAATCCATCGTTCTTTTGCCCACTACGCCACCCCAGTTTGGACCCAGCCATATGCAAATCAGTCTTGACCCCGTGCCCCATGGGAACAGTCCAGCCCGAACTGCCAGGTCCTCCCTGGACCGGAAACGAGCATCCTGGGACCGGTTTCAGGGTATGTCACCCTTCTTCAGCCAGGCTAGCTTGAATCCAGTGGCACAGTGAGCAAGGGACCCACGTCTAGGCATACCCATCCCACTTAGGGCGAAAAGGGTTACAGCAAACAAATGATGGACGGAATGCTGACAATGCAAACATTCTCCCCCAGTCAAAAGATCTGGGTTAAATCCATCGTTCTTTTGCCCACTACGCCACCCCAGTTTGGACCCAGCCATATGCAAATCAGTCTTGACCCTGTGCCCCATGGGAACAGTCCAGACCGAACTGCCAGGCCAGGTCCTCCCTGGACCGGAAACGAGCATCCTGGGACCGGTTTCAGGGTATGTCACCCTTCTTCAGCCAGGCTAGCTTGAATCCAGTGGCACAGTGAGCAAGGGACCCACGTCTGGGCATACCCATCCCACTTAGGGCGAAAAGGGTTACAGCAAACAAATGATGGACGGAATGCTGACAATGCAAACATTCTCCCCCAGTCAAAAGATCTGTGTTAAATCCATCGTTCTTTTACCCATGGGAACAGTCCAGACCAAACTGCCAGGCCAGGTCCTCCCTGGACCGGAAACAAGCATCCTGGGACCGGTTTTTGCGTTTGCTTTGTTCGCCCTAAGTTGGCAGGGTATGCCCAGACGTGGGTCCCTTGCTCACTTTGCCACTGGATTCAAGCTAGCCTGGCTGATGAGGGCTGTTAGCCTGAAACCGGTCCCAGGATGCTTGATTCCGGTCCAGGGAAGACTTGGCTTGGCAGTTAGGTCTGGACTGTTCCCATGAGGCACAGGGTCAAGACTGATTTGCATATAGCTGTGTCTGAACTGGGGTGGCAAAGTGAGCTAAAGAATGATGATGGATTCAACCCAGATCTGTGACTGGGGGTGAGTGTTTGAAAAGTTTCAACACTCCGTCCATCATCTCCTTGTGTTTACAGGTAGGTAACAGCGGTGTCAAACTCCAGGTGTAGTTAAGCATGGGGGCCAAAAGGCAGCACAAAACGTAACCCGTCAGCGGGACTGGGGCGGGCAGGTGCAGAGTGCCAACACAGCATCGGGCGCCCAATGCAAATCAATGGGGGAGATTGGCCAGGAAGCTGGACGAAGAAAACCCACAGCTGCCCAGGTAAGTTCTGATGCTAGGGGACGTAGGGACACCTTTGGTCAAGCTCCCCAAGGCCCAGGGGCTTTGGAGTCGGGAAAGTCTTACCGGGGCAGGTTGCAGTCAGGGGGAGTCTTTGGATTGAGGCTGCAGGCATCGAAGTAGAGTCCGGCGGGGGCCAGCCATCGGTGGACTCTTGTTCAGAATCGCTGGGAAACCTATGCAGGACTGGTGGGCCACTTGGACTCGGGCCGTGGACGTCGGGTGCAGAGGTGTGTCCAGTGACGGTTTCCCGGTTTCTCAGGGCAGAGCTCTTCAGTTTTAAAGTTGGTTTCTTCTGGACAGGTCCACTGTCTACAGGAGTTCTTGATCTTTATTGAAGGCAGGCAGTAGTCCCACGGTTTTGGAGGTCACTAGGCCTGCAGGACGAGTCGACTTTTGTAGCGGGGCAAAAAGCAGCAGACAGGCCGGCAGGGCTGGTGCCAAGTCAGTCACTGGTCCTTCTTCTTTCTTGTGTTGTGGCTCTTCGGTGTTCGGGCTTTGTAGGATGTCAAGAATCTGATTCAGGGTATGGGGATGCCACCTAAATATTAGATTTATGGGCGTTACAGGGTAGTGACGGGCAGGGTCCAATGGGTACCTTACCTGTGGTGTCTACACCCTCTATTATGCCACCCTCCTGTGGGAGCGGGGCATAGTCCTAGCCCTGATTGGATAAGTTCCACCATCTTCAAGATGGTGGGCACTGAAAAATGTGCTTCACTATGCCTCCAGCACTCGAGGGGTGGAGTTGGCAAAAGGGGGGGGAACACACCTCCTATTCTCACTTAGTTTTCCTGCCGGTTCTCCCGCCAAAAGTGGGGGTTTGAACAGAGGGCTGCCATCTGCTGCTAGCAACAGAGGCTGGGGTCGCATTACAAAGGCGGCAAGGCCTTTGAAGCTTCCCTCTCACGCACGGTCTCTGCCTGGGGAAGGAGGTGTGACAACTCCAGCCAGGATGGGCTTTGTTTCTGGCCTCAGAGAGCAAGGGCTATCACCCCATGAGTCCAGAAACATGTCTCGTGGTGGCAGGCTGCCTAAAGCCAGTCAGAGATCACACCAGAGTTGATAGGTTTTCAGGGGCACCTTTGAGGTGCCATCTGGGGACATGTTTTAATAAATCCAACACTGGCATCAGTGTGTGTTTATTAAGAGGAGTAGTTTGGTACCACACACTCCTGGGTTCAGTGAAGCCATCATGGGGCTGGGGAACTCGAGTTGTCATGTTTCCAACAAATGTACTCTCTATGGCTTCCCTGGCACTTACAATATTAAGAATAGACTTAAATATTGTAGGGGGATATCTGCTAATGTAGATACATCCACACATGTAGTATAGTACACCCTGCCTTAGGGCTTGTAAGGCCTGTGAGAGGGGTGACTTACATATACCTTAGGTAGTGCTGCTTGACATGGCACACAGGCAGTGTGCCTTGTCGACTGTCATTTTTCTCTGCACCAAGGCATGCAGGCTGCAGAGACAGTTTTCATGGCCTTGGTGAGGGGTCCCAAGGGGACCCTCTTCAGTCCCTATGCCCTAGGTAGCGGGAGTACCATTTACTGTGGACTTACAGGGGGGTCTGAAGTTGTGCGAATTGTGGTACAGTTTTAGGGAAAGAACATTGGTACTGGAAACCCATTAGCAGGGCCCCAGTACTCTACAGTCAAAGTTGCATCAAAAGCCAGGCAAAAAGTGTGTGTGTGGGGGGAAGGGGGGGGGGGGGATGCACTGCAACAGAAACCCACTTTTCTACAGTGGTGGCGACAGCTCCCTTCACAGCAGTAAGATTCTCACCAGGCAGGCATGATCTCTAAATAAAACAGGCGGCCTTTCAAGGGCTAAAGAAGATCCTTGGTCACTAAAGGGGAATTGGGTAGTATCTGAGGCCCTTGGAAACCAGTGGTAAATGACGGTGCTCAGAATGGACCATGACTATCAACCACAGACTGCTCCGGGACATCAAGACATGACCTTACAACCTCTGCAAGAATAATGTGAGAGGATCAGTCTCTTTACACAAAGATTTTTAAATAATATTTTCAACTGGAAAATGTTATTTTTTTAATATTTCCTCTATAGGTTCAAAAGATCCTGCTACAGGAGTGGTGTTCTTTGTCCCAGAGGACGCGTTTGTTTAACCTGTACTTTGCACTCACTACCGGTTCCTGCACAGCCAAGTCTCATGATTAATATGAGTCTCCAGGGACTGCAACCAACATTTTTGACAAACTGTGCAGCCATTATTCTATTGGAATAAATCTGAAAGATTTTATTTAAAATCAATAGCCCTGCTCATTTGATATTTACAATGTTTTAGTGGAAATCACAAACTTCTTCAAAACCACAATAATTCCCCTTCACTAACTTTCGCTCTTGGCCCATTTTCCATAGCATAGTTACATCACCAATTAACAACAGCCATAAAGGGATGACAAATTAAAATATATCGCACAGATTATTTCTAGTTTAACATAAATTTATTTACTGTGTGAGCACAAATATCCCCACAAAAGAACTTAGTATGTGTGTGCCTCTGCTCCACAATGAAGTTACTTTTTGACAAGAAAACACAGTGATCAATAGTAAATAAATGCAATCAGATCAGAAATAATTATTGAAGTAAACTGGAAATATGTGGTCAGCACTCGGACAATGAATTGTAATAGTAAGATAAATTCAAGCATTTCTGTAGATGTTGCAGTGCTTCTAAAGTATCAAAGCAGACGGTTATGAATGACTTGCTTTTACTAAGCTTGACATTTTGCATTATATTGTTTCTAGAAGAGCTGGTATAGCATTTGTGCAGTTATTTGATAAACGACCATAATAGTAAATAAGCACAAGCATCCGCATGGTTTGGGGAAAATAAAAGATCACTGACCTCAATGACTCCTTCTGTTGCAAATATGTTGGGTTTTATTTTTGCCAGAAACATCAGACTCAGATAACAGATGGGGTCTGGTTTGGCTCGGTTCTGCTTCAGCTGCTTCACGGCACCACACAGCACTCCCTCGATTCGATCATCATTTCCTTCTCCCTCAGCGGCTTCAATCTCTTCCAGAAGAGTTGCAGGGTTAACTGGAGAAGGGTAAAAGATGTGAAGTGTCTGTAAACATACAGCTAAAAGGAGGGTGTATGGATCTTGTCAATGCCCTTCCAAACAGCTTTTGACATCGCTGATGAAGATGGGAAGGAAACGGGTATCTACCAGTAGCCAAAGCTCCCCAATATGGCCACGGACAACAGATGAACACATCTGACATACTCCTATGTTGGCGGAGTAGAATCTTGATACTTTTTTGCTAAAGTCTTTAAACACATTTAGGCCACATCATATGTGACTCTACAGAAGGCATCTACATTTGAGTTCTATTGTTACAGGAGAATAGCTTTTTTTCTCCAAGTGAGTACAAAGCAAGGATCAACTCTAAGGAGGGGGTACACAGATAAATGAGGATACACATCACAAGCTTTAAAGCAACTCCTGTTTTGTATTGTCCAGACTTGGAGGATCGTTTCATCAGACTTATTCTCTTTTCAGGGGGTCCTACTTGCTCTTGTTCTAGTCAGCTCTACCATGGTTTCCAGTATTCTCCCTTTTTGAAGGGAGGCAGAGTGTGTCCAATTTCTCGCTGCACCATCATCTCGACAGGGGTTCCCTATAGGGATTAATCAGCACTAGCTGTTTCAGCTCAACAATAGAGAGTGATGCCCTACTGGAGTGCGCAAGTCGTTTCTATAAATCATGCAAATTCAATTTCCTTTTTTATTAGTTATAGGGCTGACACACCATTAACATATATAAGTTAACATTATACAAAAAAATGCAACCAAAACATACGAGAATCAAATCATAAATTAATAAAGTCCTCATATATTCACGTTCACATCTTGCATTCCTTGTGTGCTTATTCAATGAGTGTGTCTTTAAAATTTCCAAAGTGAGTCCATCCAGAAAGTTTCTTAAAAATCATATTAGTTGCGTGTTAATATTCTACCCCTCATCTTTTTTCATATAGAATTTCCTTAGTTCTTCTCTTTGTAAGGATCTTCATTCCTATCTTTGAAGTTCCCTGCACTTTTTCTCAACAGTGATTTTAACTTACAGCTTTCTCTTACTCACATGAACAAGTCCTCTTTTCTTTTAGTCGTTGAATCCCAAAGTCCACATCATAACCTTGATGCCCCCTAACCATCTGCTTTCTGGCACTTTACTTGTTCCATTTTTCACTCTTCTTTATTTCCCATCCATTTTTGCTACCCCTACTTCACACAATGATTATTTTCATTCCTATACATAGTTTCTTCACTTTGAAATAGACCTAGTTAAAAAGATTCCAAGGACAAAGAAGTATATAAAAAAGGACAATATAAAATGTAAACTAGAAACAAAGTAAAAAATAACAAGCATTTGCAATACAATCGGTCTCGCCTTTGGGACCTTATATGTATTTAGCTATGCAGCACATTAGCCTGGGTGCTGAAACATCTACTGTTCTTTAACATGGAGGGAAAGTAAGCACCAAACTGCGGAACACGCCAGGTATGGGAACACATGGAGAGAAATACTGCCTATCAGCGGGAAGTTGTATTGTCTGAAGCTCGGTTTTTAATATAAAATCAGCCCCTTCGGTGGTCATATCACTGAAAATATAAGATTTGAAAAAAATATTATTGTCTACGGGTGCTCGTTGAATACAAGTTTTCCATGGCCTGGAATCTAGGGAATGCTAAAGTGATTCTGGTATTTTACTGACCTCTGCTGGTCATTTTCTATCAAAAAAGTTAAATAGAGGCAGTTGCCAGAAAAATAAAAAAAGAAAGTCACTAAGTAGAAAGCAATTCTGGTATTTTACTGACATCTAATGGTCGTTTTCTATCAAAACAGTTAATTAGAGGCAGTTGAACAAGCAGAAAGCAATTCTGGTATTTTACTGACCTCTACTGGTCGTTTTCTATCAAGACAGTTAAATAGAGGCAGTTGAACAGAAAAAGGTCCCTAAGCAAAGGCGGAAGCAGACAAGTCCTAGGGCTGATCTCCAAATCCCACAAAGTACATACAACAGATCTTCCAGACAGCGCAAGCGCCGTCTAGGCCCAACCTAAAAAGGGGTATGAAATAGTAAACAATGTCCATATAGGACAGAAGAACACGTTATTAAAATTCGGTAATTGCAGATTTTTCACATTTTGAATGCTACCAGACTGGACCTGGACACTTTTCAGCAATTGCTCCTGTGTGCTGATAGGTGGCACCATCTAACTTAGCAGCAAACTTGCCCCATCTCCAGAAGTGATGGCATGGAGCCATATATAGGGATTGGCATCAGTTTACCATGAAGAATTTGGCACCTATAGATGCAGAGCATCAGTAACCGATTACAAACCATGAAAATCTGCAGAATTTAACATGGGACCCTGCTAAAATTTATAAGTCAGTAACAGGAAGGATGGTGAGAAATCTGTATGTATATATATCCCAAACCTTCTTAGACAGACGAACAGAGCGCACTCACGAATAAAGTTTCACAGCTTTAATCCACTTTTTTCACTATTCCACGGGCATAATTCCACCAAACAAACAACGCGTTTCGGTCTCCCATAGACCTTGGTCACGGTTGGAAGGTTTGGAAAATATGAGACGGCTTGGCTCTGCCGTGGAGCTTGCACCGAAAGTGAGCTAACGAGTGGGAGGGATATATATATATATATATATATATATATATATATATATATATATATATATATATTCAAACGTACTCTATTCGGCAGCCAAGAGCCATAAAAGCAAACAGTTTTTAAAAAAGGAACATTTCATCAGAATACATTTGAAGCATAAAACTTCAGTCGCATAACAAAAAAAACAAAAAAAAAAAAAGAATATCTATACTAGGCGATAAAAGGCATCCAACATCACTGTTTCAATGGTCACATAAAAAACCTACAAAGGGTACATCATATAAAGTGCAGCAGTGCTAAACAGTGAACCAAGACCATAAATATTGTCTCATTAAAAGTACATTGCATGGTTTGGGAAAACATATTTACACTGACTGATAACACAGGATGGCTACTGCAACGGCAGCTTGGTCCTGTGTCTGATGGCCCCTATTGGAAAACATGCCACCCCAAAACAGACCCTGGGAGAAGCTAGCATTTGAAGATAAAGCAAGGCCGGCCTAACTTGGACAAATTGACAATCTCTGAGTAGGGGAAAAATGTGTTTCCTGCGCAGGGGATCGTAATAGGCGCAGAAGAACATTAAATGGAGAGTATCCTGCTCGGAGAAATTGTCACGAGGGCAGGGTTTTAGTGATTCGCATTTCGAGTGACCTTTGGGGAATGCCAGTAACCAGGGAACCATATTCAGACGAAATCTGGTGAGAACAAAACGGTGATATGCTTTGTTGACATAGGATAAATATGGTTGCATCCGTGGACCCAGGCTCAATGTGACAAACCTTCTCACCGAGGGTTTGGCTAATTCGGTCTCCTCCCTAAGCCCTTGCCGCCTGTCGATAAACTGCTGCTTAAAATCTCTAATGGCGGTCTTGCCCAGGGGCCCGGGGGTCAGGTACAGCTTGGGACGACCAAGACATCTTGTCTGTTCCTTAATGTATTTCAACCAGGGAATGTGTCAAGCCCCCTCTAGTGCAGTGCAATCAGAAATTATAAGTTGGTTTAAATTTGGGGTCGGTCGAGCCCAGATTCTCAGCCAGCATAACAGGGGGGCGACCGCAATCTGATCCGAGATGTAACCTGACCCCAATTCTTCATGTAGATTAAAAACAGGGGTAGCAGTAGGGACCGCAAGGAGTTTTCGCATGAAATTATTCTCAGCCCCCTGAATTCCCTTCGCATCCTTGTAGCCCCAGATGTCACATCCATACGTGGCCATGGGGATACATTTTGCGTTATAAACCTTCAATAGTGCGAGAAGGGGCTTTGACCCCAGTCTTTTCGCAAAATCCAGAGTAGCCCCTACAGCTCTGGCTAAAAGATTCTTTTTAAGTGTTTGTTGAGCACACCAAGAGCCTTGGTCATCAAAAAGTACCCCTAGGTATAGGAACATAGACTTTGGTTAGTTCGGCACCCTTACAGTAAAATTTAGCCTTGGCCACCTTTCGAGAACCTATGGTCATAGCATGCGACTTTTTAAAATTTGTGGTTAAATCTAATGACTCCATAAAATCTATAAAACAGTTTAAAAGTTGTTGCAGACCCATTGCAGTTCTGGACAATAAAACCGCATCATCAGCGTACAGGAGTGCGGGGATCATCTTAGTACCGGCCCTGGGTACGTCATTACAACTGGATATTAGAGAGTTTCCCAATTTGTTGATATATAGCGTAAAAAGTAAGGGGGCCAAAATGCACCCCTGGCGGACCCCCCTTCCTACTGCCCAGGAATCTGTCAGGCTGCCGTCTTCGTTAAACTGTACCGCAGCCGTGGTGTTTACGTGGCCAGTGTGCAGGAAAGAAATCAGTTCTACATCTAACCCCATATTACGTAGGATCAGCCACAGTTTAGACCTATTAAAGTCAAAAGCTGAGGTTAAATCCATGAAGGCCAGATGTAAAAAACCCCCTTGGCAACAGTATACTTCCCGATCACCAGATGGAGGTTAAGGCATTGGTCCAGTGTCCCTTTCCCCTGTCTGAATCCATACTGGAGATCGGAAATGATGTTGGAATGATCAAGCCAGACTGTTAGGCGGTCCAATATTACTTTCCCCTTGATTTTTGCAGCGGAATCTAAGAGCGAAATCGGTCTATAGCATGCTGGGTCATGCCGGGCTCCCTTTTTAAATATGGGGATAATGACCACCTTTGCCCATGACAAGGGGAGTCCACAGGAGCATGCTGCGTTAAAAACGTGTGTTAAGATCTTGGCCCAGACTTTGGGATCGGCCTTGTAAAGGTCCGCTGGTACCCCATCAGGACCAGGGGCCTTTCCACCGGATGTTGAAGTGATAGCTTTATGAACCTCATCTATTCTAAAATGGAGGGAGGTACTTGCTAGGCCGGGAACTGTTTGTCCCACGGATTCTGCTAAGTTAGCTTCACTATAAATATTGCCAAAGTGCTGGACCCATTTCTCGGCAGGTATAGTGCAGTCTCTGCTGGAATTTGACGTGTCAGAGAAGAGAGGACTATTGACCACAGACCAAAATCTAGAGCTATCGGCCAAGACACTGGCTTGACTGAGCTCCTCCCAAGCCTGCTCCCTTATCTGCTTTTTCCTCTCCTGAACTGCAGATTTGTAGGCCTTCCTACAGCTCCTAATTAATGTTGCGTCCCTCGGATTACGCTTAAGGGCCAGCATTACCTCCTTGTGGGCAGCCGAACAAACCACCTTTTAAATTTTGGGCGTCTTGCTCTAGTTTTGATGGTTAGGTTGGAGGCTACCTGCTTGGTAATTATATCAAAGGCGTCTAGGATAGCTCTGTCATTTGGGGCAGGATCCATACATACTTGAAACTCCGGAGCGCAGGTGGTATACAAATTCTCTAAAAAACTCTGGAGTAATCCTTTCCCACTTCAATCTTTGTGCTTGGTCTTTGGAGCTAATGCTAATGTTAGAGATTTGACTCGCAACCCCCCCTTTTAGGGCAGCCGAGAGGAGGAGAACCAATGTTAGCGGATTGTGATCACTATGGCAGTTCCAGGTAACGCTTAAATTCTTTACAGCCGGCGTTAATAGAGGAGATAGCATAATGTGGTCAATTGTGCTGGGCCTCCCATTGCCTGCGTAGGTAGGGACCAGGGCAGACGCGTCTGATTGCTGTAGACAATGCAGATTATGGGCTGAGAGGAGGTCTTTTACAAAGATGCCTGATGGTGTGTGCTCAAAGTGATTTGACAGCTGCGAGCCATCCTCCTCCTCCAACACGGAGAAGCAATTAAGGCAGCATTGGCGGGTGTTGAAATCCCTTAATATTAACGTGTCATGATAGGCTGGTCTTCCTTCCCCATAACTTTCCAGAAATTCCTCTAAGGCCAGAAGATGTTCGGTCTCATGAGTTCTGGAGAAGGAATTGTAGAAATTTACCACTAGGAAAGTGGGGAGATTCTTTCCTGACAATTCCACTGCTAGGACATGTGGTGAACGGGAGTCAATCAGTTTGGCTTGGTAGGAAAATTTAAAAGAGAACATTAAAAGAAGACCCCCCTAGCTCTTCCCATGTTCGAAGGGATTGCATGATTGCAAAATGAAATAAAGCCATCCAGACAAAAACAATCAATGGGCTCCCACGTTTCTTGTAAGGCAATAATATGGTGTGTAGCAAGAAAGTGTTCCCAGGATAAATTGCCCTTCTTTGACCGAAGGGCAGCTATGTTCCAGGACAATACCTTCAGGGGAGGATCATCTGGAATAGTTGAGGTAAGGATGGGATTTGGGTGATTAACCAGCGGGGTTGGGATGTGGGAGCAGGTACAATAGGCTCGGTGAGAGCCTTAGATGGCGACTTCCTAGTCTGTGTTTTTCCTGCCATCGTCGCTAGTCAGTCGTTTGCGTCAAGGCCCTGGGGGTTGGCTCAAGGTAGGTATCGATTAGTTAAAGGAAGTGTAGGGTTCACATTTCTATCTTGAGGGGACTTAGCCAGCTTAAACGGCAACTGCCAATCGTGATTTGCTAGTGGATATTTAAAGGGATAAAAAGACTGTAGGGAGACTGTTCTAATTTTAGTCTTGGTGCCAGTCTTTTATTGGCAACCTGCTAGCGCTTTAGCCTGCGCGGGATGTCTAAGGTTGACAATTATGCAGTCCCCCTCAACGTTTTTCCTAGTCCCATGGCCGATCCAGCCCACTCTTCTGGCCATGATGATGTCGGAAGATATATTAGAGCCATTGATCACATTATTATTACACCAGTGAGTGGTCTTATGGATAAGGTCCAAAGAAGTTTCCTTGATGCCCAGTGCGAGTGGAGGAACCCCTAATAAAACAGCAACTAAGGGCGCTGATTGGGGAGGGAGATCGAGTATACATTGGTTTTCGGTCATATCCATTTTTGGGTGGGAAGGGGTATGTATGGGTGATGGAACCTCGTAGGCGGTATCCTGCCCTTCCCTATGGGCCACCTGAGGTACAATGATCGCCCCCCCTGGAATGTAATTAGTATCAATATTGCTAGGCTGAGACACACCCACTGGGGCCTGAGTACTAATTGCCCGGAGGGCTTGGGTACAACTCGCCTGAGCAACATGTGCCGAGCCACCAGATGCCAGACCGGGCCCCCCCTTCCCGCTATATCGTGCCCTGGAAGACAATTATGTGTGGAGACAAAAGATATATATATATATATATATATACACACACATATATATATATACATATCTATATACATATCTATATATATATATCTATCTCCTGGGAGTGTCGTGGCCGTGCGGGCCTGGGTCACCGCCCTGGGGGTGCCGTGTGGTGCGAAGCGTAAGGCAGAGAACCCACCAGTGTCCGGAGCTGCGCGGCTAGCGTGCGGCAAGAAGAGAGACTCCCTCTAGGACCGCGCCCGTTCGGGGCGGAGAACAAGAGGACATTGCCTGATCGTAGTCACCCTGCGTGGAGGCCCGGGTGTGAGGTGAGAGTCGGTGGGGGCGCTGGCAATGGGATCCAGGGCCCCCTCTTGGAGACGCTGAGCGGCCCTGACGGAGGTCCATGGGTCCCACCCCCTCCACCCCCCCCCACCCAAGGACCTCCAAAAGGAGATGAGAAAAATGCGCAGTACCACCGCGGACATGCTGTGGAGGATAGATGACGCAGAAAACCGGGCCCGAAGGAATAACCTCCGCTTCGTGGGGTTTCCGGAAAGAGCGAAGGGCACCAACGTAGTAGCATTCTTGACAAAATGGCTGACGGATCTCATCCCGGCGGAACAATTCTCCCAATGCTTCATCATAGAGCGTGCACATCGCGCATTGAGCGCTAAACCCCCTCCCGGGGCCCCACCAAGGCCCATTATTGCGAAATTGCTGAATTTCTTAGACAGAGACATGATACTTCGAGAAATGCGCCGCAAGGGGGAAGTCCGCTATGAAAATCGAAAGATTATGACATTCCCAGACTACAGTCGGGAGGTGCAGAAGCAACGCCGCAACTTCGACTCGGTCAAGGCCAAACTACGGGCCCTTCAGAACCAGTACATGCTCTTGTTCCTGGCGAAATTAAAGGTCATGTTCCAACGGAAGGCTCTCTTCTTCCAGACCCCGGAGGAGGTGTGGGCCTGGGTGGAGGAAAGACCGGTGTCTCGTCCCCTGGGGGGGGGGGATCACCTCAGGACAATCGCAAGCTGCAATCTGGCGCTGACGGGGGTGGATTCCCCCGACGGAGTCACACGACTGTGGGCCGCCCGCGGAGAACAGGCAAGGGGACGCCATATACCAGGAGAAAACTTACACAGGACAGAGGGAGTCAGGACCATTGCAGGGGCGAACGCTCTCAATCCGAAACTGACACGGCGCAAAGAACTGGATCTCCCAATCAACAATCAGATTCTGACGAAACTGATATGTCCCTCGGACCAGAATCAAGGCATCTATTAGAGAAGGCAATCTTAGCCCTGGAACAAGGCGAGGAAGAAGAAAGGCCAAAAGAGAATGCCCCACATACAGAAAGCGACCCAACTGAATTGGTTGCTGCATGCTGAACACCGGCGGGATGGCCTCGTGGATCAGTCCTTACCCCCCCCCCTTTCTTCTTTTCCTCTCTACTCTGTCTCTCACCCCTTCGCTGTCCCCCCCCTTTTTTCTCTGTTTCTCTTTTCTTCTTTGTAGAGCGCTGAGCCTCGAACTGCGGACAGCTGGGACATTTGAGCAGCGAACTGTAAGAGTTGGGGTTTTGGGGTTTATAACTGACCGACCTAATCTCACTGGCCACGGGCCACTTCCAGAGATGGGGGGGTTGAGGGGAGACGGAGGGAGGTGGGGTGGGGGGAGGGGAGAGGTTTTGCACAGTTGGGGTTTACATGTTTACACTTTGATTTGTTGAGCACAAGTGTCGTCACGACAGGAAACTCCCGCATAACAAGAGACATGGGGACATTGTACCCCCACCTGCCCCTAGATTGTAGCGCTACTGATGTAATGTCGTTAGAAACAACATGACCAGACAACCTACCTTGACGGTCATGACCTGGAACGTTAACGGGCTGGGGGATATGATAAAACGTGGACTAGTGTCACAACATATCAAGAGGCTGCATCCGGATGTCGCAATGTCACAAGAAACACATCTCAAGGGTACACAGTGTGGTTTTATCGGTCGTGGGGCCTATAAGGTGCTGGCACACTCAGGGTTCACATCTGGGGCAAGAGGGGTGGCGATCCTGATCAAGAAGAGCATTCCCTTCCAAACCTCATGCCTTTGGCAAGACCTCTTGGGCAGATACGTGGGAGTTCTGGGGCTATGGGGAAGGACGGAGGTCACATTGATGTGTGTATATGCATCCCCAATCTGCAAGCGCCCACCATGACCAAAGTGATGGATATTCTGATTGAGACACCCTCTGCTTTGCATGTAGTAGGAGGCGACTTTAATGACGTCATGGACCCAGTTCTAGACCGATCCGGGGGGAGGGGGGGGATAGATCTATAACGAATACACCACTACGGCGCTTCTCCACAAAGAAATGGCTTGACAGACATCTGGTGGGATAAACACCCCCTAGTTAGACAGTTTTCTTTACTATTCCGGGGCACACGATACACACTCCAGGTTGGACTACATATTTATTCCCAAGGGGGAACTACGGGACGCAGGACATGCAGACTATACTACCAGAGGCCTTTCAGACCACTCCCCGCTCTTGGTCGAGATGGGGTTGAGGGAGCGGGATAGCGCCCGCAACTGGAGACTAAGCCCATGGGACCTAAATAATGCCAAAATTGAGAGAGAGCTTAGAGCGGACACCGAAATCTATTTCCTGGAAAACCAGGACACTGTCCCCTCCGGAGTGACCGTCTGGGAGGCCTACAAGACTGTGTTGTGGGACATAGCCCAAAACCGAATAGCGTGGGAAAAGAGGGAGAAGGACAAGGGCTTAGTAGAACTGGAACAAAAAATAAACGAGCTAGATCTGCAGATTGCCCAGCACAGCGACCCCGAGCTGTCCCGTAGACTCATAACCCTAAGACTGGAATACAAGGAACTGGCCACAGATAATGCCAAAAAACTGCATCTGGCGACACTACACCGCCTCTATGAGGTGGGAGATAAGGCCGGGAAGCTCCTAGCCTGGCTTAGCAGGCGGAAAGTCCAAGACAGATGGGGAAGAGAGGTGATGGACCCTCAGGGGATTAGGCAGTCCACCGACGAAGGTGTGGCTAAGGCATTTGCCGAGTACTATAGGGACTTATATCGGGCTCGCCCACTCAAATCGCAGGCTGAAATACTGGAATACCTGGTGGCAATTCCCACCCCAATTCTAGGAGAAATGGAGGCTCAGGGATTGGAAGAGGATCTGTCACTGACAGAAGTCCAGGAGGCTGTGGCGAAGCTCCGCCCTGGGAAGACCCCTGGCACCAATGGACTACCCGTTGAATTTTACAGGCGATACACAGATATCCTCTGTCCCCACCTCCTCAGACTTTTCACTGATGCCCAGGAGGAGGGTGTTCTTCCACTGGACCTGCGGAAGGCTACTATTGCGGTCATATACAAGGAGGGCAAACCACGTGATCAATTCAGGTCTTATAGACCCATCTCATTGCTGAACTTGAAAGTTAAAATCCTGGCCACCATCTTAGCGACGCGTCTCCTAGGTGTAATTATGGGCTTGATCCACGAAGACCAGTCTAGATTTATGCCAGGCAGATCTACTCGCCTGAACCTTAGACGAACACACAATTGGCTTATGAAAGTACCACACCGGACAACTCCGCAGGTGATCTTATCACTGGACGCTGAAAAAGCGTTCAACGCTGTTAATTGGCAATTTCTTGATCCCACCTTGGCTAAATTCGGGGTGGGGCCGAAACTCCGTAGCTGGGTGGCACTCCTATACAATCAACCGATGGCCTCGGTGCGCGTGAACGGACGGTGCTCGGAGCCCTTCCCCATTGAGAGGGGGACGCGACCAGGTTGCCCCCCATCCGCCTTCCTTTTTGTGCTCACTCTCGAAATGCTGGCTTGTGCTATTAGGGTACACCCCACTATCCGGGGCTTCCAAATTACGCATACAGACACAGAAGAGGAGAAAATTTCTCTCTATGCCGATGATATTTTGATGTATATCACATACCCCGAAACGACCATAAATCCACACTTTATTGCCCGACTGACGCACAAATAAACTGTTCCCTACCTGGTGAACTGCAGGTAGTGCCAAGGGGCTTTAAGTATCTGGGTATTTTCGTTACTCCACACTCGGAGGTGTGAAGGAGGGAAAATTTAGATGTAGTCCTAAACAATTTTAGACTAGACGTGGAGAGATGGAGGGATCTTCCACCTTACCCTGCTTGGTCGAGCGGCTATCTTTAAAATGATTACCCTGCCTCAACTCCTATATGTCCTCCAAAACTTGTACCACCCCTTGCCTATAGCCATATTTACGGAAATCGCCAGCAAACTTAGAACACTACTGTGGCAAGGGGGACACCCTAAAATAGCACTTAGAACACTGCAAAGCATTCCCTACAATGGCGGAATAGCACTCCCTGACATAGAGGCCTACTACTGGGCGTCCCACTTGATACCCATAAACGACGGGTTCCACAAACACAGAGACCACCCCACATACCGCCTCGAGAGGGGGGAAATGCTGCCCCATAAACACCTACACTACATCTATGGGGGAAAGGGCAGCTCACGTTTGTTGACTGCGACTCAGGTGACCCTGTCCGCATGGACAAGGGCTAACAGGACATTGGGTTGGAAGGGACGGATCACGCGGAGCACACCGCTTTGGGAAGGGACCTGGTTCAAGAAATGACATAAGCTCACGGTGTTTGAGACTTGGGATCTCTACGATAGGAGACATAATTGAACAAGCATTTACAATGCAATAGGTCTCGCAATTGCGAGATTTTGAGCTATTGGCATTGTAAATGGCAATGCCTTTTATAATATTAAAAGGCATTGTCATTTACAATATCAATAGGTCAAACTTCGCCAAAAGCGAGACCTATAGTATTGCAGAGCGCAGTGTCCATTAAGCGGGCGCCGTGCTCACCATTAAAGTAAAAACAAATTTTTTAAAAACAGAGCGCGTGTCCCTGAAGCAGGCATTACTCTATAAAATGAGTTAAAAGGGTAATTATCAAGCTCCACGTCTGTTTACCAATGTTTCCCTCTTCAGACATTTATACGCTCAGTTGCACATTAGATTGTGGAGAAAATTTCATTTTTTTTTTTTTAAGTAAAATAAAAAATTAGACATATTTTCACATTTGTGTGTGACTACATTAAATTGATGTTTGTGTAAAATGCATATGCAGTCAGGAGCTGCTTTGTAGCTTTATTTTATTTATTTATTTTGAAAGTTTTGTATAGCGCTGGCTAGACCCAGAGGTATCAGAGCGCTTTACATGAGAAAGTAAAATAACGCAAACATGGCATACAAATAGATAACAAGAATAAAGAAACAACGTGTGAAATATACAAAAAACAAAATACAAATATACAGGTGCAAGAGCTATACACTTCAAGTAATTAAGTATATGATGTTCAGGGGATGAACAGATAATACTGGACCAAAAGTAACATGGTGATTGGAGATCAGGTGCAGGTCACAGGTTAGGACCCCCAATGATAATTGGGCCAAACATGGCGTATAAGTAGATAAAGATAATGACAATAATATGTGAAATATACAAATCAAGTAGATAACAAATCAGACAGTTAGATAAACGAATCAAATAGATAAACAGGGGCAGGAGCTATACATATCAAGTAATTAGGCCGATGATGTTCATGAAATGGACAAATATTACTGGACTAATATAACATGGTGAGATTGGAGATCGAGTGCAGGTCACGGGTTAGGATCCCCAATAATAATTGAGGAGGTGGATTTTGAGGTCTTTTTTTAAGCTGAAATATGAGGGGTTACAGCGCAGGTTTTTTGGGAGGGCATTCCAGATAATAGGGGCATTCCCAGAGAAGGAGCGTGATTGTGTGGCTTTCTTTTTATGCAGTGGTGGTATAAGGAGGAGGGAGTTGGTGCTTCTCAGGGTTCGTGTGGTGCCCGCAATGAGGAGTTTCTTGGAGAGGTACTGTGGAGTGTTTTGGTGGAGGATTTTATGAGTGATGCAGGCAGTTTTGTATGCAGATCTGCCTTCAATAGGGAGCCATTTAAGAGATTTGAGAGCCGGGGATATGTGATCGAAGCGTTTGCAGTCTGTAATGAGCCTGGCGGCAAGGTTGAGCACAGCTTTGATTGGAGCAAGGTGGACCTTGGGGATTCCGTTGAGGATGGCGTTACCATAATCAATACGTGAAAGAACAAGTGACTGAACTACAAGTTTAAAATCATCGGTGGGTATAAAGGGTTTAATTTTCTTGAGGTGACGGAGAGTGAGGAGGGCTCTTTTAGCAGAGTTTTTGATGTGGACGTTAAGGGTTAGGGTGTTGTCGATAGAAATACCAAGA
The DNA here is from genome assembly GCA_963921515.1 of Calotriton arnoldi. NCBI lineage: Eukaryota > Metazoa > Chordata > Amphibia > Caudata > Salamandridae > Calotriton > Calotriton arnoldi. The sequence continues at coordinate 2,189,229 of CAWUFW010001119.1, read as the reverse complement.
GATCTGACGGAGTTGGACAAGGTGAGTGAGCAGTTGAGTGCGTTAAGGTCAGAGATCCATGATTGAACGGGGAGAGGGTTGTTTTTAGGGGAGAAGAGAATGATTTCAGTTTTATTAGGGTTAAGTTTGAGATGATTGGAGTGGAACCAGGTTTGGATTTTGGTGAGGGTGCTGTTCAGGTGTAAGATGTCAGCATGAGTTTTAATCTTGTAATAGATTTGGGTGTCTTTGGCGTAGAGGTGGTAGTTGATGCCTGCTTGTTTAAGAATGAGGGTGAGGGGTTCCATAAAGAGGTTAAAGAGGGAGGGAGAGAGAATAGACCCTTGGGGGACTCCAAGGGAGACAGGAGTGGGGTTAGAGAGACAGTTTTGAATTTTGATTTGCTGAGTTCGGTGTTGTAGGTAGGAGACAAACCATTTGTGGGCAGTATCATTGAGGCCGAAACGGGTCCTAAGCACATTGAGTAGGGCTGAATGGTTGACTGAATGGTTGACTTTGATAAAACAAACACATAATCACAAACCTCATGCACTATGACATATTTTTCAAAATATAAATTACATTATTGGCGCGTGGCATCCTAATAAATTCCATTATTCATCTTGTTTATATTCATTTGAACATCACCGATATACACGTCAGTTATCACAGGGTAAACAAATGATTAAATGTTTATAAATACGCGGATAGAGCTTTAAATGTAGACTAGGTGATGGTCTCTAAACAGTCACAGCTTTGCACTCAGACAAGTAGATGTACATTTTCGTTTTGGTTTAAGTAATAATGCGTATATTGTATACAAATCTTCATATTCTTAAAATCACCAAGGAGGCAGCTCTGCTTTGAATGTAAACTTGAAGCCGTGTCACTGTACTCCAGGCTACTAACTCCGCACACACAAACACGTTGCTTTCTGCATTTGGAATACGTTTACAAATAAAATTACTTTATTTTATGTAAATGCAAGATTCACGAAATGTGTTTCCCAACATCTACACCAAATAAAAGATGATAACTTTCATCTTTAGCTTTTATCCTTATTTCTTCCGCATTCAGCGCTAATACGAAAGGGAATAGCACAGCCTGCAGTATTGTAAATCTTCCTTATATGATCCAAAACACGTGAGATATACGACCCAGATGGGACTCGAACCCACAATCCCCAGCTCCGGAGGCTGATGCCAAATCCATTAGGCCACTGGGTCAATGCGTAGTTGATAGGCACGCTAACGCCTTGTATCTAGTACGCATGCGGCATCATTCCTATCATGCAAGGTGAAGCCTGCCCGTCTATAATGTTTGCTAAAGCCTCTTCTAAAAATGTTGTTTCAAGCCTCGGTTTCTTGGCACGAGGTATCTGCATTTGAATACAAACAGCTACACTGAAATAGATCTAATACTAACCCGGTCAGAGCAGCCGGTTGCTTCCCGGCTCGCAGCGCCACTAACCTCGTGGTCATCAATGAACAAGAACAGATCAGGTTTCCGGCGAGGGCTCTCCAAACGTTTAATTAATGGTGATTATTTTAAGTGCTATGAAAAACAAGTTATTATTAAAATGGTCATCATGCCTTAAACCTGATATTGGAAGTTATTTGCATATCTTTCATAGATGTACATCAAATGTTACTCTAAATATTAAGGAAATTAGAAATAAAACTGCTGCCACATTAATCTAGGAAATCGTCGTTTCCGTAGTCGAACAGACAGCTCCTGAAAATGGGCCGTTTTCGAATGAAATCACTTATCGAAATAATCAGTGATACGGGCAAGCTGGAAATAGATCCTCTTCTACTTTTTTGTGTTTATGAACTGTAAATAGTTCACATTAAAAATGCCAGGTTTGTAAATAACATGTCATAAGGAATTACTGTTTTTAATGCCGATCTCTGTTGTTGGGAAACCGAACGCCTACTATTCTCTAATGCCGGTCTCTGTTCCTAAGCTTCAGCAGGGGTCTTAGTGTTGTCATCCCGTAAGCTCCGCCCTTTATAAACCTGACGGTGCTTGAAACTAGTAAGGCTGACAGTTTTAAATGCCCCAAGGCTGCTCTGCACGACCGTCTGCTGATCCCGGGCACGAGGTGACAATACGGACACCTACAAGCCTCCGCCAGCTTCTGGTTAAAAGGAACCGACGCCCCCTCAATAACAAGTGGCAAGCAGACGCTGTGTACACAACACAAGAGGGGGGAACGGTGTGCAGGCCTTTGTGGGGGGACTGGGGGTCTTGTGAAGAAACAGAGCGCGGCGCCGCTTCAAGGACACCGCGCTCGTTTTTTTTTTTTTAACTTTAACACTGAGCGCGGTGTCTTTGAAGCGGGCGCTGCGCTCAGTGTTAAAGTTAAAAAATATATAAAGAACCCGAGCGCGGTGTCCTTGAAGCGGTGCCGCGCTCAGTTTTAAAGTAAAAAAAAAAAAAAGAGCGCGGTGTCCCTTAAGTGGACGCCGCGCTCAACATAAACGTGAAATATAAATAAATAAAGTGGGCGCGGTGTCCCTAGCGGGCGCCACGCTCATTAAAGTAATAAAAAATATGCACTTTAAAGCGCATAGCGCTGCAGCCGCCGTGGTGCCCATCAGTGTCCATTTCCCAAATAGTGCGTGCTTACCAACTAATGAAGGAGCCCGTGTAAAGCTGCAAGTAAAAGATCCAGTCCAGATGGGCCATGCCAAAAGGAGACAGGGCAGTAACAAGGAGGGACTAAGAAGCCTCCTTTTCAATCGGAAGCCAGCGTTTAGCATGGACGATGACACCAGCCAATCAAAAAGATGGGCGTGGCTACAAGTCCACTACAGAAATTTTATAGAGTACAATAAGCCTCGCAGAGCGAGGAGCGCATGCGCGCTCCAGCGCTAGGTCTGCGAGACCTAAAAAGGGGAGCTTAAAACATGGGCAAAGCTCAAGCAGGAATATGAGATGAACTCCTCCCAATTCCTTAAAAACGCACAACTGCGTCATGCCTGGCGGGTGGAAAATATCCCCAGTGAGCAACTTCCGGAATATTCACCCTTAGAGGGCAGGCTGTTACAAGAAGAACTAACTCATAAGGCGGTCTCCTTCGCATACAAAACCATCAATAATAATATCCCAGACGGGCTAACAGGGCTCAGAGCAAGATGGGAGAAAGACGTAGGGTCCATGGAGAATATCGACTGGGAGGCGGCATTAATGCATCCCAGAGAAGTTGCCATTAAGGAAAGGCTTCGGCTCATACAACTTAAAATATTTCACCGAACATATTATGATAGGGACAGGCTATACAAGATGGGAAGAGCAGAATCACCATTGTGCCTGGCTTGCACCGCCGCTAAAAGCAATTTTTCCACACGATTTGGGCGTGTCCTGCACTACAGCTATACTGGACGCAGGTAATCGGGCTAATAGGAACGGTCCTAGGGGTAACGCTGCAGATGGAGCCAAGATTTGTGATACTAGGGATTCCCAGTGAGGTAGATATCACCAGAACACAGCTAATCTTTGCCTCCCTGGGGTTAATAGTAGCCAAGAGAGACGTAGCTAGGAGTTGGGGAGTGGCCGACAGTCCAACCATTCAGGAGTGGACGAGAGGAATGGACATATATAGGACGGCCGAGCAGACCACGTATCGTAGCAGAGGGCGCCCGAAAAAATTCCACAAGATCTGGGACCCATGGAGACGGCACTTTGGGCTCGACATGGAAGACGATACACAACAGTCCGCTATGCATATTACACAAGGGACTCAGACATAGGGCCCCAGGATCACAACGCCCTAAAGATTACCTCTGAGGTTTACTTGAGGCCATTCCCGGGTCTAGAACAGAACCACATAACTACGACAAAAAGACACTGGCGGTATGCACTGATTCATACATATCAAGGGGAGGAGGGGGGAGGTGGCTTAGTTGATGACGATCATATTTGTATTTGTTTGAGATTGAATCTTGCAGATATATCATGTAAGAACTGTCTTGTGCTGATTGTTCAGTTTGAAAATAAAAAAATAAAAAAAGACTACCCTCTGATAAGCCTGAAGTGCTCGCCCACACTACCACAAAAGAGAGCATTTGGGATTATTAATCTAAGACCTGTAAGCCAATAAGGGCCGTCTGGACTTTCTACATAGTGTACCTCGTTTTGGTACACTATATAAAAAGCCGGCGCCCTACACTCACCTTTTGAATAGATACCAAAATAGTACCTCCCAAAAGGTGGAGGTTCTGAGGAGTGGACTTCACACCAGGAAATTCTGCAGGACCAAGTGGGCAAAATGGTCCTCTATGAGAACATGCAAATCAAAGCAGTAATGCCTGATGAAAGTGTGGACAGATACCCATGAGGCTGCAAAGCATGTCTAGCACTGGAACACTCCTAGCTAAGGTCATAGTGATAGCCTTAGTGTTAGCAGAATGAACTCCAAGTCCCTCAGGGGGTTCCTCCTTTACCAAACACATAACATAATTTTATGCAGAAAAGAATCCATCTCGATAAAGTGTGTCTGAAACACCGTCCTTCTCCTCACAAGAAAACCCCACAAAACAGATGGGCATTCAGTTTGGGCTCCTTAGCACAATCGAAGTAAAAGGCCTGTTGTGGTACAATCGATGAAGCCTCTCCTCCTGCTTAGAGGGCTCTGCTGGACAGAAAAAAGCCAGGAGTTTGACAGACTGCCCCACATGGAAGGGCAACACCACGTGTGGTAGAAAGGGATGTACAAGTCTGAAGCACCAATTGCCCAGAAAAAAGGTGGTATATGGTCACTGTACTGACATGCCTGCGGTTCACTGGCACAGCGCACACATGTAATCACAATGAGGAACACAGTCTTAAGGCTCAGGAGCCTCATTGAACAGTTGTGCATTGGCTCAAAAGATGTGCACATTAAGAGAGTTAGAACCTCAGAACCATGCTAAGGCTCACTGAAGCATTACAAAACATGCAGGAGAAAACATATGTAAGCACTTTCAAACACTTCATCACAACTTGTGACTTAGATGGCAGTGTGGGTGAGGGGTAGAAAGGCGAGAGGGCTGTTTAATAACCTTTTACAGTGTCCACAGAAGTGTATTTCAAAGTTTAGCCTGCAACGGATCGACTCGACAGTCCTTGCATCAGGACACAAACCTACCCAATGTCCAAAGCAAATTGGCTTCATTGTAAGACGGCTCATCTCCAAATTATGTCCACCATGTATATGGGTAGGCCAAAATCACTCAGCTGGTTTCAGTCAGTCTCCATGCATGGAGCTGTAGGTTGTGGAAATTAGGATGAAGAACCTTCATCCTAATGCTGGGACAGCTAATCCTCCCCCAGAGGTAGGAAAAGCGAGGGCAAGTGCTCAGACTGAGCTGCTCAGAGGACCACACTCTCTGAGCCCAGTCCAGGGCTGTCAGAATGATCAGAGCCTGGTCTCTCCTGATGATCTTCAGAACTTTAGGAAGAAGGGACAAAGGTGAGAAGGCGTAAAGGAGATAGGAGACCTGAGGAAAACCTCAAGGTTCCCTTTGAGATGGTGTCAGAGGATCCTGGGGAGCTTTGAGATGGAAACTCTAAAGCTCAAAAGGCTCTACGATTGAGTGTTCTCGGTGATAGCAGAAAGATCTGTTGCGGGGATTCTGCTCATACACAGAACTATGCACAAGAAAACAGGACCTCAGTAAATAGGGGTGTACCTCCTATCACCTTAGTACCCAAAATCCCAACCGACTAGCAATAGTGTCTCATTCGGTCTCCTACAAATATCAAGAAGCTACGAACGTTTAGACAACCCAGAACACGAGCACTCCCGACTCACCTCAGAGTTGCGGGAACAAGACAATCTTTCGCTCTCACGTACTTGTCCACAATAAGAATAATCAGAGTCACTAAAGAAGTTCAAAATGTTTATTTTGATTATAGTGATTCATAAAACCGTATGCGAACCACGACCAGCAGCAAAATGCATAAAGCTAGCATCATTAGCATTGTTACAATACCATAGAATACAAAAGGAGTCGCCATTTTATAAAGACTGTGAAAAAGGCAAAATAACTGTAATGTAATGTAATGTAAGGACTATTTATAGAGCGCACTGTGACCCGTCGGGTATCCTGGCGCTGAGAGACGGAAAGAGAGCCTATGATAAGGAGTAGGAGGCATCAAACTCTGGGGAAGAGCCAGGTCTTCAGTTTCTTCCTGAAAGGCATAAAATCGGTCATCTGTCGCAGCTCCGTGGGTAGGCTATTCCAAAGTGTTGCAGCAGCGACGCTGAAAGCTTGGGGCCTAATCACCCTCCCCTTGGTAGTAAGACGTTATTTTATATAACAGAAGATCTCTAGGCGTTATTAGCAGACCCCCTACCTGAAAGCCTAAACGCAAAGGTTTACATCATAGGAACAGCAGAGCTCAGCTCCATGGAACGGCTTTCTTCGAGTGTGTTTCAAAAACATGCAACAACGCTATATCAAAACTCGATTCTTCCATATTGCAGCTGTTGGTAATATGTTTTGTCTAGGTAATAGGGACTGACCAGAACAGAATAACAAGAGACATTGTTGATCGACCTTGCACATTATGTTCAGGCAGAATTGAAGGGAGAGCTGAGAACGTGAAAAACAATCTGTTATCATGTATAGGGAAGAGGCAAAGTGTCGCGAAAACAAACTCTTAGCAGAGGCGTGCGCAAAAGCAGCAGCATAGGGCAAGCAAAACTCATGATAACTTAGCAATGTCGACAATGTATCTAAGGGACACATAACCCCATATAACACCCTCCCCCTGGTAAGTCAGTAGGACATAGACAGAAGAACAAAAACAGAGTTCAAAAGTCAGGCAGTGTTTAGAATATCGGTGAGGGACTTGCTAAAAAAACAAAAACAAAAAAACAAAAATCGGAGAAAAAAGGGAAAGTTTGAAGAAAAAGCTAAAGGAACTTTGAGCTTGAAAATAGAGTCTGTATTCCAGACAGCGGGGTAGGGATGACCCAAGTAGTCAATCCATGAAGGTTTGGGTGCAAAGGAATGCAATTCCTTCCAATAGTTCATCCTTGTCATTGGTAGAAAAAAGCGATGACATCCAATTTAGTAAGTCGAAGGAACAATCAGTTCCTCACAATCAGGAGCATCCAAACGTATAAATGGGAAACTTGGGTGATATTCAATGAAACTTCGTTGTAGGAAAGTCTGCGCAGCCGCACAGATATCCCATTGATCCAAGATTCCAAGTAAAGCTGCACGCGTCATTTGACCATCCACAGAACAAGCCTCGTCATGCGCCTCGAAGGGACCCATCAACCGGCTGAAATCAGGGATTGGACACCACATGTTCGATAAGCAAAGTTCCATCGCCCAGAAAAAATAACATCTTTTGCAATGAAGGACTGGCTGCACGCAAGTAAAATAGGCAAAGCGGAATGTCAAGTCGTAACTTACACCGAGCGTTGCTAAAGGCAAGCATCCAAAAGCCTCATACAGGCGATTACGGTACAGTTGTAGCTGGGCCGGCTTGTGCAGAGCCGCAAAGTGAGCAGCCATTACGAAGCACAAGGAGGAGAAGCAGGACACCAGCTGCCAGCGCCAATATTAAGGGGAACCCTCCGAAAACGCTGGAAAATATAGAATGAATAAAAGCCGGTATTACCCCGAACATAGTTTGAAAGGAAGAGACTAGGCCAGATCCCACACATTTAGAAAAATGTGCAAGGCCTGTCGTCTCAGATGCATTCAATATTTGGTGAATTAGTTCCCCAAAATGAAGTGGGAGGTTAGTGTTAAGAAGCGACTGTATCTCACTCGAGGTCCGAGCCACCTGCCATCTGAATGTTTCTCGGGCGGAAGTGAGGGCCACCTCTTGTTGGAATAAAAGGGCTTTGAGCCTGCTCAACTTGTTGAACTCTGTTTTCAAAGTCGGAATGGAAGGCCAAAGCGAAGAAACTAAACTCACCTGCGGGGGCGGGAAAAGGACATTGCTGCAGCAAGGTACTCGCTGGGAAACTGTTACCAAGTACGGGACTCCCGCCCGCAAACCACAGCAGTCTTGATTGTTTAAAATGAGATAGCTGCCGTTAGTAAGCAATGTAAAGACAGGCGTGATGGATGGTACTGGGGTCCCCTTTAAAAAGCAAGCTAGATTCGGCGCTGACACGTTACACTCGCCGTGCAATGTAACATGTTTGCACACAAGAGAGTGACCCACTGTCGAATCCCACTCCTCCCCTGTAAGGAAAACTTCTTTATCCTCCCTCAGACACCGATAAGCAAAGGGCAGGGCCCATAATTCATGCAGAAAAGCACTACCAAGCGGTTCAAAGGGGCCAGCAGGAAAGTGTTGCATACATGATTTAAAATGAAAAAGCGAAAATGGCAAAGTGATAACCCCATGAATTAACCAAACAGCAGAGTCCGTTTCCGCTACGGAAAACGGTAAAGGTTCCAATTGTTCAATGTGTAACAGCGTGTATACAGCACATTTCATGGACATAAACCTCTGTTTATCAGTCAGGTTAAAAGGCAAAAATAAAGCAGTGGCATTCAAATAATCCCAAGGCACTTTACCCATTTTCAGTGTCTGCAATGTCCAAGCAAATTGCATGACCGACCTTAACGGATTCTGACCATGATATAACACAGAAACATCACTTTGCACAATATCTATTACAGAAGAAACAATATTGTCTAAGGTGTAAATGCGTGAAGAAAGCGTGTTAATGCTGTTGTCCACTACAGCAAGGACTTTTTCTAAATTTGCCTGATCAATTTGACGCAGACGGAAGGCTGCTTCCATCTGTGAAAGTTTCCAAATTTCATTATAAGCGGCATAAATAAATCGCTTGGCCCTTGGATTACGTGGGCCCAGGAGAAAATCAGCCAAATCTATATCGTTCGATAGGAGGGAAAGGTGCTGTTTCACAGATGCCAGGGTAGAGTGTTCTAACCACTGCTGGCACAATTTACCTACCGAGTATGTAGTCACAGAATGATGAGGTGGATAACGAGGGTCAGGCTTAGTCTGAATGAAACCAGGTGTAACATTATAGAAACGCAACTGGCATGCATTTGTATTAGTTTGCCACACCAACCATCCTGATGAATAAACCTCAAACATTAAAGGAGGCATTTTGAAGGAGAGTCTGCAAAGCCTCAATGGTGTAGTTATTATGTAACCGCCAATTGTCATATTCAGCTAATGAAGGAATGGAGGGGGTATTCAGGTTTTTAATAGTAGCAAGGCCATAACAGGATGTTTGGTAAATGGTTTTATTTAAAAATAACAATTGAGTCGGGATCAGGCAGGCGCGATGTAATGCCTCAGTGCCCTGAACCTGCCATGGCTTTGTGCCCCAGATTGACTTTAAATCTATAGTCTGTTTCCAATGGTCATAACCGTGTGTGGCCAACTGTGTTCTAAACAAGTTGGCATAAATCAGTTTAGTGTGGGATAACAGGTACTTAGATGTGGGGGGTTTTTGAAGCATAAAAAAATAGGATTAGTCAAATCATAATCTGAAAAATAGGTGAACTTATTTCTAAGAGTTTTAGAACTCCCCTCCAAGGGAGTTGGACAATGTTCCCATTGGGTAAAATTAAAAACAGGTCTCATCGTGTTGGTTTTGTGTAAAAAATGATGCCCATAATGTTGATAGCAAAAGAGATCACGATAATTGGCAGAATTTAAATACAAATCTTCAGCATCAAAGGCAGCATAATATTTTAAATCTGAAAACAATGCATGAACTGCCTGCACATCCCAATCATCCGAATGTATGTCCCGTGTCACCACATCTCCTAATGAGACGCGAAACACGTACGGAACTCGAAGGACCTCAGCCGGGCCATGAATTTCGTATGCTACTTTGTCCCAAACGATGCCAACAGGAAGTGGGAAAGCTGAAATGTTCACAAGAGACTGGTCACGTTTCATGATATGGGACGATGTGTGAGGAGCCAAAGTTCCACCGACCATTTTTACCGCAGAGCGTTCAGGGAGATAATGGCCATTTATGAGTAAAAAGAACACTGTCACAAATCCAATTGACATGAAGAGGAAAATTAGGATCAGCATCAACCAAATGTAGGTCCATGGGGGAACGAAGTATGTCTTTTTGAACCAGGAGTAAAAAATACGCAATTTAGACGGGGGTGCATCAGACAAACTGGATGATGAGGAGGACGAGGCAGAAGAAAGGTTTTCCTGATTCCCATCACAGGCACTCACTGGACTTGCAAGCAGAGGTGAAAGCGTCGAATCGTCCATTCGTACTCGTGGGCTAGATGACATCATACACATGGAATCAATAGCCGGAAAAGGGCACACAATATCCATCGCAGAAGAGGATTGTCGCAAAGGTTGAAGATCAATTACAGTGTCCAACATATGAGCAGACATCCGTGTGGCAGCAGGTGATGTCAAAGTCAATGGCGCTAAGGAAATTGCGTTGCACGAAACTGCAGGTGTCACACTATTCAGAATCGGCCACACGGTGTAACTTGACATTGTCCACTGAGATGTACCGGTTGTCCTTGCGACCTGGCAACGGTGGTAGAATGACTGTACGAGTACCCTTCAGTCCAAGTACTGAAACTGGCGCACGGTAAGAGGGACCAAATTCTTTTTTGTTTTCAATCTTCTCTCTCACCAGATCCCCAATTTTAGGAAGCCAACCAGTAACAGGATTCAGTAGTGCTTCAGCAGGCGAAGATGGTAAATGCTCAGTTGCCAGAGTATCACGTGCCTGTTGTAGATCCTGTAACATAGCAGAATGCTTATCTATGTCAAACTTAGAGGCAGCCGCCACAATGTCCAGACCATCAAGGTCAGGAACAAACATGTGAAAGCCAAAGAGCATTTCGTAAGGGGTCCGCCCACCCAGAGATCTTCTAGGGAAATTATTTAGTGCACGTTGGACCCCATACAAGTAGGACAGCCAGTCCCTGCCAGTACCTAAGACTCTAGCTGTCAAGGATTGCTTTAAGTCACGGTTCAGTCGCTCCACAACTGAATTGCCCTCAGGCCTGTATGGAGACGAAAACTGCACCTGTACCCTCAACGACTTCATCGCATCCTTGTAAGCCTTAGAGGCAAACGCTGGACCTTGGTCAGAATGGAAGGTACCATAGGCAAACATCCCGATAAAGACACGCAAATCCCTGATGACATTTCAAGCGTCAGCACTACGTTGTGGCCAGACCCACAGGAATCTAGTGCACGAATCAACCGCAACCAAGATATACTTGTATACAGTATCAGAAGAAAGAGGACCGCAGTGATCAAGATAGACACAGCCAAAAGGTCTATTAGAAATACATAGCCATGTTTGTGGCGGTCGTGGGACCGTAGAAGGCTTGATTTGTTGACAAACATCACAGCAAAGAACATAGTTAAGAGTCTGTTTATATAAACCACGCCACCAGTAACGTTGCTGAATAGAGACTGTTGCCGACACACCAGCATGGGCCGAAGCAATGCCTTCGTGTGCGGCCTTGATCAAAGATTGTCTGCGGTCAGAGTTGGGAATCAGCCAATCCCAAACCGAAGGAATGGTAGCATAAGGAACCTGTTCGGGAGTTACATGATAAGAGTACTTAGAAGGGAAACCCGCAGGATAATTACCTCCCTCCCTAGTTGCAGCGATCGCTGCCAGAATCTCATTATCAATCTTAGTCATAGATCTTGTAACTGCTGCTACGGAACATGTGGCTACTGCAGACTTGGCTGCTTCATCAGCCAAAGAATTACCAAGAGCGTGCGTTCTGACACGCTGGTGGCCAAGAGTGTGAATAACATGTGTGAGAGGCAGACGTTGTTCAAGATCTGCCACTCGAACCCAAAGCGTTTTATGCTTAATTGGGCTGCCTTTAGAATCGCGGTAATTATTTTAAGACCAAAAGAATAAGTTGTCATTGAACGACTGGACACAATAGTATGAATCGCACACAATAAGGGTATTCACAAGAGGATCAGCAAACTCCAGAGCTAGAACAAGAGCACGCAGCTCCGCCAATTGCGCCGTACAGTCCCCTAGTGCCTGTGTGTGCACAATGGAAGACTTAAACTCTCCATCTTCAATGGAGCCAGCCACAATAGCGCAAGCTGCTGAATAAGCATGTTTGGAACCCGTGGCCGGTTGCGCCGAACCATCGGTATAAATGATGCATTTGTATTCACTCAGAGGAAGAAGCGACAAAGGAGGCGGATGAACAAATTCATACTGTAAAAATTCCTGAGTCTGAAGTGACGGATCAAAGACAAATGTGACATCCGAAGACGTCAAAGAAGTAGCCCACTGAATCCAACGTGGGTGTAATGCCTTCGAGTTAGGTACACTTGCTTTAGTCACCGCTTCCAAAGCAGGGAAGGGAGTGACCATAAGAATGCGTTTGCCCTGCGCCAGTGAGCGTTCCTTTAGAATCGCCATCTGCACTGCCGTCAAGATTTTTTCAACAGAGGAAAAACGCATTTCAGCCGCAGTGTACAAGTGTGATTTGTATGCAATAGGTATTGTGTCTCCTTCATTGAATGTTAAGTACGTGAAACCCACTGCCCCTGAAACGATACGTATTACCAGGTTGGTGGTGTTATCACAAGTCATTAAGAAGGTAGTCGCAAGCAAATCCGCCTGCAAAGACTGCAGAACGGAAGTATGTTCCGGAAGCCAGCTGGCAGATGAAAACTTAGGTTGTATCAACGCATAAAGCGGTTTGATACGCTGGGCATAATCGGGAATGTAAGTCCTCCCGAAATTCAAAAAACCCAGCAGGGATTGTAACTTTTTCAAAGAAGAAGGTGGTTGCAAATGTGCACATTTCTCAAGGAAGTGAGGTGCTAAACCCCTTCCCTCGTTATTGAGCTCATAGCCCAAAAAGAGCACTGCAAGATGGGCAATGTGTGACTTTGCAAAATTGAATTTATAACCGTAGTCGGCAAAAGACAATATTATGTGGTCGACTCGGTCAAGATGCGGGGCGAGGTCGTCGTCAGTCAAATAGATGTCATCAACGTACGACAAGGCCTCCGGGTCAATGTCATCCAACAAAGACACAATGCGCGCCGCAAATGCCCTGGGGCTTTTCTTATACCCCATAGGCAATCGTGTACATTTTTTCTGATTTCCGATGGCACTGAATGCTGTCAGGTCACTACTCGCACGGTCGAGATTATGACTGTAGAAACCATTGGAAATGTCAAGTGTCGTTTTGTATTTTTTACGAACAATATTATTCACCAGCGCCGAACTATGTGTGTTTTGCACCGCAAAGATGCGGCAATGGCTGTTCAAATTTCTATAATCCAATACAATCCGAAATGAACCATCAGGTTTAGGGACAGTAAAGAGAGGATTATTCATAGGTGATGTACATGACTCAATTACCCCCTGATATTCAATTGTCTTAGAATGTCACAAACCGAAGCTTTTGCTTCATGTTTGATGGGATATTGAGGTTGAGGTTGTGGCATAGAGCGCAACGGTATTTCATGAGCCGGTGAATCAACGTCCCAACCCACCTGATTGCGATACACTGCTGGGGCTAAGGCCAAAGCCCATTCCTCTGCATAAGCCTGCGCGTGTTCCTCAGGGACACGCCGTGAAAAACTCGGAAGTATCACATCTTCTCCTCTAGAAGAGGCTAATACAAAGGGTGGAGGCCAATCCCTCTCCGCCAATAAAATGTCATATGTAGCGGTTAAATTCTCCCAGAAAACCACCTTAATGGGACGCAGTATATCACCTTCAATTTGGAAAATGACTTCGTAGAGTCTATCCGGAGGGGCCAACCGGGTATCTGCAGTCTCAATAGTAACAAATGTGTCAGTTGCTGTCACATCCAGACGGGGACGCAGAGCCTCCCTGACTATGGTAACTTCCGCCGCGCTGTCGAGCAGAGTCACTGCCCATGTCCAATCCAGGAGTCGCGTTCTCACCGTCTGTGGCATATCTCGCTGTTAATGCGGCAACCTTCTTTTTTTGAAAAGGAGGTCGGGTACGAGGGAAATCCCTCTGCTTGTCCTTGACTTCAAACTATCGAGGCTGTTCACGAAGTTGTGACGCAGGTTGACTTCTACCCCGATCCTGGCGATCACCTCCACCGGCTTGTGAGCCTGATGTTTCCTGTAAAGAACGAGGAGAAGGCTGATCAGGAACCTGAAATCTATCAGGAGACTTAATTTTAGCGCGATCGCGCAAGTCATAAGTACGTTCAGAAGCTTCAGGGGTCGGTGAACTGGCACGCAAACCCTGCTTCTGCTGTTGGGAACCCTGTTTCTTATTTCTTTGCCAATTCTTTTTAGGAAAGAAAAGGCGCCCATCCTTATCAGGCTGGGCTTTCTGTTGATTTAGAGACTGCGTTTGTGTTTGAGTCGTAGGCTTATTTCCCAGACTATTGCGGCCTATGGTTTTATAAGCCTTCGCAATAATCTTTGGTAATTCTCGCGGTCTGTCAGCCTCCGCTTCTAAGCGGTTTCCTACTTGAAAGCTAACTGCATCGCCCTTGAGATTCGCAAGGATCATATCAGCAACCACGTCGAACACTCCCACCAGTCTCATCCCCAGCTCGACAGCCGCTTCGGCTCCGTGTTCATCTTGAACGCGTTTAATCACAGAGGGGAGTACGGTCATGGAGGGAGTGCCGAAACACATAGAATATACCGCTGCAAACACCCTGCCCCAGGTGTTACAATCAGCCAATTCGGGAATTAAGTCTTTAGGTAAACTAATAGTTCAGATCCTGTGTTTCTCCACAGGAGTGGTATTAGGAAAGACAGCTTCTATCTGTCCAAATTTCTCGGCAAGCAAATAAGGAAATTCATCCTTATTCTGTGGGCGCTTGCCCATGACAGCATTAACCATAAGGGGACTGATGGTCACGCCACCAGGACCGGCAGGTTGTACAGCAGCGCCAGGTGGTCCCACCTGGACGGTGCGGGTTACGTACTGTATTACCGCTTTATATATGCGTATTAACGATGTATGTAAGTGTGGCAAGGTGGGGTCGGCAATGGTACAACAGGAGGACGCTATTGACTGGTGGACTGCAACGCCACTCTCTCCCCCCCTTATCTCCCCGCAGCAGGATAAGTGGGATTCCCCAAACCAGCCTCTCTTACAGGACCCGGATCACCAGGAGCACGGCGCCTTTAATTGGGGATTCCCTGGCGATGGGACTCCTCCTCCCTACGACGTCACGACAGACCTGCCAATAAGGAGCGAGGGATCACAGAGGCGGGTGTGCATCGACACCGGAGGAGACGGGAGAGACTTAGCAGCGAGAGCCGCGATAGCGGAGAAGTGGAAGATCGGAGAGGGAGTAGCAGTACGGGCCCCCCCGAGGACTACAGGATGCGCCAGGAGGCCACCGGCACCACGCTTCGCCGAGTCACGCTCCAGGAGGAGCGTGGCTAATCCAGGTACGGGACCGGTTTACAGGGTGGCTAGGGAGGAGGGAACCTTCCGACACCTATAGGACCGGGAGGGCAGAACGCGGTCGCCCGCTTGCACCCTTCCCCCTTTCACGTTCACGCGGCCGTTCTGTGCACTGGTTGTTTGCGAGGTGTCCCCAGCACTATCCCATCCCTGACTCACTTCTAAAACAAAACCCTTACACCCCGTATATCTTTGTTTTCCCTTGTTCGGCAATCACCGCTGCTACATTCCTGCACCCCGGAGAGGGAGTCCAGTAGAGGACCAGAACCCCGAGAGAAAGACTCAAGCTGGAGAAGCAAAGGAGGAGCAGACGGAAGGCGGAACAGACCCCATACTCCCCAGAAAGACTGTCCCATACCACAAGGAAATTGTATGGAAAAATAAAAGAGTCTATAAAACGACCTGGCCTACGACCGCTCATTGCGACCCCACAACAACTGGTGTCAGAAGTGGGATCACCACCTCAGTCTATCTGTTCACCCGAGATGGACGCGGTCGTCCAACACCTCATCAAGGGCCAGGAGAAGTTAGAGTGGGCCGTAGAACGGCAGCTGTCATCCGCCCAAGCGGACAGGGAGGTATTCAAACACACTATCACAGCCCAGATAGAAGGGCTACAGAAGCTGGTACAGGAACCCGGGACTCCGGTACCACGTGAACGCCGAGGCCCCACGCACGGACCTGCGGGGGTATCCTTGCAGAAATACGTGACCGGGGAAGACCCGGATGCGTTCTTGTTGAATTTTGAGCGCGCCGCAAGAGCGTGTGGCTGGCCGGAAGACAAATGGCCTTTCTTTCTGGCGCCTCTAACGGGGGAAGCCCAATCCGCCTACCAGGTGGCCAACGCCACAGGCGACACCCCTTATCAGGACATAAAGGACATTATACTCGACCACTTAGGCTTGGATGCAGAGGCATACCGGGTACGGTTTAGAAAGGAAAGGGGTCTACCTGGGGAGAACCCCAAAACACTATTCTTCCGCCTTAAAATGGCCGCCGATAAGTGGCTGAAACCTACCTCCAGCACCAAAGAAGAGATAATGAACCGGGTATATCTGGAACAGTTTATGGAGGCCCTCCCCTATGGTACACAGAGGTGGTTAAGGCAACACACCCACCTTTCCCCGGAACAAGCCATTGAAATGGCAACCACCTATTCCCGCGCACAGCCAAGGACTATGACATGGGAAACCGAGAAAACAACCAAAACACTCCCTGGAAGAGCGGAGAAGAAAATACATAAACCCCTAAACGACTATCCAAAATCCCGCCCCTCCAGACCAGAAGCCCCCACGTTTCGAGGGCCACAATGTTTCGAGTGTGGGAGTGGGGTCACATCTCGCGAATGTGCCCCAAACTTAAACCAGCGGACGAACCCATGGAAGTGGGCTACATCCCTAGATCAGTCCTATACACTGCCGAGATGGGGACCTCCTTTTATGTAAGTGTACAGGTGAACGGGAGGGTAATCCAAGCTCTTTTAGACTCAGGCTGTAGGCAGTCGGTTATTCAGAAAACCCTCATTCAGCCCTCGCAATACATCCCAGACACCCTGGTTCACATAAGGTGTGTACATGGGGATGTTAAACCCTACCCTCTGGCTTCTGTTACCATCACCCCACTGACTGGGTCCCCCTGTACTGTAAGGGTGGGGGTGCTGGATACCGTACCTGAGGATCTCATTCTTGGGACGGACAATCCGGACTTTCTATTTCTGTTTCACGACAACATAAAAAAAAAATGAAGGGAAACCATTCAACACCACAACCCGCACTCATAACCCCCGAGCCTTGGGTACTGGATAGGAGTTTTAAGTTTGCCCAGACTAATGACCCAACCCTGTTTAATGCCTGGGAAGCCGCCCACATGAGTCTAAACACCCCTACTACCTCCTACCCCCGATTCCTGATCCAAGACGACTTACTATACCGAAAGGGAACCGCTGAAGAACCGGCCCAGCTACTGGTCCCCATGTCTTTCAGGGAGCAGGTACTCTTCTTTTCCCACGCACACCTCACAGCTGGACATATGGGTGCGGAAAAGACAACACAAAATGTGTTGCGTCATTTCTTCTGGCCGGGCATATACAAAGACATCAAGGTACACTGTCAAGAATGCGTTGTATGCCAGAAAAAGAACCTACAACGTCCGCCAGCCGTACCGCTTCAGCCATTACCCGTGATAGGAAGACCGTTTGAACGGGTAGGTATGGATCTGATTGGACCCTTACCCAAGACTCAAAGAGGAAACCTCTACGCGCTAGTCATCGTGGACTACGCTACCAGATTCCCTGAGGCTTTTCCACTTCGAACTCCCACCACGAAGAACATCGCGGACAAGCTAATGAAAGTTCTTCTCGAGGGTTGGGTTCCCGAAGGAGATCCTTACGGACCAGGGCACACCGTTTATGTCGCGACTGATGAAGGAGGTCTGTCGGTCCCTAGACCTTCACCCTTTACGGACGTCGGTATATCATCCCCAAACCGACGGTCTCGTGGAGAGATATAACAGAACCCTGAAGAATACTCTAAAGAAAATGTTAACTGTGGAAGGCAGGGACTGGGATCGACTGCTGCCGCTGGCCCTATACGTCCTGAGAGCTCAAGTACAGAGTAGCCTGGGCTGCTCGTCGTTCGAGCTGCTGTATGGGAGGCAACCCAGAACATTGTTAGAAATGACTAAGGACGCCTGGGAGAAGGAAGGAGAAGACGAGAAGAAATCTCTACTAGAGTATACTCATCAACTGCGCTCTAGAATCGGAAAACTAAGGGACTTAGCCTACTCCAATCTCGAAAGAAGTCGGGACCGACAAAAAAAGTGTTACGATAAAGGAAAGAAATGGAGAAAGCTGTCTATCGGGGATTGGGCCCTGGTTTTACTTCCGTCCACAACAAAGAAGTTTCAGGCCGAGTGGCTAGGCCCATATAGAGTGGTGGGGGTCTTTGGCAAAACCACGTACCAGGTCCAGGTCTCGCCTAACAGAAAACAGACTTATCATATTAATCTGTTGAAGAAATGGTTGGGACCCTTACCTACAACGGCGCATCTGACACTCCCAACCTCCTTTCCAGGAGGTACCACCCTAGACCTCCTCGTGATAAATGAAGAGTTGTCCAAGGAGGAGAAGGCCGACCTGGTGGCCTCGTTATTGCCGTTTGCCCCCCTTTTTTCAGACACCCCCTGAAAAACCACTCTGACTGAACATCGAATTGAGACCCAGCCCGGAAAAAAAGTGAAACTGAGGCCGTACAGGATTCCGGCCGCGAAAAGGGCAGCAGTGAAAAAGGAAGTGCAAGACATGATACAGTTGGGGGTGATACGTCCCTCCAACAGCGACTGGTCATCGCCAATAGTCATGGTCCCCAAGCCGGATGGATCAACCCGATTTTGTATAGACTTCAGGGCATTGAATTCCATCTCCACGTTCGATGCCTACCCTATCCCCAGGGTTGATGAGCTCTTCGAGAAATTGGGGGATTCCAAATACATAACCACGTTTGATCTAACCAAAGGCTACTGGCAGGTTCCTTTACGTGAAGAAGACCGGAAGAAGACCGCCTTCGCAACGGAAGAGGGCCTATACGAATTCAACGTCCTCCCCTTCGGTCTACATGGAGCCCCTGCCACATTCCAGAGGCTCATGAACACCGTGCTCAGTGAATTCCCCTCCTTCAGTTCAGCCTATCTGGATGATATCGTAGTCTACAGTGCAACGTGGAAAGAACATCTGTTGCACCTACAGAAGATCCTCAAAGCCCTGGAACGTGCGGGACTCCACATCAACTCCCGGAAATCCAGAGCCGCTTATCACAAAGTGAAATACCTCGGATATGTCCTAGGGCATGGCGTAATAGCCCCTCAGGCGGAGAAAGTGAGGGCTATCGCAGACACTCCCTTTCCCACCACCAAAAGGGACCTACGTGCATTCCTTGGTTTGTTGGGGTACTACAGACGCTTTGTCCCACAATTCTCGGAAATAGCCTCCCCTTTGACAGATGTTCTCCGCAAGGAGATGAAACCACAGCGTTTGTTACACCCCTCCAGAGAGATGTTGAAGGCGTTCCAGAAACTCAAAGACACCATAACCACAGGCCCAGTTCTAGCCTCCCCTGACTTCCACAAAACATTCATTTTACACACAGATGCTTCTAACTACGGGTTGGGTGCAGTATTATCCCAAATAGCTGAGGACGGGGTGGAACATCCAGTTTTATATATCAGCAGGAAGCTGTTCCCCAGGGAGACCAGGTACCCTACGATAGAGCGGGAGTGTTTGGCGGTGAAGTGGGCGGTTGATAAGTTGAGGTACTACCTAGAGGGACGTCCGTTTATCTTGTATACAGATCACGCTCCACTACAGTGGATGTGTAGACACAAATCACAAAACCCCAGGGTTCTCCGCTGGTTTTTATCCCTGCAGCCTTTCTCCTTTGATGTGCGCCACCGAAAAGGGAAGGACAACGGGAGTGCTGACTATCTGTCCCGGGTGTTTCCTCTCCCCGACCGGGAGAATCCAAGGGAGGGGGTGTGTGGCAAGGTGGGGTCGGCAATGGTACAACAGGAGGACGCTATTGACTGGTGGACTGCAACGCCACTCTCTCCCCCCCTTATCTCCCCGCAGCAGGATAAGTGGGATTCCCCAAACCAGCCTCTCTTACAGGACCCGGATCACCAGGAGCACGGCGCCTTTAATTGGGGATTCCCTGGCGACGGGACTCCTCCTCCCTACGACGTCACGACAGACCTGCCAATAAGGAGCGAGGGATCACAGAGGCGGGTGTGCATCGACACCGGAGGAGACGGGAGAGACTTAGCAGCGAGAGCCGAGAGCAGCGATAGCGGAGAAGTGGAAGATCGGAGAGGGAGTAGAGGTACGGGACCCCGAGGACTACAGGATATGCCAGGAGCCCACCGGCACCACGCTTCGCTGAGTCACGCTCCAGGAGGAGCGTGGCTAACCCAGGTACGGGACCGGTTTACAGGGTGGCTAGGGAGGAGGGAACCTTCCGACACCTAGAGGACCGGGAGGGCAGAACGCGGTCGCCCCGCTTGCACCCTTCCCCCTTTCACGTTCACGCGGCCGTTCTGTGCACTGGTTGTTTGTGAGGTGTCCCCAGCACTACCCCATCCCTGACTCACTTCTAAAACAAAACCCTTACACCCCGTATATCTTTGTTTTCCCTTGTTCGGCAATCACCGCTGCTACATTCCTGCACCCCGGAGAGGGAGTCCAGTAGAGGACCAGAACCCCGAGAGAAAGACTCAAGGTGGAGAAGCAAAGGAGGAGCAGACGGAAGGCGGAACAGACCCCATACTCCCCAGAAAGACTGTCCCATACCACAAGGAAATTGTATGGAAAAATAAAAGAGTCTATAAAACGACCTGGCCTACGACCGCTCATTGCGACCCCACAACAGTAAGACACGGAGCTCTGCCAGAGTTGCAGTTGTAAAAGCACGTGGGTGTGGGGTAAACCCAGCCAAAACGGGCCATGTGGCCCCATCTATAGATAAACGGCCTAAACGGACTAACGTTAATGGGTGTGGAAGGGCGCCATTAAACCAAATACGGTGTTGCCAAGCTGTAAGCGGAATTTCAAGAGCTCTATAAGGCTGATACTGCTGAGGAACGGCAGTGTCAGTATATGTGTGAAACATATCATCAGTTCCATCCACCGCCGGTAAAGTGACCCAAGAGTAAAAAAACTTCAAACTGGTGAGCCAGATCGGCTTCCACCACAAAAATAACCGCAGTCCCAGCATCAGACCGCATAACGAGTCAAGTGCGCCCTCAGCGCGGCTCTGCTATTAGCCGGAATATCAACTACAGCCATCAGGGAGAAGACAGTAGAACAACTTAAAGAATGGCAGCGCAAACTCAGGTTATAAGAAAAGAAATACCTTTTAAAACTTCAAGCTTGAATAAACCTATAAAAATGTTAATATAGGAGGTTACTCCGTCACAGCTGTCTCCGGAAACAGAAGTGAGGGTATTGTGGACCAGCACGAGCACTACTCAAGCGTCTCGCAGATAAGAACCAGACCAAACGTTGGCGGTGCCATGTTGCGGGGATTCTGCTCATACACAGAACTATGCACAAGAAAACAGGACCTCAGTAAATAGGGGTGTACCTCCTATCATCTTAGTACCAAAATCCCAACAGACTAGCAATAGTGTCTCATTCGGTCTCCTACAAATATCAAGAAGCTACGAATGTTTAGACAACCCAGAACACGAGCACTCCCGACTCACCTCAGAGTCGCGGGAACAAGACCATCTTTCGCTCTCACGTACTTGTCCACAATAAGAATAATCAGAGTCACTAAATAAGTTCAAAATGTTTATTTTGACTATAGTGATTCATAAAACCGTATGCGAACCACGACCAGCAGCAAAATACATAAAGCTAGCATCATTAGCATTGTTACAATACCATAGAATACAAAAGGAGTCGTCATTTTATAAAGACTGTGAAAAAGGCAAAATAACTGGGCCTAATCACCCTCCCCTTGGTAGTAAGAAGTTATTTTATATAACAGAAGATCTCTAGGCGTTATTAGCAGACCCCCTACCTGAAAGCCTAAACGCAAAGGTTTACATCATAGGAACAGCAGAGCTCAGCTCCATGGAACGGCTTTCTTCGAGTGTGTTTCAAAAACATGCAACAACGCTATATCAAAGCTCGATTCTTCCATATTGCAGCTGTTGGTAACATGTTTTGTCTAGGTAATAGGGACTGACCAGAACAGAATAACAAGAGACATTGTTGATCGACCTTGCACATTATGTTCAGACAGAATTGAAGGGAAAGCTGAGAACGTGAAAAACAAATCTGTTATCATGTATAGGGCAGAGGCAAAGTGTCGCGAAAACAAACTCTTAGCAGAGGCGTGCGCAAAAGCAGCAGCATAGGGCAAGCAAAACTCATGCTAACTTAGCAATGTCGACAATGTATCTAAGGGCCACATAACCCCATAGAACAGATCCACCCAAAGAAAGTCCCACTGGGCGAAGATGCCTTGAACTACCTCCAGGTACAGGCATTGCTTGTGGTTGCCTAGGAGGCGTGTTCTGACCTCCTCCGCCATGGATTTCAAAGAATCTGCTACATGGTTAACAGTCAGGAAGATCCCTTGAAGAGACAGTTTCAGCGCTTCCAGGCACAGCACTCTTAACCCGCACCTCACAGTTTATAGCAGTACCACATGGTGGTCATATTGTCCATCAGAATGTGCAGAGGGCTGTTCTGTATGAAGTACAAAAAGCCTTAAGAGCTAGCCCTATGGCACACAGTTCCAAATTGGAGGCCTCTGATCTCCAGCTCAAACCAGGTGGCCTCCATGTAAGACACACAGATGTTATCCAAGAGGCACTCTAAGTGTTGAGCCCACTGAAGGTGGAGGTTCCACTGGAGATCCCTTATGCAGCAATGGGCATGAAGGCGCCAGAAGGCTATAAGAGGCCAGGAGATCGAGAAGCCTCAGAACCATCCAGACTGGAACCAAAGATCGAGCCTGAAACATCAGGATTATATTCTGAATGTCCAAGATGACTCACTTGCAGGGGTGGAAAGGCTTTGAACGCCGCTGTGCTCAGAACTGCACTATAAAGGGAATCCTCTATACAGGTCTCAGCTGGAGATTCGGCTCACTAAACCCCAGGGACAAAAGCAACAAAATAGTTGTTTGCTGGTGGTTCAAGACAGACAGTGACAAACTCACCTCCAACAGCCAGTCGTCTAGGTGTGGGAATATGGGCACTCCCATACAGTGAAGATGGTACGCAAACAACAACATAACCTTCGTAAACATCTTAGGGTATGAGGCGAGGCTGAAAAGCAGGAACGTGAACTGAATATAGCCCTTTCTGACCAGGTAGCTGAGAAACCACTAGGAAGACTACAGCATGGGTACATGAAAGTATGCATCATGAGTTCCAAGGACAACATTGAATCTCCAAGATCTAAGAGGACCTGGGCCACAGTCTGCATCCTAAATGTATCTCTCTGAAAGAAGGTGTCAAGAGACATGCAGGAAGCTGGCTCACTATATAATGTACCAAAATGAGGTGCACTGTGCAGAGAGTCCAGGTATCTCCTATTAGTGTACAAAGCCTTGCTTTAACAACCCCAAGGTGCTCGGTTTGTGGTACGGTGGTCGTGCAGGCTTATCAGAGGGGAGTGTTAGGCATATGTTGCTCACACAGAGTCAATAAATGAGACACACTCAATAAGGAAATCCGACACCAATTTAGAAAAATAACACAGATTTTTAAGGGGAGTGAAGGGTAGTGGCCAATGGGCTACTTACCCTTGGGATCACTAAACCCCCTTTATGACCACTTCCTGTGGGAAGTAGCCATAACTCTGCCCCAGAGTTCCAAATTACACCAAAAATAAGATGGTGGAACCCTTCTTTCATGGATCACCTCAGGCAGCTCATCTTAGGGGTCTGACTAGTCTGATAGTGCAACACGCCTACTTGCATAGCTATATTCCCGCCTGTCTTATGTGCCAAATGGGCCTTAGTGCAGGGGGTGGCATTTCCCAGGTATGGGGGAAGCTGGGGTCACATATCAAAGGCAGCAGAGGCTTTGAAGACTCTGGCCTTGGTATGCTAATTCACTGTCAATCCTGCAGGAGGATGTGTGAACAGCTTCCTCCGGAGAAGGCATTGTTCCTGTGCTCTGAGAGCGTGGGCTCTTACCTCCAGGGGGTCAGAAACTCGTCTGTGGTGGCAGGCTGGTCGAGACCAGTCAGCCAGCACACTAAAGGACAAGTAGGCTTTCAGGGGGCACCTCTAAAGGTGCCCTCTGTGTGTATTTCTCATAATAAATCGGGTACTGGCATCAGTATAGATCTATTAAAACAAGGTGTTTGATACCAAACACCATAGGTTTCAGTAAAGCCATCAGGTAGCTGGGGAACTCATAATGAACAGTGCCCAGTACATATACGCAAGATGGCTTCTCTGTTCATTTGTACAGTCTAGTAATTGGACTACACAGCACAGGGGCATGCCTACTCATGCAGATATGCCCTCACATGTAATATAATGCACCCAGCCTTAGGACCACAAGGCCTGCTGTAGGCGTGGCTTACATATATTACAAACACAAGGAGATGATGGACGGAGTGCTGAAACTTTTCAAACACTCACCCCCAGTCACAGATCTGGGTTGAATCCATCATCATTCTTTAGCTCACTTTGCCACCCCAGTTCAGACATAGCCATATGCAAATCAGTCTTGACCCTGTGCCTCATGGGAACAGTCCAGACGGAACTGCCAAGCCAGGTCTTTCCTGGACCGGAATCAAGCATCCTGGGACAGGTTTCGGGCTAACAGCCCTCATCAGTCAGGCTAGCTTGAATCCAGTGGCAAAGTGAGCAAGGGACCCACGTCTGGGCATACAGGGTCAAGACTGATTTGCATATGGCCAGGTCTAAACTGGAGTGGCATGGTGAGCAAAAGAATGATGGATTTAACCCAAATCTCTTAACTGGGGGTGAATGTTTTGATTTTTTCTGCATTCCGTCCATCAATTGTGTGTCTTTTGCTTCCTCGAACTAAGTGCGCCGGGTATGCCCAGACGTGGGTCCCGGGCTCACTGTGCCACTGGATTCAAGCTATCCTGGCTGATGAGGGCTGAAAGCCCGAAACCGGTCCTAGGATGCTTGTTTCCAGTCCAGGGAGGACCTGGCCTGGCAGTTCGGGCTGGACTGTTCCCATTGGGCGCAGGGTCAAGACTGATTTGCATATGGCTGGGTCCAAACTGGTATGGCATGGTGAGCAAAAAACGATGGATTTAGGCCCAGATCTCTGTACTGGGGTGAATGTATGACATTGTTCTGCATTCTGTCCATCAATTGTTCTTTTGCATTTGTCACCCCGAGTGGGACGGGTATGCCCAGACGAGGGTCCCGTGCTCTCCATGCCACTGGAGTCAAGCTATCCTGGCTGATGAGGGCTGAAAGCTCGAAACCGGTCCTAGGATGCTTGTTTCCAGTCCAGGGAGGACCTGGCCTGGCAGTTCGGGCTGGACTGTTCCCATTGGGCGCAGGGTCAAGACTGATTTGCATATGGCTGGGTCCAAACTCGTATGGCATGGTGAGCAAAAAAACGATGGATTTAGGCCCAGATCTCTGTACTGGGGTGAATGTATGACCTTGTTCTGCATTCTGTCCATCAATTGTTCTTTTTGCATTTTACATATATTACAGGCAGTGCCTTTGGCATGGTACACAGTCAGTGTGCCATGTGGTGTTTTCAAACATGATTTGCACCAGGACACGCAGTCTGCACTGACAGGCTGCATGCAATTTGTATGGGGGTTCCTTTGGGTGGCATAATACACGCTGCAGCCCTTAGTGACCCTCTTTGGTACCCATGCCCTAGGTATCAGGGGTACCACTTACTAGGGACTTACAGGGGTGCCAAAGTGTATGCCAGTTGTATTTCAATTAAAACATTTCACCATATTTTAGGGAAAGAGCATTGGCACTGGGGCTTGGTTAGCAGGATACCAGTGCACATCAGTTGAAAAACATCAGTACCAGTGGCAAAACGTGGGGGTGACCATGACAGAAATAGGGGCACTTTCCTAAAAAATAAAGTTCCAAAATCGGTCTGAGCTCATCGTTCTTTTTTGGGCACTGAGAAGTAACAGGAGGAGCACCTACTGTCTCTCTCCATCTCAGGGACTCTATCTCCCCTTTGTCCAACAAGGACTGAATCTCTTTGGCAAGGATGGAGTTATGTTCTGGCTAAATTCGTGTGAAAACAGGAGGAACCGTAAGATGGGCTGATAGAAAGGGAAGGGTTTAACCTAGATTGACATTCTAAGCCAATTGGGCAGGTTAGTGTATTCTGTCACTCACTGGCCACGGTTGACTCCTGAAGTGGGAATTAGAGCATCATGGCTGCTGCTGCTGCAGCAGCAGGAGAAGAGAAAATTGAGGACAGACTCTGTTGATGGTGGCCCTCTGCTGCCAACAAGAACCTTGAAGCCCTGAAAGGGCTGGGCGGGTTGCTGCATGTGCTGAGATGGCTGCCACTGGTAAGGTTTTCTGGCTGACTGAGCCAAATGCTGCTGGGAAGTCAAGAAGAAGCAACAAGGCAGGAATCACCCTTATAGAGATAGTGGAGTAGAGGGGAGCGGAGAGTCTACACAATGAACTTTGGGGGTCTGGCTCAGTACTGCAGCTCCAGCGGCTACCCCGCTGGTGCATGGCTGCCACGGGGCTCCAGACACGTGGCAACAGTTGGTTCGTCATCCTGCAGTAGGCCTTCCAGCGGTGACTAGATAATGGACCCAGGATGCCTTGGGAAGTTAGGCTTGTCCTGGAACCCGATTGCTGGGCCAGGCCGGAGGCTTGGAGGGCCCCTTGAGTGGTCCCCAGCCAGGGATCTCCTTTTAGCGTGGCCCCCCCTCCACACAGTCAGTGCCATCTGGGGCCGGCCCCGGGGGGCGTGGGGGATGGCATGGACATCCTGGGACATTGGCATTGCCCTGGGGCCTGCGGAGAAGTCCTTGTACACAGCCGGGGGGAAGAGGTTGCCCTTGGAGATGCTCAGCCAAGGGCCTGCTCAGCAATTTGCTCCACCCCCCCTTGCGGAAGGAGTTGATCGGTGATCAGCTGGAGGTGCGTGCTGCCCCCATACCGGAGGACCCACACTAGGATGAACGGAGCTTGGCTCATGCCCCTGCGCAACCCATCCCTTGCTGGACCAGAGTTTGGGGGTGCAGTGAGTACAAGGCCTTGGGGGACGGTGCGGGGCAGAGAAGAGTAGGTTCGTCCACCCCTGCCCTTGGGAATCTCTGCCATTGTCTCGCGCACCCGACTGCCCCCTGGGTCCCCTACAGCCATCAGCCCTCACGTTAGAGTGCCTGCTGAGAAGACTTTCAGGTCCAGCCAAGACCTCTTCGTGGGGGGGAGGGGGGTACGGGGAGACTGCCTGTGGAATATCCACCCCAAGAACATCCGGAGAGCAGTAGTAGTCCTGCAGTACACACAACAGCACCATGGCAGCATCAAAATGCAAGTGTTAAAACTCTGGGTGGGACATGCTCACCCGCTCCACCCCAGCTGCCTCTAAGGTCCCAGCACTGGGATCGCA
Source organism: Calotriton arnoldi (assembly GCA_963921515.1). Lineage (NCBI taxonomy): Eukaryota > Metazoa > Chordata > Amphibia > Caudata > Salamandridae > Calotriton > Calotriton arnoldi. Next base: position 2,161,736 of record CAWUFW010001119.1, on the reverse strand, counting down.
GCGGCCTTCGCAGGGGGAAGCGGAGGGTGACACCAACCAGTGGCAGGCAGCAGTGACCCGGTCTTTTCTGGCCTCCCTGTTCGACTCCCTCAAGGAGGACATCCAAGATCTCAAGCTGGAACTCTTTCAAGAACTAAGAGACATGAAACACGACCTGAGCTCTATGGGAGAGCAAGTGTTCTCCCTCGAGGATAAGGAATCGGCCAGAAGAAAGGAAGTTGAGATGCTAAGGTAAAAGGTTATACCCCTGCACGAACAATAAGCTGAACTCCTGGCCCATGCGGATGACCTGGAGAACAGATCCCGCCACAATAACGTTTGCTTGCGGAGGTTCCCGGTGGGCTACGAGGGCTTGGACATGCAGGCCTGCGTCCAGGCAATGTTCTGCCCAATCCTGGGCCGTGCTGAGAACTCCATGCAGCTAGACAGGGTGCACCGAGTCGGACGTCCTGGGACCCCAAAACTAGGCCACCGGACATCCTGGCATGTGTACACGACTTCAAGACCTAAGAAGAAATTATCAATAAAGCCAGGTCCTCGCAACTTATACACTTCCGGGGACATCATATAGGGCTCTAAGAAGACATTTCTGGGCTCACTCTCCAGCGTTGCTGAGACTTTCAGCCTATCACCGATTTCTTGCACTCCAAGGAAGTCTCCTATGGGTGAGGACATCCCTTCAGGCTGGTCTTTTGCTGGGAGGGCAAATTATTCCAACCCTGGAGGAAGCGCGTCACATCTGGGAGGGACCTACCGGGGAATCGCCTGCCCGCTCGACGACCGGGTCCCACCCCCCCCCGGCTCCCCCACGTACTTTGCTTTGGCAGAAAGCTGGAAAACATAAGAAATTTCTAGGACCCGGGCCGAAGGAGCGTGCACAGGAATGCCAAGCTGTCTTAATCTGACATCTGGTCAGAGTGATCTTAATCAACTATTGCTACTGTCGCATTTAGCACATGTTTCCGCCAAGGGATTGCTCTGTTCTACTTTGGTCAGAGTCGGCGGAGGTCTGGCTTGACAACTGTTCCCAGCGTAAACTATATACTGATTCTCCGAACTGACTATGCCCAGCTTACTGAGTCTCATTGTTGTTGGACATGTTCATCACCTCGTTGTGTTTCTAATGTTGTTGGGGGTCTGTTATTTTTCACTCCTTCCCTTGTTGCCAATTGACCATGACTTCACATATGATCAGGGACACACCTGCTACCACCCCCCCTCCCTCCCCAGGAGGGCTCTGCTTCCCTTGGGTCCTGGGAGTTGTACTGGGGGTTGGAACCAGAGCTGATAACTCTTCTCACCCCCAAGGAGGTTAAAGTTACTTGCCTCAATGCGGGAGACCTTAACCCGATTAAATGGGCTTCCGTCTTGCCTCTCCTGGAACACTCTGGCAGTGACATCTGCCTCCTTCAGGAGACACACCTCCTTCCCAAGGATGTGCATAGGATAAAATCCCTCTGGCTGCCCCGCCAGCTATAATCCTCTGGGCCTGCAAAAAATGGTGGGGTGGCGATCCTTTTCTCCCGGGCATTCCGAGACGAGGTTCTGCATAAATAAAGTAGCTGAGATCAAAGGGCGGTTACTTATATATAGAATACAAGTGGGTCACCTACACATCATGATTGCTTCCCTGTATACACCCAACGAACAGCAAGAAAAATTATTATTTCAGTCCTGAATTCTCCTGATGCAGCCATTCTGGTTGGGGGTGACATGAATCTTGTCATTGACAGACCTGGACCAATTTGGTCAGTGTTCTAGTCAGTCTGGTGCATTCTCGACCCAGGGACTGCAATGATTGGGCTACTGTGGTTTAGGGGACGTGTGGTGACTGTCCCACCCCCAAACTCTGGACTACACCTTTTACTGTGCCACCTATAAAACATATGCTCGCATTTATTACTTCCTGGCCTCCCCTGCGCTCCAACCTATGGTCCAGGATGTTTCCATCGCCCACATGCCTCTCTGGTCATGCCTCTCTCTCAGTGGTCATCCGGTTGGACCGGGGCGAAGCCAGGCCTTCTCACTGGAGGCTACTGGATGGCCTCCTCCAGTCCCAGACCACGGTAGCTGCAATACAAATTGTGATCGCGGACTACCTCCGGACCAATGACACAGGGAAGACGTGGCTTCTCTCTGGGAAGCTCTGAAGCTGGTGGTCAGAGGAGAATTGATAGCCATATCAGCGGCTGACAACCGCCGCAGGAAAGAGAAGAGGCAGGGTCTGGAGCACACGGTTCTTGAACTCAAAGCAATCTACAAATGCACAGGGGCCCCAAGAGTATAGCGGGAGTTGGAAAAGGGGCGCATACAACTTAAGTGTTTGGACCGCGACAGTAGGGAATACGCACTGTCCAATCTAAAGCATAAACTCTATCTCTGGAGCAATCGCTGTGGCCGGTTGCCAGGCCCACCATCTGCGGGCTAAGATGCACAAAGATACTGTCAACATGATGCATAATAGTCAAGGATCCGAGGTTCTGGGCGATACGCAAGTTGCAGGGGTCTTCCGTGACTTCCATCAAACATTATACAAATCCTCTGACTGTCCTGTGGATGGTATCTCACGATACCTTAGAGGCAGCACCAGTTACCCCCTCATGACATGACTGACACCTTCAAGAAACCCATCCGGATAGAAGAGGTGATATCGGCAATTGCCCGCTTGAAACCAATGAAGGCCCCGGGACCTGACAGCTACGCCACACAGTTTTATAAAACGTTTTGCCAGGCACTAGCACCCTTGCTTACCCAGTTTTTCAACTCCTTAGCTGACACAAAGACTATCTCTGACACCATGCTCGAGGCATCCATTTCAGTCATCCCTAAACCTGGGGAAGGCAGCACGGCATGCAGGTCTTATAGACCCATCTCTCTTCTTAACGTCGATGACAAGCTGTTCACCAACATCCTCACCCACCACCTCAACCCTCTTGTGCCACACGCCTGGTCTACCCCAACCAGGCTGGTTTCATCCCCAACCGCTAATGCGGGGACAACACCAAACGTATCCTTCACCTTATGAACAAGATCCATTGGTCTCAGAGGGAGGCTCTCCTCGTGTCAATCGACGCCAAAAAGGAGTTTGATAGGATGCACTGGCCCCATTTCTTCATGACCGTGAAAATTTGGCTTTGGATAGAGATTTTAAAAGTTGGTTCAGAGTGTCTATAGCTTGCCACGGGCTTTGGAGAGAGTCAATAGAGTGTGGTCCCTATACACTCCCATCCAGAAGGGGCACACGACAGGGGTGCCCACTCTCTCCTCTGCTTTGTGCTTTATACATGGAGCCCCTAGCCCAAAGGGTGAGAATGGAGCCAGCCATTAAGAGAATCCCGTTTGGAAGCAATTGTCACGTCATTAGCCTCTACGCAGACAACGTTATTAATGTCCTCTCTGACCTCATGTCGTCCCTCCCTGCCCTGGTGAGGGAGCTTTCCTCCTTCTGCGAGTTCTCCAGGATTAAGGTTAACGTACAAAAGTTCCAAATACTAAGCTTGTCTCTTTCTCCACCTCAAGAAGCGCAACTCGAATCTCGGTTTTCATTTGAATGGGCGGGAGAGTTTATACCCTACCTCGGCACCAAGCTGACCTGATCGGTCGCAAAGCTGGTGACGATTATAGTGCCCTCACCTCCAAGGTCCTGTCCGACTTGTCAAGCTGGAGCAGGTTGCAACTGCCTGGCTTGGACGGATAGTAGCTGTCATAATGACAGCCCTACCACAGATTGTTTATGTCTTTCAAGCCTTGCCACTCACTCCTCCGAAACACTACTTACGGATCCTGCAGCTGGGTATCAAGAAATTAATTTGGGACAGGAAGAAACCTTGGCTCCACAGGCAATTGCTTTACTGCTCGATTTTGTAGGGGGTGACTGCTTCCACCTTTCAGGTTGGGATGCTGGAGCACTGCGTGCTGGACTGACCTCTTTTCCCTCCACCATGACACCTATTCTGGCAAATCCCGACTTTCCACGAGGCATGCAACAGGAGGGGTTCTGTCGCTGGAGGGAGGGAGGCTGCTAGCATTTAGGTTGCATGTTTGACACCCAAGGGATAATCCCACTTGACTGCCTTAAGTCGGACTATGGCTTGGAGGAGGCAGACTGCATCCAGTACTTACAAATCCGGCAATGGGTGCTGCAGCCGTTCATCAAGCAGTACACGGAGCGGCCCCGGACGCCCTTTGAGAGATGGGTTTTCCTTGAGAGTGATGACAGACGACTTATCACAGAGCTCTATGGACTCCTGGGTGAGGCAGCATCACCAGACAAGACAGCGGGTCAGAGGCGATGGGAGGAAGAATTGGGCAGGGCACTTAGCCTCGGAGACTGGGAGGACATTTACTACCGGGCCTGCCACACTAACACAACATGGCGAGTACAGTAGTTTGCTATTGGTATTATACCCCTAGACGTCTTCAAACTTGGTATTCAGACCACAGGAAGGAATGCTGGAGAGGTTGCGGTGAGACAGGCACCTTAGTGCACCTACTCTGGCACTTCCCGATGCTGGTCCATTACTGGAAACAAACCCTAGATGACATAGGGCCTTTAATACAACAATACAGAGGTTTCCAGCCTACACTATCCTAGGCCTCCCTAGCCCTGTGACATACCCTTTGAGCTCATTGAGGGGGGAGGTAAATATCCCTGTCTCTTGGGGCTGCACATCAGGTCATACTATCTGCCTGGGGAACTGACAGAATCCCAGACTACACAGCTTTGTTGCATAAATTATAGTAAATCCTTGGGATGGAAAAGTTACCTTTAGCTGAGGAGATGAAGCAAGACTCATATCCTGCACTGTGGGCCCCATTCATCACTATCCTGTCCACCAAATTCAATCAACTAACTCGTCGGCGATATTTCCAAATATTACGCCTACTCCTCTCAGCGCAGACAACTACTGACGTAGTCTTGGCTTGAGGGCAGATTACCTGCCGACACTCACACCAGTCCTTAACCCGAACCACCATACTGCAGTCATGGGTACCTGCGGCTATATTTTTAGAAGGAGTGAGGGGGTGGGGGGGAAGTTATGAGGGTTTTATGAGATTAGTTTTTATTCTGCATTGACGATGCGGACGGCCCCAGTGTTGCAGACAGCTGTTTATTTCAACCGATTCAACTATGCTCTAATAAAATAAACAAAATTGATCCATAAAGTCTTTTGCCAGTGAAGCATTGATTGGGTCCGAGAAACAGTTAGGCGTCAAGTTGGCAATGGTATTTATTAGATTAGTCTGGGAAATTGCCTTAAAGTCTGTGCAGTAATTTGAAGATTTTCTCCGACCCATCATCGCCCAATACCTCCACAAGACCAGAATCCATGGACCAGCACTCAGATGGATCAGCTCCTTTCTCTCAAGATGAACCAAAACAGTCATCTTAACCCCATACTTGTACACTGCCTACAACCAGATCTCCTGCGTCCCTCAATGCTCCTCGATCAGCCCTATGCTATTTAACATCTACATGACCCCTCTTGCCAACATCATCCACACTCACAGGCTCAGCATAATTTTTATGGCGACAACACTCTGCTCATCCTCTCACTCTCAGAAGACACCTCAAACACCCAGGCAAACTTTATGAGCTGCATGTACGAGGTCGCACACTGGATGAAACCCAATTGCCTGAATCTCAACACAACAAAACAGGAGTGGTGCTATTCGGAAAAGACACCTCTATCTGGTCCTCCGCCTACTGGCCCTCAGAGCTAGGACTAATGCCAATCCTACCCAACTCAGCCAGGATCAGCCCAGGCGAACTTTATCAGCTGCATGTCCAAGGTCGCAAACTGGATGAAACCCAATTGCCTGAATCTCAACACAACAATACAGGAGTAGTGGTATTCGGTAAAGACACCTCTATCTGGTCATCCGCCTACTGGCCCTCTGAGCTAGGACCAATGCCAATCCTGCCAAACTCAGCCTGGAACTTAGGAATTGTGATCAACAGTCTAATCTCAATGTTCACCCAGATCAACACAGTCGCCTTCACCTGCTTCCACATCCTTAAGCTCCTCAAAAAAGTATACAAATGACTTCCGCTGGACACCCAAAGATACGACACACAAGCCCCGATCACCAGCAGACTCAACCACGTCAATGCTCTTTATGTCAGATTGATCTCTCAACTCACCAAAAGACTCCAAGTCATACAGAATGCCGCAGCCAGACTCACTCTAAAACTCTCACTCTGCTCTCACATATCCAAACACCTTATAGACCTCCTCAGGCTCATAATCCACAAATGTGCCGTCTTGAAGCTCCCCACACACACCTACAAGGTACTACACATGCAAGGCCCAGAAACCTTAGCCGCCGTATCCAGCTTCACACACCGACCAGCCACCTCCTCCTCACTAACCTCCCCCCGCATTCACTGAACCAGAGCCGGGGGCTGCGACTTTTCCTACCGGACCCCAAAGCCTGGAACAACCCTCCATTCCACATCAAAGCTGCCACCTTCATCACAGAATTCTGCAAAAAACTAAAAACCTGGCCCTAGTTAGGGCAGTTCCACCCTTCTTGGGTTCCAGTATAACCTCCTGGTGATGTGCACGCCATACAAATAAACATAACGTGTGTTCTGTTGCTCTGGGGCATTACCTCTGCTAGGGAGGTTCCCCAAAACACTAAGGTCCATAGTACAGCTTATTTTCAATAACTAGCTGGATTCTCTCTCACCTCTTTAATACTGCCACCATAAATAGGCTCCTTGAAATTTTTGGTGTAATTCATAATGTTGGTAAGACAATATGTTTTTTCACATTACTGTTTTAAGTGGAAGGTTACAAGAAGGGTAACTGTGTTGCTCCATTTAGATGACAGCCCTTTTTTCTCCTCACTGAGGTAACACTTATTATGAGTGAGCGCCAAGTAGAACTTTCTTCTGAAACACATTGGAACAAATAAAAACATTTGAGACTTGCAACAAAAAAAGAATCAGGGAAAAAAAAAAGAAATGATAAAGGCTCCTACGTACAAACGAAATGATCTAATAGCAAAAGTACCCTAATTTTAGGAATTACACCGACTTTCAAAGAAACCTCACGGTTTGGATGCTGGGTCTCAATGAGAAAATGTTTTTCTTTCGGGAATTTTTCATAAAAGGTAAGGTTGAGCCCAAAAAGCTAGACTAAAGTTACATTTTCTTTAAATTGACAAAAGCCTTCCTCATCCATTTTAGATAGAAAAAGTGAGCTTAATGGATGAGATACTTGTCAGAATAGCAATTTCCTTATTATTTCAACCATATTTTATATTATGTGTTATGCAAACAAGTACTGTATGTGGCTGGTGTCCATGATGAGACTTGTCATCTTCTGGATATGATTTCTCTTTCGAAAGACCATTGAAATTCAACATTTTGGATACCGCAAATCTTCAATTTATTACTCTTAAAAACTGGAACATGAATTAAAAAAAAAAAACGAACAAAGAAAGGAACGAACTATAGAAAGAGCAAACCTGTGACCAAGAAATACGTTACACCATCCAGAGTACCATCGCTATCATACGGTTTTTCTTTGGCGGTGTCTGAGAGGACTCCTTACCTTCAATCGGGATCACAGATGGTTCTTTTATGGAAGGAGAAATGGCACGTTTCTCTGCCACAGCAGCTTCTGCTAGTCGCCCGAGAGCACTTAATGGAGGTGTAGATGAAAGCTTGGGTCGCTTGGTGAGTCCAGTCAGTGCGGAGGTAGTGGTTAAAGCTGTAGGAGCTTCACGTTTGCGCTCTGATGATAAACTTGTGGGAGTGGGTTTCAGAATAGCTGCAGGAGCTTTGGGCTCATTGGCCTGGCCCTTGGAGCCCAAAGCAATAAAGTCCCCAGGTGGGGGGTGGCCTAAGAAAAAGAAATGTACAATCAAAGACTGAGACGAGACAATGAAGAAGGCATATTAAGCTGCTCACATGGTGCACTAATAACAAGGCACTAGTTATTCATCTTATTAAAAGAAAAGTAATTCCCCTGGAACATAACTGGCAAAGCATATTACATCAAAAGCAGACGGAATGCACACATCCAATATGAGCATGCAGCAAATGCAGAAACAAGAAGCAACATGTAGCAGTCAGTAACACAATAAGCATTGCTTTCGACATCCATCAGGGTTGAGTAGTAGACTCTCACAAGGATTCTTAAAATCATATTCAAGGACGGAAAATAACTCAGAGAGAACATCACAATGACATTGTCAATTAACACAATTATTGAACAGTCCATCTGGAGGTGGCACAAATGTGGTAATGTGCTCTGGACATTGGAATGAAAATCCGCAGAGAATAATAAAACAATATCACATAAATAGATAATGCATAGGATGCATACCAGAAGCAAAGCTAAGCTTTACACTTCTGGATCAGACAGCCCAAAAAAGAACAAGTCAAATGCACCAACATAAAACTGACCTCGCTCGAAATGACACACCACTAAATACCAAACAAACCATTCACAATAAGAAGGCTCAAACCTGAATACGTATACAATAAAAGCAAATGGCCTCCAGGGATTTAAACTTGTCTGCCTCTTTTTAAAAACTATTATGCAGGAAGTAAAGTTTCAGACCCTGTTCTGATCAAGGAAGGCACAAGCAGAATTTCAAATGTTAGAAAAACTTGCAGAGATGTAAACGGCCACGCCTTAATCAAAGCAGCTAATAAAAATGATGAAACTGTCCAACTAAAACGTTCCTTCTCTAAAAACCTTCTCCATGTCCAAAAACACTCTATGCAAGAACAAACAGTCTTTATAAACAAGAATGAATGAGCATCAGTTCACTCTACAAGACCCCAGCCTTAACTATAAATCCAGCAAAAATGGTACACATATCTCCAGAGTCGCTATGGGGGTACAAGCGGCATTGGTCCTGCTTGGCACTCAAAAAACAATAATGAATCAGGCCACCTGCTCAAAATTATCAACACTTAACTGCAGAGCTGTCATGCTTAATTTGGATGATAGTTTCATGACATACTCAGAGGACGACCATCCTGATGACTGTGAAGAATGTAAACAAACCTTGAAAATTGATAAGGAGGTTTCCATTCATTTTCAAAATACCGAGTAACCTTGAAAGAAACAGCAGATAATCATAGAACGCACAGCCGTACAGTAAATACCTTAAATGAGTCTCCTCCAAAAATATGTCTTTACAATGTGTGAGAGGTTGAACATTTGACTACTCTGAAAAACACTTTTGCATTCCCTGGTATTTCGTAAACTTTCCCGGTCACAATCACTCCTTGAAATACTCAATCCCCAAACTTTTCGGGATAAAAGTAGTAGGGTGCTTTTGACAATTCATGTTTTATCTTATTTTGTACAATTAAGGTCGTCTCAAAAAAGCACAATCCTTCACAATTCTACCTGGGGCCAAAACGGACCCACACACCTATATGTCAATCAGTTATGGATAAACTATCAAACACGTCCACACAACACACCTGCGTGTATTTATAGAAGAAAGGATGCAAGGGACAAACTAATTTTCAGCCAAAAATCAAACTTATTTAACTGGAAGCAGCATGTCACACTTACCAGAAGGCTTGGCAGCAGTACTTGGTCTTCGCACCGTGGTGGGTTTAGGACGATTCATTTTGATGAAGTTCTTCTGACACTCAGTTGTATTCTTCTTAATTGCTAGATGGTTGTCTGAAGAACAGAAATAAATGAAACCCAAAATCAGCATAAAACACACTGTTACACAGAGCAAGTGTGATAGGGAATTAGTGCATGACTTGTCAAAGGTGGTTCGAAAGGAAGAGGCCAAGTAGGAGTTGAGAAATTGAGACACAATATATCAATACAAAGTACTTTATAAATTGAGGAATAGAAATGAAATCCCCACCATGACAGATTATTCAAGTGTCAACCCAACGCCAAGGTATGGAACGATCTCAATGACACGCCGTAATAATCGGGTTATAAAGTAACATAATGGACAACATCCATAAGTACAAACATCAACATCCTCTGCACAACAGACTACACAAGAGTCGTGCTGATAGCCCTGTCATTGCATTTTCGTAAATGCCCTTATTAGCATACTAGTGGGCAACATTTAACCTTAAGCTCCCTTGATTCAGCTTGGGTTTTTAATGCACTGTAACATATGCCCAACTCACTTTAATGATACGATTGGTACACATGGATACCTGAATGTGAATGGTCTGCTGGTATATAGAGGCAAACCATGCACAAATATGGTGTGCCCTAGTAGCTGTTCCTTATATAGTGGCGAATCAGAAAGATATCCACATAGCATGTCATACATGTGCACCGAATATAATCCTCCTGTACAGATAGTAATTTATACTGAAAGGTTCATAGCTGGGAGGGTGCCAGCTGCATGTTGGGTTGTGCACAACTATAGGCTGAGCTGGAAGCAGATATGCAGAGCTTCTCCCAATAACCGTGCAAAGTTGCATTTCAAGTCCTGTTCCCGATATACATGCAGAGCTACCCAACATATGCATAGATCTCCATCCTGAAAGTCCAATCCACCAAATCTTAAGGATTGCGCTCAGAGGCTGCCACTTGCACATGGAGTAAGCCGAATGTGTAAAAAGTCCTCTATAAAAGTGCCTCAGAGAGAGCTGCGTATCTATTCTATAAACATGGGCATATGGTGAGGTTCTGTCTCGTATGCATGAGAGGGACGCAATCAGAAGGTCTGCAGCCTACACAAACCCAACTTCCATCTTGAAAGAACCACAATAAATAAGCATCCACATCTTCTACAACCAGATATCCACTGCACTGGACAAACCAATACCAATAAAAGCCACATCCACGGTTAACCACAAAAAGAACACAACATGGATGAATGACAACATCAAAAGAATAAGAACACAGGAGCGTGGCCAAGCGGTACAACATGGCGGGCGCGCTTTAGACGAGCTCCGTGGGCCCATCCATAATCCTATTATCCTGCCCATCAGCATGCATCCTACCCCCAGTCCCCCCCCCTGTAGTGTCCCCTGCATCCAGTGTGTCCCGTGCAGCGGTTAAATAGCCGAGTCGCGGCTGGTGCGGCCGCGCAGTGTGAGGACCGGCGGAGCTGGGACTGGGCCTGCGCTGCAGATCATCACGACATATCAGACGGTCTTGCGCAAGGCTGCCCCCGAGGTTGGCTCGTTGGCCGTGGAGGGCTATGCGGCGTGAGCTGCGGTGGCGACCGAACCGGGAGGCGGCTGCGAACACTAAAGGTGAGCCCTGGTGCTGCAGACATCCGTGTACCATAGAACACGGCCCTGTGGGCCTAGAACCGGGCGCGACCTATCATTGATGCTGGCGGCCCTTACCTGAATGACGGACCTGCTGGTGCCGGCGGCCGCGTGTGAAGGTTGGTGATCGCTCCAGAGAGGGCTGGGGGCGGCGTGGCGGACCGGAGTCTCCCTCAACGGTGCCGCGCCTGAAGGATCCAAGAGGCGCCGACGTTGGACCCCGCCGCATCAGACGACGTTGTCCCCAGGCACCACTGAAGTGGGCGTGCAGCACCCTCGATGTGTCCCGCGGTGTGCTGACGATGCCAGAAACAGCATTGGGCGTGAGATTGCGGCAGGCGGAACCGGGAGAGGCCGCGGCCGCATGTGGAGTGGCGAAGTCGGGCTTGATAAGAGACGCCGCAGTGGAGGGGCCTGGGGCTGATGGTATTGGCCCACTGATTCGACGAGGCGGGGGTGATCCTACACCGCTGTGGTGAGTGCAAGGCGTCCCCGTGTTGCTCCCTAGCAGCTGAAGTGGGGGGGGCCTGTTTGTGACTGTGGCCCCCCTGGGAGTAAAACAGTGCTCCTTGAGGCCTTGCGTGTCTCCTGTGGTGCCCCCGCGTGGCGGAGGTGTTAATATTGAGGAGCCCTTCTGTCCGTATATCTTAGCATTCGTAAAACCATCTTGCAATCTGGACGGCATTTTGTATGATAATCAAAACTGCTGCTAGTTATTTTCGAGAAATGGTCCTTGGTAAGTTTCGTTTCCCAAGGTTGAGCTTTTTCTCTAATAATTGCAAGTATCCTCGTTAGTGCATGCCTTTCTTGTTAGATGGCGATACAAAAGGGGATGATGGACGGAACGTTTGAGCCAATCAAACACTCACCCCCAGTCAACTGATCTGGGTTTAATCCATCATCATTCTTTAGCTCACTCCACCACCCCAGTTCAGACATGGCCATATGCAAATCAGTCTGACCCTGTGTCTCATGGGAACAGTCCAGCCCGAACTGCCAAGCCATGTCTTCCCTGGACCGGAAACAAGCATCCTAGGACCGGTTTCTGGCATTTCAGCCGTCATCAGCCAGGCTTGCTTGAATCCAGTGGCAAAGTGAGCAAGGGACCCACGTCTGGGCATACCCCCGCCAACTTAGGGCGACCAAAGCGATACAAAAGGGGATGATGGACGGAACGTTTGAGCCAATCAAACAATTTCTTGTTAGATGGAGCCTTTCTCGCACCCGTCTGGTAGGGAGGATAGGCCAGACGACCTTGGGTAGTAGATAGCCTGCGCCCAGCTGCAGAATCGAAACTTATGCTCTGTATCCCCATTGTATTACGACACCTGCTAGTGTTTTTCCATAGTAGGCGGGCCTTTGTGGTCTTTGCAAACGTACATAATGTACTTGTATGCTTACGGGGTTCAGTCCCTCAACAGCCATCCCAAGAGGCTGGTCAGACTGGGCTCCGCTGCAGTGCAATTCCAATAAATATCTGGTTTGTATTCTCTACTGTCTGACCGACTTTTCATTTGTAGGAGGGCAGAGAAGGTGGTCGTGAGTGACCCGAGTGGCCCTTTTCGGGTCACTTGCTTCAGTTGGCGCCCGAACAGGGACTCCATCGGGTGACGTCATCCTCGCCCGCAGACGGGTGAGGACGGGGCCGCATTGGGTCGGATAGGCGGATCGGGGGACCCCTGCACGATAGAGTTTCGCACCGGCAGCTGCCCCGCCTGTCTGATCGGGCGGTGCCCTGCCCAGTGGTCATCCCGACTGGGGTCCTGAACGGCAAAACCCTTGGATCTGACCGTTTGGTCCGAAGAGTCGGCAGTGGAGAATAAATTTGTTTGACCTGTGTGCACCAGGTGAGCTTGTTTCGTTCTTTGTTGTCATGACGTTTGTTTTACAGGTATTTTGGTTGGTTTAAGAATCAGTTTTGACAAGCGCTTGTATTAGCTTTTGAAGATTCTTTTTGAAACATGGTACCATTTTGTTAATTTGTGATTGATGAAGCCCGCGGAAGCGTTTTTTTTTTTTTTGGTAAAGCTACGAGTACATTTTAGTGTGATTGTGTGGTGAATGTGTTTCTTTGTGTGAACAGAATGCCTTGTTGGAGTAAGTTGTGTTGTGTGAGGTGTCGTTGTTGTTCTGCTGATGCTCGATTGGAGGAAAAACAGCCCGCACCTGCGGAAGGCACTCCAAATTATGACATGTATATCAAATACGGTCTTGGCACTATTATATTTAGTACATTATGGCACAAATATACCAGGGACAATGCCGAATTGCAGTGGCCGTCTACGGGCACCTTTGATGAGCAGAAATTGAATTATTTGGAAGAAAAATTGTTTGCTAAACGTAGCAGGCAGTCGATGTTTGATTATCTTCAGGTGTGGCGGAAGGAAGCTAAACAGACGGCTGAGGGCGGAAAGGGAGGCTTGGAGGGAGAGAACGCAGACTGACTCAGAAAGCGGTGGCACATGATAAGGAGAAAGTGGAGAAGGGTATAGAATGCGCAGATAGGATGTTTCGATTGCAATGTGATAAGTCTTATGTTACTAGAGAGGAAGCAGACACTTTTATGGAAGAGTTATTGGAAGACAGACCGCCTCACCCTTATGCCCCGAATAGAATATATCCTGCTGTTCCACAGCCCTTGTCATCTGCCTCTGCCCCCCCTGTTCCTGTTGTATCTGGTATCGATCAAAGTGCTTTGGTTCCAGCATCACCAACTTCTTCTTTGGCTCCGTCCCCCACAGACACTGCGACTGCCAGTCCTCCTGTCACCCCTATTGTTACGACATCACTTACTCCTTCACAGACACTTACTACTCAGCCGATGTTGACCTTGATGCCCCCCTCTTCGATCGCTGTGTTGCCCCCTTTTCTTACTCCTGCCCCCTTGTTAGATGCCGAGACACTGGTGCGTGGTCAGGACGATGGAGCTGGGGCAGTTGCAAAGGAGCGATTAGGACGGGTGTTGATTCGGTCTGATGTGGGAGATATGGAGAAAAATATGGTGGCAAATCAGGCTGACCAGTGGACCTGTAGTCCTATTTATGGTGTTGAAGATGTTTGGAGTGTGTTAAAGGATTATGAGCCATTTGTCCAGCAGCATGCCCTTAAGCATATGTCGGCCACTTTGATTGGACTATGGGAACAATGTTTTAAAGGTGTTGCATCCCAGGCTAGTTACGATATTAGGGACCAAGTATATGCCGCGGGCATGGCTCCCAATGAAGTTTTTGCTAGTGTTACCACATGGATTGGATATCGAGGTAGATTGCATCAAAAATCCCCAACGACAATATCTCAGTTCCCGATGAGGGAAGTTCACCCCATTTTTCACCCGGCGATACCAGAGTTACGTGATCAACATGATCAAGTGACTAGACAACGAGTAGAGGCCCGTTTTCAAGAACAATGGATTTATACTCCATGGAAGAGGAGTGAAGTCCTCGCAATTAAGGGTCATTTGCCTGACCCAGGAAAAATCCTACTGCTTACTATAAGGAATTGACAGAGGCTGCTGCATCGACGGTAATGACGTTGGCAGATATTGAAATGTTTTTTGGCTTATTGGTACCAGTGGATGTCTGGCGACAGGTGCACTCTCAGAACTATGTCCTAGAATTAGGTGGTACATGGTATGAGATTAAGGCATGCGATAAAGAGAGGAAGCCTGGTGAAAAGCCTAAGGCTAAGATCTTGGCTTTGCCAGATCGCATCATTACTTCTATGCACTCTCGTATTCCACCCCGGAAGGTGGATTGGGATAAGCTAGCTGCATGTCGTCAGAAGAAAGATGTGTCTGATTTTTTTTACTCGGTTTGAAGGTGTGTTTTGGGATTTTAGTGGCCAGGATTTGTCCTTGGAAGGGGGTATTAGATTATTTGTTAACAGATTTGTCACAAATTTGTTACCAGAGATTGCAACACGGCTGCAGGCAGCCGAGAGTACGTGGACTACTTCTACCCCTACGTGATATTGAGTATGGCTCAGTATTATGAGCATAGAGAGAATGAGGAGAAAGAGAAGGTGGAAAAGAAAACGAAGGAGTTGAAGACTAAGGTACTGATGCAGCAGGCATCCAGGGGGCAGGGACGGGGTCGAGGCATTGGACCGGCCAGGCAGCTTCCCCGTACGAGCCGGAGTGCTGTGCCTGTGGGCCCAAATCAATGTGCGTATTGCAAGCAGGAGGGGCACTGGTGCAGCGAGTGCCCGGTTTTGCTGAAGAAGGTTGCAGCTCCGAGAGGACGGAGAGAGAGAGGGCGAGGACGGGGAGCTGCCAGTCAGGGTGGGGATCAGGCCACTGGAATGTCATCGGGCCATACTGATCAGAATTATTTTGATGACATTCAGAGCCGACAGTATTATCATGATGATTATGAGTTAGATGAGGTGACGGGAATGTCTTGCAGCTAGGACAGCCAAGGACAGGGTAAGGGGCAAGTTCCGATACCTGTAGATCAGCATGGACCTTATATTAGCGTGGATTTGCAGGGCTCGGAGAAGAAATTTTTAGTGGATACAGGAGCAATGAATAGTTCTGTTGCGAGGTCACTGGTCCCTGGGGCAGCCCTGTCTGGCCAGAACAATGTTTCGGTTGGTTTTTCTGGTGTGCCAGTAGTAAGCCCCATCTCCAAACCCCTTGCCTTGACTATAGGCCCCTTTACCGTTGATTCGCCGTTTTTACTAACATGAAATTGTGGAGAGAACTTGTTGGGATTAGATCTGTTAAAAAAGTTACATGCTACTATTTACTGTTCCCTGGGTGGTGTCCATTTGACAATGGGTCCGAGTGTGGTTAGCACTATACAATGCTTGTCTAAAGATGCCCCCTCCCAGTTGAGTTTAAGGATGTTCCATCTACGTTGTGGGCAACAAGTGATACAGATGTAGGACTTTTGCAAATACCTCCAATTTCTTTTCAGGTTAAAGAAAATGCCATATTGCCTCGTATCCCTCAGTATAAGATTTCACACGCAGGTGAACAGGCGTTGTGTATAATACAAGATTTGATTCAGTCCGGAGTCGTTGAGGAGACAGCGGCGAATGTGTGCAATAGTCCCATCCTTCCTGTTCTCAAGAGGCCACCTCCGGGTTCTCCTGATGATGTTGCTGATGTTTATCGTTTTGTGATTGATCTGCGCGAAGTTAACAAAATTGTGGTTCCTCAGTTTCCTGTGGTCCCTGATATTACTGCTCTTTTAACTGGGATTCCTTCTTCTGCCAAATTCTTTTCTGTCATTGATTTGAAAAACGCTTTAACATCCCTGTTCATCCAAATAGCAGGCACCTGTTCGGGTTCTCCCTGGCAGGTCGTAGCTTTAGATTTTGTCGGGTTCCTCAAGCCTATACTGAGAGTCCTAGTATAAATAGCCAGGCTCTGAAGGGTCAATTGGACTCCCTCACCCTTCCTCCAGGTAATGTATTGCTGCAGTATGTGGACGATCTTTTGATTGCGTCCGATACTGAAGAAGGATGTAAAGCAGCTACAGTCAAATTGTTGCTGCATTTGGCTCAACATGGACATAAAGTGTCCCTTTCCAAACTCCAATATTGTCGACAGGAGGTCACCTATTTAGGTCACCTACTGTCGAAGGAGGGTCGGAAACTAACTCCTGAACGTATTAATGCTATAATTAACATGCCTGTTCCAAAGACCCAAAGGGATGTGCGAGCCTTTATTGGTATCACTTCCTATTGTCGTCATTGGATACCCAATTTTGCTTTATTAACAAAGCCTCTGCTTTACTTAACAACTAAAAATGTGCATGAGCCTTTGCTTTGGACGCCTGAATGTCAACAAGCTTTTGAGCAATTGAAGGTTGCGCTTTGTTCGGCTCCTGTGCTTGGCACACCTAACTACAACAAGCCGTTCGTGTTGTATGTACACGAGTCGGCCGGTTGTGCGCTTTCTGTCTTAACACAGGTATTTGGAAGTAAGCAGAGGCCGTGTGCGTACTTTTCTGCTGTTCTTGATCCCGTCGCGAAGGCCCTCCCGAGCTGTTTAAGAGCGGCTGTGGCCATCTCTATTCGACAATCGGCAGGGCTTGTTCTTGACACTGATCTCACAGTTATGATACTGCATGCTGTGGATACGCTTTTGAACAAAACAAAGACACAGCACCTTACCAGTGCACGTCTGAATGGCTATGAGCTAACACTTTTTGCACCACATATTACGATTAAACGATGTGCCACTCTGAATCCTGCCACGTTACTACCCCTTCCTTCGGAGAGTGAGGAGATAGACATACATGATTGTATGTTTCAAACTGAGGAGGAGACGAAGGGACGGGTAGACTTGACTGATGTTCCCTTATCTGACCCCCAAGGTGAACTATATGTCGATGGCTCTTGTTTTAAATTACCAGATGGCACCACAACTGCTGCTTATGCGATCACAACACTGCGCACGATAGTTGAGACATCACGAGTCCCCTATCAGTCGGCCCAAGCTGCAGAGCTGGGAGCTCTAATTCAAGCCTGTGAGTTGAGTCGGTGACTGGCGGTTAATGTTTACACTGACAGCCAGTATGCCTTTGGAGTCTCTCATAATTTTGGGCAGCTCTGGAAAGAGAGGGGATTCCTTACCTCCCATGGCTCAAAGATTCAGCACGGCCCTTTGATAATTAGACTTTTGTCGGCGTTGACTCTGCCCAAGAAACTTGCAATAGTGAAGTGTAGCGCTCACAAAGCAATTACTGATGATGTAGAGGGGTAATGCTTTTGCGGATCAAACAGCTAAAGAGACGGCCCGATCTAAGATGAAAAAAATGTTTGTAGCAGGTCCTGCTAGATGGGTGCCAGAAGTTACGATGTTTGAGGACACACTAGATAGTGTGAAAGAAATCCAAAAGCGAGGCGACGGTTGAGGAATTAGCAATATGGCAGGAAAGTACAGCGTAATTGGATAATGATGGGTGTTGGATAGACAAGTCAGGGAAACAGAGATGGATGTTGCCAGATGCATATGTTCTCCCCGTAGTTACTATGGCTCATGGGCCAGCTCACATTAGTGCTAGGGGTATCTGCAAGTTGCTCGACCCGGTGTGGCAGAATGATAATATTCCAAAGACGGCTGCCCATTTGGTAAAACATTGCATGGTGTGCATGCTGTACAACCCAGGGAAGGGGACCCCTACACCTCCGGGAAATTTTGCACCCCCTTCTTTCCCATTTGAAGTCATGCAAATGGACTTCATTGAGATGGAACGGGTGAACAATTTGAAGTATGTGTTGGTGGTGGTTTGTGCATTCAGTAAATGGGTTGAGGCTTATCCTACCAAGGAGAATCCAGCTCTAGCGAAGGTGAAAGCTCTTTTGAAGGAGTTTTTCCCTCGCTTTGGTTTGCCCCGTTTGATTTGGAGTGACAACGGCAGTCATTTTAATTAGAAAGTCATTCTGTTAGTGTGCGATGGCTTGCACATTAAGAAAAGGTTTCATGCTGCGAATCACCCCCAGTCAGTAGGTTTATTTGAGAAGTACAATGGTACTCTCAAACTAAAGATGCCCAAAATTCAGGAGAGTACAGGGTTCAAGTGGCCAGATGCTTTACCATTGGCTTTGTTGTCGACGAGAGTTACAGCTCATACTAGAACAGGGTTGTCCCCCTATGAGATGGTCTTTGGTAGGCCCGCTAATGTCTGGAGAGTTCCAAGACCCCGTCACTTTTCCGAGATAGATCACCCCTTGTTGATAGATTATTTATACGAATTAACTATAAATTTGCGTTCTATTCATCATCAGATTCAAGAGGCCTTGCCATCCGCTACAGAGGGACCCGGCCACGACCTTCGGCCTGGGGATTTTATCTTGATTCGTCATTTTCAGCGCAAAGGCGGCCTGGAGCCCCAATGGAAGGGGCCTTTCCAGATCCTGCTTGCCACACGCACTACAGTGAGAGTGGACGGCCGGAAGAATTGTATACACTTCCCTTGCCGTATGACCAGTGGAGGATCGACGGCATTGGGGACTCTGAGACGGAGAAGGTTCCCCGCTTCATCCCTTTCTCCGATGCCAGAATAACGTGGGCACCTTCTGAGGAGGAGAGTGATGCAGTTCTGAATAAAGCAGTGCCACCTGAGGTAAAGGCCAGCCAAGAGCTCCAGTCAGCTGGCCCGTCTGTGTTTGAATCTGAATCAGTCAATACCGCTGAAAGTGAACGTTTGTTTCTTGATCCCTCTGTTCCTGGAGTTGTTAAGTACAATTTGCGTCCTCGACGAAGGAACAGTGCACCAAAGGAAAAGTCAGACTAGTAGAGATGGACTTCATGGATGAAGAATAGGGACAATAGAGCAGGGACAGGGAGATTGGTGCATTGTTCGAGACACTGGACAGGATAAGTTTGGGGTGTTTTCCCAGGAGGGAGGGTACCCTATCCTGAAAGAAGTGGATTTTCCTCAGCAAGGGCTGCAATTGTGTAGCTCCAACGAGAAGTGTTATGTTGGTGGGTTGGCATTATAAAGAAGTGACGGTTCCCCGAAAAGCTGGCTATTACCCTGCTTGTTGCCCCATCATAAATAGTACTGATACCATTTTGTATATCAATTGCTCAGGGGTGATCATATCCAAACAGACATTCCCTTTGAAAGGCTCGAAAGGTTCCGACACCATTACAGGTAATTCCCGCTATTCAGCTGTGAATTATGACAGGCCAATATATGCCCATCCCGGGTTCTTCTTTCCAACTAATGGAACGTACTCAAATGTTCATAATGGCACCAATGATGTCGCTCTTGGGATGGTACCCCCCCTGGGGGTCCCTTGCAAATATGCTCACAGACAAGTAAAATGGGTAAAGAGAACACTTACAAAGGAATTTTGCGAAGGAGTGACGGATATTGAGATCAACAGTTACAGTAATGGTATTACTTTTGGTTCTATCCTGTCTGCCATTTTCACATTAGGGGGAATGGCTATGAGTAGGACCGACAAGGCACGGGAATATTTTGGCTGTAAATTGCAGATATTGTCAAATACCACAGTAGCAGCATTACGTGACATCACCATTCAATTAGAGAGTATGAGGATTTATTCTGAACAGACTAGATATGCAGTGGATTTTATTTTAGCAAAAAATGGTGGTGCATGCGCAGTTATTGGCGATAAGTGTGTAGTGGGCATAACAAATATGGAAAAGAATATCACCAAGCATATCTTGGATATTATTGAGAATGTCAAAGGAATGGAACCAGGTAATTGGAGTTGGTCCCTTTTTGGAACATGGGGGGGCTAATGGAACAAGCATTGGCATAGCCAATAGGTCTCGCCTTTGGGACCTTATAAGTGTTTAGCCAGAGATATTGGCAATGTTTTTAAGGTATGTTGTAGAGCAATGTAGCAGCTGTGTTTAGTACTGTAAAGTTTGTGTGCAAGTTGTGTTTAGTGTAGTGACGTAAGGGCACTGGCATGGTGTGGAATGTAGTGGTGAGTTGTGATATGATGTGTGTTGGTGGGATGTATGTGTGTATATATCATAACAGACTTTGAGATTACAATGCTGAGTACCTCACATATTTCTTTATTTAATGATATACCTTTAGAAATGAAATCTACTGAGAAAATAAAAATTATTGTGATTTGACAGGCTGGACACGAGATAGCAAGGAATAAACATTAAAAGGCAGTAGGGAACCCTATAAGGTACTGTACATCTCAGGGCCCCATCTTTCCCCCCAAATGTTGTATTATTATTTGAGCATGTGTGTTGCGCACTGCAAATATTTCTGTTATCCGTAGTGATTTTGTAGCATGGTAACTCATATGAATGTGTTCGCTCTGCAAGCAGGCTATAACATTATACAACAAAAAATTGAAATTCATAAATTACGTTTTTTTAATTAAATCTCATAACTAATTTGGAAAGAACATTAATACTCCAGAACACAACATGATTCCATTCAATGCATTTTTATTGAAGAGCTGAGTTATTTTTATTGTGCTACGATTATTTAAGCTCCTTAACACATATGTTTCAATAACTTTGTGATGTTTTCCTTTAGAATATTTTGCAGTGGCCATAGTCATGACTTAAAATGTCCCACAGGGCCACGCATAAGCCTGCTCCCTAGCCAGATCGTGAAGACCTAAGAACCCAGAGAAGGCACTCGTCCACAGGAATGGTATTCACCAAAAGCAGATGCCCCACACAAAATGGAATCTATTCACAACAGGAAACAGACCAGGGGAGAAAGCCCGCAATCTTTCCTCCTCGTTGTTCACCCCGTGGCCCAGGCACAGATTTGTTTAATTTAATGTCACATCACGTGGGCCTATCCTAGTTTAACACAGACTGAAGTATGTGGCACTGCCGGAAGTGGAAATACGAGAACCCATACATTTCCTTGCAGCGCTGCTGAAAGCCCTTTACAAAGCCCGACTGATCACCTATCTGCTGCTTATTGCTATATTTGGGTGTTACACTGGTACTAATGAGGTGAGCATGTTTACAAAATGGCAAAATAATGAAGTAATACTGTTAGAAGGTGGTTCCGACATTATGGGCCGCCTGGATTTTTCGCTTTTTGAGCACCTATTTGTTGAGCTTTTACTGTGGGAGAGCCTCATAAGTTGGGACTCACCCACAGTGAACTCATGATGAAAGAGACTGCATGTGGATTTTACTGGTGTCCCCCTAGCTTGACTCGGCCGCTGCGCAGCAGGTGGAGTAAGGGGCACCGGGCTGGTTACATGCAGACACCTGTGTACATGCGTGTGCACACGTGTAGGGGCTGCGCAGGGGAGATTCCTGGCGTGCGCAGTCCAGGAGCAGCTACAAAGTGAATGGTGTGGCAGGACTTATGCAGAATTGGTTGGTGACATGGAATAGGCTTTATACACTGGGAAGAAACATGCCAGGGAAAGTCAGTGTGTTTTACTGTGTTTTTCACTTCATTATTCCCCTATGGGGAAGTGGAGCCCATGGGCTAGTGTCACTTTCCTAAGGCCTACAGATTCCAGACACGCACTAAAGTCCACTGTAACGGGTGTGAGAAGAAGTATTCTGCAGAGTCCAAAGTCATATTTGTACTGCTTTTGGGTCATCCAGAAATGTCATATTTCTCTGAGTCTGCCATAACCAGGGCCTGGCAGGGGGCTGACCTCAGTAGGCTGGATTGATAACCTTTCTTCCACGAGCTAAGGCCTCCTCTCCAAGGAAGAGAAGATGGGTGGAGCTACAGGCTCATCCATCAGCAGCTATCACTGGGTGCCAGGCACCAGGCTGCACCAAGGAGGGAAGGCAGCGAGGGGGGAAGGGGCCTTTTCAGAGACCATGTGGCAAGAGACCCTGGACGACGCCATTTTGAACAAACCCAGAGGCTGGGCAGGAAGGAGGGAGCAGGGGCAGTGAAGTGATGTGTCGCTGTTTGATAGGACAAACAGAGACTTCCTGCCAGCCCCCTACTCAACTTTTAAAAAGAACCTGCACAGGAAGAGAAGCTCTCTGGGGTGTGGTCTGCTGAGGCAGAAGGTGCTGGAGCCTGGCGCAATGGGCAGTTGGAAGGAGGAACCCCCTGACTGCTCCAGAATCCTGAACAGCGCCAGGAGAAGAGACCAGGACCAGTGCGCAGAAGCAGGGGCCTCTGCGCAGGGAGAAGAGAGGCCCAGGAGGAGAGCCAGGCAAAAGGCTGGCGCAGGGAGCCAGTGAAGACAGCTCCCTGCTGAATACCCCCTCTCCGAGAGGCCCAGAGGGCGAAGGAGAGTGCTCCCAGTGGCTGGGGGGCGCCACCAGGAGCAAGAAGACGCGAAAATGGAGATCGGACCCCCAGGGGCTGAGATATGGCCCCTGGAAGGTAGTCGACCTTTAACCTTTCATGGGACCCACGATGAAGCACGTGGGGCTCCGCCGCCGGTCTGTAATGGGCCCCCGGGGTGGGTCAGGTCCCGGGGGCTGCCCCCAAACGAAGTAAAGCTGGGGTGCGCCGTCGCGCACCCCGTGAAGGTGCCGCCGCGGGGTGCCAGGAGCCCACCCTGGCCCCCACTGAAAACTAAGCCGGGGAGCGCCGTCGCGCTCCCCGTGAAGAGTTGCAGGGGGAGGGGCCCGGGATCCCACCTCCGGGCCCCATGTGTGATGGAGGCGGGGAGCGCCGTTGCGCCCCCCGCGAAGATGAAAGCCGGGGGAGCGCCGTCGCACCCCCGCGAAGCTGACCGTCGGGGAGCACCGTCGCGCTCCCCGTGAATATGCCCAAGGGGACCGGGACCCCATCCCCGGGCCCCCGAAGAAGTGGAGGAGGCTCGTGCGGGGTGCCAGGAGCCCACCCTGGCCCCCGAAGAAGTGGCAAGTCGGGGCGCGCTCCCCGTGAAGATGGTGAGGGGGCCCGGGACCCCATCCCCGAAGCGCAGGAAGGTGGGGGGAGTGCCGTCGCACTCCCCCGAAGACCCGCCGGTCCCGCTGAAGCCGCCGGGTCTGGCCGCTCGGAGCGGGCAGACCAGAATAGCCGCGCTGGCACCCGCGGCCGCACACAAGAGTGCGGGCCAGGCCGGGAGCCAGCCAGAGCAGCCGGGGGTGGGTTCCCCAGACTGCACCCCCTTCTACAAAGGGCCATAGCTGCGGAGGGCCCGGGTGGGACCGGGCCCCCGTGAAAAGGACGAGAAGGAGGAGCCAGGGGCCCGTGTGGGACCGGGCCCCCAACAACCAGCAGAGCGGCCGGGGGGGGGGGGGCTCCCCGAGCCGCGTCCCGTTACCTGGGGGTCCGGGTGGGACCGGGCCCCCCACCGAGGCCGGCCGAAGCGGCGGGAAGCCGCCGGCTGCATCGCGGCTCTCCCCAGCACAGCGGGAGAGCCGCTAATGAAATATTCATAAAAAGGAGCACGAAGCGCCCCAGAATGCCTTGCCAGGCATTTGGAAATGTGCAGTTTTGGTGCTTGGTGGCCCCCAGAGGGGGGTCACCCTCATGTGTGAAAAGAGGTGCAGGGGGAGCTGCAGGAGCAACGCAGCCTCCCCCAGTACAAAGAAGAACAGTCCGCCCATAAGTTTCATGGGGCATCTGAAAGAATAACCCCTCAAGGGCTCAGCCAGCATTCAAACACCTCCTGGGCTGGAACTTTTGTTCTACAGCTGGAGGTGCATGGAGAGGGGTGCCAAGGGATGAAGGGCTGAGTTGGGGATGTCTAGAGAAGGGCATCCCCTGGAGGTGAAGAGGTGCAATTGCACGAGAAGTGCATTTTTAATGTTATTTCTGTAGAGTGCATTGACCAAGGTTATTTCTTTTTTTAGGAGGACTGGAAGTCACTTGTGTAATGTGAAGTACATGTGTATTGAGAAGTACAGATGTAATGTGAGTCATAAGCAAAGTGGGGTTAGGTGGCTAGACATTCTTGCTAGGGTGTCTGGCTGTATATGCTCAATCCTGTGATTCATCTGTGATGCCTTTTAGAGGTTGTAATTGCAATGCATTATAATGGTTAACAACTGTGATAAGTACTGTCATTTTAAGTGATGCTTAAACATGTATTCTTGCTGCTGCTGTTAGGTGAGGAACAACCCAGACTGTTAGCCCCGAAGATTTAGAGGTGCATACTTTATGGTCAGTAGGAGATGCGCAGTCGGGGTTATGTGTCACCAAGGCAGGTGTACCCATTTTTAATGCTCGTTGAGGTAATGGGGTGGGTCGCCACTGGGATGGTGCCAGTGTGCAGGGCCCACGCCCCAGGTTATGTTCAACTAAGTGCATTGGGGGGCAAGATGATGTGCATTCATGGGAGTGGTGGTGCTAGACCTCACCCCCCCCTGTGGGAGGGGTGGAAATGTTATGCAATGTCACAAAGTAATTCCAACAGCTTATGTATATTTGTAAATTGGTGCATAGTATTGAGTAGTGTGTGTGTTTAATAAATGTACTCTTACTTTTATAAAGCAAAGTACAGACTGGACAATCAATTATTGAGTGTTATTTCTGCGCACCTGCAAATGGCGATTACGAGCCCACACCACCTCCCTTGAGTAAGCCTCAGACTGCTCTGCAACGCTACCCTCTGAGAGTCAGGCGCTACAATTGGGTGTTTGGTTCCCAGTGAAGGACAAATGTAGTCATGTTATTTGTGCAGGCCTCACAGATGCTGCCTCGTTTTCCAACATATACCGTCACAAAATGTGCGGCATTGTGCCTCGTAATTTGCCTTTTCTTGCCACATAATTTACTCAACCCTGCTGCATATTTTGCCCTCCCCTGCCACATAATTCCGGTGGCCCCGATTATTACCCTCTCACACAGTAGGAACCTATTCACGTCGGTCTGTTTTTTTTTTTTTGTTTTTTTTTTTTTAAATCAGGCTGTACTGCAGAAGTGCAATTACATGCATATTCAATAATTCAGCTGTTGCTATGCAATTAGTCTTTTCAATACTGGCCACAGAGAAAAGCAGTTCATAGCAGACTGCTGCAATGCTAGCGACAACAAATAGACTAGAGTGGAATATGTATGTGGTCAAACTGTCCGACTCCGCTCCCTCCAGCAGCATTAAGCAGCATCTTGCACTTTGACGGTGAAAGTGTAAGATGCTGCTTAAGGCTGCTGGAGAGACCGGAGACAGTGGTTTGCGCTCCTGTTTGGTTAATTACATGAACAGCCCCATGGAGTGTACGGATTGCTGCTTTTTACCAACTTCCACGTACCTCGCCGGCCATGGTATACACACTGATAATGCTCCGGAAGTGGAAGCATAGTGTGCCATGGTATACACACGGGTAATGCTCCGGAAGTAAAAGCCTAGTGTGCCATGGTATACACCGGTAATGCTCCGGAACTGGAAGCGTAGTGTGCCATGGTAAACACACCGGTAATGCTCCAGAAGTGAGGCATTTTTAGTAATCGGAAGTGGAAGCATAGTGTGCTATGGTAAACACACCGGTAATGCTCCAAAAGTAGAAGCGTAGTGTGCCATGGTATACACACCGGTAATGCTCCAGAAGTGGAAGCGTAGTGTGCCATGGTAAACACACCGGTAATGCTCCGGAAGTGGAAGTGTCGTGTCCATGGTATACACATGGGTAATGCTCCGGCAGTAAAAGCCTAGTGTGCCATGGTATACACACCGGTAATGCTCCGGAATTGGAAGCACAGTGTCCATGGGATACACACCAGTAATGCTCCAGAAGTGGAAGCATAGTGTGCCATGGTATACACACCGGTAATACTCCGGAAGTAAAAGCCTAGTGTACCATGGTATACACCGGTAATGCTCCGGAATTGGAAGCACAGTGCCCATGGTATACACACCGGTAATGCTCCGGAACTGGAAGCGTAGTGTGCCATGGTAAACACACCGGTAATGCTCCAGAAGTGAGGCATTTTTAGTAATCGGAAGTGGAAGCATAGTGTGCTATGGTAAACACACCGGTAATGCTCCAAAAGTAGAAGCGTAGTGTGCAATGGTATACACACCGGTAATGCTCCAGAAGTGGAAGCGTAGTGTGCCATGGTAAACACACCGGTAATGCTCCGGAAGTGGAAGAGTCGTGTCCATGGTATACACATGGGTAATGCTCCGGAAGTGGAAGCGTAGTGTGCCATGGTATACACACCGGTAATGCTCCGGAATTGGAAGCACAGTGTCCATGGTATACACACCAGTAATGCTCCAGAAGTGGAAGCATAGTGTGCCATGGTATACACACCGGTAATACTCCGGAAGTAAAAGCCTAGTGTACCATGGTATACACCGGTAATGCTCCGTAATTGGAAGCACAGTGCCCATGGTATACACACCGGTAATGCTCCGGAAGTGGAAGCGTAGTGTGCCATGGTATACACACCGGTAATGCTCCTGAAGTGGAAGCATAGTGTGCCATGGTATACACACCGGTAATGCTCCGGAAGTGGAAGCGTAGTGTCCATGGTATACACACTGGTAATGCTCCGGAAGTGGAAGCGTAGTGTGCCATGGTATACACACCGGTAATGCTCCAGAAGTGGAAGCGTGGTGTCCATGGTATACACATGGGTAATGCTCCGGCAGTAAAAGCCTAGTGTGCCATGGTATACGCACCGGTAATACTTCAGAAGTGGAAGCGTAGTGTGCCATGGTATGCACCCCCTCCGCTATCGGAGTCATTTGTAGAACGCCTGACGAGGACAATACTGGAGATGCCAACGGGCTTCTCTATAATAGGTGGAGACTGGAATGACGTAGTGAATGTGGCCCAGGACAGATGGAGACCGAATGGCGGGCAGGGGACACTCAGGGACACACGTCTACAGATACTGATGCGTGACATGGGGTGGATGGACACATGGAGACATTTGCACCAGACCACACAAAGTTATACATATTACTCTACGGTCCACGACTCCTTCTCTCGATTGGATTATATATTTATACCAGCCACTTACTATCGAATCGCAGCGACGGATATACTGCCATGGGGCCTATCGGATCACTCCCCAGTGGTGTTGACTTTGCGTTTGGGGGTAGCCCGTCCTCCCTTCCGGTGGCGTCTATCGACATGGCACCTGCAGGACCCAAAATATAAAACACACGTGTCAGGTAATTACGGACTATTTCGCAGATAACCTAGGCACGGTACACTCTGCGGAGATTATCTGGGAGGCTATGAAGCCAACCATTAGGGGTGCGGATATATCATATTGCGCCGCTCAGCGGAAAAAACGCCGGGGGGTATTGTTCCAGACCGAGTCTCAGTTGCTAGAGTTGGAGCGGAGGAGTAGAGGAATAGACGGTGGTCAAATTCACCGCCAACTTCTTCTTCTGCAACAAACATATGCTAATACACTGCGTGACGAGGCCAGACAGGTTTGGTTGGCCTCACGTAGCAGAATGTACCAGTGGGGAGATAAATCGAGTTCTCTTCTGCATCGTTTATGTCAACAAGCACTCCACCCGCTAACAATACCCGGTATCCCCGGCGACGATGGCCAAACACTCACTGACCCTTCCCAAATTGCATCCAGCTTCGCGACCTATTACGCGGAGTTATATGCCCCCAATGACGCTCTGCCAGAACCCTTGATCCATCAATATCTTGATGATCTACCCCCCAAAGCCGTTTCGGATGAGGCACGAGCAGAACTAGATGCCCCTTTGACGGTCGAAGAACTGAGCGCTGCCCTTACCGACTTACGCACAGGCAAAGCCCCAGGCCCAAACAGCTTCCCATGTGAGTTCTATAAGTTGTTCCAGTCCCAGTTCCTTACACATTATCTAGCGGCAGTACATGTGGCCCTTGAAGAGGGGAAGACTACCGCCGGATTGGCGACATGCCGAAATCGTGGTTTTCCCTAAGCCCGGCCGACCCCCAGATCAACATTCATTGTATCATCCCATATCGTTGCTGAATGTGGAGGCCAAATTATTGGCCAAAGCTCTGGCTAATCGCATCCTTCCCTATATGTCAGACTTGGTTCACCCTGACCAGGCAGGTTTTATGCCTCGCCGAGAGACTCGCCACAATATCCGACGGGCCCACAATGCAGTAGCAGCGATTGATCATTTAGACGGCCCGGCAGCGCTGCTGCTAGCCGACATAGATAGAGCATTCGATTCGCTAGGGTGGACATACTTGTATGCCCTCCTGCAGCGCCTAAATATAGGACCGCAACTCATGTCCTATATTCGACTACTATATACCGACCCCAGGCCCCTCAGTTAGAGTGGCTGGTGCGGTCTCTGATCCCTTCTCTATAGGAGGTGGTACCCGACAGGGATGCCCCCATCCCCTTATTTATTTGCGTTAGCAATGGAACCACTGGCCTCGTGGTTCCGTACTGATGCCCAGGTAAAGGGATTTGAATGGCCGGGAGGGTTTTCGGATCGGATCGCCCTATATACGGACGATGTTCTTTTCTTTCTAACAGAACCACATCGGACGGGACCTCGAATACTCCGCATTATGCAGATATTTGGTCAACACTCGGGTCCGTTTATGAATGCTAGAAAGTCGATATTGTGGCCTCTTCGCGGAGGCTCGGAAATGGGCACATGGGTGGGAGAAGTAACGCTAGCCACAACCGAGTTTAAATACCTCGGGGTCTACATCTCGTCCTCTCATTCGGTGTCGTGGAATAGAAACATCGCCCCCCATTTGGACGCGTACGCAGGCCGAGATGGAGTCCTGGGCGCGTATGCCCCTATCCATATTGGGAAGGTCGGCGATATTTAAGATGGTATCCCTCCTGCACCTTCTTTATCAGCTGCAGAACCACCCCTTTCAGATATCGGTTTCCTGGTTCCGTCAGCTCAACTCAAGACTAAGCCGCTTCCTATGGAATGCTCAAGCTGCTAGGGCTGGCTTAAAACATGCATTCAATCAACATACTGGGGAGGTATAGCGACCCCTAATATTCAATCAGATCATGCAGCATCTCATCTCCTGGTACTGAATGACTGGTGGTATGGGAATAGCAGCGACCCGGTATACCAAGTGGAGAAATGGCTCATGGGTGATATATTACCCCCATAAGCTTTTATACATCCCAAAAGAGCTACGGGGATTTCCGCCTGCCACATGTGTGGTTTTCGGAGTTTGGAAGGAATCGATGCGCAGGATGGGGTGGTGGAGACGACAGACGAGAGAGACGCCCCTTTGGCAGAGCGGCCTTATGCCGCAGGTGTCCACCTTGGTTGGGTTTAGACAATAGGACGCCAAAGGCATTTCCACGTTGGGAGATGTAATGCGAGGTACCACCATGAGGTCCTTCCAGGAGCTCAGGAACGAATTTGCCATGCCACATACCCAATTTTACAAATACTTACAACTGCGACATGCCTTATCCCCATATGTCACGCATTTGGAATCCCTCCCAGAGTTGAATCCGATAGAGGCAAAGGTTTTTATGGGAGACTTGGGGGACCACAAGACTGCAAAGATATATCAAACTATAGTGACAAACCTCTCCACAACCTTGGACTCACTCTGGGATAAATGGCAAACAGACCTTGGTCCCCTTTCCAGTGACTACTGGACAGCGGCCTTGGAATCCCCAAGGGGCGCTGCAATAGCTTCTCGCCTCAGACTTATTCAGTTTAAATATTTACATTGTGCTTATTTTACCAGATACAGACTATGGAGGGCGGGTTTGATAGATTCCCCTACGTGTCTACAATGTGGCAGCGCGGAAGGCACGCTTATACATACCATTTGGGAATGTACTGCACTTAGTAGGTTTTGGAGGGGGGTTACAAATTGCTTATCAGAGGTGCTGGGATGGGAAATATCTTTGTCTCCTAAGATTGCCCTCCTACATATCACGGAAGAAATAGGGGGAAACATCTATAAAAGACACCTGCTATTCTTTGGCCTCATCCTGGCAAAAAGAGATATAGCTAAGGCATGGAAAGATCCGGCGGCGCCTAAACTGGGAGCCTGGAAGGCAGGCCTTGAATGGTGTATGGGTCAGGAACAGCCTATTTTTAAAGCACGGGGATGCATGCAAAAGCACCCCAAAATATGGAAACGTTGGGCAGATTTCAGGGGTCTCATATTGAAACCTCCTTCACCACGAACTACTGATGTGGGATCCCTCTGAGAACGTATCACAGAGAAGAGCGACAATACAAAGGGCTATGATATATGAGGTATGGCGTGTTGGGTATGATATATGGACTACTACGCAGCATGAGACAGTCGTTTGTAAAGTTAGGGGCTGATGTTCACAGACCCGAAAAGTTTATCTCTTTGTATCATAAATGTCATATAGAAGTCACCTGCTTGAAAGCTATTATATTGATCAAAATATTTTCATTTCCCTCTGTAAAGAATGTGATTATCTTATCTGCTGACAAAAAAAGAGTTTTGGGAAAAAAAAAAAGGAAAAAAAAGACCACCACCACAACTCAACGTACTACAATACAAGTGAGAATAATCAGAGATGAAAGACAAAATCGAATTTCACCACCATAACAGAGCCTACAGAAGAGCCATAGGAACCAAGCAAAGATAATATTACTCCATATGCATTACTGAAGCTAACCCCCTTCCTTCTAAGGGACTCCACAAGATGCTTGCAGAATTCCTCAATACAGAGTGCGAAAACACAGAAACACCACAATTACAAGACTTCTGTGACAAAATCACAATGGAATTGATTTCAAAACAGTAGGTAGACAACATCATCCCAACACATGACCCAACCATTACAAAGACAAACGCAATCCTCCACCACTATATGTGTAGAGAACTGGGCTATTGTTGCAGTTGACCCCCCCTCCCCACATACACTTTTTGCCCCCTTTTTTGGCTCTGACAGTGCACCGAGGCCTCAGTACCAATGCTCCTTCCCTAAAACAAAGTGTCTATTTGTGCTACAGTTGGCAAAGGAGTTTATTACCCCTGTAAGTCCCAAGTAAATGGTACTCCAGGTACCTAGGGCAGTGGTACTAAAGAGGGTCCCTACGGGGTGCAGCATATCTTATGCCACTCTAAGGGACCCACATACAAATTCCACACAGACTGCCATTGCAGGCTGCGTGACAAGGTGCAAACCATGAGTGAAAACACAACATGACACTCCTATGCGACATGCCAAAGTCATTGCATCTAATATATGTAAGTCACCCCTACAGCCGGCCTTTGAGCCCTGAGGCAGGGTGCATTCAATTTTATGTGAGGACACATCTGCATGAGCAGATGTGCCCCTGTGATGTGTAGTTCCATTACTAGATATTGCAAGTGATCAGGGAAGCCATTTTAATAGCATGTGCTGGACACTGGTGAACGAGTTACCCAGCTACATGATGGCTTCACTAAAAATAGGGATGTTTGGTATCAAACATCTCATATTAACAAACCCACACTAATACCAGAGTTGGATTTATTAATATATGCACCCAGAGGGCACCTCGGACGTGCCCCCTGAAAATCTACCAGCCACTGGTGTGCTGACTGACAGTTTTTTGCCAGCCTGCCACCAGAGACAAGTTTCTAGTCCCCAAGGGTGAGGGCTTTTGCTCTCATGAGGTCACAACCAAAGCCTGCTCGGGCAGAGGATGTTCCACCCCACCTTCCACAGGATGTCCTGCAGATTAGCATTCGAAGGCAGGGGAGCTTCAAAGAGCCCACCGCCTTTGGAATGCGAATCTGGCTTCTCGCACAGGAGAGGATGACGACCCCTTTTGTCCAAAGCCCTTTGGCACCTGGACAAGCGGAAAAATTAGATATGCAAGAAGCGTGTTGGAATGCCCGGATGGGCACACCTCTAGGGTGACCATGACATGAACACGACTTTAGAAATTCCACCATATTGTGTGTGGTGGAATCAGGGATTCTGGGACAATATGATGCCCACTCCTTAAAGGAAGTGGTCACCTAGGGGGTCTAGTGACCCCAGGGGTAAGTATCTGATTGGCTACTACCCCTCACTCCCTCACTTACCTTAACACCCCTAAATTAAGTATTTCGGGGACCACCCAATACCTTGATCCCCAGATTTCTTTGGACACAAAAGAAGGAGTGGAAGAAGACTGTTGACCCGAGAACCGAGGAGCACAACTGATTGCCAGCCGCACCCGACCCTCGTGGAGCAACTGAATCGTCCTGCCGCTGTGTAGACCTCAAGAAACCCAGAGGGCTGCCAGTGCTTCAGAAATTGCCAAAGAAACTCCCTTGGAGTAGAGGAGTTACTCCCCTGCAGCCACAGGCACCAAAGACGCAGGGTGCGGTCCACCGAGTTCCTGCTCCAATGCGTGCCCGATGAAGCAGCTCCCCAGGAAGAGGACCCTGTGCTCCTGAAGGTCCGATCTGCCCTCCTGCCGAGTGAGAGGACACCAGGACGAACCAGAGCCACACAGGACCGATACCCGGGGTACTGGACTCCTTGCAGCAGCCAAGGCTTGTTTGTGCCCAGTCCGGACACCAACGTCGAGGAAGACCGACCTGCACCCCAAAGGATTCCAGGGACAGTGAGAACCACAGAGAGTGGCGCAGCTGTCCTGTTTGCCCCGCTTCCGCAAAACAATGATTAAGATGCGAGTCTGTGACCGCTGCCACCCGATGCCTCAAAGCACCTATGCATCCGCAGTCCAGAGCCCGAGTCCAAGGGAGGTGACGGTGCCAAAAGGGTCCCCAGACCCACAAGACCCAAGCCCATGCTTGGGGTTAGCCCAGATTGGACTTCGTTGCCGCCTGCAGCATCTTTCTGCAGGTCCCCTCCAACTGCAAGAGACTCCTGCACCAGAATTCGACGTCAAAAGACACCACTGTACCCGAGCACCACAGCCCGAGGATATCAAGGGTTATGCCCCCCTGTATGTTCCCTCGGACTTGTGCCCCAGTCCTTGCTTGCAGCCTCTTTGTAACTGGACCGTTCTCAAATTGAAGTGAATGGGACACCCAAAGCTCTGACACATCTCTGCAACCGGACGATCCAGAGCCTCCCGAGGTGACTTGCTGGTGTGGCCTTTGGCCGTGCCCCATACTCACCTTAAGTCCTGAAGAACAGTCCCGTAAGTCACTGCTAAGTGCCCGAATGCAATACATATTTTGCCTCCATAGGATAGCATTGCCGGTCTAGAAAATGCACTGTGTCCATTTCTGAAAACTGTAAAAATTCATAACTCGAAAAGTACTTACTCAATTCCGATGATCTTGGTATCTAAATTTATACAAAAGTATGTGTTATTTTTATAAATTGGTGTCAGATTTCTTTGAGTATGTGTCTCATTTACTGCCTTTGCGTGTGTAATAAATGCTTACTTGGCACTACCCCATGGTATGCCTAACTGCTCGCCCACACTACCAAAAAAGAGAGCATTTGGGGTGTCATTAGTACCTCTGTAATTCCTTTGGGGTTTGCCTGGACTCTCTGCACAGTGTACCTCGTTTTGGTGCACTATATAGAGAGCCAGCTTCCTACAACACGCTTTCAATATCTTCTCAGAAAAAGATTTCCTTGACATTATAGTCGCAAGCAGGCCATCAGGATCACCATCAGACCCAACACCGCCAAAAATTCTTTCAAGCTATCCATCGCACAACCAGGGTTGGGGGATTAACTAGAAGCTTGCTCAAAAAGCCCCTGAAACTAGGTGAATTCTCACCCGAGCTGAAAATCTATATTAGACCACTTATCAAAAAGAAATACCTTGACCCATCTGACCCAGCAAACTACAGGCCTATTTCAAATGGCCCATCCATTCTTAGGAAAATGTTTTAAAAAGAGCAGTGTTTAACCAACTTTCAGAATTTAAAGACAAAAATGACTTCATGACAGACCAACAGCACGGCTTCAGACCAAGCAGAGGCACAGAGTCAGCCATCGTATCCAATTGTAATGACCTAAAACTCACTGTGGACAAGAACAGAGAGGTCGCCCTATTGTTTCTGGATTTATGATATGCATTTGGCAGTGCCCACCACCACATGCTCCTTGAATGACTCCATCATCTCAGAGTATGTGAAAATAT
The DNA here is from genome assembly GCA_963921515.1 of Calotriton arnoldi. Taxonomy (NCBI): domain Eukaryota; kingdom Metazoa; phylum Chordata; class Amphibia; order Caudata; family Salamandridae; genus Calotriton; species Calotriton arnoldi. The sequence goes on along the minus strand of CAWUFW010001119.1, from coordinate 2,127,151 downwards.
TTAAAATGGATAGCTTCTTTCCTTTCAGACAAAGAGTGGTTTACTTACCACCTTTCAGATCAGCTTTTCACACCCAACACTGTGGCACCAGTCAGTGGTCCATCATATCCCCTCTATTATTCAACATCTACCTAATCCCACTTTACCAAATCGGATTAAATCATTCAACCTCATCTGTTAGAACTATGGAGATGACATGCAAATCTTTCTAAAAATGAATGGCCCGGAAGATCTCAACAACTCAAATTTTTAGGACTGCCTTTGCTGCATAATCACTTAGATGAAGAGTAACCACCTAACAGCTCAACAGGATAAAGATAGATATTATTACCGGAGGACAATGGAATTAATACCAGCCTATCGCCACACTGTCCCAGCAACTCAAGGTCCCTCCAATAACATCAAGAGAAGTTAGAAACCAAGGGGTAACCATGGATCCAGACCTATCCTTGATACCATGTCAGCAAAGTCACAAAGAGCCCCTTCTACACAATCAAAATGCTGCATTGCATCATCCCATAAATTAGATACCAACAAAAACTACAAGCTATCCTCACAGTCGTAATCACCAAGCTTGGCTATACCAACAGCCCATACCTTGGTGCACCCAGATTCATCATACATAAAATACAACTAACTTAAAAAGCTAGAGCAAGGCTCGTTCTCTGCCTTTACCCAAGAGAACGCATGACCAGTCCTACACTCACTCCACTGGCTGCCTACAGCTAAGTATTCAAGGCGCTCTGCATTGTACATAAAGCCCCCCAAGAAAAAGGACCAACAAGTTAAATTCAAGCAGTACAAACAAAATAGGACTCTGCGCTTCAAGCTTGCATCACAGATCATCACACCACCTTATCATAAAAAATCCATAGGAGACACTGCTTTTTCAGTACAAGCTGCCAAACTCTGGAACTTGCTACGAGGCAAGATTTGAATCACTCAGGATATTATACAATTCAGAAGACAGTTGAAAACATGGCTAGTTCTAAGATAACTACATCATGTCACTACCCTTGTGTTAGACCCAGTGGTTTCGGGCTGGCTGAGACACATAGAAGCCAGTCAGAACCCACTGTTCCAAATAGAATGAGTACGATACTCTAGTCCGACAACCTGTGCTCACCCTCTGGTAGCCTCGCACTGAGCAGTCAAGCTTATCCTCAGGGCACGAGTGTAAAGTGTTGGCACAACCCCGTCCCACGCAACACACTGCGCACATCACAAAAAGACTCCACGCCGTATGTATAAAACACTTGCTTTGTTTTACCCACACACTGAAATCTTAACGAGATACACATTGTATATACACTCTACAGTTACATGCAATTGTCAAACTTTTCTATTGAAATCAAAACGAAACACACATTGTATATACACTTTACAGTTATATGCAATTTGGGGACTTTCCCATTAGCAGAAAGGTCGAACAGTCACATGTTTTGGGCTGCACCTTGTGACTCAGCCCCTCAGTCAATCAACTGCACCAACCAACGATACACATTGCCCCTGCTGATGCCCCGTTGACTAGACAGTCAGAACCACCTAACACAGAAAGAAACAGTTACTTAGTTTCGTTCATCCGGATTAGGCCTCCAGGCGCCCAGAGGCACCTACACAAGTGCAAGAGCGCAATCCCCCCGTAGACAAAAGGTTGTGACACGGGAACCTGGTGCGCTTCCAAGTCTTGAGAAATGTTTTCCACTCAGGCGGAGGGGTGACCTGCCGTAGCCCCCCCGACAGTCAGCTGTAGGTGTCCACAAGGAACCCCTCAGGCCTCGTCACGGTGTTCTCCACAACAAAAGCACCTTGTGGTGTGGGTCCAGAGAGAGGGAGCCAGCGACCTCGGACAAAGGCCGCGACGTCAGCCACTGTCATCCTCCCGATCTGGAGGTCGAAGACAGTCTCAGCTCCCGGCTCAGGTTCCCCAAACAACCCTCGGACTCCACATGCTCTGAAGCGCAAGCTAGCACAAGTCCCCTGGTTTCAAGCATGGGTCCCTCGGACTCTGCAAGCTTCCCCCCGCACTCCTTGAACTCCTCACGTCCCAGCACCTCAGGTGGCTGCTGATCTTTACGTGCCCGCTTCTCTTGTACAACGAGATGATGGTGTACGTCAGGACGGCCTTGTCCCAACCACGATCACTTCCACCTGTCTCCGTCACACCCTGTGAGGTCCTTACGATCTTGTGGCAGCAGTGAGATCCTTTGTGACCCTGGGATCTTGTGGATAGGAGGCCAGCTCACCAGGCCCTGGAGAGTACTTTGGGACCCAGGCCACAACAGTTGGCACTTAGCTGCAGGCCAGCAACGTCCATGCAAAACCTACCAAGTGAAAGTCCCCTTTTGGAGCATGACAAACTCCAGGCCACCACAAGTCTGCAGATAGTCCAGTTGGAATCCCTCCTGCCCTAATGATTGCTCGTGTCGATATCCCAGCATCAGACCAGTGTAGTATGGTTCCAAATCCGATAACATCTCTACTTTCGGAGGCCAGAGCCCCAGTAGTTATATCCACTATAGCCTATTTACAGAAGCGGTTTACCTTTTATGTCCCTCTGAGACAATTGCGTTCCTCAGCCCTTCTTCTTGCTAGGGTCCCCCGCTTCTCCCGCGATAGGCTGGGTGGCTGCTCTTTGGCTGTTAAGGCTGCCCAGGCGTGGAATGCCCTTCCGTTTCCACTACGTAATACTCAGGACCCGCTGGCCTTCAAGAAACTCTTAAAAACTCATCTATTTCCATAGTTATTAGTGGTGTAGTTTAGGGACTCCTCTTGGACCCGCGCCGGGACACTCTTCGGAGTAGCTGTTGCGCGTTATAAGAGTACTTAACATAACATAACACTTTGGCCTTTAAAGATACAATCAGTTCAAATGGCCACCTTTGAAATGCACAGGCCCTCTCTAAATGTTGTCCTGTCTGCCATCCTACCCTGGGAGGTTTGATCACTATCTTTAGTGGGGCCAAGACCCTGCCCCCTTGGAATGCCGCTTGCCAATTCCAACCCCACGTAAACGCAGCAGAAAGGCCCCTCAGAGTCAGAGGTCTGAAGTTTCCCATAAGCCCCTAGTTTATGGCCTATCGGGAATGCACAGATGTGGCTGTCCCCCTAGCACCCAGTTGTGAATTAGGAGACAGGCCGACAGGCACACAGAGCCACGAGCAACCAAATGCCCACTTTCCCAGAGTGACATTTCCATCACCGTAATGTCGAACACACTCCCAATACCGGAGAGGATTCGCCATTACGAGCCCATCGATACCAAACAGTATACAGCTACTATTCTGCCCGTAGGGAATAAAGCTCAATAGCATTTCCCTACACCCCCTCCTGCTAATCCAATACGAGAAGCATGCCCTGTCATACCGAACACACCACTCAGTGCCGTTCACGACGCTTGCAGGTAACGCATACATGCACATGCTTCACCTCTTCCCAACACTGCACCGTCACAAGGGAGAACTTGGATATAGCACGAGACATGCAGAACCTTGGCACACAGCTTGGTAAAAGCCAAGTCGAGTAACAGTAACCCATGCACACTGGCCCCACCAGGGTAAACCTGTGGCAAAATCGATGAGCTACCTCTAGGGATGGCACAACCAGTGCAGCAGGCCCACGGAGGAGCATTTGAGATACATGCCCCGGGTATAGGTATTACCCCTTGATAAGGGACTTACAGCTAACTCAAATCAGCTAATCATATATACACCAATCGCCAGTACGTATATGATGAGCAGAGCGCGTTGGCACTGCACAGCAGTGTCAAACTGTCAAAGTCCTAAGCCAGAAAAACAAGGTCAAAACATGAGGTTGGCAGCCAAAAAGATCAGGGTAGACCATGCCAACAGATGACAGGTCTAAGACCTTGGATAGAACTTTGAAAGATAATCACACTTTCTGATACAATCTACAATTTAGAGCTCACATATAGGGAAAAGGCCAGTCAGCACACTACTTTCTATATCCAGGTAAGCTAGTAAGGGCTGGCCTATGGATGGCCCGGTTATTATATAGTAATGTCAATTCATATATGACCCATCTGGCCCACACTAATACCGTATTACTCATCGGTCAACAGCCAACTGTAGCTTACGCCTCGCACACTCACATAAAACATATCTGCTACGGGTCTTGCCCATCACCCAGTACTGTAGCAGTCAATAAACCACCTATCACCAATTAGCCAGGCATGGAATAATTAAAGAGATTGGTTGCATACAGCTGGTCATTCTGTTGACTCGTCTGGTCTACCACTGTGGCTAGACGCTATGACCGATTATTTACATATCGCAATGACATTCAGATATGGGATGATAGTTACAAAGCCTACCCCAGCAGATTCCCCCACCCACCACTTCTCTCTCCAGACACGCCTGCTCAGGACCAAAAAACCTTAAGCAAAATATCAGGTTGGACAACCTTGTTCATAAGAAACTCCACAAAGGGAGGTGCAGAGTTGCTAGCTTACTAAAAAGCATAAGTTGTTCCTCTGTTTCTCATACCTCTTTATCCACAACACTGCTAAGCGGTGTGTCTCATAACATGATAACCACAACTCAGTGGTCACCACGTACGACATGGAAACACTGCCCACCTAGGATCAACAATCAAGACAACACCCTCCTAGCCCCCTCCAAACCACACACCCAATACAGTTTACTTTGCTGCTAATGTAGGAATGCACTTGTGTTCCACAAAGCGGTATATAAATGTTGCACTGCAATGCAAATATAAAAGACTATGATTAAGTCCCACAGAGACATAACAATACTTTGTTTTAAATAGTGCCACATATCGCACTTCTGCCGTTTCTAATCGTTGTAATTAACAATGTTAGCGTTACTCATTGTACAATGGTAGTCACTTTACCTATGGAAGGATGAAGTCTCCCTTACCATATCTCCAGCACACCACATTTGACAAAGGTGACCGTTCAGCTCAAGCCACACTCACGTATATGGATGGCATGTGGAGGACTTTATGCTTAAGGTTTGCCATCTACATACAAAGATGGCAGGGGTATCACACATATGCATAGGTAGACCTGTCCCGTGCACAGAAGAATTCCATGGAGACCCCAAACCAACTTCTGGAGGCGGGCTAAGGGTAGAGTAAACAACCGTCCGTAAATTTCACGGACAGTCCGTAACTTCGACCTTATGTCCGCGTTTGTCTGTGAAGGCGCTGTTGGGTGACAGCCAATCATATGGAGCCTTTCAATTCACCAATCGTTGCTGTGGAGAACAAACAAAGTTATCTAGGATTGGCTTGAAAGCCATCAGCCAATCCTAGAGCTCGCGGGTCCACTGCAGGACTGTTCTCATTGGCCCTGATGCTTCAGGGCCAATGAGAACAGCTTTAGGGTACCCAGCCACTGTACTTCTGGACTTGCCAGAGCACGTTCGGAGTCTTTCGTTTTCGGCACATAAATAAAATTAGTGTTCCTTACGAGTTGACTCGTATTACATTGTAACATATATATTATGTTATGTGTATTTGTATAGCGCACATCCCAGAGGGTATCCTGGCGCTAGCAGGAGCTGTAGGGGCCGACCCATATACGGTCTGACATTAACAAGTTCAACACCATTCTGACTTTCTATTTAAGTGTGGTGGAACTTGTACATGCTTTTGTGAATCACAGCAAGAAATTAGTCATTTCACTGGATTTTAAATAAAAAGGAAACTTTAATGGGGATCTGAACATCAAAATAGCTGTAATTAGGGAACTGTTAATCATCAAAAGGCTGATGGGGTAGAATGCTCGTAGTTATCCCACAATATCTCCTGAAGACTGATACACCGTGCGCTGCTTCAGTTACGTCAACGTCATTGCATTACATTTACTCCATGACAGTGCTATGAGGGGTTGATGTTCACTGTTAGGGCTCAGCTCAAATTGTTGGATGTGGCTAAAGAATTGTGCCGACAGGCATGCAGGGAATGAGCCCAGTAGGCAGCGAGGGAACTTGCGTGCCCCTAGGAGGGTTCGGAGGGGTTCGCCACCCTGGAATATTTTTTAATAAAAATGGAGTATTGTGTGGGTACGTCCTGGCGTAGCTCACAACTCCACCAGAGACATTTGAAGACATGGGCAAAGTGGGCAATTGCCCAGGGTACGCGCCATCCAGGAGGGCCCATAGCAATACTAGTGGGGCAGTCTCACCCCACTCTCTTCCCCCCTCTCCTCTACTGCATTTCTTTGACTCTCTCCCTATCCTAACTTACCACTCTCCGCTTTCTACTACCTCTCCTTCTGTACCTCAATTATTTCAATTAAGATTGTGGAAAAAACATAAGGTTCTAAACCTATGCCATGCCATTTGCATGCAGTGCTTTGATGCCAGTTCATAGCTCGCTGTTCTATATTAGAATGATTATAACTTATGAACTACAAGAAACAAAACTATCTCTGTGACAAAAGCAGTAACCCATTGAGCTATCTACGTGAAGTACAGTTCTGTGATCTACATATTACTAGTGGTTTTCAGCAGGCACATTAACCCTCTGTACTACTTTATGAGGAGTCCAAACTGCTATAAGACAAAACTTAGATCTCTTTAGCAGGTACATCATTCACCAGAGTTATCTTGACATTTATATTATTTCCTGAAAATTGCTGGGCACACAATGAACTCTGAAGCATGTGCTTTTACACCCATAAGATATTTCAGAATGCAGCGCCCATGGAGCTCAGCGCCGGTGCACCACCTTAAAGCCGGCACTACTTCCAACCCACCTCCCTTCTTGACTCGCGATGGTGTTGAGGCTGGTGTAACAGACTCTGATGCAGTACCAAAGCTCAGATACCAAGCCGCATTGGAATATTACTCTTCATATAACAGACGTTAGTGTTACTCAGTTAGTTTCGAATGGACCAACCTTCGGGAAGATGGAGGATAGAGACGACTTTTCCATGATTTGAACTCCGAACCTGCCAATACCACTTTGAACAAATGATAAACATTCAATACATTAAGCCATGCCTCCGATTTTAAACAGCAAGCTTCTATGCTTCCCTTTCAGATATGCCCCATGGACTTGTTTACCTTTAAATCGTACCAGGCATGTCCTCCTCCTACTATAGTGTGGTCCTTCACCCTATCAGACAGGCCTGCTTTGCAGAATATGAAAAGTAATATTTTAATGTGTGTGTGTTTTCTTAGAGGCACCCAGTATCTTAAACAAATAACCAGTCTCTTTGATTTAAGCTGCACCTAGCTCTCCAGTAGGGCATGTATGTTAGAACCAACGTATAATTACATATAAATGTGAATACTCTTTATTTAATTGAGTGTTCTGCAATCTTTTTTAAACTCTAAAAAGTGAGTATTACACCGAGGCAGCAACGTAGTTCTCATCAGAGCAGAGCTTAATTACTGTCACTAAATTGTAAGCAAACTTTGGATTTTCAAACATGCAGTCTATAATGTAATAAAATAAGAAATGGCTCAATCCCACCCACACTGATTAACAAAGTATGGAGGACCATCAGTTGAATCAGTTCTCTTGGAGTATCTCCTTTAAGGACTGTACATCAGTGTGGAGTGGCAAAACTAACATTTTGGACAGAGAGCCTGTCTTCTCGTTGTCTTGTCCAAGAGGGGGTGAGGAGCCCTACTCCACCCTGGAAGAGACCGTGATGATACTAGAATACTGGAGCGATATTTACAGGATTGCGTCCTTGCATCCCAAGTCCTGGTACAAAAGCCCTGTTTAAAACACTGCCCACGTCCCTACCTGCTCTCTTCTCTGGGCCGGGCTGAAGGCTTTTGACGGGTGTATCAGCACAGTTCACACTCGCACCCCTCCTGTCTCCATTTAGTACTGGTGCATTCAGTACAGTGCGGGAAGCCAAGAGCAGGTGCCTACACACTAAGTCACCAAAACTCTCGCTGATCCTCTTCAAAGCTACCAACTCTTCTCCTTTCACAAATCATCACAGAATGGGGTGAGGTCAGTGAGGCAGGTTGTCAAAAGGTGGTGGGAGATGGCTCCCATGATTGACATGTAGCCACAGGGCTGAAACCTGAAGTTTCCCTGCAAGTCATCGTGGGTTGAAAGAGATACTGGTTTTGCCAGGCTGATAACTCACAGACCTCAGGATTGTGATATTGCCAGACCAGCAAATATTCATTGATGGCAGAGCTGAGCTAGAAGTTGGATACGTACATCAATGCTTGACAATGAATGTAGCAAGGAGTATCACTGCTGTTGGCAAAGGTGCCCACTAGCCCTACTGTATTCATTCTAATTCTGCTAGGGAACGTTAAAGGGCAGAGCTAAACCTGCAGTTCTTGGGCACTGTTGGACTTGACCTGCAGGGGACACCGAGTCAAGAATGAACAAAAACGTAAGTGAAGCTAAGAAATATGGCTCTGCAGCCTCTGCTCATCTGAGGCAGGAACATCAATCAAAGTGAAACAATAGAAATTAATCAGAATATCATGCATTATTTATTGTAAAATACCCAGGTTGCACACCTCAGTGTCCCTGGTCTATAAGGTTTTGAAAATCAATATGACGATACACACAACAAATTATTTTATGTTATTCTCACTTAGTGTAGCACAACAACTCACAGCTGTAGGTGTATCTCGGTGCTTTGCTAACACAGGATCCAGCATTTAACTAAAACAACCAGGTATTCAAACGTTTTTTAAACTTCGCTAAGTCTGGACAAGTGCAGATGTAGTACAGAAGTTGATTCCGAGCAGAAGGAGCGGTGAAGGAAAAGGATCTTTCGCCAAATCTAGAAGTGAGAATGTAGGGGACTGTCAGCAAGGCTTGGACGCTAGATCTGAAGTTTCTAGCGTGACAATAATAACACAGTTTCTTCTTTAAGTAAGTGGAGGCCTCTACCCATCAGAGACTTGTGGGTGAGACAGCAGAGCATGAAAACCGCACGCTTCCTGACCGGCTGCCAATGTAAGCTCTCAGCATTGGAACTGACTTATTACTAAGGCTAGAACCAGAGTTTTATTAACAGAGGATGGCAGCCAAGGCAATACTTTCCTTAATACCCGCATGGTGGCAAAACAGACACCACAGTTTGAGGAAATGTGGTCTTTCATAGATAGGGCCTGATCTAGTTTGATACCTAGGTTTTTCACAATTTCCCTGGGAGACGGGGCTGCACCGAGTTCAGGGGGCTGCCAGTCAGCTGACCAGAGATGCTGGGCTTTACCAAACAGAAGTATCTCCGTTTTGTCGCTGTCATCCAGGCAGCAATCCTTCTCATGCAGTCTATGAAACAATGTTTTACCCCATCAAGGTCCTGGCCAAACAAGATGATTAGCTGGGTATCATCCACTTATGATAAAACATCAAAGCCACAAGATTTAACAATGTGGACGAAGGGGCCATGTAGATGTTGAAGAACGCAGGGCTCAACGATGAGCCCTGGGGGACCCCCTTATTAATTGCAATAGTGCAAGACTTGAAAGAGCCCAGAGTAGTCGTCTGTGTCCAGCTAGCTAGGAAGTCAACAACCATAATAAGGCTTTGAGGCAGATTGTATTGTATTGTAATTGCATTTATATAGTGTTTACTAAAGGGTTGCATTTATATAGCGCTTGCTACCCCTGATGAGGTGTTGAAGAGCTTTTTTCGACGAGTAGCACGCTACTCTGGAACCCATTAAGGATTAGTGGTGAATTAGTATAGCGAAATATGAAATTTGAGAGGTGGACATGTTAGTCAGTTATTTGGATTGAGAAGGATAGCGGAGGGATAGAATAGGGAAAAAGGTTTGCATTTATATAGCGCTTGTTACCCCCGATGGGGTGTTGAAGCACTTTTTTGGCGAGTAGCACGCTACTCCGGAACCCATAAAGGATTAGTGGTGAATTAGTATAGCGAAATATGAAAGCAATTTGAGTGCTGGATATGTTATTCAGTTATTTGGATAGAGAAGGGTAGCGGAGGGATAGAAGAGGGAAAAAAGGTTTGCATTTATATTGTGCTTGCTACCCCTGATGAGGTGTTGAAGAGCTTTTTTCGACGAGTAGCACGCTACTCTGGAACCCATAAAGGATTAGTGGTGAATTAGTATAGTGAAATATGAAATTTGAGAGGTGGACATGTTAGTCTGTTATTTTGATTGAAAAGGATAGTGGAGGGATAGAAGAGTGAAGGATTTAGACTTTTTTTTCTTGGAGGTCATAGCAGTAGTAGGAGGCTTGGGATGAGTAAAAAGGGATGTGGAGGGGAAGAGTCAGACGGAAGAGTTTAGAAAGGCTTGTTTTGGGGGATCGGTATAGTAAAAGAGGTGTCAGATGGTGCAAGGAGGGGTAGAGTAGAGGAGAGTCTAGAAAGGGCTATTTTGGGGATCATAGTAGTGGTATGGGGCTTGGGATTAATGAGACAGTGGATGTAGAGGATATATTGATAGAGGTATAGGGTGAGAAATAGGGTAGTGCATTTTAAAGAGTAGTAGAAAGAGGTTTGAGATGAGTCAGAGAGTTGAGGTAGAAGATATATTGAGAGAGGTATAGGGTGAGAAATGAGAGAGTGGATGTAGAGGATATATTGATAGAGGTATAGGGTGAGAAATAGGGTAGTGCATTGTAAAGAGTAGTAGAAAGAGGTTTAAGATGAATCAGAGAGTTGAGGTAGAAGATATATTGAGAGAGCTATAGGGTGAGAAATAGGGTAGTGCATTGGATATGCTGAATTAGAAGAAAGTAATAAATATATAGATCCAAGTACATGGAAGGTATATAGATGCATAAAGGAAGTAAGTATATGTAGATTAAAGATGCATTCGATAAACTCTGGTTTTCAAGTGTTGTACTTAAAAAATTATTTTATTTATTTAAAAAAAAAAAAAAATTATTCTACATGTTTATACAAAGCAATACACATATTTAGGTACATACCTATAGTACAAATAAATGCTTATATACAGAGGGATATGCTGGTTATTTCTGTTTGCGTATGGTGCTTATGTGGGGAAGAGCCAATTCTTGAGTAGTTTTCTGAAGATAAGGTGGTTGTCGGTGGATCTTATGTTGGGGGGTAAGGAGTTCCAATTTTGGCTGCTTGAACAGAGAAGGATGTGCCACCCATGGTTTTTTTCTTGTATCTTGGGATTTTGAGGCGAGGTGCCACTCTAGAAGCAGAGGTTCCTATGTTGAATGGGTTTGGTGATTTTATTCCTGATGAAGAGCGGTCCCATTCCATGTATCGCTTTGTGGGTGATACAAAGCAGCTTCAACCTGAATCTTCTGGCAACCAGCAACCAATGCAGGGCTTTCAAGGCAGGGGAGATGTGGTCTCGCGGTTTGATATGCAGGAGTAGTCAGGCAGCCGAGTTCTGAATCCGTTGTAGTCTTTTCATAGTCATTAAAGGTGATCCGTGGTAGAGGCTATTGGCGTAATCGAGTTTGGACAGAACAAGGGAGATGGTAGCTTGGACCTTGTGTGGAAATCCCAAATGGGGGAAGATTCATCACAGAGTTTTTATAGTAACACAGCTTGATCTTGCTAGTTTGTCACACTTGGGCATTCATCGATAGCTTGGAGTCCATGGTCATTCCGAGGTTTCTTACTTCCTTCGATACTTTGGGCGGTGATCCCAGTTCATCAGGCCAGGCGGCAAGCAGGTCATAATGTTTCCAATCGCCACACGTGAGTATTTCCGTTTTTGAAGCATTCAATTTGAGATGCCTCCAAGTCATCCATTGATCCACGGCTCTGAGACAACTGAAAACTGATGAGTTTCCTATATCTTTGGGGCATTCCAGTTGAAGGAGTATTTGTGTGTCATCTGCATAGTTATGCAAAAGCACAATTGATGGACAGAATGCAGAACAATGTCATACATTCACCCCAGTACAGAGATCTGGGCCTAAATCCATCGTTTTTTTGCTCACTTTTCCCCTCATCAGCCAGGATAGCTTGACTCGGGCTAAACTGTTCCCATGAGGCACAGGCTCAAGACTGATTTGCATATGGCCAGGTCTAAACTCGGGTGGCATGGTGAGCAAAAGAATGATGGATTTAACCCAGATCTCTTGACTGGGGGTGAATGTTTTGATTTGTTCTGCATTCCGTCCATCAATTGTGTGTCTTTTGCTTCCTCGCCCTAAGTGTGCCTGGTATGCCCAGACGTGGGTCCAGGGCTCACTGTGCCACTGGATTCAAGCTATCCTGGCTGATGAGGGGTGAAACCCCGAAACCGGTCCTAGGATGCTTGTTTCCGGTCCAGGGAGGACCTGGCTTGGCAGTTCGGGCTGAACTGTTCCCATCAGGCACAGGGTCAAGACTGATCTGCATATGGCAAGGTCTAAACTGGGGTGGCATGGTGAGCAAAGGAATGATGGATTTAACCCAGATCTCTTGACTGGGGGTGAATGTTTTGATTTGTTCTGCATTCCGTCCATCAATTGAGTGTCTTTTGCTTCCTCGCCCTAAGTGCGCCGGGTATGCCCAGACGTGGGTCCCGGGCTCACTGTGCCACTGGATTCAAGCTATTCTGGCTGATGAGGGGTGAAACCCCGAAACCGGTCCTAGGATGCTTGTTTCCGGTCCTGGGAGGACCTGGCTTGGCAGTTCGGGCTGAACTGTTCCCATGAGGCACTGGGTCAAGACTGATTTGCATATGGCCAGGTCTAAAGTGGGGTGGCATGGTGAGCAAAAGAATGATTGATTTAACCCAGATCTCTTAACTGGGGGTGAATGTTTTGATTTTTTCTGCATTCCGTCCATCAATTGTGTGTCTTTTGCTTCCTCGCCCTAAATGCGCCGGGTATGACCAGACGTGGGTCCCGGGCTCACTGTGCCACTGGATTCAAGCTATCCTGGCTGATGAGGGGTGAAACCCCGAAACCGGTCCTAGGATGCTTGTTTCCGGTCCAGGGAGGACCTGGCTTGGCAGTACGGGCTGAACTGTTCCCATGAGGCACAGGGTCAAGACTGATTTGCATATGGCCAGGTCTAAACTGGGATGGCATTGTGAGCAAAAGAATGATGGATTTAACCCAGATCTCTTGACTGGAGGTGAATGTTTTGATTTGTTCTGCATTCCGGCCATCAATTGTGTGTCTCTTGCTTCCTCGCCCTAAGTGCGCCAGGTATGCCCAGACGTGGGTCCCGGGCTCACTGTGCCACTGGATTCAAGCTATTCTGGCTGATGAGGGGTGAAACCCCGAAACCGGTCCTAGGATGCTTGTTTCCGGTCCAGGGAGGCCCTGGCTTAGCAGTTCGGGCTGAACTGTTCCCATGAGGCACAGGGTTAAGACTGATTTGCATATGGCCAGGTCTAAACTGGGATGGCATGGTGAGCAAAAAAATGATGGATTTAACCGAGATCTCTTGACTGGGGGTGAATGTTTTGATTTGTTCTGCATTCCGTCCGTCAATTCTTTTATCTGCATAGTTATAGCACGTGAGGTGAAATTGATTGATCACGTGAGGTGAAATTGATTGATCAGTACCAGTAATGACTTCATGTAGATGTTGAAAAGCATGGGCGAGATGATAGAGCCTTGAGGGACCCCAGCTTTTGTGGAGTACGGTTTGGACGAGAAAGGTGGGGTATGGATGACATTAGTTCTGTTTCGAAGGTAGAATGTGATCCAGTCTAAAGCAGTCCCCTCTATGCCGGCTTCCTAGAGTCTTTGTATCAGAGTGTCATGGTCAACCGCGTCGAAGGCAGCCGAGAGGTCCAAGAGGAGTAGCACAGCAACCCCGTCGCGGTCAACTGTGTTCTTCAGGTCATCCCAGATGGCAAGGAGGGCAGATTCTGTGCCTCTTCCCAGACGGAATCCTGTTTCGAAGTATGAAAGTATGGCATTGTCTTCAATGAATTGTGATATCTGGACGAACGCTGCTCTTTCTATCAGTTTGCCCAGGAAAGGTCCATTTGTAATGGGTCTGTAGTTGGTTCTTCTTACTGGAGTGGCAGCAGAGGTTGTTAGAAGAATTGTCTTGAAAGTTTGCGGTGGACACGGGTCAGAAGGGCTGCCGGCAGGCCTGCTTGCTTTGACCAGGTCCATAAATTCATTGTGTGAAATGTGTTGGAAGGAATGGAGAGGCTGAGTTAGAGTATTCTTGGATTGTTGTTTTGTAAAAGGGTTAGTGCTGGAGCTTTGTCTCTGTTTTAAGTATGAGTCCATCGTGTCTGCTTTGTACGTGTAATAATTTGCCAGTTTGTCTGTGAATTCTTGAGTAACGGGATGAGTTCCTTCTAGGCAATTTGGTTTTACGGAATTCATTGAGTATTTTATAGAATTCTTTATTTACACATTTAGCATTTTGAATTCTGTCTGAATAGTACCTTTTCTTTGCTTTTTTAATAGCTGTCTTGTATAATCCGTTAATTTTCTGTAGGTGAAGTTTGTCTTGTTTGGTTTTTGTTTTGAGCCAGGCACGTTGCAGCTTTCTAATTTGTAGTTTTATGTCTTTTATCTCTGTATTTCTCCAAGGTGCCTGTTTTCTTTTGTTCTGTTGTGTGTTTTTGAGTGGTATCAGGACATCAAAAGCTTCCTGTAGCCTCTCACATAGTTTTTGAACAGAATTTATTGTTTCCAGATCTGTACTGGATGTTAGTTGCGTTTCTAAGTGTTCCAAATTTAGTTTGTTCCACGGTCGAGAGGTGGATGCGTGTAAGGTGGTTTTAGGTGAGTCGCTTGGTGTTGTTTTATGTTGGAAAGCAAGCAAATGGTGGTCTGCCCATGTGACTGGAGTTATAGTTTGAAAGGTAACTAGTTCGGTATTAGCAAAAATGACATCTAGGATATGTCCAGCGATGTGTGTGGGTTTGTGGACAATCTGATGCAGGTTCAGTGCGTCTAGGCCAGTGATTATTGTTTTTGGATGGGTCATATTGGGTTTGTCAAACCAAATGTTGAGGTCACCCAGAATGCATATGTTGGAGTGTATTGTTAACAGGTTTGAAACTGTGTCTAGAAGTGCATCTGGGAATGTCGCCTTGCTAGATGGAGTTCTGTAAAGGAGCAGGAAGTTACAGGAGGAAGACGGTGTAGGATTGCATCTGGTGAGAAGAGCCTCACAATTCTTTATGGAGATGTCGTCAACTTTAGTGATATGTAATGTTTGCCTGAACACAACAGCTAGGCCACCTCCTTTTTTGCCTATACGATTTTGGGTGATCGTTTGATAGCCTAGAGGAAAGGCTACATGCAGGACTGGAGCCATATCATCTCCTAACCATGATTCAGTTATGAATAGTATGTCTGGTTTTGCGTCAGTGAGAAGGGCATAGATGTGATGTTTGTTTTTAGAGAGCGATCGAGCATTTATTAGTATACAGTTTAGAGAATGTGCTTTGGTGACAGTGAGACTTTGTTTTGTAGAAGAGTGATCAGTATTGTGTGTGTTAGTAGCAGGTGTGTTTTTATTGCTGGTATTATCTGTATTAGGATAGGAATTGTGTAGCTGTTCTGTAATGTGTTCCTCGTCCAGCAGGCTAAGAAGGCATTTTGATGGGTCTGCGTGCGAAGGTGGTGGAGACGGTGTTTGAGAGTGAGTTGGTGTGCTGTGTTGTTTTTTGTGGTGTAACCTTGTTGTGCAGTAGACACGGAGAAGCAAAGTTGTGATGTGTGGCACGTTGCTTATATTGTTTGCGTATGTTTAGGGCGGAAGGTGTATGAGTCAGGGGTGGTGGTTGAGCATGTGGGTCATGTAGTAAGCTTCTAAACTGTCCAATGGATGAGAGGCGGTTAGAAGAGAGTTGTTGTGTTGCTGTATGTGTGTTAGGTGTGGTGGAAGAGAAAAAGATTTGCATCGTAGTTTGCTCATTTGTGTAGTTTGAAAGGTGGGTGTATGATTGTATTTTGTGACTGTAAGTATTATGAGGTGTTGTGCTTGAGAGATTTTGTTGTGCTGGTGTGTGTGATATGTTTTGTTTTCGAGGAGTAGTGAAAAGAGGTACTGATGTATTTGTTTTATGAGATGTATTTGTTTGTATAGTATTGTTTGCAAGTGGAACTTGTAAGGTAAAGGGGTGGTGATGAGTTTGTGAGTAGAGTATATGTTGTGTGTAGGAGGGGATGAAGTAGATTTAATACTGTTTTAGACCGGTTTGCTGTAAGAGTTAAAATGTGTGGTGCTGTGGCATGTAAGTGTTGTGTGGTTGTGTTATTGTGGTAGAAAGAAGAGGAGGGTGTTGGTTGGAGAAATGATGGAAGGCTGAGTATGGGTTTGTTAATGATAAAAGCAGGTCTGTTAGGAGTAATTAGAGTGGGGAGTGTGTGTCTGGATGGGTTGTAGTTAAGTATGGTATGGATTTTGGTTGTGTTAGTGATGAGTGGATTGGTTAGTGGTATAGGATAGAGTTGTGTACTGTTTGTAGGTGATGGTGAAAATGTGTGGTAGCTGGGATAGAAGGGTATATAGAAGTGGTTTGTGTGGTTTTGCAGTGTATACTGGTACACTGATTTGTGCATAGGGTTCGTTTGTAGTAAGCGTGTGGTGTACATTTGGTGTGAGTGTGTTACTCTGTTTGTGGATGTGGATGGTGTAGGGTGGGTATTACTGAATGGGAAAATGGGCAGCATTTCTGGCCCTAGTCCCGCCCAGTCTCGAACAGGCTCAAACAGGCAACTGCCCTTGTCCTCTCCGCCCTTAGCCTCGACGCCCTAAACCCTGGCCTGGCCTTTTATAGCCCTAGTAATCAGGTGACCCCTTCAGCCAATGGGAACCCTAGCCCTAACCCTATACAATCACAACACTAGCCCTAAACTCTAGAACCAATAGGAGACCAAGACCTTACAGCCAATCATAGCCCTAGTCCAAGCACTCAATCAGGCTCAAAACCCTAATCCCTACGTCCAATAGAGGCCCTAGCCCTCGCACAACCTGCGAGTCAGTATTGCGTGAGAAACTGTATTAAAGGCTGCCGACAAGTCCAGCAGCATGAGCATGGCAGGGGAACCAGCATCTAAGGATAGATGGATGGTATCAGTAACTGCCACCAACGTGGTCTTAGTGTTATGGCAAGCTCTGACTCTAGATTGGGAGGAGTTGAGAACCTTATTGTACTCCAGAAATGCCATAAGCTGCTTGACTAGACTTTCCCAGTAGTGAAAGATGTAAGATGGGGCGATAGTTGGATAGGTTCTGTGGGTCTGCATTGTTTTTTTGTTTAATATTGGCAACACTAGTTCGGCCTTCCAGGCTAGGGGAAATTTGGCCGTGTCTAGGGATACGTTGAAAAGGGAAAGAATGGTAGACGCAATCATGGTCGATAGACTAGCAGAGATCCTTGGGGGGCATAAATCAGAGGGAGTGCCGGATTTGGCGCTTGCCAACAGCCCTTGAATTTGATCTAAAGTAAAAGGTTCAAACCTATCCAAATAAGATGTAGTGTCAGGAGGGGCACATTGGAGCTGGTTACATCGATCTGAAACTAACTGAATGTCATCTCTGCTCCAAACTCCTAACAACACAAACACTGCCTGCAACTCATCCAGACCTGGATGTACAGCCCAACATCTACCTGAAGTTCAATACCACCAAAACAAAATTCCTCCTATTTGCCAAGAGGAACAAATAACAACTAGTCCAGACCTGGCTCAATATCAGGGGCCTGGAAAGTTGGAAACCAAAACTTCCACCCAATGCAATTCACTTGTATTCACCCTGGACACTGACCTCATCCTCAAAGAACACCTCATAAGAAAACCAAGAAGCCCTGGTACTCACTCTCACTACTAATAAAAGTGAAACCGTTCTTTCCAGAAAGAGACTTCAGAACATCTGTTCAAAGCCCAGTACTCTTGCATCTGGATGGTGGTAAAGTCCTGCTCCTTGGCTTCCCAGATATGCTTCCCTTAAGGGCACTGTACATGCTTGAGCAAGTCTCTTCTAGGCCCTGGAGAAATACAACCACACCACTCCTACCCTGTTGGAACTCCACTGCCTCTCAAGGCCTCCCACACCATCTTCAAAACAAGCTGTATCATTTGCAAAAAAACATTATGATCAGCATCTCTGCCTATTTGGTTGAGAAGTTCACACCATCTTCTGCAGCAAGGACATCATCAGGCTGATGGCGAAAGAAAAAAACACCAAGGCAAGAGGCCTTCCCCATCTACGTAGAAAATAATCAAAATGACATCCCTGTATCCATCTGCAACGCTTGAACCTATTATCCCTCCAATCACTAATTTTGACTGTATCTTTGCCTTTGCTCTGTAGAGAGCACCACTCCCTTTCAGCTTGGTTGGGGCTATACAAATACCACACACATATATACATACAGAACTAGACAAAGTTTTTTTTCCCACTCAAATTTGGCATCATACACAAGGCATCTGCCTTGTTTGCCAGGTGGCTGGACCATGAATCCCTGACAGTACCTCCTCTGTTTATGGGTGATGGTTGCACTGCTGCTGGTTTCTTCTATAAGGTAATAACTGCCAAGTCGCTCCATGGCTTGTGTGACACGTTCTGCCAGTCCTGGCTTTTTAGCAAATAGAACTCTGCTTGCTGTGACTGTTGACATTCTACATTCAATGTTAAAATACAAACTAAAAGTTCTAGAATGCAACTTGCTCTAGGTTACAAAATGAAGGCCTGTCAGAAGGTGTCACATGACAAAGGGCCCTTGGCAGCTATGTATACATAGCCTCTGCACTTAAAAGGAGGTTATGCTGTTGCAATCCATACTATATCAGAGTAGTAACTCTTAATAAAGCTTGCTAAATTTGTTCATTATAAAAAAGGCAAAACGCTTTCTTTCTCATCCCATTTTCTCCTGCCCTTTCCTTCTTTTTAGCATTCTTTTTATTTCCCCTCTCCTGGCCTTGCTTTCCTTTTTTCTTTCTCTGCATTGTTTAGTTCATTTTACTTCTTTCCACACATTTATCTTTCCTCCCTTTCTCAGTCTCTCAGTCTCAATGTCGTTTCATGTTTCATTAACTGTATTTCCCTTACGCCTATGTTTCCTAGAAATAAAATACACTATTGATCAATCGGGTTGAGATACAGCAAACCGCACCTATCACCTCTAGTGACTTCTTAAAGGTCCAAATATAGGCAGTGCGATGATCAGGAAGATCAAACCCCTAACCTTCCACAACGGAGTCAAACTCCACACTATATCAAAAAAGATCAGCATGCCCCAACTCATATGTACAAATAATATTGTCAGCTTTGTTGCCAGGTTTCATATTAAATCTTCATTCAAACTTAATGCACAGACTCCATTTCATTTTTCTTTAAAATGTTCTTTTTATTCACCCAGTAACCGGTCTGATCTGTTAGTGTGTCCTAAATCCATCTTCCGCCTTGATTCGGTAATCGTATATAGACTGATTGAGTAGATCCATATAAATTAACTGTGAAAGTTTGAAGGCGTATTTGCCACTTGACTGATTAGACGACGCGGATCGGAACACGCTGTACACAGGTAAGATCCGTTAAGAATTTGGGATTTGGTTACTTAACAGCTGGGACTCTACCAGTACCTTGGTGCAGTGACTATATCGTAAGACATTAATGCATTGCTGTCGATATGGATTCAAATACCAGTGGCAAATTCTTATTTAAACCAATTAGGGGGTTTGTTACAATGCATTGTGGGTCTAGCGACATGCAGCATTCAATGTAAGTTAAATCATGGTTTGGGTCATTTACAAAATGAAAGGTGAACTGACCGATGTTTGAAATATATGGGCGATCTGGTCTTTTGTCACTGACCAGTTATGGTTTAGATCGACCAATGTTGGCAATATATGGGCAATGTTGTCTATTGTCACTGACCAGTTATGTTTTAGATCGACCATATGATGTGCCGAAATGTACTGTGGTATATGTAGTCCTTACAGATAATCGTTCGCGCTGATAGGTAATCAACAACTTAATGTTGTCGACATAGGGTGAAACATGAACAGCATTTCTTGGGTAATCAGATTAGGTAGCTTGTTGTAACATATTGGTATGTAGCATCCCACCTGTGGGAAACTGAGGTTTGGAGTACCTGGGAAACAAAAAGTTGTATACACTTACTAGTCAGTTTTGGTTGCAGTAATGGAGGGAACCGGGAACCCCATAACGGATAGGGAGCTTAAATAGATAGGAACATAAGGAAGAGTCAAGTGTCATGCTAAGACTATCGTGTACAGGGATAAGCTATAAATCAGTAATACTCAAAGTACGGCCCGGGGGCCGCTTGCGGCCCTCTTGACCTTTACATGCGGCCCCCCTGGTGAACAGCAGCACAAGCTGCTGTTTAGTGGCTGAGCAATAATATTCAGGAAAAAATGTTAAATAAACAGGCAAGCATTTATTAACCTGCAAATAAATGCTTGCCCGCTTATTTAACATGTTTTTACACCTCCTTACACAATCCCTGACCCACCCAGACCCCCTCCTGCCACCCTGCTGGCATCAGTGCAGCCCTAGGTCTCACCACAGACTACTTTCCGGCCCTTGGGCAAATGTTTGTGAGTACCCATGCTATAAATGCTTAATAATCGATAGATCAGATTCATGAGTGAACACAGGGTTCAATTAGGTAATGTTTGTGACATAGATACAATTACCGAATCAAGGGGGAAGATAGATAACATTTGATAGATCAGATTTACAAGTGAACACAGTGTTCAATCAAGTAATGTTTATGTCATAGATACGATTACTGAATCAAGGGGGAAGACTGATTTAGGACACACTAACAGACCAGACCAGTTACTGGGTGCGTCAATCCATACCAGGAAGCCTAATCAATAAGGTACATACCAATGTTACTGCATAAAATATATGTGTATAGAGAAAAAGCAGCACAAATCTATTGCGGTACAGATTACTGAATTGTGTATTAATTGCTTATGGATGATGTAAGATTGAATCAAACAATCACACTATAGTCTATCCCGATTTGTAACGAGGTGTCTTTTGATAAGAAATATCAGATGTATAGTGCACAAAGGATATATATTACAAGGTCTTATTGTAACATGGTATTACTAGGATCAATGGATTCATGATATGATATGCAGAAAGAAAAGTGTTTTGAGGCATAAATGTTTTTAATGTATATGTATTGTCTGTATTTCTGTAGCCCTGAAGATGTCTCATGTAGGAGACAAAACGTGTTGGCTATTTTTGGCTACTTTTGAAGAAACGTTTTTGTTAAAAGAAGAAAGAGAAGATGTGAATAAAAAACATTTTAAAGAAAAATAAAATGGAGTCTGTGCACTAAGTTTGAATGAAGATTTAACGTGAAACCTGGCAACACAGCTGACGATATTATTTGTACATATGAGTTGGGGCGTGCTGATCTTTTTTGATACACTATTAAGCACGGCTGAAATTATTTACAAGCCTTTGAGGCCGACAATACCTGCCTGCTTCCAGGGCACACCTTGGCCTTTTGGCAACTTTGTAACAAATGGGGTGCTTAGAAAAACAAGTTACTTACCTTCGGTAACAATATATCTGTAAGAAACATAGGTTAGTTATAGATTCCTTACCTTAGAATTACCGCCAGGCGTCAAACTGGATCCGGAAAGTTTTTTGTCAGCAGTACCCCTGCGCGTCGGAAAGTGGCGTCGCTCGACTCCGCGTCCGTCGTTGGCGTCGTGGTCGCCGGGATGACATTGCGGAAGCTACATAGACGCCGCCCTCGCACGCTGACGTCAGTTCTGTACACGACTTTCCACGCCAGAAGCGCAGAGCCATGCAAGACACTGACCACTGGTGCACAAAACTAGGGCCCTGAAAGGATGTCCTTAACCCTAGAAGTCAGTTCGCAGAACGGGGAGGATGGGGGGGGGCGGTAAGGAATCAATAACTAACTTATGTTTCTTACAGATATATTGTTACCGAAGGTAAGTAACTTGTTCATCTGAAAGAAACAGTTAGTTATAGATTCCTTACCTTAGAATAGATACCCCAGCAATACCAACCCCGGAGGTGGGTCTGCAAACTAAGGGGCCCATTACGATGACGGACGGAAAAGCCCTCCGACCGCCATGGCATCGGGGAAAATCCCCCCGCATGACCCGCGGCATTTCCGCCAGTCAAATTACGATGCAATGTACGCAAAATCAGACCGCGGCGGACGGATGGCACAAAACACCGTCCACCACAATCAGAAAAACTGCAAATCCGCCCGCGGCGGTCGGGGAAAGCTGTACAACGGCTCGAAAAGGCCGCTCCTGCCGCGGCATGACCGCACGTCCAATTACGATGAGAATGCAGAGCTGGCGGACCGAGCACTGCCATCCAACAGCCTCGCACGCACACAGGCCAAATGAATGGCGTGCGGAACCAACACCACAATAACGCCGAAGTGTGCCTGTACTCCCGGCCGCCCTCAATCACAACACACACGCCACAATGACACACCCCAACTTGCTCCAGGTAGGGAAAGCCATGCGCAGCATGGAAGAGACATCTGGAGGTCATCACCCATGTGGACACACCCATATACCACAGACGCAAACCAACCCCTACCTGGACCAGCAGCCTCTGCACACCACAAGCCGAGACAGAGAGACAGGACACCGTTGACACACACTGCACAACACCACATATCACCACACAACAACACCCTCACCCACACACCACACACATAACCACTATCTTGCACCCTGCACCCCTCATTCATTCGCACCATGCCCCCCAAAGAAAATGCCGAAACTCACTGATTCAGAGTTGAAAGAGATGCCAGACAAGACAATCAGGGTCGAACCACATTTGACTGGGCACCTGGTCCAACACACCCCACTTGCGCGCAGGAATCAGATGTGGGCAAGGATCAACAGCAAAGTCAACACCATAGCGACCACCCACGTACCGTGATTGACTTCCGGAAGCAGTGGGGCGACCTCAAGGGCCGGGTCAAGCACCGGGCCCAGAGGAACCATGCGGCGGCCCAGAGAACTGGTGGCAGCCCTCCCATTCCACCACTAACCTTCACTGAATGGGAGGAGAAGGTGCCTGCCATTGTAGTGTAGCTCCTATTTCCCTAATAGGCTCTGCGCATTGGAATAATATATCCTATAGGTTTGACATAGGACTAAGGTCAGTATGTCCCTATCGAGTATATTAAACTTAATTACTTGTGCCAGCTAGCTCAGAGGCCACTAGAAACTCCTTGACAACAAGAAGGGAGTAGTTTCTGGCAGCCGCAAAACATGACCACTGTGTTTCCCTTTAGAATCAGAACGTGTCCCAGAGTCGTGGAAACAATAGATAACTATTTCACTCAGCTCAGTCGTGCATGCTTAGTTTTCTCCAAGTTACACAGAAAGAAATAGACGGGCGTTTCAATAAAGGATTTATTGAACAGTCTTGTTTCTGGTGTAAGTAAAATGTGCTGTTACGATCACAAGACAGTATGCGAGATAAATAATGTACAGGGTGAGCAGTAGAAATAAATAATACTGCGATAGCATTATCTTTTAGTACATATGCATTTACATAAATAACACAGACAAAAAATGCGAGTACTCATACGATGCGTTGCTAAGCTAGTTCTACCCCAATGTACCTAACCTGACCTAGGTGTAGGAAGAGGGAAGAAGTAGGTGAAGTATTCCTTACTATGGTATACTAAGAGTATGTTAAGTCTAGTATGCCTAGTATGCCAAGAGTCCCTCTAGGTTCTAGTCAGCTCCATACCTGAAGAATGAGAGAGGTAGGAATCTCTTTGCCAGCCTCGAACACCAACACCCCGCAAGGGAAGTCAGATCACTGGAAGCTGGAAGCTGGGCTCTCTGCGTGCAGGGAATGGCAGCGTCTTCTCAGTGCGTCAGGCCGGGAAACGGGCTCCTCTGAAGTCGAGGTCTCCTCTGGTTTACAGGGGCTAGGGAAGGTATATTTATACCTGAGAGCACCTAAGAATGTTAGCATTGACGTGAGTTGGACAGCGAAAAGACGTCATGAATGAACCCCTAAGGAATAATGGTTCATGCATAATATATGAGTCCTTGAAGAAATCAATAGTCCTGGACTAGGGAAACTCCCGCAGCCTAAGGGTCTGTTCTTCATGAACTCGTTGTGACGTTAGGGTGGACGGATGTCAGAGACCATGCCTGTATTTGGAGTGCACAGTTTAATGCCTAAATAAGGGCTGGGATTTTATGCCTATATAAGGGCAGGGCGAATTGTGCCTATATAAGGACATGATACTGGAAAGCCCGTTTATGGATACCCTAAGAGGAATACAACACCATAATGCATCCAGAGAGTCCCACAGGAATGGAGGTGTGACTGGAGGCTGGTAACTGCCAAGAAAATGATCACATCACACTACAATGCACCGTTGTGCACAACAAGTGAGCCACAATCGCCCGCCCACATCAAACCCATGTGGAATGCATGCTTACAAAATGAATGGATCACAAGGACAGCATCTCCTCAATCTGCTCAACCTCACAGGTAGGTGGGTCAGCTCATGCACCATGGCCTCCCTCCCAAACAGCATGGCTCACCCTCACCACCCCACAGCCATGTGGCAGCTAACTCCGTCGACAGTGCCTCCCAACAGGGAGCTAGCCATCTTACTGGGGAGTGGTCATTGAAACCTGACAGCAAGAGCACGACTCCCACAAGGCCCTCTGTCTCCCCCCACAAACAGCATGGAGCCAAATGACCCCCACATCCCGCACTGGGTAGTCAACTCCGGAAAACCCCATAGGTGTATAGGCCGTGCACATACAGCTAACACCATCGAGAGGCCACATGATTCACAGTGTCACTGATGAAGTCACATGCAACTGCGATGCAGAATCCAAGAACAGCGACCCCAAAAGCCAATGTGCAAGTCCCATTGCCTCAAAGCAGAAAGACTCGGGTCAACACAACACATGCATGGGAACCCTGTCAGCCCTCACAAACCACAGGCGGTAAGCACAAGAAGCACAACACAAATCATGATGTCGCGGCATAGTAGTCAGATACACATCGAAAAGACACAAATGTCCAAGCAACAACTGAATTGGATGAGCAACTGTTGTGTTTCTTTTAGTAAATGTTTACGTGTTTCCATATGTGCATGCGCTCATGTCCTCGCTCTTGTCCTCGTGGTTGTTAGGTCATTGATGACGCCTGGAATGTTGGCGTCATCAATGGTCAGTTAAGGAGCCTGGCATCAGCTGTGAGGACGTGTTGGTCTTTTACGCAGTATCTCAAATAAAGCATCCTGCTTCAACTTATTTTGCCGCTTCATTCATACTTAACAATTTTGGCGACGACTAGGAGTTCCTTCGTGTGCTTTCCTCAAGATTTTCCAGGAACTTGATTTTCAAAATACACGCTACCTCGGACTCTTGGATTTACCGGCATATTGTGAGTACTGCCTTCTATTTACTTTTTACCGGAGACCAACACGTAACCAGACTATTTCTTGGTTGGGAGTTTTCCCAGTTACATGCCATCATATTTATCTTAACGTACCTTCTTAACTGCCACATTGGAAACTGCCGCATTGTTGCTGTTTGAATCAGCTTGGCATTCCATTGATGTTGTCTCGTGCGTGACTGAACTGCAGCTTCACGTCTTCGGGATCTTCACTGCTACGTCACAGTCTCACGTCCCTGCGTTTATTCTAGACGACGTCTGGCGTCCCACGTCTTCACCCATTTTACTTTGGGCATTCTTCAAGAGACCACGTCATCACGCAGTTCACACAGCGGCTATTTTGGATACTACTTTCTTCATCAGAATTTTTTTTCTTTCATTTGCCTATTGTCTTCGGTGATAGGCACACCACATCGATTGACCTACCGATTTTTACGGAAGGTTTCTTATTTCCACAACATCGTTCACAAGGTATTTCCGTCATCTTCTTTGGATTCCTTGCTCATCCAGCACACTTATTAACTTTCAGTTTCTACAGCCAGTGATACACAGTTTATTAATTGTCAATTACTCACGGTGATAGGCACACCTTCTATTTACCTGTCAGTCACGGTGATAGGCACACCTTTAAGTTGTTTTTTTAAATTCCACCTTACACTCTATTTCCAACCATGTGTGCTGCGCAAACATTTTCCTTGACTCCACCTCAACCATTTCTTTCAACAAAAGGTGAACCCCCTATTAAATGGTTAGAATGGAGAGAGTACTTTCTAAATTACATTGATACATTGGAAGATGGTGAAGATGAATTATCTCAAGTCAAGAAAAAAAAGATTTTATTCCATTCTCTTGGTCCTCAAGGCTTAAAAGTATATAATTCAATGAATAAGAAAATACGTGCTGTTGATGACACTAATGTTTTTCTTCATGTTTTAGAAGATTCAGATGTGTATTATTCTACCTCTGTTTGCATAGCCATTGATCGCCATAAATTCTTTGGTAGGAAGCAAGATAAACAAGAAACTATTGAAGAATTTGTGTCAGATCTTAAAAAACTTGCTTTGACTTGCAGATTTGGCGTTTTAGAAGAAGAACTAATTTGTGACCAAATCATTATGTATGTCAACAATGAACACGTTCAAGAACGTTTATGGATATATGGAGAAGCTCCATTAGCTGATGTTGTTGCTCTTTTTAAGAAAGCTGAAGTTACAAATAAGTGTGCCAAAGCCATTTCTGTAGTGCCAAAAGAGATTGACAAACCTATTGTGGGTAAAGTCAGCAGCAAGAGTAAAAATAAGTTTGTCAATCCACCAATGGTCAACAGTAAGGATAATTTCACTTAAGTGTTACAGATGCGGTAGTAAAAATCACTTAGCAAATTTTGAAAAGTGTCCAGCGAAAAACAAAAAATGTCTTGGTTGTGGTTTAGTTCCATCGGGAAGTTGTATGTTGCACATAATGGTCCCTCAGTTTTAGGGTGGATTGATCAGAGGAACTTGAATATTATCTTGAATCCCAATGGCATTGAACAAGTCATGGTGTTAGATCAAACTGAAGATTATTATCAAAAATTCAATGAAGAATTTCCTGAAGTTTTTTCAAAAAAAGTTGGCAAATTGAATGGATATGTCCATAAAATTGTTCTCAAAGATGATGCCAAACCTATTGTTCATAGATGGTTCCCATTCTCTGGGGAGGGCCTGGTACAGCGCACGTTGACTACATTAGACATTGACAAAATAGGAGATCTCTTCCCGGGGGGACATGTCTTTTCACTGGACGAAGACGCTAGGTACGCTGAATGCAGCTTCATGACCCGCTTTCTTATGACCCGTGTGCGATCGGCACTGCGGGCTGAGATCCCCACATTTCCCATCGAACCAGACTCCTTCCCCCCACTTACATTGGTTATAGAGAACTGTGACGGGGCGCGCCTCATTTCCAAAATGTACAAGGCAAGCGCTAATATGCAACCTGTAAGCGACTCTAAACTCCGGCAAGCCTGGGAAGCAGATATTGGCGGGCAAATAACAGACGATCAATAGGCGAAATGCTGCGAAGCCACTAAGGAAATTTCCCTCAACAGCAGACACAAGCTGCTTCATTTTAAATTCCTTCGCCGCGCCTATTTTACACCTGCCATGGCACATAGGATAGATGCTACTAGGCCCCATACATGTTTAAAATGCACTGCACCGCACGCCGATTTCATGCATTTGGCTTGGTCTTGCCCCCGATTACAGTCTTACTGGTCGGCAGTACACACGACCCTAGGGAAAATGGTCGGCCTCATGCTCGATCCTCTCCCGGAGATTGCGCTGTTAGGCTACACGGTACAGTTCCCAAAAAAAGTCAGGAAGTTGGCATCGTTGGGGCTACTTCTGGCTAAAAGAGAAATTGCCATCCATTGGGGCAGGAAAACCGCTCCTAAATTGCAGGACTGGTTAAACAGCTTAGTGTACTGCAACATCAACGCCGAGACCTACGCCAGTCTTATGCCATCGACATCACGCCCCAGAGATATATGGGGACCACTTAGGGATTATTTAGCTGCCGCTAAGCAGGTTTCCAACACTCAGGCAGATAACGGCATAGTGCCGGAGGGAGTGGGATGAGTGGACTGTTCTTAAGCCCCGAAGCCTGTTTTGCATAAATGCTCGGGATGCTGTGCACTTACGCAGTTTCTCCTTGTACTGTCAAGTTAGTTGTGATGCTAATGCACATAAAAACGGGAGTTGGGTTAGGGGGCGGTGGGCAAGTCAATGTTGGGGTGAAGTGTCATGCGAGACTGCATCATTGGCTGCTATCGGAACTACTACTGTTATTGAACTGTCAGGAGCGACATTTACTGTTTGAAAAGTGATTGTTTGCAATGCTGTGAGATTAATGCTTCTTATTTGAAAAATAAAGTGAAAAAAAACAAAACCTATTGTTCATAAATCCAGACATTTTCCTTGGGTTGTCAGGGAAGAAGTAGACAAGGAATTAAAACGTCTATTGGATGAGGGCATTATAGAGGAGGTTGAGGCTTCTGATTGGGTCGCACCTTTGGTTGTAGCGCGCAAGGCCAATGGAAAAATTCACCTTTGCATTGACTTGAGGTCTCTCAATGAAAATATTGTTGTTGAGAGATTGCCTTTACCCAAAATTAATGAGTTAATATCCCTCACCAAAGGTATGAAGTGGTTTTCTGTGGTAGATTTAACCTCAGCTTACCATCAAGTTCTGCTACATGAGGATAGTAGAAATCTCACTACTTTCATGACTCCTCAAGGATGTTATCGTTTTCTCCGCATGCCGTTTGGACTTGCGTCAGCGGCTGCTATATTTCAAAAACTCATGTTCAAATTATTCAAAGACACGCCTGGTGTCCTCTTTTTCCAAGATGATATACTTGTCAGGGTGAGACAAAATGTGTACATGATGATAGAGTTTGTTCAGTTTTCAAGAAACTACGTGAGAGAGGGTTGACTGCAGAGCTATCCAAATGCAAATTCGGGGTTCAATCATTAGACTATTTAGGGCATGAAATTTCTGCTAATGGTATTAAACCAAAAATGAATTTGATGAATGCTATCAGGTATGCTCCTTCCCCTTCCAACAAAGATGAACTGAGATCTTTTTTAGGTCTTATTGAATTCTACAGCAAATTTATCAAAAAATATTCAGAAAAAACATACAACATGCGTCAATTACTAAAGAACAGATCTCCTTTTGTTTGGTCTGATTGTTTACAGAATGATTTTAACCAAATGAAGGAAGAATTGGTTTTGATCCCTCTTTACCTTGCATCATTACTACTGATGCCAGTAATAAGGGCCTTGGTGCCGTATTGTCACAGAGGGAAGTTAATGGTAAAGAAAAGGCTGTTGCCTACGCTTCGAGAGCGCTCTCTCCGGCTGAGGAGAGATATTCAGTCATCGAAAGAGAGACCTTAGCTGTGGTTTGGGGTCTTGAACATTTCAGGAATTTTATCTGGGGTTTCCATGTTGAAATTAGATGTGATCACGAGCCCTTAATCAAAGTTCTTTCCCCTGACGGTTTACTCAAGGCGACCCCCAGAATTACAAGAATGTCTGTTCGCCTTCTTGATTATGGATATAATTTATGTTATATTCCTGGAGTGAAGAACCAAGTGGCTGACTGTCTTAGCAGATTACCCTTGCCTTTAGAATCTACCACGGATGGGTGGAATGATATCCAAGTAGCATGGATGGAGATGGGTTATGAAAATCCTGCTTTAAATTTTCTAGAGTGGAATGATTCTGTAGCTAAAGATGACATTTTAAGCAGAGTTAAGATTTGTGTTACTAAAGGCTGGCCTGACAAAAAATAATTGTGTAATGAGTTGAAACAGTTTTGGGAAGTACGTGATGAGTTGTCCTTGGTTGATGACAATCTTTTACGTGGAGGAAGGATTATTCCACCGAAAGTACTAAGAGTAAAGGTTATTCAATTGTGTCACGAGGGACATTTAGGTATTGTTAAGACAAAGAAACTTGTAAGAGAATTGTATTGGTGGCCTGGAGTAGACACAGAAGTGAAAAGAGTGGTGAGAGAACGTTCCTTATGTTTGAATTCTGACAAATCTCAAAAGTTAGTCACTCCACCTTTGTGTCCTGTTCCATGTCCAGAAATGGCATGGGAAACTTTGGGATTGGATATTACCGGCCCCATTGTCAGAAACAAGTGTAGTTGGTACATCCTGGTTGTTGTTGATTATTTTTCTAAGTGGCAGGAGATTAAAATAGTTGGACATGCTGATTCTCACTGTGTACTAGAATATTTAGATGACTTATTTCAAAGAGAACGACTTCCTAAGGTTGCCATTACTGACAATGGTGTACAGTTTAGGAGTTCACTTCTAGAAAATTTCTTTAAACGCAATGACATACAATACAAAGTCACCTTCATTTATCATCCCAGTGGGAATGGCTAAGTCGAGAGATTTAACCGGGTGATTAAGGATGCTATTCAACTTGCCAATCTCCAAGGG
Source organism: Calotriton arnoldi (assembly GCA_963921515.1). Taxonomy (NCBI): domain Eukaryota; kingdom Metazoa; phylum Chordata; class Amphibia; order Caudata; family Salamandridae; genus Calotriton; species Calotriton arnoldi. The sequence continues at coordinate 2,096,871 of CAWUFW010001119.1, read as the reverse complement.
GCATGATTGGTTTATTGGTGTAAAGAAAATGGTATGGATGTATCGTGTGACCCCCACTGTCACTGGTTTGAGTCCTTTCACCATTATGAGAGGCCGTGTACCTTTTACAAAAGATAACCAATGTTGGTTGAAACATTCTAGGTTATCTGAATGGTCTCCTGATCAAGTAAAAAACAACATCAAGTTGCATCAAGGGAAGTACAAGATTTATTCTGATTTAAAACATAAGGCTAAGAAGGTGTTTCTTAAAAAAGGAGATTTGGTACGAGTCAAATTGCCTTTCAGAGTAAGGAAGGGTGAAAGTAAATTCTCTAAGCCTCTTGCAGTAGTTGAAGCTTTTACTAATTCAGTCAGGTTATCTGATGGAAAAGTTTGGCATCTCAGCAGACTGGTTAAATTTAATGCTGAACTTGAGAATTGGGTAGATGTTCAAAGAGATAGAAGCTTTCATTGGCTGGATTCTCAGAGAGATTTGAGTTGTGAGTCTACGGAGGACAAATCTTCTGATGCAATTTCAAGTGATGTGTCTGAGCCTTCTTTGCTTTCTGCACCTGTAAGTGTGAATGCTTCCTTCAAAAAATATGGGAGGATATTGAAACCTCCTGGTTATCTTAAAGATTACATTACCATGCATTAGTGTTTTTTTATTGTATGTTATAAGGGGGGAAGGTGTGTTGTGTTTCTTTTAGTAAATGTTGACGTGTTTCCATATGTGCATGCGCTCATGTCCTCCCTCTTGTCCTCGTGGTTGTTAGGTCATTGATGACGCCTGAAATGTTGGCGTCATCAATGGTCAGTTGAGGAGCCTGGCATCAGCTGTGAGGACCTGTTGGTCTTTTACGCAGTATCTCAAATAAAACATCCTGCTTCAACTTATTTTGCTGCTTCATTCATACTTAACAGCAACAAGTTAGTACCAGAGGACATGTCCTCGGAAACACAACATCAGTACACATGAAATTGGCCCTTTAGCCATGCCACATCGCCAACGAGCAATGTAGGTACCCAGATCCGCAAGTGGGATGAACAAACTGGGGGGTCTCTCAAAGGGGCCTGGCCAATGTAATTAAGGGCGTGGCCCAAAAACCAGAGACACAAATCTGGGCTTAGCATATTGGGCTACCCGACTAGCACATTTCAGTCACTGCCAATGCACCCAGATAAATGATACAACAAGTAACATGAAACCTAATACAACTCTGGACTACTGGCCTTGGCAATGTTTGTCAGTTGCATGAGACATAGAAGCTGCCACTATGGCCTACATCTAACATCGGAAAATCTTCCACTTGAAGCCCTGATGACACCACAAGGATGTTGCTGCTCATGAGTCTCCAAAGGAGTGAATTCCAGAGACAAAATTAATCCACAAAGGATTTCACCTCCCCACAACGCTCACCTGGCATGACGTCATGCCGTAATGACTCCGTCAGTGAGAAGTGAGGAGTGCGACCATGCGCACTTCGATGTGCCTTCTGTCAATGCATTCCAGCTGAAAGAACTGACTGCCTAAGGCAGGGCACAAAACAGAGTACGAAAGAGACCCGTCCCGAGGCCCACTGCAAAAAATGACGGTGCCCAGCACCGGTGAGAACCGGCCCACTGAAAGCCCTGTATGTACCTCAACATCATGTGCGACTGATGAAATACTGACATGAATGCCTAGTATAGTCAAGGCAAAAGTCATGTCACCTCAATTTAAATGTGCCAAACATGAACATCCAAGTTGTGCTGGGTGCAGAACATGCTGACAAAATGTCCTTACCCCAAAAGGTGACTCGATAGCAAGAGCAGGCGACCGTGCCATGGACGAGCCCAGCCAGCCCCCCCCCCCCCGGAAGGTGAAGCCTCGGATGCAGAGTCCCTGGTCCGTTCAGGTGAGGAGGACCGACATGGCCCCTCTTGCGTGCACAGGCCAGGCATTACGTATATGGGAACAGTTGCACAACGTGTCTTTTTCGTGCCAATGTACTGCTGACTCCCCAATAAGTGATTGTGGATAGTCATTTGTGGCCTCACATTCCCCCAGCGAAAGCATACTTCAATGAGTGAGCATGCACAATGAGCCTCTGTGTAGACAAGTAGTCGCTCCCACACCAGCCCAATGACGTTCGGATACCAGGTGTCTTGACCGTCCTTCGCGATTCAGTCAGTGCTGAACATGGCTCGCCCACTATTTTCGCGGTGAACTGACTCACAGAGTATTGATAGCGTCTGCTACTGAAGGCCGTTGCACACTTTTTATCAGACTTGTGGACTCTGGCCTTGTCCCTTCCTTCCATGCTTTTCTAGAAGTACCACCGGGTGTCAGTCCTCCAATTTGCACACTGCATTTAGCGGTTGCAGACCATTACTTTGGCTGTACAGCTGAGCGCGGGTTCTGAGATTGCTCTCACGCCATGTCTGACCGTCCAGTGGGCCAGGCCGAGCCCGGTCAGTTGCAACTGTACCGTGACCGCATGCAGCTTCTCTTTGGATGTGTCCCACTGGCTGTCCTGGGCATCAGTTATAGGCTAACGTTCCGCTATGCCTACTTCACCTGCGTGCAACCTGTCTTTTCCTGCAGAAGATGTCTGTTTGGGTGGGCCATGGATGTCTGCCTTTCAAACACATACCTTGCTGACCTGGATCATGAGCTGTGGGTGACTCCTTTGTTGGTCCACGTGCAAGACTGCTTTGGTGAGACACGTTTATGGGATGCCTTTCAATGTGTCAGGCAGGCTGAAAGCTGCGCCTGTGCGTTTGCACAATAGCTCTTGTGCCATGCCTACATCGAACCTCTCCCAGGTTGCGATGGGATGCTCCTTGCAACCTCGTGGTGCGAGGAGCACATCTATTCCTTCATACTGCTGGATTGGATGGCGGTCCTCTTCGCTGAAGATGAACTGGATTGTCTCTTGGAACTGATTGCCTTCGAAGCTGCCTGTGCCTTCTTGGATTCGTAACGACTTTACAGCAACAGGAACTGTTGGTGACTATTTCAATCATCGTCTCCCTTACTGCACGCCACCTGACAAGATTTGGCATCCAGCTCTCTGACTATGGCCCTGTCTGCATTGGCTTGGACAGTGCTGTGCTCTGCGGTCTATTGCGCTTGGTACCACAGACCAGGGCAAGTGGAGGCTGTCATCTGACTGTTGTGGACTTTGTCGTCTGGCATGAGCCCGGCTTCCATTATGCAGCTTTGGCGCACAAAGAAGACATGGCGTTGTTGTTTTGCAAGTACCCAGGGCTCGAGTCGGGTGTACACGGCGCCCCCCCTCTTTGCACAGGTTTGACGCCGTCCCCCCTGCCAGGACGTTGGTCCCCACAGGGATATGCTTAACTTGTCCCGGTGTACCGTCCAGATACCGGGGAACGTTCTGCAGCACCTGCACGTTGTCTGCTGTCCATTCCCAGCAGCAACGTGCATGCAGCGAGTGTGCCTCTTTTCACCTCCAGCCAGGCCTAAGTAAAGGGGCCATCCGGCCTCCTTTTGTTTGTACATGCCGACTGGGGTCCGCCTTGAACCTTACATTTGAATGTAGATGCCACAGAGGGGAACATGTGCACACAGCTTGCCATCTCTACACAGGCACTTAAGGGAGGCATGCTTTTGCCTTTGTTCTGTCCCTGTATATCAATGCAGACACTGTAAGACTGTCAGATGGGTTAGTCTGTCCCAGTATTTGCACAATTCATGTTAGTTGCACTATTTTCCTTCTTTCATAGCGCTACGTCGGGGCGTTGTGTGGTCAATTGCATTTGGTCTTACTTGGTCAGTCCCCCCACTTCATTGTTTATTACTTGTGCCCTGCAAGTACCTTAGTATATGTCTGTCACATGAGAGGTGTCCGCAGAGCTTGTTCACTGCGCGGTCCAGGAGTACTGTCTGAACATTCTGTCCATGGTCGGAGAAGCCTGTCCCTTGTCATTCTGGGTTGTTAAGGTCATAGCACCCCAAATCAACAAGGTCTCACAGCTGCTAGAGGACACGTATCCCCTTTGATTGACATGGAAATGCGGGCCAGATGCCCCACACTTGGAGGGTCATCCATCCAGTGATGAGTGCGACACAGCCAATGTGGTGTAATCTCACCATGTATAGTCTGGGTAATGGGTTCTGCTGACAAAGGCCATAGACCAGGGACATCCCATACGACTCCTTCCTGCAGGGGGTGGGAGGATATGCTCGTGGTTCGACGTCCAGAGGGGTTATTGATGCGACATCTTGCTTCATGTTAAATGGATATGTCACTGTGGTTACTGGTTAAGTACTCATGCATTTTCAAGCTGTTGTGGCATGTATTTAGCATGCTTTGACACTGTAGTAAAAACTTCACATTTGGAAACGTTTCTTGTCTTCAAATTGTCTTCTTGTGTACATGCGCTTGGATGCCTCAGAGTGAGTAGAGGAGAAAGTGAGGCAGTGTGGCAATGGTGTCCTGTGCGTAGGGGTGCTTCGGGGTGCTCAGTCCCTGCATGCATGTGTTTTCAAATCCGGCGCATATCCGGTATGTGTACGAAATCTCAGGGAAAGTTGTCTGAGTCTGTGAGACAACAGCAAGGCACACAGTCATAGTCGCTCATTGTTGCATCACACTCAACGGAAGTAGTTGGCGATGAGCTGTAGATGCTGGTCAAGGCCTTCTTTCTCACCACTGTCATCGTCACTGGGCATGTGTGGGTTGGGTGCGGGGGTGATGTTGCTGGTCCGCCAGATGTAGCAGTCATGTGCCCAGATCGGATACTCTGCACACACGTGTGAGATGATCTGCTCCGCCTGTCATACCACTTGCACGTTGATGGAGTGGTAGTGTTTGCGGTTCCTATTGACGGGTTCACTTGCCTGTGGTGGTACGAGGCCAATGTGTGTGCCATCAATGGCTGCCATCAACATTTGGGATGCCTCCCAGGAAGGGCCGGCTCCAGGAATCTTTATTTGTGTGGTCCAACGATGCATTCGGGTGGGCCACTGCGTGCCAGAGTTGTCACTTATGTCTCTCGCCAGGCCTGCTTCAGGACCCCCCTTTGCCTCTCCTCAGTTTTACAAGGGCCAGGGAGACGCATTCTTTCCTTCCAAATTCTCTTGCTAGATGTTGTCACTCTCAAGAAGTGTGTTTTTTCCTTGAAAGGTCCTCCTGATGGGAGGAGGAGGTTTCCTGAGGTGGGAGTATCAGGCAAGTGACACTTCTCATGCTCTCACTCATGCCCTCCTCCTCGGATTCCCTCTCTGCCACCCTCGTCCAGCGCCCCTCATCTCTCCATGGCCGCTCGCTCATGTGCACTTCATTTGTTGTATGGTGCTACTGATATGAGTGTAGGGTGTGACAGTGCTTTAAATCACACACACATTGTACAGAGACAATCAGTCATGCAAGTATGTCAGTACATCAGTCAACAGGGAATGTCACGTGAGCCAATGAGGATTGCAAGGTGTGGTAATCACAGGTCATCCATGCTGGTGGGCAGGATTTTTGGGGGCGTTTGATCTAGAGAAGCACTGACTCAGGACGTGTGTGGGGACATTTACAGGCAGTGGCAGCTAGGCACACTGCACGCCACACCAGTACGTGTATTCGGTGTGCTAGGGATTACACGTATGTCTGATTTGCAGAGAATGGACACCTCTGATTGTCTGCCGACGCCACTGACCCTTCACAATTCGAACCCTGGCCAAGAGACGCCAGTCAGATGTCAGGGGATATTCAAGCGGGGTTCACAGGTTGGGTGTTTCATTACACGACATTGGTACAGTGCGGGAGACCTTTGTCCTTTTTGACTCCTTCCCTCATTTAAGTCCATGCTGGCCACGAGGCATGGCGATGTATGTAATTTCACTCTCCTTTCCTTGGACATTCCATGTGTGTGGACACTTGGCTCACGGGTCACACTCTCTCATCCCTTCACAGTGTAGTGAGCAGCTGGTCACTGTTCTAGTTGTTCGGATGTGCCAGCCACTCCCAGAGGGCTGATTTACCACCCACCCCACACAGCACAGGCGTCATTGGACATGTGACCCTGCCAACAAACGGAGCAGGACGCACGTGCCCTGGGCCGGTTCTCCTATGCATGTACGGTGTCTGTGTGGTTACTTTATTTGCATGGGTGCCTCGTGCCCCACAACATTACACATGGGGTGCACCAGTCACTTTAGGCAAATGAGTTGTGATGTGCGGTGTAATAGTGAGGGCGCCACTACAAATGCAGTATGTGTTCGCATGCGCGGTAGCTGGCATTCGCAGCGATGACACGCATTGGCCCCACCTGAAAGTTGCAGGCTTGCGGTCGCAGCTCCCGGGCCGCCAGGGTGTGGTACACACAATGCGGATGAGCCATCAGTCAATGGGTGCCTTCGGCGTACATGTTTAGATGTTGCGGTGTGCGCGCTCTGCAACTGCAAGGATCGTCATTGGCTCCAATTACCTTCGGGGGCACCGAGGGTCACTCATGGGGATTGGGTGGGCCTCGCACTTTGCATTTGGCAGGTTGCCACATTCATCGCGGTGCCGCCACGCTTGCTGGGAGTTGGAGTTGTAGTTGTTCAGGGATTGCATGCGCGGAGATGTCTGGTACGTACCTCTGCTGTTGCGCGCGGCGGCGTCTTGTCTGCCGGAGGTGCAGCCGGTAGTGCAGCGGGAGGGCCTGTGGCGCAGGATCCATGGTGGGTCCGGGGGTTTAGAAATAGAAGGAGAGCACACATTTTGGATCCAGACGGTGGAGCCTCTTCCTCTTTTGAAGGATGCGGAGGCGGAAAGAAGGTGGGCAAAGTGATGGTTTGGCCAATATGAAAAGAAGGGACCACCTTTGGAAGAATGGAAGGTCGAGTTCTGAGGACGACCTTATCCAGATGAACAGCCAGAAAAGGAGGCTTGGAAGACAGAGCTTGTAGCTCACTCACCCTTCGCGCAGAGGTGATGGACACCAGAAAAGCAGTTTTCAGAGTGAGGAGTCTGAGAGGACAGTTATGTTTCGGCTCAAAGGGCGCGCACAACAGATAAGTAAGAACCAAGTTCAAGTCCCACTGAGGCATTACGAAGGGAACAGGAGGAAAAAGATGAGTAATGCCCTTAAGAAAGCGATTTACAACAGGGGACTTGAAAAGAGAAGGCTGATCAGGAAGCCTGAGGAAGGCTGAAATGGCCAAGAGGTAGCCCTTAAGAGTGCCCAGAGCAGAGCCCTGCTGGGCCAAAGACAGGAGGAACAAGAGAACCTCAGAAAGAGGGGCAGAAAGGGGATCCACAGCCTTTGCTGTGCACCATGCCACAAGTGTATTCCATCTGCAGGCGTATACCGTCTTAGTGGAGGGACGTCTGGCTGCCAAGATTACATCACAGACTTCGGGAGGCAAGTCAAATGACGTCAACTGCCGCCTCTCAATCTCCACGCAAGGAGGTGGAGGCTGGACAGGTTCGGGTGGAGGACCGTCCCCTGCTGCTGCGACTGAAGATCCTCCCGAAGAGGAAGTCGAATCTGTGGATCGATGGCCATGTTGAGCAGCTCGGGATACCAGACTCTACTTGCCCAATTTGGAGCCACAAGAATGACTTGGGCCCGGTCGAGCTTGATCTTCTTCAGCACTCTGGGCAGAAGTGGTATAGGCAGAAAGGCGTATAGAAGACCGCAACTCCACTCGCGACGAAAAGCGTCGCCTAGCGAGTGCCGCCTTGGAAATTCCAACGCGCAGAATTGCAGACCTTGCGCATTCTCTTCGGTGGCGATTAGATCTAACCAAGGCTCTCCCCACTGTTGAAAGAGACCTTGCACCACCTCCGAGTGAAGACGCCATTCGTGATCCATCATGCAACTGCAGCTGAGTTCGTCCGCCCTGGCGTTCAGTGAACCTGCCAGGTGTTGAACCACCAGGGATATGCCCTGATGTTCCAGCCCTGTCCAGAGACGGAGGGCCTCTTGACATAGGGTCCACGACCCCACCCCGCCTTGTTTGTTGCAGTACCACATGGCGGTGGTGTTGTCCGTGAACACCTGCACTACTCTTCCCCGGACAGAGGGAAAGAATGCTTTTAGTGCAAGACGGATCGCCCGAAGCTCCAGAAGGTTGATGTGGAGCTCGAACACCGCCGGAGAACAGAGGCCTCTGATCTCCGCCTCTCCCATGTGGCCGCCCCATCCCAGAAGGGATGCGTCTGTCTCCACTGTGTGTTCTGGTTGGGGAAGGGAGAGGGATCTGCTGTTGACCCAATCCTGGTTCGTGAGCCACCACTGCAATTGTCGTGCAGTGCCCTCCAAGATCTGGACGCAATCGGACAGATTCCCCTGATGCTGCACCCACTGGAACTTCAGGTCCCACTGCACAGCCCGCATATGCCACCTGGCATGATCGACCAGCAGGATGCAGGAGGCCATGAGGCCCAGCAGCCTCAGGGTCATCCTGACCGAAACCCAGGACAGAGGCTGAAAGATCGGAATCACAGCCCGAATATCCCGGACTCGCTGTTCGGGAGGATAAACCCGAAACTGCGTCGTGTCCAGAACCGCTCCAATGAAGAGGAGTTTCTGAGAGGGGGTCAGGTGTGACTTCGGCACATTGATGGAGAACCCCAGCGAATGCAGGAGGTCGGCCGTAGTCTGGAGGTGGGAGATGACTGCCTGGGGCGAGCCCGCCTTCAACAACCAGTCGTCGAGATAGGGGAAGACTGGAACCCCTGATCTGCGCAGATGAGCTGCGACCACCGCCATCACTTTCGTGAACACCCGAGGGGCGCTGGTAAGGCCAAAGGGGAGCACGGTAAACTGAAAGTGCTCGTGGCCTACCGTGAAACGTAGTGAGGTCCAGCCGGCACCGGCTGCGGACGTGGTGCCGGTGGAATCGGCGTCAGTGGAGGTGTAATGAAGTCGACCGGTGCCGATCCGGATCCAGGCCTGGATCCAAGGGGGCCCTGCGGTGCCGAGGCCGGAGCCGCCGGCGTCGAAGGCCTAGGGCCCCCAGCTGAGTCCGCGGGGCCCGAAGGTGCACCGGCGGAGTCGGGCTGCCCAAAGATGGCATGCATAACTTCGTAGAACTGACTAAGCTGGGCAGGGGTTGCTCCTGGTCCAGTGAAGGAAGAGAAGGCCGGAGTCGACCCTGAAGGCTCCGCACGCGGAGCCGCGGGAGGGGCACCACCCGCACCCTTCGTCGCGTTGGCAGCCGGACGAGGGGAAGTCGAAGAGCGACTATGCTTCTTCGACTTCTTCTTGTGCTTCGACTTACCTGACCCCGCGTGCGAAGACTTAGATGAGGAGTGATGATGGCTCTGCGATCAGTCCCTCGACCTCCCACGCAACCGGGACCTCGAACAACGCGGAGCCGACTGCCGGGCCTCGAGTAGCTTTCGGGCCGCTCCCGCAAAGACTTCGGGGCCATGGTTCGGCAGTAGGAGCACAACTTGGGGTCATGGTCGCGCTGCAGGCAGTAAAGGGACACGCGGTGCGGATCCGTCACCCACATCAGTAGAGTACAGGAACCGCAGGCTTTGAAACCGGGCATCCCTCGTGCACCAGGAGTCGATGTAAGACTCGAAAAGAAGTCAACAAAAGTCGCAAAAACGTCAGTCAAAAAGTGACTGGGGGTACCGCTCTCTCCGGATCTGCGCTTGCTGGCGCGGAAAAAGAAAGAACTGACAGCGCGCGAGGGCGGCGTCTATGTAGTTTCCGCAACGTCATCCCGGCGACCACGACGCCAACGACGGACGCGGAGTCGACCGACGCCACCTTCCGACGCGCAGGGGTAATGCTGACAAAAACTTTCCGGATCCAGTCTGACACCTGGGGGTAATTCTAAGGTAAGGAATCTATAACCAACTGTTTCTTTCAGATATACAGGATTTATGAATAAATTTTAGTGCACATGGATATGATTATGCGCACAACAGTAAATAGGGCATGAGGAGAGGAGGAGCGCTATCTTGCAGAACACAGGCTACCCGTGCATACCCTGTCAAACTGTAGCACTGATGGTGACGCAGAAACAGACTGGCTCGCCAAGTTTTGACAACTGCCGATAGTACTCCAGTCGTTTGAGCTTCCCTGCATTTCTATAGCTCCATGAAGCGGAGTGGAGGCATAGAAGTATTGCAGCTTGCCACATTATTTGAGCTAGCCTCATTTTTATGCATTGGCTTCAAAGCGAAGGAGAGGAAAGGGAATACCATCTTAATATCTTGTTTGAACCTCTCCATATTTTGTGCCCGCTCTTGAAAGCAGAGGTGATGCATAGACTCCCATCCCCTGGGGCCAATTCAACAAAAAAAAGAGCGATGGTACTGCATGGTCCCACTCCCCTAGCTTTAAAAAGCCCCAGGGACCCCATCCCCCGGGGCTTGCTCGTTTACTCTGTTCTGGGGAGCCCACCCCGGGACAGTATTTTCCCTTCCGCATCATTGCGGGCACAGAAACATATGTTTGCTCCTGCCCGGCGGGAACATTTTTAATTCTCCCGCCGGGCGGGAACAAACATGCCTTCCCTGTCTGCAGGAGCGCAGGCAGGGAAGGCATATCTGCTCTCACCCAGCGGGAGATTTAAAAATGCACCCACAGTGCAGAAACAGACTTCTGTTTCCTTGCCTGCGCTGCTGCGGGCAGGGAAACAGATATTGCTCACGCCTGGAGGGAGGAAGCAAAGACAACTGCTCCCTCCGGGCGGGTGCAATACCGGCTCCCACACCGTGCAGGGAGCCGGGGCACAGGGGGTCTCCCTGCAGCCGCAACATGTTGCTTGGCATCGGGGCACCCACTGATAATTAAAACAGGCCCTTGGGAGATGGAGTCCCCGGGGCCACAATAGGCTCAATCTAAATTTAACGTTTACAAATGACATAAGTTAAACAAGTCCTGTATTCACAGAAATCTTTATCAAGGTTGAGATGATTGAAACAACTCTTAACAGACAGCAACTAACAACATATTAGATGGCGGGAGTTTTCATCAGTCAAGCCTGAAATGGAGCATCCTGTAAGGGGAATTTATGAGTATTCCCATAATGGTGACCAGAAAAGTCTAGCCATGGCAATGTTGGAAGAAGGAATCAAAACAGAACAGAAAACTTCAAGCCAATCAGAATGATAACATACTGCTCACAGGAATCAACTGAATATTGGTCCACTCTGAAGAGCGATAATAACATATTGGCGATGCCACAACAGTCACTTTGAGAAGTGCCAACTGTATCAAGCATAAACTGGTACAGAGTCATTACAGAGAATCCAGGGATGAAATACAATCCTGGCTGAAACAAGGAGGAGTTTGGAAATGTATTGCTTGCAAAGCGTGCAAATTTGGAATAAACACACGTGTACAAAACATACAGAGGTCAATTAATGGAGATAAAATCCAAACCAACGTGCAAGAGCACATTTGTAGTGCACATCATGCGGTTTTGTGACAAAAACGGTACACAGGATGTGCTACAAGTGAACTAAGAAAGCACATTGTTGAACACATTCAAGACCAGCGTTACTAAACTACAAAAACACACGAAAAGCTCATATAAAGGCGACTGGAGGGCAATGATATTTTTTGTAATCGATCAACCGAATGGCCTTGCAGTGTTAATCATTACACATAATTCTCCAGAAATCAGAATGGAAGATTCCTCTCTGATGTGTTTCTGATATTTTTGCTAGTGTCACTAATGTCAACCTGCTGCTAAAATAATATGGCTATCTCCCACACTACTATTAGCTAGAATCACCCTTAAGAATATTAGTTCCCTATGCATTAAGCCATACGTATACACACTTTAAAGAGTTAGTGTCCCTCATGTTTGCATATAATTAGACCTGATTTCTATGTAAAATGTATGTATTATCAGGAACCTCTGCCAAACGGCTCATCCCTGTAATGCTTTTCATGTGATCTCTTGTCTTGCAGCATCAGTCTTTTATGAATACAACTGTGATCCAGGGATAGTGCAGCACTATGCAGTGCGTGCATGGTGTACGCATGTGCTGGATGTACATGTGCCTATGATACGTACAGAACCTGAAGGACGTAGTGCTGTGCAGTGCGTGCAGGGTAAATGCATGCGCTGGGTGTATGTGTACCTGTGAGTGGTACAATACATAAAGGATACAGTGCTGGGCAGTGCGTGCATGTTAAATGCAAGTGCCGGATGTATGTACGCTTTTGAGTGCTACAGTACATGGAGGATATAGTACTGTGTAGTGCGTGTATGCAGTATACATGCCTTGGGTGATTGTGTGCCTGTGAATCTGTGAATGATACAATACACGGAAGGCCCTGCGTTCCATTTGGCAGACACAGGCCTGCATGGTGAAACATGGAGAGAAGATAGAGAGATCCCACCCAGACAGATTTGTGTATCGGTGCATTCCTGTAAGCTGGGTGGGACACACTAGGGAGGAGAGGACCAGTCCTCCCCTGTACACTTCAAAGGGTGCTCTTTGATTCAGTGAGAGGTCCCAATGAAGGGACCTGGGCACATATCAAGAAGGAGATGGGGCTGATAAGATAATCATCAGGGATTGGGGCCCTGGGCTAACCTTTTAATGCACATATAACTGTGGCTGACATCCAGGTGTGAACTCTAGTCTCACACATGGCCTGTTTTGTGGGACTTTCAGCTTTGGAGACACTTTTGCTGTGACAGACTGTGTTTTCAAGACGAAGATGGAGCAGGAGAGTGGGCACTTCAAAAGAAGCAGAACCCCAAAGTAAAACTTCAAAGACTCAGACCCTAAACCACATTTGGTGTCTGCAAATGGACTATAGGAAGTGAAGTTTGAGACCCCAAAAATTGTCAAATGCCAAGCAGCCAGATGGGCTGTGTGAGGAGGGAAAGCCCTGCAAGACCTCTGCCTGTGACCAGGACTGGAGGCCAAGGCCTGCTGGGTGAGGGAACATCAACCAGGAAATCCAAAAACACCTGCCCTAAAGGACCAGCGCCTGCTTACTTGCCAAGATCAGTGTACCTGTGAGGGAGAGGAGAGCATTAGAGGGAGCGAGTTCCATTGAGGAGCCCTGTCGAGTGGGCTCCCTGTGTGAGGTGTGAGGAAACAGCTGCTGCACTGATGTGCAGGATAGTCAGCGACCCCCATATACAAGAAAGGGTCACCGGGGAAAAGACTGGAGCGTGTAAAGGGGCAGCAGCCCTGTGCAGTAGAGAGGCGGTGAACCCATATGCCAGGAGGGGCTGCCCTGAAGGATATCACAGTGCTGATCAAGCAGGAGCCCGTGGACTGTGAGTTGCAGTCACCCCATATGCCAGAGGGGATCACCGGGAGCACCTAGGACTGTGACTTGTGCACCGCCAGAGATGCGTTGACACAATGGGAGAACTTATGCACCATCACCAAGGCAAGGGACCTAAAACAGGATCGTCATAGCCACCCCCCATTTGGGGGCCAAACAAACACTTACCCCGCGGGAGAAGCCGTACAAAGCCTACAGGCGCATCAGTAGCGTGACCGTAAATGACAGACTCTGCGCCTGATGAGTGCAGCCGCCTCATGTGGCTGACTGCAAGCGCCCGTGGATGGGGTGCACTCAAAAAATCTGGACCTTTCAAACCTGCCGCTGCAGGTCCGGGGCCGTCAGCCCCGAGGGAACATGCTGCTCGTAGCACTGCGGCACTAGAACATGGTTGACTAACTTTGAGCCAAGTGGACTCTTAAGACTCCGACTGCTAGTGCAGCACACCCTGGATGTTACCAATAGTGAATGGGGAGTAACCCCTATTGCTAGCACGAGGAGGGAGTGGGTCAGGGAATGGCCATAGAAACACTAGAGCCCTGACCTCAAGGGAGATTGTTTATTTGTTTATGTAGGTCGTATTTCTCCTTTGTGCTCATAGAAAATAAAATACTTTTTTTTTATTTTTTTTTTATAAAAGTGTTTATTTGGCGTCAAAATGATTTATTGATGCTGTATGTATTTTGAATTGTGCACCTTTGTTCGCTATACTGTATCCAAGATCCACCAGTGGAGGGACTCTTGGATTGCTTGGACCATGCATACCCTGAGAGTCAGGTGCAGAAAGGGTACTTGGCCCACTTACTCAGTCCTGCCAAGTACCACGCATCAGGCGTTAGACTAACGCATTTCAGTGTGGTGCTCCGCATCACCGCACTGAAATGCATTGTCACGCATATTTGCATGATACCTTTCTGTCACTGAAGCGCTGCAAACCTGTGTGTGGCAGCTGGCAGCGTGCCCGCGCGGGCTGCTCATGCAGGTTTGGGGCGCTCCATGGCACTTGGCAGGACTGCATGCTGAGAGCTAAGGCCGCGCTGGCAAGCTCACAGTCAGTGCTACATTGTATTATAGTTATTCAATTCCTGGCGCCGCGCTGCCTGCGCAGCTCTGAGTCACTTGAGGCAGCTCGGAGACAGCTTGACGTCATGGCGAGCCGGTAGTATACCCAATAGCTAGAGAGGCTGTCACGTTATTGAGTACATTGGCCGTGGCGCTGCCGAGGGACGTCATGTCCTACCTCCTACTAGACAGTGCGCCGCAGGGTCTAGGAGTAAGAAGGCCGTCGGCCGTAATAACTATGGCGCTCCTGGCTTTGCTGGCAGCGGCCCGGGTGCTGTCTCAAGCAGTGCTGAATCTACTGCTAGCACAGGCCAGGCCGCCTGCGAAGAATTCAATATAGTAGAGCCCAGTCGGGAGAGTGCAGTGCAGGGCGTCGTCTGAGTACTCAGAAATCATAGTAAGTCAGGCCCGGAACATCAAGAGTAAAAGGACTCAACCCCACGGTATGTATCAAAGGCCCAGTAGCAGCAAAGTGCTGCTGGGTCCCTTGCTTACAATCAGGGTTGCCACCTTTCCCAGAGAAAAATACCTACCAGCCGTTCGAGTTTTAATATTCTGCATTGTGTAGACCTTTATATGAAGTAGTCTTTATTCATTCCTAACATGGCCTTTCTTTGTTTGTTTTGTTAATCAGCAAGTGGTCATTAGGGCAGCTGTACAACACATTTTACTGTGTTTTCTTCAAACATTTACCATTTAAAGTATGTTACAATAAGTGGAAAAAATACCGCCTTTAGGAGATTTTTCTAATTTTTGTACTGGCAGGACATTAAAATATCGATCATGCAGGTATAAAACGGGCCAGGAGGCAACGCTACTTAAAATGCGCACATGCATAAATCGTCATGATGCATGGCAGCCATCTTGGATTTGGTTTCCTTTATTACGAAGCCCATTGCAATACTGTCTGCCGTGGGACTGCATGCAGCTTTAAGCATGGATTTGTATGCCAGTGCCAATTAGCATTTGCAAAGGTCATAGCTCAGCTTTTTAAAGCCAAGCACTATTGGCTGTGCCAGAACTTGTTTTTCTATGGTCGTTTTGGTTAAACATTTAATTGGGTAAACTTGACCCAAGTTGATCCTCACTGAATCGAATGGACCGTTTAACAGGAATACTTTCATTCCTTTTTTATAGGCAATGCATGGTAGCTGTCCTGAATGCTTAGGGAATGCTGATTTTGATTCTAGAAGCAGACCTAAAGAAGTACAGTCTGAGAGTTTATAGTTCACTGAAGTTTAGGATTTCTAGAGTAAGTATTTCTCTGTTCTATGAAGTTCTGCCAAGGACATTTTATTTCTGTGCGAAGACTTACTTGTTCTCTAACATTGGCCTGTTTGTAGGCATAGCTGCAAAGTTTCCCAGCTCCATGCATGATGAACTGCTCCAGTCCAGGTTTTTTCTTTGAATTAGGGGACTTGTAGTCCTGTTTTATAACGTAATAAACAAGACTACCAGTCCCAGAATTCAAAGAAAAAACGGACTGGAGCAGTATATCACGCATGGACATGGGAAATTTCAAAGGGCTGTGTAGCAGAAACTTGGGGGGGGGGGGGGGGGAGAATTGGAAAATGTAATTTCCCCCATCACCTCTGCGTCACTGTTCCTCATCCCAATCGTTAATCGGTTGTCTTTTTGAGACATTTTCAGCCATTAGCTAAAACCTTGAAAGAAGGCTAAATGTTGTTTCCTTGAAGCAATTCTTTCTTCCCTTTCTATTATTTAACCCTGTCTGCACCCTATAAGCTCAGCCCCAACATTCTACACCAGTTTTCTGTCTCGATTGGACATGTTCCCTTGCACAGACTAGTAAATTATTTAGTTTAATTTCCGTTTTGTTCTATTGTATGACTTGCACTGGCCCTGTGATTGCAGGCTGTGAACGGCAGGGAGCGCTACAATCTTGAGGATTTCCTTGCACAGGTCAGTGTCCTGCCTTAGTGGGCAACAGAACTGGCCATACTACATCTTAGCTTCTTTAAAGAGTATTTTGCGCGACTTAGGTGCAGCAATTCCTAGTGGCTTTAGCCTTGTGTAGCCCACAACCATCTATATAAGCAGAAGTGGCTGCTTCTACCAGTGTATCTGGAAGGGCGGCAGAGTACTTGAAAAAGACATCATCTCTCTGACTAACCTCCTGATACAGATGATGAGGAGATGATGTGATGGTATAAGGAGCACAAAAGCTGAAGCTTCATGGAACAGGAAAACTCTGGAAAAAATAGCGATGGGATTATAAATATAGTTGGTTAAGGAAAGAGCTACAGCTTCAGTTGTTTCCTAAAGCTGGAGGTCAAAGACAGAGAGCAAAGGGATGGAGTTTCAAAGCTTAAAGGCTTCAATAGAAAAGGCCTTTTCTCCACCTGTCCTTAGAGTGAGAAGGTATCTGAAGAAGATCCAGAAAGGAAGATCTAACTTTGTGAGATGCACAGTAGCTGCTGAATTTCAGGGTGAGGAATGTGAGTGAAGCGTTTTATGCACCAATGTGAGAGCTTTAAAAGTAACACGTACCTCCACCTGTAGCCAATGGAGTTGGAGTAGCATGGAAGAGATGTGCTCCCATTTCTATGCCTGAAGGTAACTGATTAAGTCTGAAGATTAACTGTCAGCCGCATACATGCAGAATTTTACACCACATGAATGAAAGATTTGCCAGTGGGAGCATAGCGATATTAAAGGGGAGACAAAATAGCTTTTTGCAATACCCCATATATCAAGGCCCGGGAGATAGACAGAAACTGTGATGGTTCTATTATCTGGGATATATATGAAATAAAGGAAGAAAACTATTTGAGAACAGAACCTTGGCAACCAATGTCAGCTATCCTTTGGACCAGCAGATCATGATTTGATGGTATCAAAGGCTGCTGACTAGTTCTCACCAACCCTGCCCAGGAAAACCTCCATCCTGATATTGTTTAAAGTAGAGAAGATGGCAAGTTCTGGCCTGTGTGGAAGCCTACCTGTGGAGGCTTGAGGTTTTCCACATGGGTTTACAGATGAGGCTGCAATTTTCTCTAAGCATTTGCCATGGAAAAGGGGAGATAGTGTACTAAAATTTTAGTGTAGAGGGATCAAGATTTATTTTTCAATGAGGGAGTAAGTACTGCTATTTTCCATTCACTGGGTATCTTGCCTGTGATCAAGGTGTTAAAGAGTGAGATCAGAGGGAATGCCAGGGAGGATGTGACTGCTTGCAACACGTAAGATGGACAAGGGTCAGGAAGAGACACAGAAGTTTTATTATTGGTTAAGACCTTGATAACATCCTCTGTTGTCACTGGAGCAAAAGATTCCCAAGCGTGAGAAGCGGAGTCCAGGTGGACATGGAGAACCAAAGGGCATGTTGGGACTTCAGTTTTTAATGATTGAAGAATAAATTCGATTTTGCCCCAAAAGTGAAAATGCCACTGGTCACAGGGCACTTTAGAATGCCTGAGCTGCATATACAAGCAGAGGGGTTTACGAATTTGGAGACAACATGGATCGGGATCATTAGGAATTTACAGCTTAGGCAATTTGATTATTATAGAATGCTCTCTTTGGTACCTCAATTGCAGAGGTGTATTTAGCCAACATTAGTTGGTACTGGGTGTGGTGGTCCACGGTATTCTCTAAGCCACTGCCCTTCAGCTCTTTTGGTCTAAAGCTTCAAAGCTTGAAGGACAGAAGTAAGCCAGGGTTTACATGGCTGAGAGATTTGTTTACTGATGAAGCACAACTGGAAGGGTACAAGATCATCAAGAATTCTGGGAACAGACGAGTTCAAATTAATAAGAGAGCATCTAGGTCTGAATGAAACAAAAGTAGAAGTGGAAAACGCTGCCATGAAATAGGTAAACATCTAAACTTTTGCAATTTCTATTGAGCTTGGGGCAAGAGGTAGCACTGGTGCTGGGAGGGCTACATTGAAAACTTCAAGATCTGAGCAAATGACTGAGACCGTACAACTGATAGGCACATGGTTGCTTGTTCAAAAAAATAGGATTCAGTAGGTGGCCAGTGCAGTGTTTAAGGTGCTTTGGAAGAAGATCTAGACCTGCTCTACGAAGGCTGGAACAGAAGATATCCACAGGACCAATGGGATTTTCAAACCAAAGGTTGACGTTGACGAGAACAGTAATATGAGCATAGTGAATAGCTAAGTTACACCCAAAATTGGCTCGTTCATGAAGCTTAGCCATAGCAGAATTTGGCTGCCGGTATATCTGGAGGAGCTGCACCAGCTTGTGATTCCAGTGTAGAGAACAAGCCAGACCGCTTCCATTTATTGGTGTTGTCCATCTCCCTTGCAGAGTTACAGGATATTATTGATTCTGTGGCTGCTACCTTGAAGTACCAAAAATATGCTTCCACGCTGCTCAGTGCTTACCCATGGAACCTGAAGGGGATGAAGAGCTTAATCCCATGACCTAACGGCAAATGAATCCAAGGTACACAGATAGAAGCCATTGATGTCCATATCCACGAGATGCTGGGTTTCCTAGAACTTGATTTCAAAGTAACAGATGATTTCTATGCCCCATACAAAAAAACTGCAGTAGATTCTCTGCCATTTCACAGGATCATTAAGGGAATTCTTCTGAAGTGGAAAGATGTTGACAAGTCTGTATTTACCAGCTTTATGTCTAAACGCTACAGACTGGCTGACTTTGAGGACTAATTTCAGGAAATTCCAAAAGCAAATTCTATCCTGTCTAGAACTAACCTCTACTTAGTCTATGGCTTTGGAGGAAGCTGGTCTACCAGACATGGTGCACTAGAAGGTTGAGGGTGCCTTGAAGCATTCTTATGCAAATTCCACCTTTACATTCAGAACCAGGACATATGCTGCATGCTGCTTTCAGTCTCTCTTTAAATGTCTCCAGAAGGGAGAGGCTCTGTCATCTCTACTATGTACAAAGAAACTCATGGCCCGCTTTCCATAAGACATCACCTTTGATCATCACTGGTAATCAGTGCTGCCTCTAGGGCATCTCTTGGGCCAAACCCCACTTCTCTATAAATTGTGGAAATTGGAAGAGGATCAGTAGGCCTTAATCAGTCATTTCCCTTCATTGGTCCTATATTGTTTTTGGCCTGAGCTAAACAACATTATTCACAAATCCCCTGGTGAGCGGAAGATTCTGCAGCCCGTCACAGTGGCTCTTGCTTTTTAAAATTAATCTGAAATCTTTTTATTTTATTTAAAAAAAAAAATTAAAACAAGGGTATTCAAACAGTCTGATCAGTACATTGGGGTCTGTCTTTCTGCTAAAGGCTGGAAGAGTGGGTCTACAATCTAATTTCAGTTTGCTGCTGAGTTATCAGGAGGTCTCAGTCGATCACTGGTTGCTAATAGCTCCCACTACAGCTATGGTTCTGTGGGCAAGGTTCAAATCATGCCATTGGTGGTGCATCTCCTCTCTCGTTGGGGCACAAAGTATAAGGATTACAAAGCTCTTGTTTCATTTCCTTTGCAGGTGGCTCAAGCTCTGTAATGGCACTTGGTCCAGGGGAACTGGCAGAAAGGGGTTTCTCTGTCATCACCACTCTTCTCATCACACATAACAGTCATTGGGGTCGAGTTGCAAACTAGTTGGACCCCAAATTACAGGCGCATTGGTCAACTTTAGTGGAGACTTGGCTCAGCAATTCTTCGAGCCCTTCTAAAGTTAGCACATCACCTATTGGGATGGGTAGGCTTGATTCGTAAAGACAACCAGGTGGGAATGGCTTATGTCAGTTGTAGAAAGAGTGGGTGTAGGGGTGTGGGGGGGGAACAAAGTGGCCTCCTACAACTCAAATGGTTCAGAAAATGAGTTCCTGAGCAGAGATGACTCTTATCTCAGGGAATTTTACCATCCAGAGAAGAAGAACTTAGAGACCTACTCCATCAGCAGAGTGTGCCCTTTCTCTGTGTCCTACCATCTATCTCGATCGATATTGCAGCTGGTAACAAATCAGTAGGATCTTTTTTTTTTTTTTTTAAAGGTGGTGTCATGGAGCTGTCCCTAATCTGGCCTAAGGGGCTCCATTATACCTTCCTTTGAATCACCCCTCTCATGAGGGTAATGGAGAATAGAGCAGTGATGAACAAGTTACTTATCTTCGGTAACACTATTTACAGTACAGACTATCTAGCTGCAGGTTTCTCTCCTTTTAAATATTCCCCAGGAGTCAGACTGGATCCACTTTTCAGCAGTACCTATGCGAGACAGTAGGTGGCGCAGTGCAGCTCCCGACACCATTTTGCTCCGAAAATGATGTGCAGAACCTATACAGGCGTCAGTCCTGCATGCTGTCAGCTGCTTTCAAGAGTGTCCACACCCTCAGAATCAGATTCCTGAAAGCAAATTGGTGTGACCTTTGGGCAGATTCTGAGACTTGGGATCTTATTAATAGCTAGAGGCCAACCACACAATGGAGAGGATGGGAGGGTTGATGAGGAATCTGTGTTTAGGTAGAGTCTTTACCAGAAAGAGAATTACCGAATGTAAGTAACTTGTTCTTCTGATAGATCCTTCTAGCCGCAAATTTCTCACCTTCTCAATAGATACGAAAGCATTACCTAACTGGAGGTGGGTCTGTGGATGGACTCAAGCCAGAAAGTCCTGCAGAACATTGCCTGGAGGGGGTCTATCTGCTGAGTACAGCACCAAGCCACAAATCTGTCCCAATGACAGGCATACACAGTTTGTGTCAGGAGATGCCTGGCTGCCCAGATGACATCAACCACTTTCAGAAGAAGGTTGAAGGTGTTCAACTGTCGGCGCTCAATCTCCAAGCATGAAGACCGAGATTGCGAAGGCCAGGGTACACAACCCTGCCCTGTTGCTGGAGCAGTATATCCTCCCAGTGAGGCAGCCTAATCGAAAGGCAGATGCTCAAGCCCAGGAGTTCTGGATACCATATTCTCTGTGCTCAAACCGCATCCACTAGAATGATTTGTGCCTGGTCAGTCCTGATCTTTATGAGAACTCAGGGAAGCAGTGGTTTTGGCATGAATGCATACAGGAGTCCCATGTTGCGCTCAAGGCAAAACTGTCTCGGAGCAGAAGACACTTTAGAAACTTCAACGAGCAGAAGTGGTGAAATTGCGTTTTTTCAGTGGTGGCAACAGATCGAGCCAAGGTTCTTCCCATTCGTAAAAGAGACCTTGTTCTACCATCTGGTGCAACTGTCACTCGTGATTCGCTAGGCGCCGACGGCTGAGCTGGCCGCCCTAGCATTCAATGATCCTGCCAGGTGGTTCTCCACCAGAAAGATTCCTTAATGGTCCAGGTATTTCTAGAGGTACAGGGTTCCTGCCGCAGGGTCCGTGACCCCACCCGCTCTGTTTGTTGTCATACAACATGGCGGTGATGTTGTCAGTGAGCACCAGTACTAGCCTCCCCTAAAAAGAAGGTCTTATGCGCCAAATGGATGGCCCTCAGCTTCAGAATATTGATTTGAAGCAGGGGCTCCACCAGAGGCCTCTGTACTGCATCTCTCCCAGATGGTCAACCCAACCCAGAAGCGATGCATCAGTCACCACTGTCAACTCTGGGTGTTGAAGGAAGAGGTGTCCGCCGTTTACCCAATTGTGGTCCAGTAACCACCACTACACATCTTCTGCAGTCTCCTCCGAAATCTGAATGTGGTCAGAGAGTTCCCCCTTGATGGTGGGCCCAGAGTGATTTCAGATCCCACAGCACAGCCAGTATATGCCACCTTGCATTATTGACCAGCAGGATGCAGGAGGCAGTCAGTCCCAGCAGCCCTAGAGTTGACCTCACTGAAATCCAGGACCGAGGCTAAAAGATCAGGATCATAGTCATAATATCCTGAACTCCCTTTCCCAGGTGAAAGACACAAAACTGAACCATGTCCGATGAAGAGGAGTGTCTGAGAATAGGTCAGGTGTAACTTTATCACCTTGATAGTGAACCCCATAGTTGACAAGAGGTTCGCAGTAGTCTGGAGGTGGCTGGCAACTGCCTGGGGCAAGCCCACCTTTAATAGCCAGTGGTTCAATAGAGGAAGACTGGCATCCATGACCTCAGAAGATGTGCTACCAAAACCACCATCACTTCAGTAAACACATGATGGGCATTGATGAGACCAAATGGGAGCGCAGCAAACTGGAAATACTCCTGTCCCACCACAAATCACAAATAGCACCAATGGGCCTGCAGGACAGGTATATAGAAATAGGCATCCTGCATGTCCAATGCTACCATCCAGTCTTCAGGATGGAGGTCAGATAAGAGTTAGAAAAGTGTGAGTTTTTTTTTTATTTTTCCTTCCCGAAGAAGGCGTTGAAAGAGCATAAGTCTAAAATTGGCCAAAGGCCTCCGTATTTCTCGGACACCAGAAAGTAGAGAGAATAACAACCACATCCTACTTCTGGCCCTCTTGATAGGCCCTTGGGCCAAAAAAGGCTATCACTTCCTGCTGAAAAATGGATAGATGGTCCTCCGTCAGTGACATGGCGGACAGTGGAAGGTGCAGCGGTGTGAAAAGGAAGGGTAAGGTGTAGCCCTTCAAAACAGTTTGCAGGGCCCACCTGTTTGATGTTACAGCCTGCCAACCTGGCAAGAATCAGCGGATCCTGCCTCCTACTATTTAGCTGTGCTCCAACCAGCGCACGCTTAAAGAGTTTGGTAGAGCCTACAGAGGTGGCAGTTGACTGGGCGGTCTATTGACCTTAACTGTAGGGGCACTGGGCACCACGGCCTCGACTGCAAAACTGCTGGGTGCCTTGTGGGGGTGGATTGGCTGGTGCTATAGGATACCCCAGCCAAAGTAGCAGAAGGTGCGGTGGCAAGGTGGAGAAGATAAGCCCAGGGAGCATGCCTTGCCTTGCTGTCCTTGAACCACTCAAGAGCAGAGTCTGCCTTGTCCCTAAACAGGTGAGTCACATTAAATGGCATGCCCACAAGGGAGACTGGACATTGCTTGAAAAACCAGTGCACTGTAGCCAAGTGTGGCAGCGAATGGCACCACTGGTGCCAATGGCCCATCCTATTGAGTTGGTGGTGTCCAAGTGTCATGCCCTTTGGGATTGTCCCATCATGTACATACCAAATTACATACATTTTGTCCCATCCACACGACATAACGGTTCTACACAGGTGACCTTTTACCTAGTAGCTTACTTCTGTCTCTCCGACAACAGGCTCTCGGTACCCTATCTTAATCCCTGTACCTGACGTACATAAACATGTCCCCAGGCATGGCAGATTTATTCTGTATAAGGGTCACCACTTTTTTCATCCATGGCCAACAGCCAGCTGTGCATGATCATGTTTGTTTAGAAAAGGATTAGCAGAGGATTAGCGAATGTTTTCAAAACATATCGATTCTAGAAGAAACCCTGGAGTGACCACTTCAGTATAAAAGACCCTCACTCCCCCTTACAGAATAGAGGAGAATTTCTTCCAGGCTGGACCGAGACTCTGCATGCTGATCCTTCGACAGGCAGAGACCTGACATCCCTTGCGGGGTGCCATCCTCGACGCAGAGACAGGGTCCTTCATTCAGAACCATCAGGTGAGGGGTTAGCACTTACCCGGGGGATTCTTGGCTCCATTAGGATATATCCTAACACTTAAATACACATGCTTCACCTACATATCTAGACTAGGTACATTTAGGTAGGCTACGCATCGTAGGAGTACGCCAATGCTATTGTTTTATATAATATGTTTATATTCATCCTATTAGCACTATGATAGAAATGTATCTGCTATTTACGATATTGGTGCTAGCGATCACCTTTGTCTGCTCCTGTCTTTTGATTGTCGCAGCGAACATGTTTCACACTAGACAGACGCTTGACCAATAAATTATTGAAACAGTTCGTCATTCTATGTGTATTCTGAGAAAAGTAAGCCAGAGTGACTGAGCGAAAGATACCGTATTGTTTTCCACGATACCTGAGGAATCAAGGTTGTCATGTTCAGTGGTTGCCAGAAACTACCTACACCACTGTAGAATACAGGGGGGTGGTAGTGGCACTGTAGAGCTAGCTGGTCTAACGGCTGGCTCATCCTGTGGCGGTGTCCAGAGTGTCTGCATACCAAGCCCTCAGTTTAGGCCATCCAAAACACGCAGGTCCGGGGGGGTCCTAGGAACTACACGACACAAGCCTCACTTGGCTGTGTCGCGACCGTCCTGTATGGGCTGAGCAAGGACAGGTAGGATATCTTCAGTGACACTTGGGAGGATTTGAGCCACCAAATCCCAAAAGACACGGGAAGAGCGCCCCTGCAGACAGCTAGCACTTACTGACCGAAGCGCCAAGCTGGTGGACAAGAAGACTCTTTCTGAATATCTCCACACAATTTGACTCCCCATTGGGGGGAGTAGTCAAAATGTGTTGGGATTAATATCGCCCGTACATGCCTGCACCATCAAGCTTTCAGGTGAGGAGTGCTGAGCTAGAAACACAGGGTCACCTAGGCAGGGTGTTGGCATTGTGCAATTTGGTGGTTGACTGGGGGGCCGAAGCAAGGTTTGGCCCACGGCCCCAACAAGGTATTCGTAAGAGCTTCGCTAAAAGGTCAGAGGGGCTCGGTAGATGCTTTACCCGGTTGAAGAACTTCCATAAGAAGACTGGTCTTGGCCTTCAAGGTGGGGAGCTGGAGGTGAAGGACTTAGGTTCCCTACACATTACAATGGTGTAAGACGCACTCCTCAGTGGCAGGACCAGGGGGGTGAGAGGAGCCCCGACTCGGGGGCGGTAACAAGACCTCCTGCAGGTCATCATGCCAATTCTCCTTGTGATATGGTTGGCCAGTTTTATCATCCACATCATAGTCATTGTCCGAATTCATGTGAACAGTGAATGCAGGGTGTGCGTTTGTTGTTGTTTAGGCAGATTAAGTGGAGCCTCTACGGCAGGCAGGCGCAGCCTTGGTCGAGGTTGAAACTGCACCAGTTCGACATCAGAGAGTACAACTGGGGACTTATCTTTAGGCATCTACTGAGTTGGCATCGGAGCCAATGCACTGGGAACCAGCGTGGACTGTGGTGTCGGAGGAGGAATCAAGACTGGAGTTGGACTTGACCCCGTTATTGAGGGTTCAGCTGGCACCAAGGGCGAACCCATTGGCAGCAATCTATGTAGAGAACCTCTTGGCTCCGTGGGGCCCGCAGGGGCACCAGAGGGAGTTAGCATGGATCCAAAGAGTTGGAGCATGGCCTCCCGAAACTGTGTGGGAATGTTGGACTTACCCAGAAACTTGTGTTGTGCTGGAACAAGCTTGTGTTGTGCAGGATCGGCTTAGAAGTTGAATGGCTTCTTGAGCGAGATATAGACATTGGTGCCGCCCCTATGTCTTCTCATGTGAGTTGAGTGGTAGGAAGGGGCCAAGTCCCACTTAGATTGTGTTTTTTCCCTTGACTTAACAGAGAACTTGGATTGAAACAAAGAGCGACCCTTCAAACAACTCTGGCGACTTCAAGATCTTAAACTGGATCGGGATCAAACTTTCCACTTGGGTCTTTATGAACACCTTGTTCATCGACAAGCAGTCACTGCAGGCCCTAGAATAATGGCTGGATTACAAGCCCCACAGGCAAATTTGGGGAGGACTTATCACAGACATTTGCTTGTGACCGTCCTTACTGGGCTTAAAAAATGTCGTTTTGGGAGGTGACATGTCCGTTGCACACTAAAAAAGTAAATTTTGATTGAAGTAAGGGTCTGGCATGGCAAGAAAGTTACAGTCAGCCTGCAGGAGTGGGGCCCATATATACGCGCTGCACTTCATTTCCAGATGGAATGACATCAGTGCAGAGTCACAAGGCGCTACCTAGCGGAGCGATTTGATACTGCTGGAAGGTTTCTGGATGCATCCTGATGCCTGGGGAACATTCAAAAGGTGAGGACTCTGCAGCTAGAAGTCTATCAGAAAGTGGTCTAGATTGTTCCTTTATGGCCACGTCACCCCTGGTTTTGGTCATTCCCCAGTTGTCTGTGTGTCCTCCCTTTAACCTTCCTTTGTAGTCTTCAGCCTCCACCATCCATTCGGAATTTTCCTAACAATGGCTTCCTGAATGGGTTGGCTCCTACTTTTGAAGCTCAGAGGGCAGCCATTCTTATATTCAAGGATTCCTGGGGTTTCATAGCTGTAGTGGTTCCTTTAGATGTTTGGCTGCATGTTTGCATATCTGATGACCTTTGGTGCATTTGCCTCTTCCACCCGGGGGTCTACCTACAGTATTCAGGGGTTTATAGGGTCCTCCTTTATCTTCTACCCAGTTGCTTTGGTTCGGTGCTAATGTGATTTTATAGGTTGCTTTATCTTCTGCTCACAGGTTGAGTGAGCTTGTCTTTGGGGATTTCTTCCCCTCATCTACAGTTGGTCACCTCCGGTTGCAGGCTCAACTTGAGCTCGGGGTATCGACGGACAGAGCGGTGCCTCCATCCTGAGCTGTTGCCAGGCTGAGGTGGAGTTCTTTACCCAGCAGTAGCGGGTAATCTCACCTTCCGGAGCAGTCGGAGTTTTGAACACATTTGGTTCTTGTATCCTTTGTTTGTACACATACTTGAGCACTGTAGCAGCAGCATCTGTATAGGTCCTGAAGAAAGCCTTGCCCGATCCAGGGGCACTCTAGGCTGAAACACGTCGACCATTAATCTACATCATACCACTGCGACTTAAATTCATGTTCGCTGATGCACTGTTTTTAATCCTGGCAGAGGGTGTCCTGAATAAAACATATATTTGACGCCCCCTAGCTAGTTTTATTCACACTTCCTTCACATTTTATATTTTCTTTGCGCTGCGCCCTCGCTCACACTATCCTGCTCATCAGATGTGGATTTAGAATATCCCAAAAATTAGATACCTAAAAACATCCTTGAGCTCCTCCCTCTCAGAGAGGGGGTTGTAGCCCTCAAAGGAACTAGGTTTTTCCTTTGAGAGGAGAATCCCATATGATGAAGCTTGTCACCTTTGGTGAGTGAGGGATTTCGTCCTTGAAAGGGAATTTCCCACAGTTAAGTCTGTGGGATAGTCTACGGCTTAATTATCTTTTACTTTGCACATGATAGACCCAAGGATTTCGCACGTGTCTTTCCCTGATTGGGTGCCTGCCCGAGTTCACATATAAGATTTCTTCTCAGTTACAAGCTTCTTTAGTTGTTTATTGACAAAAGAAGTTCATTATTCAGAGTCATTGTTTGTTTATTTTGGTGCTGCAAGCCATGGTTAGTAGCCAGCTACTGCAGCAATCAGTAATTGGGTAATAATTGGGTTCAGCTGGCCAATTCTCAAGCTAATTTGTCAGTGCGTACGTTGGCCCATGGAGGAATCCAGAGTAGGTCCAGCAGGTATATGGCAGTTTTGTGGGCGGAGGTCATTGAGATACGCTTGGTTAAAATATATAGGGCTGCCATTTAGGCTCATATACATACATACATGCCTCACAATACCGGATATACTCAGAAATGATAGTGGCAATTTTGTTTCTGGGGTATTACATGCTGTTAGTGTTTGATTTCAATAACGTTTTCTTCACTGCCTCCCGGTTCCTGTTGTGTGTACCAGCAACTGTGCTTTGTAGATCTTCAAGTCTGGAAGGACAAGGAAGATCGATACAGAAGTAACATGCTAGTTACTTACCAGTAGTCTTCGTTACACTTACCTCTTGCCTTCATTTGTCCCAGGCCTCTTCCCTCACTCCTATCTTCCTCCACTTGACACCTTGAACCTCGTGTGGGTTCTCTGGTCTTTACGTACTGATACAGGGTCTGGGCTGAGGATGAGTTTAGAGGTATGCGAAAATAAACTTAACTAAACCTTCTAAGACCAAAGTTGAAATAGCAAATTATCCGTCCCTCAAATATCTGGTGGGTATACTATGTTGCTCCCATTTCTAGGAGAAGTAAAGAAATGTATCTATTATCAGAAGTTTTTCTGCCTCTGCAAGTAAGTGTACAAAAATATAAGTCTCTTAGTAGTGCATGCGCAACAGAACTTGTTAATCAGGATATAGAGGAGGAGATACCGTCTTGGCCAGGCAAGGCTATTGGCAGGCAAGCTGGAGTGTTCCATGCTGTCCACTGTCATTTGTGGGTTGTGCTGGAGCCTGCAACCCCAGCCCGGATATTAACCTTTTTTCTGCTAACTAAAATCGGGCTTGGTGTTCCTGCACTCAGCAATCCTAGGTACAGGAACACGGGCCAGTTGTGACTGGACCGAGAGGTATCCCACAGGGGGGATACTGCTCTGTCCAATGTGCAAATGGGATAAAGTTAGCATGTTCTTGAATAAGGGTGCAATTAAATAGGAAGACTAGCCTGGGAGCACTGTAGGAAGAATGTCAGAGGCAGTTACTGTAAAAAGGTGTCTCACAAACACATGTTCATTCTAATACATTATAAAACAGTCCATACAGCATATCTGAAATTATGCACATTATCAATCCAGACCTTTGGTAAAAAGTTTTTTTTATGAGGGGAGGTTCCATGGTCATTCTTCGACATGGGCAGTTCTGTGCCATAATACTGTTTTTTAAAAACTTTTCTTTTCCATAATACCGATTTTTAAGCATTTTTGTGGTGATCATCTTTACCCACATTAAAGCAATGTTTATTGAGGCTAGTGTTGTTTAAAAGAAATGTTAAGGTTTCTATGGCTTGATGGACTACAGAGCTGTAGAAGTCTAGCATGGGACCACAGTTTCATTGGTTACCCTCAGATCTCCAAAAGCAGGATTGTGGCAGACAGCAGTTTGAGGACATCTTAGAGAGAACATCAGCATAATGAACTCCGTTTCCACATGTGGAGTTTCGAAATCAATATGCTCGACTCCTCCTTTGATAATTTTTGCAGAGAGCTTGTCATTGTGAACTTGAATTGCATTATCTGTGGTTTCTTTTAGAACACTCCTTCAATGCTTTCATAAACTGGGTGTTTTAATACAATCGACTGGCTGAATTCCATCCACCATACTATGCCTATAGTTGCGGATTTTCAGGCAGCGGACTCTACTGTGCGGTTAGCATTTCTTACAGAAAATGTAGGATTTTTTGTTCTTATAGAACTCTAGATTTGATCTGGAATTATTTAACTGGTTGCAAGGTAATCAGCTAGTTTACTGTAGCATGCCTGCCTTTTATTGATAATGAGAACGCAATGTGGTTTTATTACCTATACTATTTACTTTTTACTTCCTAATTTGCATTTGTTGTAGTATGTCTTTTATTCCTAGTGTTTACGATTAGCTCTTATGACTATATTAGTCTAGGTTTCTAAAATCAAATACATTTTTATTAAATAAATTGCATCACTTGGTCAAATCTTATCTTTTGTCCTAATGATGACAATAGGGAATGCAACATCTGCAACATGTCGACTGCATAATAATATATTAAGGAAAAGGTTTATTTCCACACCAAATCTCAATGGACACTAATGAATGTGCCTCCATGCATTTTAGCATATTCTCACAGCAGTATTGCATCTTTTACATGATAGCCCTGCCAAACCTTGTCCCCACCCAGCTGCATTTTGTAACCGTGCCAGCCTAGCATTTGTTAGAGAATGTAACAATCTGCTTTTTCTGTAAGAACTACATTTACTGGAAGAACAAAAACAACAGAGGCGATGCTTTATCTAGTTGTCATGTCAAAAGAAACCACAGATGACAATCACATATTGAATGAAAACAAAATACATATACTCGCTGAATAAAGTCTTGGTCTCTCATGCCATTCTATTTCAGCACAATCCACATAGAATGTCATTCGAAAACTGCTCTGAATCCATTAACTGTTGATGCTTAAGGACTGACTCATGAACCCAGAGGTATTCAGTGACACGCATTGCAGGAAGGGTAATCAATGAACCAATGAGGCCCTGTGAAAATTGAGTTTATTGTAGTTTTTTCAGCAAATTAAGATGATTCAGGTGTTAACAAATTATTCGGGAGCACTCTCAAGATAACGAACAGCTAACTAAGCCCGTCTGCCCCCAAAGGCAGTTCAGAAGGACCGAAGACGTGCCTTTTCTTCGTCCTCGACCTAAGAAACAATGCACCTTACCATTCGTGAGCCTCTAGGTAAAAGTTGTTAAGTTAGGAATAAACTGATCTACAAAACAATTAATGTACTATTTAATTTTGAACGGAGGCACTTAATTAGAAGGGATGATTGAGAGAATGATTAAGGATTTGTTCCTCAAGAAATCAATCAGTTCATACAGTGAAGAATCAATAAATTACACAAGTAATAAAAAAGTAATACAATCCAGATAACAGGGAGGGGGAAATAGGAGCTCCCCTGGGGCAAATAAGTAACTCATCAGAAGACAAATATTGAACTGATATATGGACAATGGAAGAGGTGGGCAAAAGCAGTCAAAAAAAAAAAAGGTGTTTTACATTTGCCAGAAAAATATCCTAGTATTCTCATCCTGCACTTTACATCGCCTGTGCACTTTTTTATTGGTGTATGCAGTTACATCTATGTGCAGCATGGTACTTAGTTGCTGACAACCCAGACATGCCATATTTTATGAATGTATAATTCATAATTTTTCAAACTGTGAAGGTTGGCATTTCATGGAGCTCTGGAAGCTTTCTGATGGCGGATATTTTGAAGCAGTAAATGAGATCAGTTGATGTATCGGTCACTGATATGTTCAACATACAGATGCTTTCTTCTTTATAAATTGCTCCCCAATTGGTGTTCAGGATATTTCCAGAAATAATTTAGGACCTTAGTGCTTGCACAGCCACGATAATCACATCCATTGAATGGTGAATCCTACACTGAGATTCAAATGAAGATTATCCACAAGAAGAACCTGTAGACATGGACAAAGTAAACGAAGGGAAAGAGAAACAAGGAATTAGACCTGCTCATTTATTGATCAATTTGCTCTGACTCTCCCCAATCTCAAGAGGGAGGAATAATTATTTTTATGTTTGTTCAGTCACATATACTTTACCACATAATCTGCACACACTGCTCATTAAAGTACATGCTATTGGGTTAGGGCAAATTGTTCTTTATTAATAGAGGCCAATAGATTTCCATGCTTACTTTTAGGTGCAATGTTCCATCATTAGTAATCTTCAACTACAAAGTAGCTACTCTTCCTGCACCTACACCTTGAGCCTAGCTGTATTATAACTGGTTGTTACGTGGGTTTTATCGAATACTGTAGGATGGTTTCCTTTCAAAATCCCCTCTTTGATGATTTGATGGTAAGTAGCAATAAGAAAATAAGTTACTTACCTGTAAACTGTGGTTCTCCAGTATTGGTATCTTTCATAGATTCACATGCTTGAATCATTCCCCGTCGTCGAAGTGGGAGTCCCACGGTACATAAAAAGCAGTAAGTAATGACTTTAACATTAAAGTTAATAGAGAAAAAACATTCACTGTAATATCTCGTCCTAGTCAATAAGGATGGTCCAAACTCCAGCCAATCAGGCGAAAGCACCCTCTAGAACCCTCTCCACAGAGGCTCCATGCTCTCAGATTTTCGAGCACAAGTGCTATATAAGTATATAAAATAAACCAGGGGAGCCTCTATGGGGAGGAGGGTGGGTCGCATGTGAATCTATGAAAGTTACCAATACTGGAGAACCACAGTTTACAGGTAAGTAACTTATTGTCTTCTCCAGTATTGGGGTATCTTTAATAGATTCACATGCTTGAATCCGAATAGATAGCAGTAGTATTATAGGTATGTATGCTGATATAAGGCATGCAGTAGAAATAGTAGGTAATCCTGTACGTAGAAAATGCATTATACATATATATATATATATATATATATATATATGTTAAGATATTCGCCTGCATATATGCATTTAAATATACAAGTGTACATAACCATGTTTACATGATACAACAAACTTAATTGAAATATCAATAAAATAAAAGCAATAGTCAAAACATATAGGAAGGTGGGAAGGAGAGAGGCTCACCTTATTGAAAAAGATTACGGAGAACCACTTGTCCCACAGCTGTGTCCGCATTGCTTGTAGCTTCCAGACAGTAATGCCTGGTAAAAGTGTGCCTGCTGGACCAGGTTGCGGCTCTGCAGATCTGCTGTATAGGCACACCGGAAAGAGCAGTTGAAGAGGAGACAGCTCTCGTAGAGTGAGCTTTTACTGTCTAAGATAAAGGTTTGCCTGCTTGCTGATGGCAAAACTGTATCGCTGATGATATCAAACGTGCTATTGTTTGCTTAGTAACAGGATATCCCTTTCTGATTTTACCATAAGCTACAAAAAGCTGATCAATCTTGCGGATGCTGGTGGTCTTCTGTAAGTAGAATGTTATACACCTCTTTAGATCCAAGGAATATAAAGATCTTTCCGCTGGTGTTTGCGGATTTGGGAAAAAGGTTTTCAATATGACTGGTTCATTTAAATGAAAATCCGATGGGACCTTAGGGATGAAGGTAGGATTGCTACGAAGTATAACAAAGTCCTTTGTAAACTGAAGGAAAGGATGACGAATAGTGAAAGGATGTATGTCGCTTACTCGTCTGGCTGACGTGAGTGCCAGCAGAAGAGACGTCTTCCATGTAATGTATTTGAGGTCTGCTCTATGAATGGGCTCAAAACTGCTCTTCATAAGTTGTGCTAATACAATGTTGAGATGCCAAGGCGGAGGTGGATGCCTAATTGGAGGTAACATTCTAAACAATACTTTAAGAAATTGTTTTATAATTCTCTATGACCAAAGCTAGTGTGACCTAATATGCAGCCGAAATCTGGAGACTGCGGCGAGGAAAACCTTAATGGACGAATGGGAGAGGCCAGATTTAGCCAGCTGCAAGAAGAAAGGTAGTAACTGTTCTGGCGGAGATTGAATAGGATGTACTTCTGAACTTGCACACCAATGGCAGAATCTCTTCCACTTAAACTTGTAAGTTTTTATAGTAGACGGCGCACTAGCGTTCGCCAGGACTTCCCGACAGTCAGCAGGGATGGTTAGCTCGGCGAACTCAGTGTTCAGGAGCCAAGTCGACAATCGTAGCGATGTTGGGTCCGGATGGCAGACTTGGCCGTGATTCGTCATTAGCAAGTTCGGTATTGGACGTAACAACCTGGGTTTGCACTCCGATAGGAGGAAAAGCTCTGTGAACCAGAACTGGCGAGGCCACTTGGGTGCTATGAGTAGTATTCGGCAAGGTTCCTTCCTCATCTTCCGTAGCACCCTTTGGATTAAAGGAATCGGAGGAAAAGCATAAGTATAAATCTTTGACCAATTTATCAAAAAAGCATTCCCGCACGCTCCCTGTTGGGGTAGCCAGCTGGCGAAAAATCCGCATTTGCGGTTCAGAATGGTCACAAACAGCTCTAGCTTCGGTTTGCCCCATAACAGAAAGATGCGATCCAGCGTCGATTGGTGGAGTTCCCACTCATGGTTGGCTGTGATTGACCTGTTCAAGGAATCCACCAGGATATTGGCCACTCCTGGAACATGTTCCGCTGTTAACGTTATCTGGTGCTGAATTGAAGTTGGGAATGAGGGGAATGCAAGAGGACAACATCCCCAGAAGCTATTTGTACTTTCGAACTGAAGTGGACTTATTTACGAGGAGTAGAGCTGCCAGTTTACAAATAATCTTCTGCCTTTTCTGCGAGGCGAAGGTCTTCGCCTGGTGAGTGTCCAAGGTTGCTCCTAAAAAAGTTCTGACTCTTGAGGGAATTAGCTGAGACTTTGGAAGGTTGATGGAGAGACCCAAGGACTGAAAGAGAGAGAGGCATGTCTGAGTATGATTGTTTGCCACTACCAAGGATTTCGCTTTTATGAGACAATCGTCCGGATAAGGAAAGATTTAAATCCCTGCCTGTCGTAGGTGGGCCGCCACAGGTGCCAGGATCTTGGTGAACACTCGGGGAGCTGAACGAAGGCCAAATGGTAAAACTCGGAATTGATAATCCATGCCAGCCACTCAGAAGCGTAAGAATTTCCTGTGCTTGGGGAGAATGGGGATATGAAAATAGTCGTCTTGAAGGTCTAAGGTAGTCATGTAATCTTCTTGATTTACTAATTGAAGCACCTCCTGAAGAGCTAACATACGAAAGGTTTGCTTTTTCAGGAATTTGTTGAGGCAACGAAGGACCAAGATGGGACGCCATTCTCCCCATTTTTTTCTTATGAGGAAAAATCTTGAATAAAATCCTGTTCCTCGCTGTGCACCTGGTATCACTTTGATAGCTCCTTTGTGCAACATTATCTTTATCTGAGATAACAGTTCCTTTAGATGAGAGGGAGGAGGACCTCGGGGTGGGCAGTTTGGAGGGATCTTTTGAAATTCCAAATTGTGACAGTTGGAAACTATATCTAAAACCCATCTGTCTGTTATTGTAGACCATTCGGGGAGGAAAAAGGAAATTCTTCCACCAATTTTGGTAGGATAGGTGGGAACTGTGGCCGGGAGTGGGCGTTTGTCACGGTTTCTTGGTGTTCTCTCTGCCTCTAAAGGCAGTCTTGCCTCTATAGTGTTTGTAGAAAGCGGCAGGAGGTTGCTTGTACGACTGCTGATGTTGCGATGATGAATATCGAGATTGACCTTGATACGGTTGGTACTGTTTATATTGATTATAACCTCCCCGAAAAGAGGACGAGCCACGTCCTCTGGCTCCACGAAAAGGCTGCCTCTTGAACTGCAGTGTGCCTAGAGCCTTTGCAGTATCTGTATCTTTTTTAATAGTTTGTAGCGCTTCGTCATCCTCATCATCCTGGCACTTTATCCGAAGGTCTAAAGGACTGCGAGCCAAGCCAAACATGCCATTGTCCTCTGAATCTTCCTCCTCATCTTCATAATCAAATATCTCCTCTGGAGGACAGAGAGATACCTTACGAGGAGAAGTGTGGATAGGTAAAATCACTTCTTGAGAAGCTCTTCTTTTAGACTGAGGCACTGTAGCTGACAAACCAGTGTCCTGGGTAGTTTTGCTCTTCGTTGACGCAGAATCTGAAGTATTTTCGTAAGATGAGGGCAAAATCGTAGACGGGGCCATCCAACGACTATGTCAAACAAACCGTCGGCGTGGATGCCAACGACGAAGTTTTCGTCCACAGTTCTTCCATCAACAGTTTCGACATCTACGAAAATCGTCGACGGAGGTCAGTGTCCGTAGTCTTCGGCTCCGTCGACTAGGCTACCGTCGACGAGGGATCTTGTTTTTTCGCCGACAGCCGCAGCGGTGATAAGAGATCCGCCAACTATTCTTTAAACGAAAGTCCTTTATTCCTCGTCGACATTGAAGACGATGCGGTCTTCAACGTAGATGGTCTCACCCTTACAGAGACTATAGTTGAAGGTGACGACGACATGATGAGCTTGGACTGAGGTGAAGAGAAGGTCGACGTCGTCGCCGTAGTTGTGGCGACGGAAGCTTTCGTCGACGAGGGCGTCGTCGATGTCTTTGTCGACGGAGCGTCTTTTTGAGGTAACTGAATCGTCTCCAGAAGAGACCTAGATGTTGGTTTTATCTTGGAGGCTGTAGAAGGAGTAGAGGGCACAGAATGGCCCTTGTGAGAAGCCGACTCCTTTTTAGAAGTAGAGGGCTGGTCATAAGATTTTAAAGTGTGGTGATGTTTCTTCAGCACCTTAACAGCCTTAGGGGACAACAACTCAGCCTCACTTGCCCTCTTTTTAGAAGCACTAGTTTTGAGGGAGGAATCACTATCCTCATCAGACAAGAGGATTGTCCTTAGTTTTCAACTTCTGTAGCCACAGAAGAAGACGTCCTTCTCTATCTCTGAGTCTTTTGAGAGAAAGTTCTGCAAATCTTACAGTCTCTCACCTGATGATCAGGGTGAAGGCAGTAGATACACTTCTTGTGGGGATCATTCGAATGAAGTCTGAGTTTCCCACAAGAGTCACAATGCCTGAAAAGAGATCTCTTTGAAGAAGACATGCTGATCTGAAGATGAGAAAAGATTCAGTAGGCCAAAGACAAAGTAATGAGCAGAGCTCAGGGAGACTCCCTTCACACGACGTGCGGTAGAAAATCTGAGAGCCTGGAGCCTCTGTGGAGAGGGTTCTAGAGGGTGCTGTCGCCTAGTTGGCTGGAGTTTGGACCATTCCTAATGATTAGGATGAGATATTAAAATGAATGTTTTTTCTCTATTAACTTTAATGTTAAAGTCATTACTTACTGCTTTTTATGTACTGTGGGACTCCCACTTCGACGACGGGGAATGATTCAAGCATGTGAATCTATGAAAGATACCCCAATACTGGAGAATCTCTTAATATTTGTAAAACAAAACTGTACGATGCGTCAAATTTTCAAATCAACAGTACCCATTTTATCAATCCTAAAATGATAAAAGCCAAGCTAACTTTGCAGGAATTTGAATCAGTGACCTGAAGATTACATCAGATTGCTACACAAATCTACTAATCTATTTTACTATCTGGACAATGAGCTATTTCCTAACTGTCAGACATATTACGGTAATATCTTACTGGTTTATGCAGTTAGTCAAATTTGATCATATTGTTAGTTAAGAAATCTCCTATCTTTTGTTTATTACTGCTTATGTGCCATCTCTGCAATACATAGTCTACCTATTCTGGAAACTCGGCAAAACGTGACTCGCTATGGAGGCAAGAAACATGCATTAGCAATTGCCCTCATGAGTCCAGTACTGTGAACTTCAACACAACAACATGAGCAGTAGCAGCACTAAAGTAACAGTCAATCTCATTTGCCACAGTGTTCATTTGGACAAAGCTGTGGAAACTGGCTCTTTTCTGCTTTGCACAAACACTAACAGATAAATGATCTGACTAAATACTGTGTTTTTAAATAACACTTTGTCTAGCACTGCTTTTTAGATAAATACATGCATATGGTAGAAAAGTGAAAAATATGGCCTATTGTGATTGACTGCTTTTGGGTGAGGTCGCCTTTATTTATTGACCAATACCACTATTTCAACTCACGGTCACTGATTTCCAAGTTTTGCACCATGGAAAAACACCAATGAAACATAGCCTTTTTTTCAGAATAAAATCCAGTCACTAAAAAATTTTGATATTTGCATAATTTTTCTATGAGAATTTTACAGATTGCAAGCAAACCTGAAGATAAATGGCAAACAAACTAGATCTTAGTTGGCTCATGAAGGTAGACCACTAACGCTGGTTGCACATTACAAAATAGCAAACAAAAATTAACACACCTTGAAGACCCATGCATGCCAAGAATTTGCCAGATACTTGGCATGTGAGATTATGTCTTCTCAGAGAATGCAAGAAGATCCTGACCAACAGAATGCAAACTGTATGCCTTTGCACTGGAATTTTTAATATTTCAATGACCAAAAAGTCCCTGTTTATTAAGCATCACTAAATCACTTTCAAATTGTAGACCCATGGGCCTATTTTGCTGCAAACCTATTTGTATGTAATAACAGCACGGAAGCCTCCACAATATTTTCTATTACGGTATTTAAAATGTTACAAATATGCTCTTCTAACATTAAGGTGTTTTCTTGAGTGTAATATTGTCAGTTTTTAGTGCATTAGCTCATATGTATTACTTGTGCATTTCAAGATATTACTGGGCATGAGGCAAGAGGATTTTTGTGCTGTAAGATGCATATAACAACCACGAACAAGAGCAAAACTTGAGGCTATGTAAGTCTGAGAAATTACAAAATCAATTTTACAATGTAGTATTAATTAATGTCCAATGATAACTCTGGTATTTCTTTCCTGTAAACAATATTATAATCTAAGAAATATACTACACAAAGTTGGGGTTAGAAAAAACAACACCTCAGAACAGTAGGGTTCAGTCAAAAATATGTGCTAGTGAGAAGAAAGGAAGAAAATACTTGTGAATTTAGTTCCCCATCACAGGTATTCTGTAGGAATTCATAAACAATTTAATATCTGTGCACAGATCTGAAGATGTCCCATCATGCACAGCAAGTCTGTGAGGCAGTTTGTTTTTGGAAACCAGGCTGAGAAAGGATCTATAATAGCTTCAAGCCATCTATGTCCCTGATCTCCAGCGAGGAGGGTGGGAATGCTTATGAATTTAGAGAGAATATCAGTGAGAGAGAACAGAGAATAATTATGACATTTAGTTAACTTTTCCTTGTCTCTCAGAAGTATGTCCCCGATATTAATCAACAGTTAAAAACACAGCAATCTTTTGTCAACCAAACTGGAAAACGTGGAAACAGAGGGAAATATCATGGAGTTGGGTTACATGAAGCAGCTTATCAGACAAGTGCATCTTCCCTGGAGTCAGCATCAATGCATTACTGCCTAGAAATGTTGTGCGCTGATCTCCAAGTGGAAGGTTTGAAGCAATCCAGAAAGGGAACGTTCTTTTTAATGCTCCGACAGTCACTTTTCCCCTAGTAGAAGAGCCTTATGCTTAACCGCAAGGGATCTATTCAACTTCTGATAACATTTAGTTATGCAGGACACAGTCCATCTAGCTATAGTCTGTTCTGAGAAGGTGAGCTGTGTATAACCACCACGCAGCTTATGGGTAACTGTTTGGTCTACCATACATTGTTGGTGCTTTCTAAATAGTAACATCTAAGATATGTATTCATCTTTCTTCCTTGGAGGATGGATTTGAGAAGAAGGTTGGAAGAGATAAAAATCAGATTACCTTGTGCAATAGAGATTACTTTTTGAAGGAAAGACAAGTGAGTCCACAGGCAAACCATACGTATGTAAAGTTCCTCTGTACAGAAAGTCGAAGTGCACTTAGTAATTGTGAGATTCCATGATATGTATTGAAGGTCAGCTTTAAGCAACTGCTCAAAAGGATGTATAGTTAATTTTTAAATAACGATAGTCAGTTCTCAAGGAGGGAAAGGTATGAATTGATTGTACATTTGTTGCAGTGTTTAGTAAATAGATCATCAGTGTAGCCTTCCAAATAATCATATGAAAGAATGTCAAAAAATTGGCCTAACCTTTTGAGGATATGTATAGATCATATTTTTGCAAGGGTCCAATACTTAAATCGGAACATTCATTTAAAAACCATTTAGACTCCTATGTGGGAACAACTTATTTCTCCATCTCCAAGAAAACCTATAAATTAAACAGGGCTGTACTTGAACATCATACAATGCTAGTAATTGTTCTTACTCGTTGTATGGTGTTGCTAATGTGGTTCGCCCATGTGTGTTGTATATATTCACCAATTTCCCCCATGGTTTCCAAGGATTCTTGGCATTTCTTTTGACTGATTTGTTTGCTAGCATTATCACTCTGTACTGTAACACTGCCACCCTGTACGATGGTGCATGTGCTCTGTCCCTAAACATGAAATTGGTTACACCCACTTGCCTTATTTAACCTTCCAGTAAGAAAGACCATGGCAAGTTGCCACAGGAAATTCTCCAACAGCATGGAGGTTAAATGTCATATGTGGGTTGCAGTGTGCATTTACATCACCCATATATATTACTAGTGTGCATGGGTCCAGAGAACACCGTTGTGAACTGGCGGAGTAGAGTTTAAACCACTGAAGCAGCACACGGCCAGAAAAGTGTTTTGCCTTGTGCTAATCATACCTTTATATATTTGTATTGTATTGTAATTGCATTTATATAGTGCTTACTACCCCTGACTAGGCGTCGAAGCGCTTTTTCGGCGAGTAGCACGCTACTCCGGAACCCATAAAGGATTAGTGTTGAATTAGTCACTCAAATATTGAACCAGATTTATCAAAATAGTGTGGATATAAAATGAAGCTATTTTAACAAATTAGCAGTACAACATATTTGGACTGTCCGTTCATAACTGTGCTAAAACGTTAGCCAGAAATCTAATCTAATTAACTAAAATGTAGCTATACCAATATGATTATAACATTTCACTTGTGACTTTTTCCCAAGCATGGCTTAGTACATTGAGAGTTTTGCCAATCTGGTTAACCCCCTCCCCCCCTTGTGTCAACCACAAGATGAAAGATTTAGGAACCCCCCCCCCCCCTGCCAGAGAGATTGCCAGTATTTACCTGATTTCCAAGATAAGAGAAGGCAATTTCTTTGGTGTTGACCATGACCTTCGATGGCCGATCCTGGACCCCAAAGACTTTCAGTACATCCACAGTCATGTAAGTGGCCTCCACGTTGGCATGAAGAACAGTAGATGTAAAGGTATTCTGAAAATAATAAGAGGGTTTACATTTAAGTGTAGAGCCTCCAGTACAGGTATTCATAGGTTGTGTGAACTTGATTTGCTGATTAGGATTGGACTTCGACAAATGTGGAGGAGCGTTACATGACACCTATGCTACTTGATACATATATTGTTTTTACTAAAATAGAAAAAAGTGAGTTGAAAACTTCTTTTCTTCAGGCTCTCTTTAATTGATGTTCCGTTAGCTCATAATTTTAAACACAAAATGTGATTTCTTATAACATTTAGTAAAATATGGCAACACCATAAAGGTGCACAGACTACAAAGGCTAATGACCAGCCTATTAACCACAGCTAATAATAACAATTTACTTATATATTTTAGACAGTAGAAATACTTCACACACAACTAGGGCCTTCAATATGATAGCCCCGTAATTCCAGTGGGGTCAGTAACTGCAGTTTCCAGCCCTATCAGAATGATCAGATCTCTGAAAACACTGTGGATCTGTTTACATTTACCCAGAGATTTTGGGTGACTCTCCAGGCGAACGCTGAGGAATTAACCAGGGGAACCAGACCTCAAATTACTGACTCCACTGGTAATTCCTAATTTCTTAGTGGACAAAAAAGTGAATCCAAAAAAAGACTGAGTTTGCGTATTTATGGTAATAAAAGGCCCCTGTGACAGAATGTACAGAATAAAGAACTGTAACTAGACGTAAAACGCCTGCCATACCTAGTGACAACAAGATTGCAAGATTTGTAGGACTACTGGAACATTCTGTATTCTTGGAGATCAAACATTATTAATGAAATAGTTAATACATTAAGGTCTACAATTCGGAATTGACGGCGCAGTACTGCTGGGCACCGATCAATGATGATGGCTGCGATTACACAGTGATAATCATTAATGACTGGTGTGCTCGATTGGTGGATTTACCAACAGGCAGTGTATAATGCCAGCTTCATCAAGTGGCTAAGCAACAAGTTGTACAGGAGTGTGCTCCATAAAAAAATGCAATTGTTCCATTTCACCTCAGATGCTGTACACCTTTATGGTAATACATGCTAGCAAAAGGAAGGGAAAAAGAGAACAGAAAGCACTGACTTTCGCAGATCCTATCCTGACAGTTTTCAAAAGGAAGACTTTGTGGATCTCCCAAACACCTGGAAAGATGTAGGGGGATAGTCACAAGGGAGCTGCCCCATCATGGAAAGGGGGCACAAAAGACCCCCTCCATATGTTACCACACATCACATCTGCTAAGGGACTTCATTTTCACCCAGCTTTCGACTAAAGGACCCAAGTAAAAGACATGGATGACATGGCATATTTTACTACAGTAGTGTTTGGACAGGGAGGTATTTCTGAAATCCTTTCTGCTCTATTGTTCTGCCTAAGTAGCAACGTTTAACTTCTACCTATACTGGTGGTTATTCTACTTCAATAGATTCCCTATCCTTGCGTATTTTAGCTGCTAGGATTAGAATTATGTCTTGCAACAAGGGAATACTTGTTGCCATTACTGAAGTGAAGAGGTTTCACATAATAAATTATACCAACAATTAATAACCAAAAAATAAAAAGTTTATACATAACCAGTAAATAAAGATGACTCGCTTGTAATCCTAATTCTCCATTAAGAGTATTGATATTAAAGTTGCAAACATTGAATTTGCAGAATTTCAGGATACTTTCAAAGGACAAAGAAAATCACCTGTTTTAATACCCACATCACAAACCTCTGTATGGCTTTACTTTGGGAAACAAATATAGTGAACTTACATTTAAGAAAAAGCGGTGTTTATCTTTTTCAAATGGCTATTTTGAAAAGGGCGGAAACGAAAAACCAAAGCAACAAACTAAAGACTGGGGAGAAAACCAAAGCAATTAGAAAACAAGAAGAGAAAGCATCACATATACCACTCTATTATGTAAACATAGTTTACAGAGATGACTGTCCTATGACCGCAACTGCTCTTGACTCAAGACAATAGTGTCTGGTGTAGCTATGGGCTAATTCCATCTTGTTGCTGTGCCAATATCTTGAGAAGAGCAGTAATGGGAGGCTTTCCTGTTAGTGGAATCACCTTGGGTCTACCAAGAAGGGGGTTGTTAGCCCCTTAAGTGCATGGCTACGTATTGTTTGGAAGCTTTGGTTTATTTGCATTTTTTAATTCATTTAATTTTTTTTACATAAACGTATTTCTCATTAAAAGCAGCCCTAGTAATAATTTCATTTTATATCTTAGAAAATATTTCGATAATATGCCAGCTTTCTACAAAAAAAAGTATTTGCATCACAATACATAGGTAAGAATTTCCTGCACTGTACGTCTGAGCTTTTCTGAACAGTGGGAGCAACAGCAAACGACAATAGCCTATTCGATTTTTCCAGAATAATAAAACATACCCGACCATTTGTTTTACACACTGGGAATATTTTTTGCCACCACACACAGTAGTAGATGCCCCGAACACATTTGACTCTCAATCTATATTTATTAAGTACTATTGTGGTTTCCCAAAGAAGCCATAGTAGAAATAGAAGTATATTTGTGGATTGCTTCCACTGCGATTTCTCTATCCTAAAGATTTCTCGTCTTATTAACTTTAGAAGAATTATGTTGCAAGGAAAGCATGTCCTCTTAGGGAACCAGCCTTAAGTTATCCAACAGTATATTCATCTTACTACACCACTGCATTAGCAAATCTTCTTTACAGTGCTATTTTAATAAATATTCAGTGCTCTATAATCAGCTATACGTAACTGGAGCCAGGAAGAAGAAAATCATTACTCAGCTGAAACTAACTCCAGCTTTGAATTTTACCCGGACATCACGATGAGACCCTCGGTAGTCAATGTTAGCATAGCAGTGTATATAGACACAATAACACTGAAAGCAGCCACAGACTATATGCAACTAGTCAGCCTCATTATGTCAAGGGAACTCTACCCCATGAGATAACCGTGACGATCTCAGAGGCTTCCTACTGCCAGATTTCTAAGCTTGTACCAGTGAAACAAAAATATATCCTGGAGCCTCATGAAAATGGGAGAAAGGTGGGTCGAATGTGAATCGATGAAAGATACCAATGGTCGAAAAACATAGCTACATCTGAGTTACTTTTTTCTTCTCCAGTATGGAGTCTTTCATAGATTTGTATATTTGCATCAAGATTAACAAAGCAATACCAAACAGTTAATGGTAGTAGGGAATGAGGCTCACCTTATGTGAAAATGTTTTGAAGCACCGCTTGAATTGACCCGTTTGTTGTCTTTGCTGTTGTGGATAAATTGCCAGTGGTTCATGGCTGTCATATTGCCCGTACTTTCAAAAATTAAATGACTTATGCTGATAACCTCTTATTTTGTTGGTTGCAGTACTGAAACAACTGGAATTTTTGAAGTGAACCAAAAGAATCCTAGAGTGTTTGGTATTAGATTTCCAAAGACAGTTTGTCCATTAAAAACAATATAATTGATTCCAGACTGGACCTCTTGTCTAACAGATGTACTTTAGAGCCAGCCGCACCTTCACATCACCATAGAATTACCAATGTATTTAATCCACTTACAAATGAATTTGTGGCTACATCAATGAGTACAGATGAAGTAACTTCTCCCGCCTTCAAAATGGCTCTAACCAGCAGCTCATATTCTGGAAGCTTCTCTAGGAAAGTGGCAATATCATTCTATAATTGGATCTAGGAAGTACTGCCGATGCATTAGCAATTATGACTGAATCCTTTATAAATACATTAAACTTTTTTTTACCATGGAATCACATTTACAACCCTCTTCATCAGGAGAACCCTTCCAATGAGTAAATGGATTTCTAGATCTGTTTTGCACTGCTGCGGAGGCCACTGAACCCACTTTTATTTGATTTAGAATGTCGACTCTAGAAGATTCCATTGTCTTGTATTTCTTATCTGTCCTTGACAAATTTACCCAGGCAGTAACTGGACTTGGGGCCTGATTTGGAGTTAGATGGACGGGTTACTCTATCACAAATGTGACAGACATCCCATTCACCATATGACAAGTGCCACTGGATATGATGCGCTTGTAATACGGCAGACGGGAGATCTGTCAAGTTTGTGACGGAGTAATCGTTCGGTGAACTCGAAATCAAGCTTTAGTCACCACTTCTTTATTTAAGGTGCAATCAAGAATGGAGATTAAAAGAATGCCTTCCTGAAGTTGAATAAGAAACTCAATTTTTCAACTACACTGAAGGGCAGAATAAACTTTTGAGATACCTTTTTCAGGAGATCATGAACTTCTTCGATGTCAGAGAGAATCTCTGGGCACTGGATCTAGGATCCATCATCCTGTGCAGATCCCACTCAGAATCCTAGTCTCCGGAATGAGCCCTCAAGTTGCCCTGATCATCAAGTATGCCATCATTATACCGTCATTATAATTGTTGTCACCACTGTTTGCTCCAATCAT
Source organism: Calotriton arnoldi (assembly GCA_963921515.1). Classification (NCBI taxonomy): domain Eukaryota; kingdom Metazoa; phylum Chordata; class Amphibia; order Caudata; family Salamandridae; genus Calotriton; species Calotriton arnoldi. The sequence goes on along the minus strand of CAWUFW010001119.1, from coordinate 2,052,074 downwards.
CCTGTCATCTTGCTCACTCCTTCCATAAATATCATTATCAACAAAATCATTCAATATCGTTCAGGGTGAAGGTACCCTGCTTCTCATGGAGTGGATAGCGGCAGAAGCACTTGTTAATCAGAGTCTTCCTTTGGTGTCTGTGTAACGGGATGTATGACAGGTGGTTGTGGTGTGCTCACCCTTGCATGATGCGATCCTGCTATTGTAGTCAGACGAAGCCTGTGGTAAATGTCCTAGATGATACCTTTTAGTGTTGTTAATAGTTCGAATGGTACCTGTATCTAAGCAACTGAAGGCATCCCATGCTCATTATCCTCTCTGTGATGTGCCAATAAAGGCAGTTCATGAGATCTATGCCTACGTCTCTGACATCATGGATTAGTTTCTTCATCTTTTAAATCTACAAAGTGCTGATCGACCAACCTTGCAGCTCTTGGTCCTCTTCCTGAAAATTGGTGATACCAATAAAGAGGAAAAATGTCGATGACAATGGCGATGTTGTGGAACCAAACAAAGCTAAAGACACTATGGATGTAGACTGTAATATCCACAAAACAAGAATGATAATTTGTTCTAGTTGACAAAGGCATCATCAGCAACACGTTCACTGGCAGTTTATGAACTTTGGGCCAGATGTACGACCATTTTATTTTGCGCCTCGCAATTTGCGACTAATTGCGAGTCGCAAATTGCGAGGCGCAAAATAAAATGTACAACAGTGTGTTTAACACTGTTTGCGATTCTCAATTGGGTCGCAAATTGCGAGGCTCATTAATATTAATGAGCCTCTCGCAATTTGCGAGCCCATTGGGAATGACAGGCCCTCCCAGGGATGGTGGCCTGCTGGGCTCAGCAGACCACCATGTCTGGGACTGCTTTGGAATAAAGCAGTTTTAAAAAAAAAAAAATGCAGCCTGTTTTCCTTGAAGGAAAACGAGATGCATTTAAAAAAAAAAAAAAAATGAAACGTTTTTGTTTCATTTTTTAAGGGCAGGCAGTGGTCCCTGGGACCACTGCCTGCCCTTAAAAAATATTTTCGCATGCATTTGCGAAGGGGAAGGGGTCCCCTGGGAACCCCTTCCCATTTGTGAATGCATTACCACCTACTTGAAGTAGGTGGTAATTGCGAGTGTTTTGCAACCGCAATTGCGGTTGCAAAACATTAGTACATGGTTTTGAGACTGCTATTTGGAAGGGAACGCCCCTTCCAAATTGCGAGTCGCAAAACCTATTTAGCGAGTCGCAAATAAATTGCGACTCGCTAAATAGGCTTTGTACATGACCCATGATGTTTTTGCATGCGCAAACGGGTTTGCAAACCCGTTTGCGCATGCAAAAACGGGTCGTACGTCCGGCCCTATGTGCTTCCATTGGTTGTGTTGAAACTGCTGATGTAACAGTCGATGACATAACTATTGATGTCATCGCTGGCATTGATGGACATGTAGATACCTGAAATGATGGGTCCGTAAACCTTGTCGCTAGTCTCAGTTTTGCAAATGACCAAGTCATTGGTGAAGATATTTTCATCGTATTGAGAGGAATTTTGGAATCTGGTAACTATTACCTCTTGTCATCGGAGTATTTTTCCAGGGAGAATCACCCTTTTTCCTTTGTTGATAGAGGCTGTTAAGAAGTCTGATTCGTTACTGCAGGGTCAAACAGTTCCTTTACCACTGAGGAAGTCTTTGTCGTTGACTTCTCTGAAGCAGAAGACAGGCCTAATTTTGCTTCTTTGCCCCAAAAGTAATAGCACCAGCTTTTCCTTCAAGAATAGCCAGTGCTAGGCACCTCTATGACTTTGAGCAACTTGCCTGGCATTTGGTCGCATATGTTGCATGTTTTTGGACCTTGCCGTAGATGAAGACAATACAACGTCTATGGTTGTGGAGTCTATGTATATCCCGCTATATTAACATTTGCTTCTGAGGGTTCCCAATATGTCAAAGGAAAATACTTCAAGCAGGCTGAAGCAATGAAAAGTACAATTCTAGAGGAATTACATTTGAAATATATAAATAGTATTTTGCTAATCCCAGAGAACCCCACAATCAGCTGATCGCCACCCGATGTTCCTTGGTATGGTTGATATAAAAGCTCAGCACTCTCTTGGGGTCAAGGCGATGGCGATTCGCTCCCTCTTTCGAGGGATGAGGTAGAGCGAACAAGGTCAGAAGAGTGATGGTTTGTATGGCATGAAATAGGCATCATCCTCATCGTCTGTAGGAATGCAACTCGAGTCCTTAACACCAGTTTGTCTGGAAAAAAGGTCTTATAAGGCAGATGGACGAAGAGGGCCTGAAGCCCACTCAAAGTGTGCAGATGTTATTACAACTAAAAAGACGGTTTTCAAAGTGAGGAAGTACAACTAACTGTCCATCGCTTCGAAAGGGGTACACATGAGGAAAGTGAGAAGCAAATTTAAGTCCACTGTGGCATCACAAAGGGCTTTGGCCGAATCATATGTTGCAAACCTTTAAGCAAACGCAACACAACAGGTGATTTGATTAAGGATAGTTGATCCGGCAAATGCAGAAAGACCGAAAGGGCTAACAAGTAATCTTTAAGAGTACCTAGGGTTAGTCCCTGCTGGGCCAAAGACACAACAAACAATACATCCAACAGTTTGGGCCGCAAGGGCTGAATTTGGTTGGTACCACACAAAGCCACAACCTTATCCCAGCGCTGGCATATATAGATTTCGCGGAAGGACTCCTTTATGCCTAGGTGACATCAACGACTCTGGCAGGGTGGTTAAAGGAGATTAATTATCACCGCTCAATATCCATGCATGGAGGTGCAGGTTGCAAGGCCCTACCCTGCTGCTGCGATAGATCATCCTGAAGTGGCAGCCTGATTGGAGGACAGATGCTTATGCCCAGAAATTCCAGATACCTAACACTCTCCTAGCCCAATGTAGAACCATTAGGATGACTTGAGCCTAAGTGTTTCTGATCAGCTTCAGAACTCGTGGTAGGAGAGGTAGGTCGGTAAGGCGTATCGGAATTTCATGCTTCACTTAATGTCGAATGGGTCCCAGAGGGACAGCTTAATTGGCAACTTTAGTGCGCCAAAGCATGGACATTGCACAAACTTGGCAGTGGCAAAAAGATCGAGCCAAACTTCCCGCCAATAGTGGAAGATGCCCTGTGCCTCCTCCATGTGTAAGTGCCATTTATGATCTGGCAGCCATCGTCAGTTGAGTTTATCTGCCTTGGCTTTTAAACATCCTGCCAGCTGGTGTATAACCAGGGAAATATCCTGCAGACTCAGCAAGTTCCAGAGGGGTGGAGCCTCCTAGCACAGCACCCACCCCACCCTGCTTATTGCAATACTACATGGTGGTGGTGTCCATGAGAACCTGCACCACCCTCCCCTTGATGGTTGCCAGGAATGCCTTCAATGGTAAGCAAATCACTCTACTCCTACAAACTGACCTAAAGGTGGATTTCTGCCAGAAACCACACTCCTCTGATCTCCCTCGCTCTCAGGTGGCCTCCCAACCCAGCAGGTCCACGTCCATCAACATGGTCATCTCAGGGTGGGGCAGGGAGCAGGGTCTGTCATTGGCCCAGTTGCTTTCAAGCAGCCATTATTGCATATATTTTGCACCCTCCTCCGACACCTGGTTGGAGTCCGATGGTGTCCTGTGGTGGTGGGCACACAGACTTCAGATTCCACTGCAGAGCTTGCATGCGCCATTTGGCATGGTCGGCCGTTAGGATGCAGTATGCTAGCAGGTCAAGAAGCCTCAGAGCCAATCTCACTGAGATCTAGGGCATAGACTGAAACATTGGGATCATAGCCTGAATGTCCTGGAGTGGTTGGTCTGGAGAAAAGGCCCACAAGCGTGCCATATCCAGAGTGGCTCCAATGAAAGGGACGCTCTGCAAAGGACTCAGGGGTGACTTTGGCAAGTTGATTGAGAACCCCAATGATGTCAAGAGATTCACTGTGGTCTGTAGGTGGTCCGCAACTGACTGTGGCGAGCCGGCCTTCAACAGACAGCCATCAAGATAAGGGAAAGTGGTACTCCCAACCTCAAAAAATGGTCAATGACCACTGCCACCACCTTTGTGAACACCTGGGGCACTGCTGAGCCTGAAAGGCAGCAAGGTGAACTGAAAGTGCTTGTGGCTCACCTTGAACTGCAGGTAGTGCAGTGGGCCCACAGGAGAGGGAATATGCATCCTGCAGGTAGAATATCACCATCCAGTTTCCTGGATCCAGAGCAGATAGAAACTTGGCCAGTGCAAGCATCCTACATTCTTCTTCCTCTGGGAAGGTGTTGAGAGGGCTAAGATCCAAACTAGGATGAAAGCCCCCATGCTTGTTCAGCACAAGAAAGTAGCAGAACTAACATTGAGGTAATTACTTCCGAGACAAATACCATTCCTATGGTTCCCTTCTCCAAAATAGCCTGCACCTCCTGGCACAAACAGATGGCCCTTAGAAAGCTGATCTAAGTGGCAAATACATGGGTCGAAAAGGAATCAGAGGGCATAGCTCCGCTGGACAAGCTGAAGAACCCACCTTTCAGATGCCACCCGTGAAGGAAGTGGCTGACCCTGTATCCTACCAGATGGCTGTGTGCCACTTAGGGGATGCTAAAGAGGTTTTGAGGTAGTTCCCAGAAAGGCGAGGAGCTGGGACCTGCGCTGCCCTCAATGGCTGTTTGGCCCATAGCCCCAATCTCAAAATGGCTGGGAGGCCTGGTTTGCAAGAGGAGGGGTCTGATGTTGACAATATGCCATGGCCCTAGCATATCCCTAAAAAGGGCGAAACTGCTGAGGGAAATACCCGTCCGGTGTTGAAAGGCCCAAAGAGCATGCCATGGCTCGCCTTGCTTTAAAACACTCCAGAGCTGAATCTGCCTTTTCACCAAACAGACGGGTACCATCAAATGGCATGTTCATGTAGGATGCTTGGATATCCCTAGAGAAGCCTAGAAATCTCATCCATGCATGGCATCGGAGCACCACACTTGTCCAGATAGCCCTTCCTAGACAGTTAGTGGTGTCTATGCCAGAGTGGATGATGAACTTGGCTGTATCCTGGCCATCCTGAATGGTCCAATGAAGGCTTCTAGGAATGATGGTAAAATCTCACCAGTAACATCTCAAAGTGCGTGGGCAGAACATCCAAGTAGGCATCCGATGTTGGCTGATCTCAAAGCAAGTCTGGCCAAAGAGTACATTTTGCCAAACATTTCTATATATTCTTGGACACTGTCAGGAGGAGTAGTTGGGAAGGTGTTTGGGTTAACTCTGCTGGTGGATACCTCCACCCCCAAACTGTCAGGAACTAAATGTTGAGTCAAAAAGTCAGGGTCGTCTGGAGCTGGTCTATGGTGACGGGTGACCAGCTGATTGACCGAAGAGCCAGAACATGGTTTAGCCCAAGTGCCAGCTTTTCAGTCAGGGTCTTATTGAAAAGCAGAGAGGTTTGGTCGATGCCTGGCCAGGCTGAAGGACCTCAGTAAGCACATTTGTTTTTATTTCCATAGCGGGGATTTGGAGGTCAGCAACCCTCCTAATCACTGTGGTGAAAGATGTACTTTCCTCCATTGCTGTTCAAGGATGGGTAACCAAGCCAGTAATGGGTGAGGTGTTCAACTCAGTGGCATCTTGTTGGTCCATATACCAGTTGCCTTCATTATAGAGTGGGTAAACTCTTCCCCATCCCCTCCATTGTAGTCTCCACATGTCTGAGCCAAAAAGTTGGTGTAGAGAATGTGCCCAACTGTTTAGCAATGGAATAATATCTAAATTCGAGGGATTGAGTACTGCTGTGCCAAATCAGGAACTGGGTGCGGCCGCATTAAGAGGAATTTAGCTCGCAATCAGATACCACAATAGGTAGTGACTCTTTTCCCTCTTTTCACAGAAGACAGACTACCAGCAGTAACCCGAATGGAGGTCCCTACGAATCTTTGAAGCCCTCAGGCATGCTAGAGGGAGCCAGAAGTATACCCAAGAATGCACTATGGCCCCTCGAAAGACCTCGACATGCTGCAACGTCGCCAATGGACACAGAACATGGGTGCATCAGGACTAGAGATGGGATTTGCTCCTCCATAGAACAGGAACGAGATCTGGAGGCACGATGATGCTCTGGCGCCTTCTCCAGAGAATGAGAGCGGTGGGCAGGGACGAGTCCTGTTTAAACATTTTAAGTTTCTTCTTGGACTTAACCGAATACTTCCACCTTAAAGAAGATCTGCTGAGGGACGACTTCGAGAGCAGGAACAGGTCTGCATTGTCAACTTCAACCTGGAGTGGCACCCGTTAGGAGTCTTTCAGTGTTTTGTCTCGTACAGCTTCGCTTCATGTTCTTGGTGGCTATTGAGTTCATCTGGGCACGGTCATCGCAGGTCCTGGAGTCATGCAACAAACACCAGAGGCACATCTTCTGGGAATCTGTTGCAGAACTCAGTTTGAGACAGTCCCTAGAAGGTTTGAACCCTGTAGTCTTAGGGGGTGACATGTTCCCTTGGACACTGGAAGAAACCAGTAGAACCGCGTATGTGTGCGTTGCGTTTTATGTGGGTGTCATCTTCGAACATGAATTTAGATTCAAAAATGGAAGACAAACTACCTATAAGCATAATTCCCATAATGCCATGTACTTCTGGAATTATGTTACCATCTCACACACCGACCAAAACAGTTATCACATTGTAGCCAGCATATCTCAACATCAAAAATAAAAAGGGGAGAAAAAAGATCACCTAAAACAGTACACTTGTACATAACAATCTGTTGCATATACACTATTTGCTTCATAATACAAAAACCCAGGCTATCGCGCTGCTGCTCTCCAGCTTGATGCGGATTCCCGAGGCTGTCTTAGTTGGGTGGTAAGTACAGCAGCGCAAGTGCAGTTTAGAGTGGAAAAGCCTGGTGGGGCTGCAGCACACCCTATCTAAACTTACCTGTAGGTGGCCGGCCCACCAGTATGATGTCCCACGCAGTCATTCTTCCTTCTGGGGATGCCTTGCTGCGTGCAGGTCATTAGCACCTCTTCATTCCCTCAGCAGGACTTTATCCTGCCCAATCCAAGATGGACACATACACATTGCCACCTTCACATACCAGTTTTTTTACCCAATCCAAATTGGTGGCGGCTGTTTTTGATGTAATTTCCTATTTCCAGAGTATAAAAGAGCCAGTCCTTTCTCATTTGCATCGCAACGCTTCCTAGTGTTAGGTGCATTTCCTTGATCCCGATTCCTGTCAAGGGGTCTTTTTAGTTTTTCCCTGGAATTTTTGGGTTCCAGAGTTCCCAGCTTCTAAAGTCTACCAGCCTTCTGCTCTGTGCCATCCTGCCCTGGTCTCCCAGCCACCAGAGTATTGCGGTCTCCTGGAGGTTTTTCACCCTTGCGCTTTTTCATCCATCTGGGGCTCCTTCCTGAAGGTACTATCTGCTGGGCGGTTCCTAGTGTCGGCGGCATCGTGGCTACTAGAAGGAGTCGCCCTGATCTCTGGCAGACAACAGCCAAGGCTGGTGCCTTTCAGTCTTCTCATCGTCGACATTGTCCAGACCGGCGTTCGGATTCTGACAGTTTGCGACGCCCTCAATCCGGGTCCGACTCTGAAGATATGGAACAAGCTCAAGCCCTCCCCAAGGCTGTTCAGATCAACCTATCCTAGGCCTTAGCCCAGACTGCCCAGCAACAGGTGCAGGAGCTGCAACAACTCTGAGATGAGAACCAAAGGAATGTTGAAAAGACCTGACCTTGAATTCTCTGCTTAAATAGCTCTCTGCGATACTCAACAAGGAGGACAAGACGTTTTGCCCTATATTACCCGTTTTTGCCAGTTAGCAGCAGAAACTACATGGGTGGAACGAATTTTAGTTACTCCTTTTCGCAGGGGCCTTACAGCAGAAATTAAAGTAGAGTTGGTCCGTTCTGCCCGAGTGGACAATCTCTCTACATTGATGGACCAGGCCCTCCATATTGAGCACCGATTGCGGGAACGCCAATGTAAAAGATGTAGAGCCCATCTTTCGCCTGCCTTAGGCAGTACTAGACCACCAGTACGAAAAGTAGAGGGTTCTCTCAAGAAATCCGCTGTTCCATCGAATAAAGAACCAATGCAAATAGGCATGGCCTGTAGACCTCTTTCAGAATCCGAATGAGATCTGTATGTACTGCGGATCTCAGGAGCACATAGAATCTGTCCGGTTTGTCCTCAGAAGTTGTTGGGAAATGCCAGGTCCTATCCTTTTATGAAGGGGGAACGGATGGGAAGACCTCAAACCCCTTCTGTTGGATTGTCTGGAAAATACAAAGCCCCCTTTTTTCTCTTACCTATGTGCATGAAACTCTCAAGTGAGGGTAAGGAACGGATATTGGCCCTCCTAGACAGTGGTGACAGCGGCGTACATTTGGATGAAGGCTGGGCCAAACAGCAAAATATTCTAAGTATCACTAAGGGGGACACCTGAACAAGTTCAAACTGTTGATGAAACACCTTTGGTTTCTGGACCTGTCAAAGGAAAAAACAACACCTCTGGTTCTTACTCCTAGAAATCATCATGAAACTATTTCCTTTTATCTCATCTCCTCTCCCAATCATACAGTGATTCTAGGAATTCCCTAGCTGACACGAGACAATCTATAAATAAACCATAAGACTCTGACTATTTTATTTATCCTCCCAATTCTGTCATAAATGTTGTTACTTCATAGAAGATTACTGGCCCCTAAAGAGCTAGTCAACTCTCCTAGAACGGGCTCTAGTATGATCAATTCTCTACAGGAAGTGCCTGATCAGTATCAGGATTTTTCTCATCTATTTGAGAAGTCAAGGGAAATGATTCTGCTACCCCATTGGGAATTCGACTGCGCCATTACCATTGAGCCAGAAGCCACTGTTCCCTTTGGCAGGATTTACTCCCTCTCTAAATCTGGAAAGGAAACCCAAAGGCTATATTTAGAGGAACATTTGTGGATGGCCTTATTACCCAGCCCTCCTCCCTAGCTGGAGCTTCCTGTTCTTCGTTCCTCAAAAATTGAACGAATTAAGACCCTGTGTTGATTATTGGGAATTAAACAAGATCACAGTTAAGGATCAGAACCCACTGCCTTTGAACAAAGACATCTTGGAAGCTATCAGAGCTTCTAAGGCCTTCACCAAATTAGGCTTGCACAGAGTATACCACCTATTAGGCATCAATCAGGGAGACGAGTGTAAGACTGTCTGTAGAACTCCACTCGGCCATTTTGAATATTCTGTCATGTCCTCAAGATTAAGCAACGCTCTAGCAGACTTCCAACGTTTCATGGACTATACCTTCTCGGACATGCTTAATCAATGCGTAATGGCCTATCTTGATGACAACCTAGAATTCTCCAAAGATCCACTCTTACGTCATCAGCCAGGTACTACTTAGACTTTACCGGAACCAACTGTTTTGAAAACTGGAAAAATGTGAATTTGATCAAACCCAGATAAGAGTACCTAGGATATCGGATCAACAGTACCGGAGTCTATGGATCAGTGCAAAGTTTCTGCCATTCTAGATTGGCCAACTTCGTCTAATGTGAAAAAAATAGTGTTTACGAGGATTTGCTAACTTCTACAGACAATTCAGTTTTAAAAAAACTTTATTCGGTTTATAAGCATAAAACCATAAAAGTACACAATAAGAGCATTATAATGAAAAGATAAATTAAAAAACAATCCATGATTCACATTCACGTACAAGTACGCCTTCCCCATACAGATTCCCCATAACAATTGTAATTTGACAGCACAAAATAATCTTAGTGACCAGCAAAGGCCTATGTAGGGGTCGAAGGGTCATTACTAATCGTGTGGCTTCAGACCCAGCCCGGTTTTTATTCGATGTGGGTGGTAAATTTCATATTATACAATCAGACTAGAAAATCACAAATTTACTCTGATGTCTCATAGGTTAGGGCATCAAGGTATGCTAGTTTTTTCCTTCTTCCTATGGAGATTGTAATGAGCAGATATCGCTATTTTCCAAAGCACATAAATAATTAAAAGCATCCTGATAATAGATCTATTTAACAATTTTAAAAAGGGGGGTTAAAAAACATTTCCTAAAGTCCTTATAAAAACTGTAAAATAAAATAAAGTGCATTGTGCTTGGTCGTGAATTGCCATCACATGGACATTTTGGGAGACTATTAGTCCATGCCCCACTTTTTTGGAAAAGCAAATACCTGCAATATGCTCTATCGCAGTCTGGTAAGATAAAATCTTTGCTGGCTGTTCCCAACAACTGTCGAATAAATTGGCTGGCCCTCATGTACATAGTGTAGCAGATAACTAGCTACAGTGGATTTTTTGCTTTCATTTAAATCTCTTTTTAGGTCGAGCTTCGATCGAACTGTTATATCTCTTCTGTGGGGTTTGGCAAACCCACCAATTGCCATTGGTTACTATCTATGGCATTCAGAAATGCTGGCTTCTTATTGGTGCATTTGTCAAAGTCCCTCCTTTTTGTGTTTAGCTCTCTTTCCGGCGATTTCACTCCGAGAACATTTTCATTGGCCATCACACAGTACAGCGTGTGATGGCCTCTCTTCCCTCATCCAATCTGTTTTTTTTTATAGCCATCCCGCCCTGCTGGTTATCAGGGGCTCATGCTTTGTCTACACGAGGGCCGGGTGAATACTGCTCTATGAACCCGCCACCCGGGAAAAAACATGTCAGTTTGCATTTATATGTTTTTTTATATAGCGCAAACTCGGTCTGTAGGTATTGGAGCGCTTTACATAGAAGCCATATATGTTACAGAAGGACACATCATTTTTGGTAGGCACGCGGAGATTAATTTATTCATGACGTCTGAGTGGGGGAGTCACGGCTGCTCTTTGGTTGCCGCTCCTGACCAGGCGCCCCCTGTAAATAGAAGTGGGGCGCCTCTTAATCGCTCCACGGGCAGGAGCGAGCCAAGGCGGGGAGTCCTTCAGCTGTTTCACCATGAAGACGGGCGGCACTGGTGACGTCATCTGGAGGCGCCTTAGTGCTGCATGGTGCTAATGGCCAGCGCGGCCTACTATGGTACCGGGAACCAGGTTCGAGTACCAACATGGGTGCAACATTATCCCAGCGGGAGATGATACAAGGTGAGCATGGTAATGGAGGGGCGCGAGTGAGGGGACTACCAGGAGCATAGTCGTGAATGCTTTATGAAAACACTTACAGCACAACTTTTCTCTTCTTTATATATCGGTGCGTCCAGGCTTGGCGTAACGGAGAGAACCTGCCTGAAACACAGCAATGCTAGGAGGCTGCGTTTCCTCACCTTCATCAAATACATTTCGGCACATCAGGAGGGTCGACCACCCTGCGGCAGCTGCATGATGCAGATGGCGGCAGAATCCTGTTAAGAACTTCCGAATCATCCTCACTGCGCCAGCAGACATGGTTAGTATGCAGTTTGGCTGTACTTTAGCAGGAGGCTGATGCGGGCAGAATTACGTTGGGCGGTCCGCATCCCCTTACTGAGACCTTGTTCTACAAGTTGCGTTGATTTCCCAATCGTCTCACGGAGCATCCTTAATGAAGCCTGCCCGTCTTTTGTCTGATGTGAGTGTGATGTTGTCTCTTTTTCAAACTTTCAAGACAATGAGTCAGCGAACTGGGTCTTCAGCTGAAGTCATTCATTAAGAACTCAAATCCAGTATTTTCTCATTAACATCACTGGTTGCAAAGGGGTTGTCTTGCTCTAAAAAGTGAAATGGTTTTTTAAGCATTGTATCTGTCTTGCAGGCCTTCAGTTCACCCATTCCTCGCTCCAGGTGGCGTTTCTTTGCCTCATTGTAGCACCCACTGTTTTATTACCTTAAACAATAGGTGCAGATGTAAGTTTGGGATCCCTGTGCTACATTATGCCTGTTGCATTTAAGGCATCTACCCAGATCTGGTGCTTTACGGTTGTGATGTTGACTCTAGCAGTAGGGGCCAGCTGCTACAGCTATAGTGCAGTGGTTGTGCGTTGCCTTCACAATAATAACTTACTGTGTGTTCGAATCTCAGCAGACAGGGTTAATGTCTGTATTGCTTTTTATCACCTGCAACATGCTGTGGGTAATCCCATGGGCTCAGGCTCGAATTCAGAGGGGTGATCACAAAGGTGGGAATATTTTTCCTGTATTTTAAAGATGTCCCCCTATCGCCTTACACACTCAGTGGTAAAATATTCTGTATGGTTCGCACTAAAACTGTGAAACCAAACAGAAACCTTTTATCAAAAACTGTAAGATCGGGGATGTGGATGCATCACCAGATTTACCATAGCCCACTAAGGGCAACTGAGCGGAGATCATGAGTTATTGAATGTGAAATCGGGAGTTCGCTTTGTGAAGATTTATTAGTGTCTGTTACATGTTTGGAGCTAGTTGGGCACAGGTTCTAGATCTATCTCTTTCCCTCATTCTGTTTTATTTGGGCCCTCGGCTGACAGGGCATCCCACTGCTTTTTTGCAGAGGGTGTATGGCTATGCTACGTCCCCCAGTCATGGGATGATATTAACAGCGCTCTTTACACATGATGGCACAGGTAGGAAGCATTTACCACTGGGCATCTAGGACCCCTTTTTACAGCTCTAGTTTTTGTTTTTTTTAAAACCCTTGGGGCATCTAGGTCGTCATACTTCTCGTAAGAGTTACCCAGTACATTAAATGCTATCCGCTCCAGAGGCACTTGATGACCGGGAGAAAGCAAGCAGGTAGATTTCAAGAATGCTTATACTAATGATATTTAGGAGCGAATTTCCAAGTGAATGCACCTGTTGGGCATACCATGCAATCACAAGGTAAAGTCTCACAGCAATGCAGACAGGTTATTTATTAAAATAAATCCTGTGGGAAATTTGCCACTTATTCACTTACTTGTAAGCTTTTTCAACTTAATAACTACCTTTCTAACTGTTATTTAACTAAACTTTTTCCTTGCTGCAAAAACACAGGGAACATACTTTTGCACCCTGTTTTGGACTTTATACAAAGGATTTTAGAAAAAACACATTTTCGGTAATCCGTATTTCAGAAATAATTTTCCTCCAGAGCGAAAATGGTATACATTTACTGCGAAATATTTGCTAAACATATAAAATACATCCATTACTTTTAGGTAATTCTACTTGCCAAACTAGGAAATCTTAGACCCCGGTTTAATCTTTATTGTTTGAAAAATAGCAGACATTCATTCACTGTCTATGCTCTAATGAAATTTAAAAAAAATAGGCAAACTGATTGGTATGGTCACTGCACTGTATTGTATTGTGGTCGTTCCCGTGACCCATGGCTTTGGATGCAGGTGGGTTGGCATAACTACTGTCAGAAAAGTGTGTCAATCCTGCTCTGGATTAGGTTGCACATGCCCCTGCTGGGTCCATGGTCGGGTGTGTTACGGTTCCCTTTGGTGCTGCGGGGGGTGCAGAGAGTAACGCTGCCATATGCGTGACTCGGGCTACCCTCTTACCTGCAACATGGAGAGAGGCTCCGTGAAGCGTGGCGCCGTGTCCAGGAGGCGAACGGCTCCTGCACTCTTCCGCATTGCAACAGAAGGAACGTGCGTGATGACGTCAACCCGGAAACACTCCAAAGAGGCTTCCAGGTTGAAAACTAAGCAGATTATTTTGCTTCAGGATCAGAGCTACACGCTGTGAATGAACAGCGTCTTCTGGTGCGGTAAGGTGGCGGAAAGTGCTTTTGTTGGAATATCGTGATTAACCCTGCAAGGTTACCTTGGGCTATACCTTAATTTTCAAGTATCAGAACTAATGTTTGGGCACTTATTTCACCGGAGAGTCTTGCTGCCGTGAACCACAAAACTTTCACGGATTGCCTCCTACCAAATACTTTATTGTTGGCAATTAACCCTTGAAGAGGAAACATTTATGCTTTGATGTTATGATGAATTGGTTGACCGGATAAGAATCATTATCGGTCATTGCAATTACTAGAGCACAACCTAGGATTCCTTTACCCTCGCAGCGCTTGGTTTATAATTGTTCATTACTGTATCCTGAGGGAGAGTGAGTGTGTCTGTGAGTGTGTGTGTGTGTGTGTGTGTGTGTGTGTGTCCCCTTGATGGTGTTGCAGGTGCCTAACAAACATGCTCAGGTATTCACTGGTTAGTTCTTTATTTCAGCGACCTTTTTTCATCACCATTGGCTAACCGGAATAGGACATTCCTTGTGTGCTCTTGTGCAGTACTGTGTTGTTTTTCCTTTACAGGTAATAAGAGGAAGAGAGGTCCTGTATACCATATGTTGGTGATTATTGTCCTTTGTTCAAAGTGTTGTTTCTCGTTTCAGGTCTCCCTCCCTGCTGTCCCCATCCTTTCCTTCCCTCACTTGATCACCTTAATCTTCTGAGCTATAATAGCATTAAGAATTGAGGCTATCAAGGGGTGGACCCACTTGAGCCACGAATCGATCCCGAGGATTCGACAGGAGAAATCCGATACATGACAGAATAATCTGCCCAAGTATCTATCATTTTCTTGGTCGATTCGGGGATAAAGCTGGCCACCTTAGAAGACGTGTTAGCAACCTTGGCTATTGTACAACAGGAGGTAATGGCTTCTAGAGCTGAAACAGCAGCCCTGCAAGAGCAGTTTAATAGGTTTCAAAGAAATCCTTTTGACGCCTCCACTACCCAGCCTAGCGGGGGGAGGGATATGGCCCAACAGAGGAGGGTTACAGGTGATCCTATATCTGTGGAGATTCCGACGCCCATTCCATTAGCCCCCCAGAACGTTATTATGGGGACGTTAATAAAGTGCAGGTCTTTTTGACACAGGTTTTGTTACACTTTTCTTGCCGACCCAAAGCCTTCCTTACTAATCAGGCCAGGGTTGCGTTCATGATATCATACTTGGCAGGTGACGCAGCCTTATGGGCAGTACCATTGGTAAAAATGGACGACCCGCTGTTATACGATTGGGATGAGTTCCGGGTTGAATTCGAAAAGGTATTTGACCGAAGAGCCACTACCCTATCTGCTGATAGGGAGTTGCTAGAATTAAAACAAGGGTCACGAGACCTAGTGGTGTACATTAACTCCTTTCAGAGGCTAATCGCTGAAACTCAGTGGCCTGAACAGAAAAGAGCGGCTCTTTTTTATCAAGGACTTAAGGACGAATTGAAGGACGTCCTTGCCCAAATAGACCCCCAATCTTCTAATTGCACGGATTTAATTAATCTTACGTTGCGACTGGATCACCGTTTAATTGAACGAAGAGGGGATAAACGTAGAACAGAAAAACCGTATCTTAGAACAGAAAAAGGCCGAGTACCAGGAGGTAGCAATACTACTCTACCTGAACCCATAGAAATAGGTACAACACGAGCCTCACTATCCAGTGAAGAGAGAGAACTGAGAAGAAAGAATGGCCTGTGTCTATATTGCGGGCGTAAGGGCCATTTCCTGAAAGACTGCATGGTAAAACCTAAGTTCAGAGCAGGACTTAATAGAACTATGTTAGAAGTAACTGAGAAGAAGGCGGGAAACTGACGTGCTCAAGAATAGAAAAAGGGGAGTTCTTGGGCAAAACCACAATCCCTTCTATAAGTGACCTAACACCAGCCATTCACGAACACTTCTTCCTATCGCTTTCCATACGTACCAACACAGGGTGGAAAGAAACAAAGGCTAAGATTGACTCTGGGGCTACAGGCCTTTTTATGGATGAGGGTACCTCAAAAAAGTTACAGGTTACGCTAGAAAGAAAAGAGAAACCTGAGAAAGTATGTACGGTTGACGGCAGGGTCTTAGTGTCCGGTCCCATTCGTTTTTGTACACGAAGTAGTGTGCGACGGTCTACATAAGGAAGAGATTAGATTCAATGTTATCAAGGTCCCCCAGTACAGGATCATATTGGGGTTGCCTTGGTTAGTCAAACACAACCCTAGTGTGGATTGGGTTTCTAGAACCCTGACCTTCGATTCCTCCTGGTGTAAAGAAAATTGCGGAATCGCTCTGCCCTTGTCGGTCATTGCCTTAGCCAATAAGCATACCATAGCCACAGCTGCAGAACAAGATGTCACACTTCCTTCTTGTTATCATGAGTTTCAGGATGTTTTTTGTGAGAGCCAGGCAGAAGTGCTGCCACCTCACAGACCATATGACTGCCAAATCGACCTGGTCCCAGGGGCGAAAATACCATGTGGGCGGATTTATGCCCTCACTGAGCCCGAAAGCCAACATCTCAGGCAATATCTGGATAGATATTTATTGAATGGTTTTATCCAACCTTCCAAGTCCCCTGCAGCGTCGCCTTTGTTTTTTACACCCAAGGCAAACGGCGAACTCAGAACGCTAATCGACTTTCGTGCTCTCAACTCTATAACGATAAAAAACCGCTACCTTTGATCCCTGTTCTTCTCGACCAGGTGAGAGAAGCCAAGATCTTTACCCGATTGACCTCAAAGGGGCATACCACTTAGTCCGCATGAGAAAGGGCGACGAGTGGAAGACGGCCTTCCGTACAAGGTATGGTCTCTTCGAGTATAATGTGATGCCCTTTGGGCTCTGTAATGCCCCTGCGGCCTTTCAGTTCTTTATAACTGATGTCCTCAGGGAGTTTCTGGATGTTTTTGCCGTGGTATATATAGATGACATTTTAATCTTCTCTGCTGATGAACACATTCATCGCCAACATGTCAAGTCTGTGTTCCAAGCATTACGTAATAATGGATTGTACTGTAAAATCAGCAAATGCATGTTCCATGTACAGGAAGTGGAATTCTTGGGTGTTATATTAACACCTAATGGACAAGAGATGGCTAAACACAAAGTCCAGGCCGTAAAAGAGTGGGGTTCCCCTTCCTCTGTGCGAGAAGTACAGTGTTTCCTTGGCTTCGCCAATTTTTATAGGCGATTCATACACCAGTTCTCCAAGGTAGTGTCTCCCATCACCAAACTCCTGAGGAAAAACACAGCCTTCCACTGGTCGGTTGAAGCCGAACAGGCCTTTGAACACCTCAAAGAAGCATTTACATCCGCTCCCATACTGGCTCACCCTGACCCTAAAAGGCCTTTCATTGTGGAAGCTGACGCCTCTGACGTAGCCTTAGGGGCTATCCTATCCCAAAGGAATCAAACCACTGGGCAAATGCACCCGGTAGCATACATGTCTCACAAACTGAATGAAGCAGAATGCAACTACACAGTTACTGAAAAAGAGTTGTTGGCGATTAAGAGGGCATTTGAAGTATGGAGGCACTATTTGCTAGGTGCTCAACACATGGTCACAGTGTATTCTGATCACCGCAACCTTCAGTTTATGAGGTCCGCGCGCACGTTATCCCCGCGACAACTGAGATGGATGCTGTTCTTTGAGGAATATAACTTTGCGGTTACCTATCGACCGGGCTCAGAGAATAAAAAGGCAGATGCTCTCTCCCGACAGGATTCAGCACAGATCGAAAAAGAAAGAGAAGTACACTCCATTTTGAAACCTGTTCAGGTCGTCGGAGTTGTCCAAACAGAAGCGTTCCTCCAAAAAATAAAGGACGCTATCCAACGACCCTATTGGAAGGAATGGTTAAGGGGACACAAACAATGGAAGGTTATACAAGGATTACCTATGTGTCACAACCAGTTATTGGTCCCCACAAAAGCTAGACAGCAGGAGGTAATCCAATGGTGTCACCATATACCCAGTGCAGGACACAACGGGGTGGAAAAAACCTTAAACCGAGTGTTAAAGAACTTCTGGTGGCCCTCAGTCCACAAGGATGTCCAACAAGCCGTTCGCAGCTGTACGACTTGTATTCAAGCCAAGACAGATCATGGAAAACCAGCGGGGTTGTTACGACCTCTGCCCACTCCTGAAGAACCATGGGAAACCATTTCAGTGGATTTTATCGTTGGTCTACCCAAAGACAAAGGGTTCTCAGCTATCCTAGTGGTACTTGACAGCCTAACAAAAATGGGACATTTCATAGCCTGTACAAATGTTCCTAGCGCAGGACAACTGGCCCATCTGCTTCTGGTTCATATTGTGCGTATACATGGACTACCGAGGATTATAGTCTCCAACAGGGGGTCTCAATTCACCGCACAGTTCTGGACGACCTGGTGCAAGGCATTACATATGGCCTGTGCAAAGTCCACCAGCTTCCATCCCCAGACTGACGGTCAAACTGAGCGCCTCAACCAAACACTAAAACAATACCTGAGATGTTATGTGGAAGAAAGCACCAACTCATGGGTAGACCTACTATGGATAGCTGAGATGGCGTATAATAGTGCTCAACACCAATTCACCTCTATGGCCCCCTTTTACAGTAACTACGGGTTTCACCCTAGGATAGTCCCCTTCCTACATCCCAGGGTAAACACCAAGATTCCAGATGTCAATCAGAGAGTAACACACATACAGAAAGCCATCAATGACACTAGGAAACACCTTAAGGCGGCCAAGACACGATATAAGACTCAAGCTGACAAACACCATAGACCTTGTCCTGACTATAGACCAGGTTCTTTTGTTTGGTTATCCACCAAAAACCTCCGGTTCCGGAAATATAGTATTTTTAATCCTAAGTACATAGGTCCGTATAGAATCAAAAGATGCATTAATCCGGTTACTATGATGTTAGACCTGCCTAAAACACTACGCATACACCCAGTGTTCCATGTCTCCTTGCTCAAGCCTTCATACACCTCCCCTCAGAAAAAGCCTCCTCCTGTGTGGGTGAATGACGAACCGGAATATGAGGTGAAAAGTATCCTAGATTCAAGGAAAAGGGGTACGAAGATGTGGTATCTAGTTTCCTGGAAGGGATATGGGGCTGAAGAGAACTCATGGGAACCAGCCTCAGGCATTCATGCTCCTCAGTGCATTCGTAAGTTTCATAGACTGAACCCGTCCAAACCACGCCCATGTCAGCGTTCCTCGGAGGAGGGATGTGCTGTTACGGTTCCCTTTGGTGCTGCGGGGGGTGCCGAGAGTAACGCTGCCATATGCGTGACTCGGGCTACCCTCCGCTCTTACCTGCATTATGGAGAGAGGCTCCGTGAAGCGTGGCACCGTGTCCAGGAAGCGAACGGCTCCTGCACTCTTCCGCATTGCAACAGAAGGAACGTGCGTGATGACGTCAACCCGGAAACACTCAAAAGAGGCTTCCGGGTTGAAAACGAAGCAGATTATTTTGCTTCAGGATCGGAGCTACACGCTGTGAAGGAACAGCGTCTTCTGGTGCGGTAAGGTGGCGGAAAGTGCTTTTGTTGGAATATCGTGATTAACCCTGCAAGGTTACCTTGGGCTATACCTTAATTTTCAAGTATCAGAACTAATGTTTGGGCACTTATTTCACCGGAGAGTCTTGCTGCCGTGAACCACAAAACTTTCACGGATTGCCTCCTACCAAATACTTTATTGTTACTGTTGGCAATTAACCCCTGAAGAGGAAGCATTTATGCTTTGATGTTATGATGAATTGGTTGACCGGATAAGAATCATTATCGGTCATTGCAATTACTAGAGCACAACCTAGGATTCCTTTACCCTCACAGCGCTTGGTTTATAATTGTTCATTACTGGATCCTAACAGGGGGTCATGAGGTCTTACTAGGATTCATCCCCTGTGACGCTTGGTTTCGTTATTATGTTGGTGGGTATTGTGTGTGTGTGTGTGTGTGTGGGTCCTTGATGGTGTTACAGACTCAGATGCAGGTGCCTAACAAACATGCTCAGGTATTCACTGGTTAGTTCTTTATTTCAGCGACCTTTTTTCATCACCATTGGCTAACAGGAATAGGACATTCCTTGTGTGCTCTTGTGCAGGACTGTGTTGTTTTTCCTTTACAGGTAATAAGAGGAAGAGAGGTCCTGTATACCATATGATAGTGATTATTGTCCTTTGTTCAAAGTGTTGTTTCTCGTTTCAGGTCTCCCTCCCTGCTGTCCCCATCCTTTCCTTCCCTCACTTGATCACCTTAATCTTCTGAGCTATAATAGCATTCAGAATTGAGGCTATCAAGGGATGGACCCACGAATCGATCCAGAGGATTCGACAGGAGAAATCCGATACATGACAGGGTGTTTGTCTGTTACACAGAAAAATGTATCTCTGTTAAACTGTAGTTTGAGAGTATTTTTAGTTGTGTTTTCTTACTGTACAAAATGAATCGCGGTGAAACTGGGAATCTTATGCCAAAGCATCCCGGGAAACCAAAAAGTAAAACTGAAAAAAACATTTTGGAGAAAAATCACTTGATGTTGCAGAAGGAAAATGCTACTTACCAGTATGCATCTGTTCTTGGCATGTAGAGCTGTAGAGTTGTATACTTTAGCATAGATCGCCATCTGGTGTTGGGCTCGGATGTTTGCACTTTGTTTTTGTCGAAGAAGTCTTTGTAGTCACGGGATAGGCGACTCCTTATGATGAGTGTGCATGGGCATCGACTCCATCTTCAGATTGTTTTTCGCCATGAAGGGTGATGGAGTTAGTAAGAGTTAGAAAGGGATGTCCATGTGTTGTATCTAATTAAGCTAATACTGCAACAGATAAAGGTACCCGGGGAGGTGGGTGGGCGTATACAACTCTACAGCTCTATATGCCAAGAACAGATGCATACTGGTAAGAAGCATTTTCCGTTCGAGGCATATGAGCTGTACATTGTATACTTTAGCATAGACTATAAAGCAGTTTTTCCTCCCTAGCGGTGGCAACCTGTATCCGTTGCAGTAGTCTGAAAAAGTGTTCTTAATACAGCCTGGCCCACAGTAGCCTGTTGCTTTGCTTGCACATCTACACAATAGTGTTTAGTGAAAGTATGCGGTGTAGACCAAGTTGCTGCTTTGCAGATGTCATCTAGGGGAATGTTTCCCAAAAATGCCATAGAAGCCCCTAGTTTGCGTGTGGAATGAGCTCTAGGGGGAATAGTTAATGTGCGTTTAGCTTTGAGATAGCATATTTGGATGCATTTAACAATCCACTTTGCAATTCCTGTTTTTGAAATGGGATTACCTTTGTGAGGTGGGGAGAAGGCTACAAAAAGTGGTTTTGTTTTTCTAAAACTTTTAGTTCTTTCGATGTAGTAGAGTATCGCTCTTTTAACGTCTAGCGTGTGGAGAGCGCGTTCTGCCACTGAGTCTGGTTGGGGGAAAAATACTGGAAGTTCAACCGACTGATTAAGGTGAAAGGTAGATACCACTTTAGGCAGAAATTTGGGATTAGGCCTAAGAACCACTTTACTATGGTGTATTTGTAGAAATGGTTCTTGTATGGTTAATGCCTGGAGTTCACTAACTCTTCTAAGTGATGTGATAGCTACCAGGAAGGCTACTTTCCAAGTTAGGAACTGTAATTCGCATTTGTGCAGAGGTTCAAATGGGGGACCCATGAGTCTGGTGAGGACTATATTGAGATTCCATACAGGAGAAGGTGGAACTCTAGGTGGAATTATTCGTTTAAGTCCTTCCATAAACGCTTTAATAGCGGGTACTCGAAACAACGACAAATGTCTGTTTTGGAGCTAAGCAGCAATTGCAGCAAGATGTAGCCGTATAGATGTATATGCGAGGTTACATTGTTGTAGATGCAAAAGATAACAGATAATTTTTTGGATGGAAGCATCTAGCGGATCGATTTTGTTATTTGTACAGTAAATGACAAATCGTTTCCACTTTGCTGCATAGCATGCTCTAGTAGTAGGACGTCTAGCCTCTTTAATGATGTTCATGCAGTCTGGCGGGAGATTAAGGTAGCCAAACTCTAGGACTTCAGGAGCCAGATCGCAAGATTGAGTTGATTGGGATCTAGATGCCTTATCTCTCCATGGTTCTGAGTGAGGAACTTGGGGGAGAGGTGGAGCTTTTGATGAGGCACTACTGAAAGTTCCAACAGGGTTGTGAACCATGGTTGACGTGCCCATGTTGGAGCAACTAGGATCATTGTGAGGGAGTATTGTTTGAGCTTCCGAACTAGTAACGGAATGAGCGGGAGGCGCGGAAAAGCGTATGCAAATCTGCCTGACCAGTTCATCCATAGCGCATTGCCTTTGGACAATGGGTGTGGATATCTGGAGGCGAAGCTTGGGCATTTTGCGTTTTGGTGTGTGGCGAACAGAACTATGTCTGGATGACCCCACATGCGAAAGAATGGAAGAAGAACTTGAGGATTAAGTTCCCATTCGTGGATCTGCTGTGTTTGACGACTGAGCAGATCCGCGATCTGATTGTGTACTCCTGGTAGATGTTCTGCGAGGAGGTAAATGTTTTGAGGAATGGCCCATCTCCATATGCTTTGCACTAGTTGTGAAAGCTGAAGAGAGTGTCCCCCCCCCCCTGTTTTTGTATGTAATACATTGCTGTCATGTTGTCTGTATGGATCAAGACAGTTTTGCCTACTAGCAAGAGTTGAAAAGACTTTAGTGCCAGAAAGATTGCCAGTAACTCCAGGTGATTTATGTGGAGTTGTTTTTGTTGATGGGTCCATATACCTTGAATGGTTTGGTTTTGGAGATGAGCTCCCCAGCCTCTGAGCAATGCATCTGTGGTTAGCACTATCTGTGGAACCGGGTCGAGGAACGGCCGCCCTTTGGAAAGGTTTTGTGTGTTCCACCACTGCAGAGAGCGATGCGTGCGACTGTCTACCAACATCAGATCTGTTAACTGACCTTGAGCTTGGTTCCACTGATGTGCTAAACATTCTTGTAAGGGACGCATCTGAAGTCTTGCATAAGGAATGATGAGTATGCAAGAGGCCATCATCCCTATTAGCTGCATAAACACTCGAGCTGGAAGGGAGTGTTGCGGTTGAAATCTTGATATGAGAGCTTGCATGCTGGCTATCCTGACTGGATTGGGGTATGCAAGGGCTTTCGAGGTTTCTATTGTGGCACCTAGATACTGAAGTAGGTGGGACGGTTGAAGGTGTGACTTGGGTAGGTTTATTGTGAATCCCAAGTTGTGGAGCAGCTGGATTGTTTTGTGTGTATTGTGCACACAGTTTGTGTGAGACTTGGCTTTTATGAGCCAGTCGTCCAGATAAGGAAACACGTGAATGTGTTGTCTGCGCAAATGAGCTGCGACTACTGCGAGACATTTTGTGAAGACTCTGGGTGCTGTAGTCACTCCGAATGGGAGGACTTTGAATTGATAGTGCTGTCCGTCCACTACAAACCGTAGATATTTTCTGTGAGCGGGGTGAATGGGAATGTGAAAGTAGGCGTCCTTGAGGTCTAGGGTGGCAAGGAAATCGCCCTGTTGGAGCAGTGGGAGAACCTGTTGGAGAGTGATCATGTGGAAGTGGTCCGACTGTATGTAGAGATTTAACGGTCGGAGGTCTAGTATTGGTCTGAGAGTACCGTCCTTCTTTGGGATTAGAAAGTAAAGGGAGTAAACCCCTGTTCCCTGATGAGGTAAGGGAACCGGTTCTATTGCGTGTTTTTGCAATAATGAGAGAACCTCCTGTTTTAACAGTGTCAGATGTTCTGTGGACATTGGACGTTGTTTGGGGGGTATGAATGGGGGAGTTGAAGTGAGTTCCAGGCAGTAACCATACTGGATAATTTGTCTTACCCACTTGTCTGTGGTGATGGAATTCCAGACAGGTAGGAACTGTGATAGTCTTCCCCCGATAGTCTTCCCCCTACTGTTTTCTAGTAGGAGAGGTGCGGGTGTTATTTTCGCAGGCTGTACCCTTGTTGTTGTTGCCTCTATAACCTCCTCTGAAATAGCCTCTGTTAGGAGAGGTTTGAGTAGTGGTTTTGTAGGAGGATGAGGTGTTATCTGTCCCAATGGTTTTAGAGGCACCCCTATAAAATGAGCGACGAAAAGAACCTCTACTGGTTGTTGCCTGTAGGGCTCCCATGGACTTAGCAGTTTGAGTCCTTTTTCATTTTTTCCAAAGATGTGTCCACAGTGGGTCCAAATAAGTGTTCTTGATCAAAAAGTTGATTAAGAATTGTGGACTGAACATCCTGTTTAAACCCAGCTATGCGTAGCCATGCGTGTCTGCGTAGTAAAACGCTTGTGTTAACTGCACGAGACGCAGTGTCTGCTGCATCAAGAGCACACTTTATGGAAGTGTTTGTGATTAATTTTCCCTCTTGTATGAGGTCATTAGCCTTATACTGATCGGGAAGATGTTGTATTAGTTTTTCAAGCTCATCGTAATGAGCCCTGTCATACCTGGCCAGTAAAGTTTGGGTATTGGCAATGCGTCCGTGATTTGCTGCTTGTGAGGCAATGCGTTTGCCAGATGCGTCTAGCAATTTAGACTCCTTATCTGGAGGTGGGGCATCCCCTGATGTTTGGGAATTTGCTCGTTTACGTGCATTTGACACCACCAATGAATCTAGAGGGAGCTGTGCTTTAATATAAGCTGGATCGTTGGGAGCTGGCTTATATTTTTTCTCGATCCTGGGGTTGAGAACTCTAGTTTTGACGGGATCTTTAAAAACGTGAGGTGCATGTTTGATGATACCCTTTAACATAGGTAGAATGCTTGTGGATTTTTGTGACTGTGTGAAAGTCTCTAACAAAATTTTTTCTTCCTGTGGGTCAGAGTAACTCTACCCTATAATAATGTGCAGCTCTGTTTATGAGCTGTGCAAAACCTATGTTGTCGTCTGGGGGGATGGCCTAGATGGGTAGGAGTCTGGATCAGGGAGATCTGGGACATCTGGTGGATTATCATAATCCTCCCAAGGATCAGGTGGTGGGAGAGTAGTGTCATCATCATTATCCTCTTGTGGGTTTTCATCCCCTCCCCCACCCCCAAGGTGATCATCATCATCATCATCATCATCTTGTGGTGTAGGTGAATATGGAAGCACTGGGGAGTGTGCTGGAGAAAGTGGTGTTGTGGGGATATTTGGAAGAGAAAAGGGTCTGGCTGGAGGAGTTCCCGTGTCTCTCTTCTTTAAGGGTACTTTGGGTTCATCTGGGGAGTCCAAAGGTCTCTTTTTGGATAGAATTGTCTTGATATGACCAGTCTTAGGGTCAATATTAAGCCTGGGCGGTGAACTACGCTACGCTCGCGGAGCTTGCGAAGTTGCGGTAACTTCGCGATTCGCGTAGAACGCGAAGTTACCGTGCACTACGCAATTTGCGGCGTAGCGTAGCTGTTTTTCTTCTTCGCGCGCTCAATATACGTTCTTGCGCGCGCGGTAACGACCTACCGTGATTCTGCGTTCGCCGACGCGACTTCCTATCCGTTCGCGGGCGCCACGAGATTTGGAATCCGGCCGCACGATCCCGCGAGAGTGTGCGAACGCGAACACGTCATTCGGACGCGCGATCTGACTTCCGGCGGCAGTGTTGGTAAGATCGCGTTCCCGAACACGAAGAAACTACAATCTGGCGAAGAATATATCTCGAGCATCATAAAACCTTCTCGAAAATGATGAATTAGTTCATTTTGCACAAAAAACTCCTCAGGTTGTCATTTAGAGATGTAGTTTGGTGAGCAAGGAGTCCTTTTTCTTTTTTTCCAAGAGGAAGGAAGTGCCCCTGATTCTCAAACTTCCTGTTCCTGTCCAGCAGGCTCCTCCCAGTGTTTTGTCCATGTGCTGTTCACTTTCATTTGGATTTGGAGCTGGAAGGATCACTTTTTGTGTCTGTCTGCTGCATCATATCATTGGATTGGATTTGAGGACTCTTGGATTTGAGATTTTACAAGTAAGTTGGAGAATTGGTGTACTTGTTTGTTTGATTGGGGCTTGTTTGTACCTACATTTTTTGGGGGATTTCCATATTTTTTAAAATGTATTGTTGTGGCCTGTAGTTTCGGCAGGGGCCTAGTTGTTTTTCTTTGATTGGAATTTCAGCCAGTAGGCCCAGACTAGAGCCAGAGGTACCCATGGGTGCATGTTTCTGTGGTGTCTGTTGAATTTAAAGTTTAAACATCATGTAGGCCGGGCATCCATGGATGGCATTGTTTTGAATTGGTAAAAGTGGTTTTTGGGGCGTATTTTATTTTTTGGGGTGTTTGTTAAATAAATAGGCCTTTTCAGCAGTAGGTAACCCTGGGCGTTCAGCTCGCGGACTTTGGGCAAGTCCGCACTGCGCGACAACGCGGACTTACACTTTTTATCTTCTTCGCGCGCTCAATGTACGTTTTCGCGCGCGCGATAACGACAATTTGTGACGATCGCGATGCCGAACACGCAGAATTTACAATCTGGCGAACAATATCTCTCGAGCATCATTAAACCTTCTCGAAAATGTTGATTTAGTTCATTTTGCACAAAAAACTCCTCAGGTTGTCATTTAGATGTAGTTTGGTGATCAAGGAGTCATTTTTTTTTTGTTTTACAATTTTTTCCAAGAGGTAGCAAGTTTCCCAGAGTCTCCAACTGCCTGGTCCTGTCCTTTGTCTTCACTTTTTGTTATTTTGGGTGGCCTGGCCATGTGGGTGGCGGCCATTTTGTAAAGCCAGGCATTGTGCTTTTGCCATAGGCCTGCATTGTCTGTCTTGTGTTCCTTTTCTTGTTGTTCTGGGTGGCCTGTCCATGTGTTGGCGGCCATTTTGTGTGAACAGCCACTGTGCTTTTGCCATAGGCCTCAAAGCTTGCGGCCTAGTGTGCCAGTAGGCCCGGCGGTAGTCATCCTCATGGGTGCATAAAAACTGTTTCTGTGTTGTCTGTTGAATTGTAACATAATTTAGGCCATGGATGGCATTGGATTGATTTGCAAAATGTGGCTTTTGGGGCGTATTTTATTTTTTGGGGTGTTTGTTAAATAAATAGGCCTTTTCAGCCAGTAAGTAACCCTGGGCGTTCAGCTCGCGGACTTTGGGCAAGTCCGCACTGCGCGACAACGCGGACTTACACTTTTTATCTTCTTCGCGCGCTCAATGTACGTTTTCGCGCGCGCGATAACGACATTTTGTGACGATCGCGATGCCGAACACGCAGAATTTACAATCTGGCGAACAATATCTCTCGAGCATCATTAAACCTTCTCGAAAATGTTGATTTAGTTCATTTTGCACAAAAAACTCCTCAGGTTGTCATTTAGATGTAGTTTGGTGAGCAAGGAGTCATTTTTTTTTTGTTTTACAATTTTTTCCAAGAGGTAGCAAGTTGCCCAGAGTCTCCAACTGCCTGGTCCTGTCCTTTGTCTTCACTTTTTTGTTATTTTTGGTGGCCTGGCCATGTGGGCGGCGGCCATTTTGTTAAACCAGCCACTGTGCTTTTGCCATAGGCCTCCAAGCTTGCGGCCCAGTATGCCAGTAGGCCCAGAGGTAGTCACCATGGGTGCATAAAACTGTTTCTGTGTAGTCTGTGGAATTTTGGCATCATTTAGGCCATGGATGGCATTGAATTGATTCAATTGAATTGCGAAATGTGGTTTTTTTTGGAGGGTCTGACTATTTCACTTATTTGGTGTGTTAAATAAATGCCTTTTTTGCGTGTGTACTGTGTAATTATAATTGTGTTGTTGTAGTGGTTGTCTAACTTTCCAAAGTGTTTTTAGCCATGTGGATTTTAGTTTTTGCATTAAAGCTGTGTGTGTTTTATAAGGCATCCTTTGTCTGCCCATATATAGGCCTGCTTGAGTTCATTGTTTGCCGTGCCTTGTGCCTGTGAGTCACCATGTTTCTGGGGGCCATTTTGTTGTGGTAGTTATTAGTGTGCTGTTTTTGCCACATAGGCCTGCGTGTCTTTCCATTTTTCCTCTTGTCTTACTGCTTCCAAATCCATCCCCATTGCCAGCTGCAGCTCCCTGATGCTGCTATATAATACATCCCACGTGATGCACAAATTTAGGCCAAACATGCTCCAGTACATTTTAGTTTTTGTTCTTTACTATTCTTATTCTTCCAGAGTGTACACTAGCACTACACAGTAGCCAGGAAAGCCCTGGCCTTGTTGTCAACGTCTCATAAATGGCTACACTGTGTGTTGTTGTTGACAGAGTTTCTGAAATTTAATAATTGAGGCCACCACACACTAAGTTCTATATTCTATTTGTTTGATTTGTGCTATGTTTGACTGATGTTCTGGCTTTTTTGCTTTTAGGTGCACAAAGACTGAGGAGGAGGTGTGTCTCTCATCATTGCCTGTTGCACTTCCAGACAGACATCCTGCTGCTGTACACACAACGTGACGTGTGACCTGACCAGACATCTCTGCAACTGAGTGCTGCTGACATCTGAAGAAGATGGGCCCAAAGAAAGCAGGTACCAGGTCCTCCAGTACCAAGAAAGTTGCTATTGAGAAGAAGAAGGAACAGAAGAAGCAAGTGACACTGAAGTCTGGTGTGCCGGCCAATACCTTTCTTGGGAGAAAAAAATTGCGCCTGCAGCAGCGGTGTCCGGGGGCAAGCTGGGGGCAGCACCTCCGCATCAGTGGACCCAACCCACCAACCCAGGCCCAAGCACATGAGTGGGGAAGAGGTAGCCAGCCTAATGGTGGAAAGCAGTGATGCTGAGCCGGAGATAAACTTATCGCTATCTCAAAGTAGTACCCAATCAACGCAGGAGGAAACACAGCAGATAAGTGGTCAACAACAACAGCCGCAACCACCGCCCGCAATAGTAGTTGTTGTTCCTCCTGAAGTAGGGGCAGTTCAGGAAATTGAGCCTCATGCAGAGGTAGAAGAAGAAGCCACTCATTCAGAAGATCCATTGTCTTCCAAATCCCCAGCAAGGAAAAGGAGGGGTAGTCCATCAAGTTCTTCGCCAAGCCCCCTTCTGATGATCTAGATGCCACTTGGAAGCCACAAACTGAGTCTGAGAGGGAGCCACGTTCCAAGACCAAGCTAGGGAAAAGGAAGGTTCCAGAAAGCCTTACACTTATGGAGGTCGATGTAGAACAGCAAGATGATGATGATGATGACGACGAGCCAGTCATCACGAACATCACTCCCGGCCCCGAGGAGATGGAGACCAACATTCTTACTCTATCCAAAATCGCTGCGAGGGATGTAGCACGCATACCTCCACAGGTAACACCAACACGACCTACAGCTTCCATATTTGCATTAGCAAAGGCCCGGCAGCGACCTACATCCAGCACAACCACCACCTCTGTAGGAGTAGGTAGTGGTACAGCAGCACAGAGTCAAATTCAACACACACCCTACAGATCATCCGGCATTGGAAGTGGCACCTCCAGCAGGAGGCCAAAGTTAAGCTCCCCAGTTTGGGACTTCTTTACGGTTAGCGAAAAGGAGGAGAACATTGCTATATGCTCCATTTGTAATACCTCTGTTAGTCGTGGTAAGCTTGGTACAAACTATGGTACCGGAGGCCAAATGACCCATCTGAAAAAACACCACTTGATCAGCTGGGAGGACCACCTTCGCGACAGAAAAAAAACTGCAACCATTGGTGTTGGTGGGGATAAAGGAGTAGAAGAAGAAGATCCGATCACGGTGGAAGAGGAAGGACAGGGAGACATTCTCTCTGGTAGTGGTACACAAGGTGTCCCTGACCCCAGCAGTGCAGTCTTAACGTTGCACACATCTTCAGCAACATCTCAGTGGCACAAGAGTAAGAGTCAGCCGGAGACACCAAGAAGTACCAGGTCCGCACTACCAAAAAGTGCGTTGAGCCTAAGAGAAAGGAAAACCATGCAGCCTACCATTATCAGCATGTTTGGGGGTGAGGGGCAGTACGAACGCAACCACCCAATAGCACGTTTGTACAATGCGAAGCTGGCTAAAATGTTAGCACTGGACCTTCTCCCTTTTTCTTTTGTTGAAGGGTTGGGTTTTGTGGAATTTGTGTCAACCATCTGCCCAAAATGGCATGTTCCCAGCCACTACTATTTTGCCAGAGTTGCAGTTCCAGCACTACATCACGACGTGCTGGAATTGCTAGGAAAGGCCTTGAAGCAGAGTGCTGTTCACAGTATCCACCTGACTACAGACATGTGGACCAGTTGCCAAGCCACAGATTACATGTGCATCACTGCACACTGGATCAGTTTTGTGGGTGTTAGAGAACAGCTATCTGCTGGTGTTGATACTGCAGAGATTTTTCATGCCACTCGCAAACATGCAACTGTAGCCATGTTTGCCATGGAGAAATCTCATACTGCTGCAAACATTTTGGAAGAGTTTAACACCAAGGTCTTTGAGTGGCTGCGCCCAAGAGGGCTTACGATTGGTTTTGTTGCCACGGACAACGGCAGTAATGTAGTTTTGGCCATGCGCAATGGTGGCTATTTCAGGGTCCCGTGTTTGGCACACTGCATTAACATTGTTGTTCAAGACTTTTTGAAAAATGAATCAAAAGTCAGCAACTTACTGGTCACCTGCAGAAGAATATGCACACATTTCAGCCATTCTTTTAAAGCCCGGAAGCAGCTGAGGGTCATTCAACGTGAGCATAAACAGCCAGTCAAAGCGCTCATCCAGGAGGTGCCAACACGTTGGAACTCAACTTATTACATGCTTGATCGTCTGTTTGAACTGTACATACCACTCAATGCTTATGTCATGCAAAGATTAGGGGAACCTACTGTGAGAGGCATGACCGTTGAGATGGCTCAATGGGACCTCATTAAATGCCTGACTGAGATGCTACTTCCTTTTGAGATCTTCACACGTGAAGTCAGCAGGGAGGACTGTACTATGGGCCAAGCTATCCCATTGTTGCACATGCTAGAGCAACAGCTGAAGGATGTGTCTGAAACGTACGCAGGTGTGGATGACAAACAAGACGCATATCATTTGGCGGAGACCTTAGCCGCTCGCTTATCGGAAAATACAAGGATTAAAAATAAAATTTTGTCACAACCACATTACATTAGTGCCACAATTTTGGATCCACGGTACAAAGTATTTCTGAACAGCAAGGCAGTAATTCCTTTTTCGGAAGTGGATGTTGCCAACTACAAAACTTTGATAGCTAAGGAAGCAACTATTTTCGAAAGCGAACGGCTGTTAATTACAGGCCCCCCACCCCAGGCCATAACCAGTACTACAGGGCATCCAGAGTCAAGTTCTACTTCGGAGCCTGAGGGCAGTGCATTTGCCTCCCAGCAGTCACCTACACCAACAATAACATCAAGAACAGGATCATCCACAGCACAATGTGCAACTGATTGGTTTCTACAGCAGGGGTATGGTAAGTCCAGTGCTGATGCAAAGGCAAAACCGGCCGAGCACATCCGAGCACCCCTTAACATTGAGCGGATGGTCCAGGCCTATCTGGATGACCCAACAGAGGTCTTCATGGATGGAAACCCATTGGTGTATTGGTATGGGAAAAGAAGCCAATGGACAGTGCTCAGCAGGCTGGCGATAAAGTATCTCGCTTCCCCTGTCGCAAGTGTCTCTTCTGAGCGTGTTTTCAGTGCTGCTGGTGCCATTGTAACTTCGAAAAGGACCAGTCTCTCGGCCCAAAGCGTGGAGAGGTTAACCATGATCAAAATGAATCAGCACTTTATACCACCGGATTACAAAATACGTGAATCACAGCAGGAAGAGGAGAGCGACTTGGATGACGTAAATAGTGCGTTACAGGACCTACTTCTGTCCGAACCACCAGAGTTTGAGGACGAGCTCCTCTTCCCTGACAACTAGGCTTTCAAATTGTTGCTTTCTTCCTTCCTTTATGTGTCTGTGTATCTGTCTTTCTGGTTCAAATCAAATCACAACAAAACCATCACCACCGTCTTCTTTTTATTTCCCTATTGGAGTTGCACGTCTGTGCATTTAACTGTCCACTCTTCAGAGTCCTGCTTCATCTTCCTGTCTCGCACAAGTACATTTCCATCAAGCCAGACATTAGTACAAGAAATGTTGCCTTTACCAGTCCCGCCTCCATTAGAAGTGAAACGTGACTACTATAGCTATCCTCCGTTTTGTTTTCGAGCCGAAACTCATCAGTGTCCGAAGGCTACAGCCTCAGCAGGCATCCAAAGGTCCTCACTGTCAGGACAGAAGGTACTTGGCAGAGAAAGACAAGAGACTCTTCGAAGAAACTTGCTGACATTTGTGCAAACTCAAATGACCAGCAATGAGCACTACACAGGCCGCGGCCCATCATCACAGTGCTGACCATGGGAAGCAACTTAAACTGTGACAAAGAAGTGCCACAGATGAATAAGACGAAAACCGAAACAGCGCCTAACACTCAAAATGAATGTGGACTGGAGTAATGATGAGGCCACTGCCCCGCAAAAAAAAAAAAAAAAATGTCAGAACTAGGCATCTGATGATCTGACAGCCAAAGAGAAGAGCAAGACAGGTAATGATGGAATGCATTGGATGTTTGCAGACTCTGAGCGATTGCTGTTGTTTGTTGTTGATGTTGTGCATGAAGTCGAACTCTACTCTACTAGTTAATCTACAAAGTGACTCAAGTAAGTCAGTGACAGTCAATGTTTCCCTTCTTGTTGTTTAATAACCAAATTGTACTCCTACTACTGCAGGTGCAGGCCAATATCTGTTGCAATTTTTTAATATGGAATATGGACTTAATCGGAGTCAATACAGACTGAGTTGTAGTTGGACAACACGTACCACACCATGATGATGACCATACTATCTTTTCGCGCGCAGTCATTCAGTTGGATCGGAGATGATTCAAGGACTAACTGCATTTCATGAAGTGGCATAAGGTAAACATAAACACAACAATTCAACAAGAAAGTAGTAAACACAGCAGACCTACATGTCCATGTAGTGGTCTAGTCGAGTGTAGTGATGACTGACAGCGGCGCATTGATTTTGTCACTTAATTAGGAAAATGCTAAGTTGCTGTGTATGCCTTTTGTCTGGCTATGTCAAAAATTAAGGTAAATGGAGGTTGGGTCATGGGCTGGTGCTGTGGTGGGCCTGTTCTGTCCTGTTGTTGTTGTAGCTTAATGCTGTAAACAGAATCTACACGATATATCCAAGCCGCCTCACTCTGAAAGTGTTCTCTCTTCTCTTCTTGGACTCCACCGTAAATGATGTTTTTTTTTTATTCATTGATTTCTCAATACACCTTTTGTTTTTCCATCTAGACGTTACAGGCCGGCCTTTACCCTGTGCTTGCTATACTGGGAGACAACTCACATTTACCTTACCAATCGGCATCAGGAAGGCCACCAAGATTGATGTGCGGAGCGTCCATGGAAGATAGGACCAAGAGGAAGGACGAGATTCAACTCCACAATTTTAGCATGATAATACAGTAACTTTAGTATCATTCATCATTCATCTTTTAATTAATTTGAATCCTTTTTTCTCTGCAATCATTAGGACTGTGTGTTGTGTGTTTGTTTGCTAATTGATCCCTACAAATGTTTTTTAATTGTCTTTGCTATCTTTACAAGTAAGCCCAGTACAACATGGAATTTGGGTCTCTGAGGGCATATTACAGGCAAGGCAAATTGCATAGAATATACTGGTGCCCTGTACTGTCTAATTGTCTAGTAGGAGTTATTAAGTACTACTCATTAACCATCAAGTTATCTAATCTTCATCATCATTAACGCATGCATTTCCCTTTTCTCCCTTTATTGATTTTTTGGATAAGATCATGGTCGTCTGCCAAGATTGCGCTTTGCTTTTGTTGTCCA
Source organism: Calotriton arnoldi (assembly GCA_963921515.1). NCBI lineage: Eukaryota > Metazoa > Chordata > Amphibia > Caudata > Salamandridae > Calotriton > Calotriton arnoldi. The sequence goes on along the minus strand of CAWUFW010001119.1, from coordinate 2,018,601 downwards.
TGCGTACTGTTTTTCATTTTCAAACCTTTCCCCAAACCCCCTTCCCATCCATTCATCAAACCCTAACCCTCTTCCCCCGGGCTGTGATTTATATTGAGGTGTGATGTGACTACATAAAATGTACACCAATTGATCACACGCTTGCTGGGGCAGATGTGGTGAAAGCAACACTAATTCAATTGCAAGGCAGGGCGAGGAGCTTCTTCTGCTTGCCCACCCATGCTCAGTCTATGTGCATTGTGCAAGCCGTCACCGGCTAATAGTAGTACATCATAATTAATTGCCGTCATTGATTGGATTAATCATCAAACTCCTACCACACAGCAGTAAAGGTTACGAATTACGATTGTGTTAAGTTAAGTGACTCACTCGACAGCACAACTGCAGTTTATAACTTCTTGTACTAGGCTGTCCCCGCCACCATTATGTTTAATTTGACTTTAGCAGTTGCAACTGCAATATTGTTTGTTTGGCAGTCGTCTTCTGTACTGTATTTTACTTCGTTCGACTACTCCTCCCACAGTTTTTCTCAGGCAAGTGACTGTCTCTTTTTTATTTTTTTAGCAAATGCTACTGCCAGTGTCTACTCTACTACTACCACCACAACCATGGCATCTTCTACATTCTCTATGGAAACCATGCAGCCATCGCTGTGCCGAACGTAGTCATCATCAATCACAGGTAAGATAAGTTTGGTGGGAGGTAGAATACTAGTAGGACAAATAACTCAGTGAGGGGTACCGCATCTATCTGTTTGTTATACATCATCGGCAGATTATTTAAATCAAACACTGGCTGCGGCCCTGCAGCAGCAAGGAAACCAATGTGACGTTAATTCGTAAAACAGTAACCCCCCACAAAACATTAACATTGTATGTTTAAGTATAAATATAATTTATTACCCTAACAAAAATAAACTATCCCACACCTGACCCACCCCTCTCCCTAACCCCAACCAATGTCCAAAACGAAAAAAGTCCAAAGAATGTCCCGAAACCCCAACGCCCAATTCCCACCCACCAAAACAAGGAATAAAAAGGGGCAAAGCAACAGGGTCCTCGATGTTATAATCGGCGGGCTTTGAGGTGTTTGTCCACCAGGATTTTCACCCGCTCCTCCATTTGCTCCTCTTGCCGTGCCATCCGGAGGAGAATCTTCCTGCGGAATGCCCTGCAGTGGCATCCACAATGGGGGACAGCAGTGCTGGCTGCTAATGAATTGCGGCGGGTGGCTATCAGACCGCGGCGCCGTACCGCTGGAGTTGGGGCCTGGCTGGGGCCCGGGGCATCGGACGAGGCTGCAGCTGCTGCCGCCTCCTCCTCCTCCTCCGCCTGAGCCACCAGCCGCCGGTACTCCCGGCATATGGCCTCCAGTTTCCGGCGCCGGGCCCTGACTGCCAACTCCTTCCGCGATGGTTTGTCTTGGGAAAAGAAAGAAAAAAAATATTGTTGTAACCAGTACTCTTACCTAAACAGTAACACAAAATTAATTCAACACATAATGGCACAGTAGCACTAGCAAGAAGCACAGTACATAACATTTGTGGTAATAATCTATCTATCCTCCCACTTCCTCGGCCTCTAACATTTGTGGGAGTTTCAGGCATTATACTAGCACTATGGACTCCAACCAGTACACAGTACACCAGTGTTCTTCTTATCTCTAGTTTAGCGAAATGACATAACCTGGTTGTAGCCGGCATTGCCAGCTCGGTCATCTATGCTTGAACCCAAGACAAACATACGAGTCATGACGCAGAGTCACATTAGTTTGATTTACTACTGTTTGCAGGTGGGGAAGCTCGTATTTTTCTATTACGGGTGGCACTGGCACAACTCTCTCTGTTACATGGAGGGCAATTGCTCAATTTCACAGTGCCTTGGCTACTACAAAAAGGCAGATTATATATCTGATCCAATGATCGTTGCTTTTATATGGGACAACGACATAAGGTCAGTAGCGGTCGGTGGTGGGACTCGGGGAGTTTGGCCGGGCGGTGACGTGGGTAGGGGCAGGATGGGGGTAGTAAACTATGGATTACGGCCAATTACAGGTAAGTAAACATATAAATAAATGAAACTAATTTTGTTGCGCACACTGCATCGCATTTGGCGGTGCAGTGCGCACAATGAAATTCACTTTATTTATTTGTATGTTACAGTAAAGTTACCTGTATTTGCCCGCGTAATACATTGTTTACTACTACCCCCACCCTGCCCCTCCCCACATCGGCTTTGGTACGCTGGCGCGGTTTCTTTAACATTCCCTAAAACTGTGCATCCCGTGACAGTCTCCACCTATGCTGTCTATGATGAATACATACAGGCATCCATCCATTCTAAGTAAATGTCAATCATTCTTCTTAATCTCTCCACAAACGTTACTTTGTTTCACCAACAACAACGCATGCGTCCACTCACTCCGTTGCTTGCCTTGGCTTTGAGTTTCACCCAAACACCGCTGATGATTCTTGCTATCCACAGTATCCACCCATACTGTGTCTTCCACCCAGGCAGGCATCCATTCTTCTTTCACCTCCCACCCATCCTTCAACAACACATGCATCTGATTCCTATCAGCCACCTATCCATGCTTCCAACGTATCCTTCTCTGCCAGTCGTCATATTAAATCTCGCCCGCCCTTCCTCCTTCCACCCTTCTTTCCCTTTTTGTTCAACACATCCATCAAGGTCATCTGATCTGACTTTTAGTCTCCTCCATAAAACTTTCACAGCTGAGTTGGAGTCAGATATAAGAGGCCATTGGTTAATGAAGTCACGCTGGTAATGCTATTGCTACTGCATTGCTCATGCTAAGTAAAGGGTGTCTTCTTTATTAACCGTTGTATAATGTTCACTACAACTTCATACCTAATAAGTCTCAACAACAGTACAGTGAGTGAAGTCCACTCCACACACCCTTCCAGCTAGTGCAATGTCAATAAGTCATGAATATAACTTACCACCGCCCGCCACTGCTGCTGGCTCACCCCCTGTATCTCCTGCAGGTGCTGCATCTCCTGCCCCCTCCGGAATGGCCGCAACGCCATCGCCGCTGGCCCCACCGGCACTGGTGGTCGGTAGTACGCCTAGAAAAAACATGACACATTTTTAGATGCCTGTACACCTCCCCCTATTTATTCTTTTTCACTAGCAAGATTGAAAAAAAAGTTAATACATACAGATTATTATAAATCACATTCAATAGTCCAAATCGGGTACTAGAGTACAGTCAGTAGACAGACACTAGTAGTGTTATTATGGTCCCTAGGGTCATTATTATACTATACTCTACTCTTTGCAAAGTTAGCCTGAGCCATGCAACCATTTTTCGCTTCATGTCTTTTGCGCATGTTACCTCGCAGCTTGTTGTGCAGTAACAGTAAGACGCCTTTTTGAGCCCACATGAGCACATACAGCTACTGTCTGAGCGTTGCGTACAAGAGGTCGAAAAACAAGCCACTTTGTTATGGAGTTCCGTTAGTCCGTATTACTTAGCCACAGGTAACATGTTACAGTTTTTTGGCAGGACTGACAAATGCTTGCATTAACACGCACCATTTTTCTCAGGCAGAGGATTCCCTTCTACGAACCAGAGATTTGCAGAGCTTATGAATGATGCATGTAACCAGTAATTCTACGTTCTACGGTGAGGAGTCGCCCAGAATTCACACAGATCTTTTGTCTTATATCATCATGCACTTGTTGCAACAATTTTTATTGTTTTAATCTTATGCATTTTGCTGTTGGAGCTGGCTGGAGTACACTGAATTTTATAGAACAACAACATACAGAGGTTGTTATTTGAAAATAAACCTTTTGAACTTACACATAGACTCTGTGGTATTTGGTGTGGTGGTGGTGGTGGACTTACACGAGTGAGTGAGCGAAAGTGTGTTATGTTCTGGGTTGTGGAATCATAATCATTGGGTATCTTCGGGTGGGGGTTCGGGGACCTAATGAGACACTAGCTAGTCGTTCAGGGGATTGTGGGTTCACTTCTGACTGAGGTGTGAGGAACGTCCAAGTTCCAAACTCGCATCACCAACATCCTATTTCATTGTGCATAGTTCTGCATGGGGCTGTGCAGAATCCAAGTAGTATGTACTATATCCTATCAAAAATAGTCAAATATCTGGTTGTGCATTTTGTTTGTGGTAATTGTCAAAGCCTCAAGATTAAGAAGCCTAGAAGAGGACAACCGAAAGGACTGGACTCAGTGGCTAGAGCTATTAGTATTGGTCAATCTGAGTTTTATTCAAAACCGTACAATAAAGAGTGGCAATGCAAACTGGGCAAGCTTAGCGACAGACTAATAGTAGTAGTACAGAGTACAGACATTCATAGCAGAGGCAGTTACAACTTAGAGGCAGGGATAACCAGAATTTAGAAACAGATAGTCAAGTCAAGATCAAAGAATCTTTTGTAAAAAATATAATTAGGGAGTGGAGCCAGAATTAATAGTTCTGAAAAAATAAGGTCCAGTAAAAGTTAGGGCAATATAATTGTTAATATAACCACTGGAGGACTTACTGGGACCAGCAGCAGGGCCCTCGGTAGAGGAGCGGTCCTCTGGTGGTTGTCCCGCCGACTCGGACCCCGTCTTCTTGCCCCTGGGTGCTGCAGATCAGTGATCATGTAAGATATAATAAAGAAAAAGAAAGACACAAACATTAATGATTGCTGTGAAACAAATAAATTATCTAAAAAAACGCTCAAAAAACGTTTTAGGAAACAAAAATTGCAATAAAATTGACCTATCTAATCCGATCGACTACTGGCTTGCGGGATTCACGGACAGTCTACTTATTTGGGAACACTAATTCAGTGTTCCATTCTGATTGATTCAAATAAAATCCAGAACACTAACTAAGCCTAAGTACCACCTGACCTAGCCCACCTATTCCAGGCGGGCCAATTGTTCATTAAGCCTGCATTTCCATTTTTTTTTCCCATCAAAAATGCATAGATGAGAAGGAGGACACATGCATAAAGTCAGTGCATAATGCATACACCAAATTGTTGGTTGGTTGCGTCTGATGTTCTGCAGCTGACTGACACTGCTAAGCTAAGCTTACCAGTACCACTCACTAAACAAACTACAAAAGGTTCTACTAAGGACTGGGGTAAGCAGCACTCAGTGACAGAGGATGCGTCACGCAGACCGCTCAAAAATTATCAACTAATAGTAACTAAACCTAGTATCAAATCCATCCACCACTATTTGCCAGGAGGACAAAGGAAGGACTACAGTCTCTCTAGCAATAGCATTACCTAACTGAAGTTCTCTAAAGTAAACTCTTACATAATAATGACAAGCGAGCGCAAAGTTGCAAAAAAGTAAGAGTACCGCCCAGCACCTGTGTCCTACAATCACAGAAGATTTTGAAACGTAATTTACCTGCAATGTAAGCAGCATTATTCTTGTTATTTGTAAAAAATGTATACACAAATCACAATACTTATACTACTATATATATTGGCTACTCACCAAGCCCCACGACCTCGACACCTAGCAGGTCCAACAGGTCCTGCTCCCGGTCAAGAATGTCTGACCACCGGTGGGCCAGCTGGTTATGGGTGCGCCGGACCGCGGAGCAGCGAAACACTGCCCGACGCACCTTCGCCCACCGGCGGTGACGCTCCTGGGTCGGGTAACCGGAGCCTGGCCTGCCGCCTGCTGCCAAGGTCAAGGGGAGGTGGCGCTGAATAAAAAAAACAAGGGCGGCCACCTCCTCCTCCGTAAACAGCTGGCGGGCTTGCACCCCTGCGGGGCGCAGTCTGCCGCAAGGCAGGCGGCGATTGGGCGCACGCGCCTTGCCCTTTGACCCGCTGCTGCTACCCTTCGCCATGGTTCTGGGGTGGGAGGAGGTGAAAAAGAAAAGTTAGAAGGGAAAAATAAAGTTAGGGGAAGAAGTAGGAGCTTAAAGAAGAAAGTTATATAAAACAGTTGAAAAGTTAAAAAAACACAGTAAAAAGTAGAAAAAAATGCAAAATATAGACTTAGGCAGAGAGAGAGATAGGTAAGAAATAAAGAAAAATTGAAAAACAGTGTAAAAAACTAAGGATTGCAAAGATTGAGGGAGGATAGAAAAGCAGGCCCAGAACCATAGCATAGAGTGGTAAAACAAGATGGCCGCGCCCATCGCGACCGCATGGGTAAGTTCGCGCGATATTTCTCCCCGAGCACGCAAAAAACGTCGCGAACACGTACAACGCGTTCCCGAACATGGAATGCGCATCGCGAGCACGCTATACGCGACCCGGAACAGGAAATAAGGGATCGCGAACGGGCGGGACAAGTGAAAACCAAAATGGCCGCGCCCATAGGCGACCGCATGGGTAAGTTCGCGCCCCCGAGCACGCAAACAGCGTCCCGAACACGAACAACGCGTTCCCGAGCAAGAAAAACGCATCGCGAACGGGCGCGCCAAGCAGCTACGCATGCTCGCGTAGCGCTCCGACGTCTTCGCGTAGCTTCGCGTAGCGCGACTACGCGAACTACGCCCAGGGTTAGTCAATATGCAGGGTTTTTTGTTTAGGATCCACTGGATCTGGTTGAAATAGGTTTTCTAATCCAGTATCCTTGTTCGGCACCGATGATTCTAGTTGTTTTGACCTTGATTCCGAAGCTTTAGGAGGGATTTTAGTGCCCTTTTGCTTTAGAGGAGCTGTGGAGTCCGAGGACTTTTTCAGCTCCGAGGACTTTTTCGGCTCCGAGGATTTTTTCGGCTCCGAGGGTTTGTGGTCTTTTCTCGGCGCCGAGAATTTATTCGGTCCCGAAGATTTGCTCCTTTTCGGCTCCGAAGATTTATCCTGATGGTGTTTCGGTGCCGAATGTTTGGGTTTCGGTACCGGGGATGGTAGTTTGGTACCGAGTCGCCTGAAGGCTTATCTTTGGACTTTGGAGCCGAGCCCGAAGGCGGGGTGTCAGAAGTTCTATCACAGTGTCGACCTGAGCCGGAAGGCGAAGGTGTTACCGGAGCCTCATGTTTTTGAGAAGAGGTAGGGGTGTCTATGTCGGTACTCACGGTTCGTTGACCTGGAGTAACCGTCTGATCTTCGGCCTCTGATTCGTCGGCCTCGGAGACGCTGATGTCTTCATTGTCCGGTTCTTGTTCCTCGGGAGCATCGGGGCCTGCATCGAAGATGTCGTCCGGCACTGAGGTAGTGGATCGAGACATTACGTGACGTCGAGCCCGGCAATCACGTATGGATTTCTTCGATCGGAATGAAGCGCAGAACGGGCAATCTTTGTCCTCGTGTTCTGGAGAGAGGCAAAGGTTACAGACCTCGTGGAGATCAGTGTGTGGGAATTTGGCACCACACAGAGGGCATTTTTTTAATGGAGTTCTTTCCATTAGCTGTAGGGCCTGATGGCACGGATAGGCCCAACGGCCCGCGTCGACGACCGGAATCGAGGGTGTTGATATTTGTGTTGGATCCGCGCCGAGGAGCGCGATCGAGAACAATACCGTAGAGCGGTGAAGGACGAATACGATACCGACCCGGAGCGCAGTCGTTTACATCCGAACCCGATGGCGGAAAAAAACAATTTGAAGATGGAGTCGATGCCCATGCGCACTATCATCATAAGGAGGAGTCACCTATCCTGTGACTACAAAAACTTCTTCGACAAAAACAAAGTGCAAACATCCGAGCCCAACACCAGATGGCGATCTATGCTAAAGTATACAATCTACAGCTCATATGCCTCGAGCATCGCTTTATCCCTTAGTGGTTTTTAATGTAGGTTCATTTACAAACCCCAGCCATCACATAAGGTTTCTGAAATGCCTCAGACCTGGCAGGTTCCCTGGATACCCATGAGCAGCAGTAAACAGCATGTTCACCGCTGAAGAGAGTGACCACTTCATCATTTATCCCTTTGTGCCTGCAAACAGAGCTGAATACTACACCACTTTGCATTTGCAAACAGAGCTCACCACTTCACCAGCTGAACATCATTTACACAAGCGTTGTTGACACCCCAAACTACCATTTTTTTTATTGCATATAATATCCACAATCACTTCAAGTACATGTGTTGTGATCGGTAATCCCCGTCACCTGCTATACATTCCATCATACATTTTAAGATCCATTTTTTGTATTTTTATTCATCCATTCACACCCCTTTATGTTAAAATAGCCATAGCTTTACTGTACAGTTGCTATAAAAGCTTATATGATATAGTGTGCGCTTTTAAAAAAAAAAAATCACTCCAATGCATTAGTTCTACGATTAGAAAAATATATATAATATTCACCGGAAGTCGTTGAGTCGTCCATGTGTTGTTGTGATTACAGTGACTTGGGGATGTCATTGTGCTGAAGATACATATGAGTGAGGCTACGCTGCTGTAATGTGCGATAAAGTATAGTGCGATAATGTGCCTATTATTGTCAAAGCCTCAATGTTAAAGAACAGTAGATGTTTCAGCACCCAGAATAATGTGCTGCATGGCTAAATACTAATATGGTCCCAAAGGCGAGACCAATTGCATTGCAAATGCTTGTTCTCTTTGTCCCCTAAGTATAGTCCTGACCTCTGTTTTAGAATAGGTAAGGATTTTAACTGTATCATTTACTCCTATGGCGGGGTCCATTTTTCTTAAACAGGCATCTAAATAGGACAGCCATTTAATTTTCTTCCAAGCATCTAGCCTGAGGCAATCTAAAATTATTTCCTTTGTAAACTGTGTCCCTGTTTTACTCCATATATTGTACCAGAGAATAATGGGCCTGATGTGTAGGTCGTCCTCTAAAAAAGGAACTGCCACTTCCTTATGTGTTATGGACGTTGAACTTGATTCGGGACGGCCAGTAATCGGGCCAAGAACAGGTTTTCTAATGTCTGCAGCTTAGCACAGTTTGTACAACCCCATAGGGCAGCACCATAGCCAGCGATTGGAAGGCATTTACTTTTGTACATCATCAGCATTTCTCTAAATGGTTTTGCCCTATTTTACTGGAAAACCTAAAAATTGATTCTGGCGCTCTTAAAAATTTCATTTTTGATATGTGAAGTTGACTTTCCCAAGACCCCGATGCAGTAAAGTGAATACCCAGGTATGTAAAAATTTGTGTCTCCCCTAACCTCTCCCCCTTTATATGATGTATCCTATTTTTGCTCTTACTTTTCCAGCTACAATGGTAACAGTTTTCTTTAAATTAACTTTCATACCTTTATTATCCATAAATTTAACAAAATTATCTATCAAAAGCTGTAGCCCATTAGCTGTTCTGGATAGGAGGACTGCATCATCTGCATATAATAAGATGGGGACCGGGCGAGGACAGACCATGGGGACATCAGCTTTAGTTTTTTGTAGGCATTCATCCACCCCATTTATGTAGAGTGAAAAGAGCAGGGAAGCAAGGACACAACCCTGTCTAATACCTCGGGTGACCTTAAAGCTATCTGTACATTACCCGTTTGGTCCATAACGCACCTGCACGGTAAGGTAGGAGTACCATTGGGACAGATAGTTGATAATAGCCTGAGGGGCTCCCAGATCTGCAAGTGTTTCCCCAGAGTTTATGATTTACCAGATCGAACGCACTGCTCAGATCTGCAAAACATAGGTGCACCTGTCCAGTCCTTGCTACCGTATATTTATTAATTAACAAATGTAGGTTAACACATTGTTCTGTTGTTCCAATATCAGTCCTGAACCCATATTGTGTATCAGTGAGTATGTCTTTTTCTTCCACCCATTGTTCTAGCCTGCCCAGGAGGATTCTACCCATTAATTTAGCACTGGAGTCCAGGAGAGATATTGGACGGTAGCATTTCGGATCACCTCTTACCTTTTTTAAAAATTGGGACTATTGTACTTTCTGCCCACGAAACGGGGAGAAACCCTTTACTGTGGAGTTACATACTTGGGTCAGCATCGGAGCCCATAAAGTGACATGAGCTTTAAAAATATCTATTGGAACACCATCGGGGCCAGAGGCCTTTCCACTTGCTGCTTTATTTAGAGCGTTAATGACCTCTTCTAAAGTTATATCGGGAATATCCACAGCATCAATTTGATATAAATGTGTAAAAGACAGGTTTAAAATACTACTTTCTGGGTTAAAAAGTTTATTAAAATGTTCTATCCAATCCCCCTGTTGTCCAAATGCCTCAATCTTTGGGTCTCCTCTCTCTTTTAGGAATGGCCGATTTATTATTTTCCAAAAAAGGGAGTTATCATTTAAGTCAGCCGCCTGGAGCAGATCTTCCCATATTTTTTCTTTGATCTCTTTTCCTCTTATCTAGAGCATTTTTATACATAGTTCTCAGCCTGTTGATTTTTCCCCTATCTCTTGGCGAATCCCGTAAGGTTTTCTATTTATCGAGGAACGTTATGTATTAAACCAACCCCTGTTTGTTACTTTTCCCTCTGATTGGGCACTTCAGTTTCTCTGAGATTCTAGCCATGATTTTGCAGAAGGCTTCCATAATAAGCATCGGGGAAGACATAAAATCTGTGCTTATATAAAAATCTCTAAGAGATTCTGCCATGATTTCCTCTGTTTTTGCTATACCATCAATATTTGCCCATCTCAAAGTTAGACCATTTTTACCCTGTATTTCAATTTGTTTCATATTTTGTAAACTATTTGACCTTGAAATGTTTATATTAAGGACCAATGTCAGGGCAGCATGATCACTAAGGGTGTTTGGGGTAACGGTATTGGAATCTATTAGGAATTCACCATTTTCTGTCACCAGAATATGATCAATGACAAAGCTTCTGCCATTCCCATAATATGTAGGTACTAACATTTGGTCTTCACCAATACATTGTTCCAGGAGAACCAAGCTATATTTATAAATAATTTCTTTTAATGCTTCTCCATATGGGTTGTGCGGAAAATGTAACATACCATCTCCATTTGTTTTAGCATAACCACAACTTTCAAATCCCTGTTTATAACATGCACTTATATTAAAATCTCCCAACCATAATAAAATGTAATCATCCCTAATATGGGCTAGAAATAGTTCAATTTCCCTACTTAAATCCATTGTAACTGTTACTTTGGTTTTATTAAAAACATTGTTATAAAAATTAATTATAACCAAAGTAACCTTTTCTTCTGTACTTAAATGGATAAGTTGGAAATAGGGGGAGGACAGATAGGACCTTGATACTTTCAATGAAGAAGTTATAGATATTAATACTACCAGGCCTTCCTTAGCCCCCCCCCCCCCTTGAAGGAGTTGCCGGGGTTAAAATGAAATGAAACCCTCCACAAAAAATTCATCTGGTGACCATGTCTCCTGTAAGCAAACTAGTTGTGTTTGACTGATGATCTCCAGCCGCTCTGGATTTAATAGTTTGTTTTTTATTCCTGCAATATTACAAGTCTTCATTGCAACTTTGGGGTTTTCCGTATTTGGGCAGTTCGAAATACCCTGATCAGCATTCTGTAGGTCTTGTACTTTATCCTGTACAACAATAGGCAAGTTAAGAGACTCAAACATTGGACGGTTTGATGTACCCAAGTCAGAATTCTTTAGATCATGATCTGGTTGGTATACCTCTATATTTATCCTTTGGCAGGTTAAAATACCCATGTCCGGGATCTGCATTTCAGAATCTGCATGATTGGCTTCAATGCGATTACTGCCCTTTCCTCCCGTCCCCTCCTGTTGTCAATCTTGATCATTGTAGTACGAGAGGGGGAGGAACCGGTTCGTTGTTGGGATTGTAATCTTGGATTTATTCGTAAAATTGGGATCATGACGATTAACATTATGTCCAACTTGAGGTACTGTGTGTATAGGGATATCAATTTTACCCATAAAAATTTCTGGCCTATAAAAATATCCCAAAGGCTCGGCTCGAAGATTCCCGGTAATGTTCCTGCCACCAGATTTACTTGAAAGACCAGAGAGAAGGGTTCTTACCGCATAGGGGGTACGGAAATTCACCACAATACAGTCGTCTTCACTGATTTTCCTCGAAGGGCCTATCCATCCAACTCTTCTTACCATTATAATTTCTTTAGCACAGGCAGTTTGTGCTCCACGATTGTTTGGCCAACCAGTATATCACCTTGTTTTTGAGCTCAAACCAACTTTCTATTACATTGGGCTTTAAGGTGGGTAAATTTCTCAATATAATTACAAAAGGCGTAGATTCCGGCGGGCGATGTATAGATATCTGGGGTATCTGGGGACTTGTATTTTGATGTTGTTGGTAATTGTCATTTGCGGGCAAGACTGGCGGTTTTGTATAAGGGCCGTGTCTGGGGCTGAAAATATCGCAGTATTGCTTTGTGCAGCTTCTCTTATAATGGGCTGCCCAGTGTGTGATTTTAAATGGTCTAATATTTCCTTAACAGATACCTCAAGTAAATGAATCCCAGATTTTATGACCTCCAATTCCTTTTTAAAAAAATCCTCTAAGTTTGTCAATCTATTATGCACATTCTTTAAAGAGCAGTCTGTTGTTTTGGCTGACTTCAACGATTTCTCTTTGGCATTATTTCCTTTGCCTCCTGTAGTTACCTTCCTCTTTTTTAGATCTCTAGGGTGTCTGTCTGCCAACTGACAGATTTTCTTTGCTGGGGGTGGAGACAGCTCGCCAGGCGGAGAGTCCTCACTAATCGTCAGGGAACTATTAAAAACACATGGTGTCACAGTTATTTTGGCAGTTAGAGGCATCACTGGCTCTGTTGCAATGTCTTTCTCGATCACCTTATCCATAGCATTATGCAAAGCAGACTTTGTAGCGGCTAATCTTTCTTCCGCAATAGTGATTTCACTATTCAGTATACCCATGGCATTCATCAAATAATATGTAATTGATTTAGTGGAGGAAGTCGGTTTTAAAGCCCCTTTTCCCGATGGCTGTGATAGTTTACGTTTGCCCATTATCTAAGTCTTGTTGCCTAGTAACTACTAGGTAAGGAGGTGGCGGGGCAGGTTTAGAGAGGGTGGAAAAATAAAAAGAGTTTATGCACAGACCCGTGTTATCTTCTATCTCTTCTTGTTGGTTTTGGTGTTCCCCTTCAGCACCCCGCTCCAGAGTTCATAATTGTACTGTGACGAGAGGCAGGACTAAAGAGGATGGGTCCAGCCCAGCTTCGTCCGGGCGCAGATGGGCCAGCCCTTGGCTTGGGCTGTGCCCGGGCATGGCCGGGCACCACCGCGCGCTTCCCGCGCAGTGGTAGAGTTCTGGCGCCCTTATGGCACGTGCAGTGCTTGGCCCCGCCCCCTGCACTGGTTTGGGTTGCACTGGGGGACCGGAGTCCCACCCCAGCGAGAAAGGACCAGGAGCAGCAAATTGAGGTGAGTGGAAGGGGCCTCCCCTGGCCCAGGCAAGTGCCCGGCGCTGCGGGAGTGTTCCGGCGCCTTTATGGCACATGCGGTTCTTGGCCCCGACCCCTGCACTGGTTGGCGTTGCGCAGGGAGACCGAGTCCCACCCTAGCGAGAAAGGAACAGGAGCAGCAAATTGAGGTTAGTGGAAGGGGCCTTCTCTGGCCAGACAATTTATTGAAAATGTTGCCCAAATAACCAGTGGATTTACCCGAATCCTCAAGAAAGTCATGCTTCGTCAAGGTTTTCACTGGGATGATCTAGCTGAAAATGCCGTTCTAAGCCTAAGAGAGCCTTTATGCAAGCCCCAAACTTGCTTCATCTGACCCCCTACAAAGTTAATTGTTGAAAACGATGCATCAGACCGGGCCATTGGAGCATTGCTTCCGCAATGGCAGGAAGAAGACTGTCTTGAGCATATCTTCTATTAGTCCCATAGCTTGTCTGATACAGAAAATAATGATTCCATCATTGAACAGGAGGTCCTAACCAAGAAAGAATCATGCACTGAGTGGAGATATTTCTTAAAGGGATCTCAAGAACCTTTTGAAATTCAAACAGAATATCGAAATCCCCAATGTCTTAGAAATATGCAATGCAAAAATAGCCGACAGGCCAGTTGGGCATACTTCTTTAGCCAGTACGACTTCAATATTACCTATATACTTAGCATCAAAAACACTATAGCAGATGCACTATCACACAGATATCCTGAAACTCCATTACTCTTTGATCCGAACCTTCTAACCCCTCAACGAATAATAGGAGTAGCTCAATCTTTTCTGGAGTCTCTAAAGGGGAATGGAACTCCTTACAAGGACTAACTGTTAAAAAGGATGATTTAGTGTTCAAAGGTAGAACACTATTGTTATGGTCCCTAACCTAGGCCTGAGTAGCAAAGTGACCTTTTACCTACATTTGTCCTACCTTGCCCTGCATAACTGTTTTAGCACTAACCTTTTTGCCTAGTTATGTGCTGAATAAATGTCGATTGGTTTCCTTGAAACTAGCCTAATTTATTATGTATGAGGATTCTTGGTAAAATCCCCTGCACATGACGTACATAACAGGATTAACACACACTGTACAAAAGTCATCGCTATCTTCATCCTAGGCGACAGGGCTACTTTGCAGAATTATAATTATTAATTTAGGCTCATCTGCATAATCATACTCACAACATATTGATTGTAGTAGAACCCCCGAGGCTACCATTTTGGTATAAAAGAACCATACCTTCACTAGGTAGTCAGAGGAGACGCTTCTACGCTGACACAAGACACGGACGTCCCTGCACGCTGAAGCTTCAACACGCAGTGGTCTGACATCCCTTGCAGGATGTCTAACTCGTGACCAAGACGGAGTCCTACATTCTCTCCCATCAGGTAATGGGGTTGGCTCTTTCATAGGGGATTCTTGGCATCACCCGCATACATGATAGGTACACTTAAGTACACTTAGGCAGGGTCCGCATCTTAGGAGTACGCTTGATTACTGTGATGTTTATGTGCCTGCATATATTCACTGTTTTAGCACCATGGGAGAATTCTACCTTCTATTTACTCTGTTGGTGCTAGTAATCTTTTACATTTGCTTCGGTCTATTCATTGTCGCAGCAAACATGTTTTATACTAGAATGACGATGGTTCAATAAATACTTATTGAAAACTTCCCCAACGTTTATTCTGTGTATCTCTCTGAGACTAAGTGAGCACAACTGACTGAGCGAAAAGTACTCTACTGTTTCCACGATCCCTGCAGGGTCAAGGGTTGTCATGTTCAATAGTTGCCAGAAACTATTCGCTCCTTGGTAGGGTTCAGGGGCTCATAGTGGCACTGTGAGCTAGCTGGTCTATAGGCTGACATATCCTGTGGGGGTGTCCGGAATCAGTCTAGACACCAATCCCTTAGTTTATGTTGTCCAACAAACGCACAGGTCCTATATATTTTTAGGAACTACACGACATGGCGCTGCCAACCTTGGTTTGGTTCTTATTTAACTGTCAAATCCGAGTAGTTCAGTCGTGCTTTCTCAGTCACCGCTACTCGCATTTAACCAGTGACGTCTGGAGTGGGAAGGAAAATCCGCTGCAGCTGAGTAGGTAGACCCTATGTATTGGCTGTAGGTTTTTCAAGCTTGAAGGATTATAGTTCCCCACACTGTGCAAAACCATATCTCTTTTCCTTACTACTTCCTCCCACAATGTCTATCAATGAAGATAGTGCTGGGGATACAAGGGAAGAAGAGCAGGAAGTTGCTCTTAACATTACAGAAAATTGCAGACATGCAATTACAATGAAATTATTGCAATAAGGCCTCCCAGCAACGGGTGGTAGTGTTACCTTCTTGATTGAGGCACACGAGGCATTCAGAACAGAGGTATTCTTTTCTTGGGTCAAATTCCCGGCTACAGATGCATGCACACATTTGTTTCATACTTACATTGAAGATGAGACACCTGAAGAATACTTTCCATACGTGGACGTAGAAGTCCAGTTAACATACCAAGAGTATATTAATTGGTTTAAAGGCACCCTCCCTCACACCACAACAAATGTGAGACTCGGTCCGCTCAGCAGAGAAGGTGCGACCTGGCCGGTCTCAGCTGCTTACACACCACATCCAGAGATTGATATATTACAAGCAGCAGAATTACATACACTTTACAGAGACATAGTAAAACTATACAGAAACCTTACAAAGTTTGTCATGTGAACACTTACAATTCAACTTGCGAGGATTACTCAAGCTGGTCAACCTCAAATGACTACAACAAATATCAGCCCACAAACGCTGAACACGATTATGGAAAGAATGCTCACCAAACGTGAGCAAATGCCGTTCTGGAAAGCACAGAAAATAGCACAACTTGAGCAGTATTTCCCCATATGGGCCCACAGGAAAAACACAGAATACTAACAATTTGCTTGCCAATGGGGATAGCTCCCCCGATAGAGGAATGTACCACTTGGGGTACAGTTTTCGCTGCTGTTTATACCAGAACTCATGGCACCCCCTCAATAGCAGTTATACCAGATGTATTAAAACAAATACAGAATGAGTACAGGGCAGAACCTGCCCTGGACTTGGGGATAAAACTGATAGGCAATTTTGCCCAGGTATCAGCAATTATGTTAGGTAACATAAAAGGGGAGGCAGCAGTGGTGGCTATACGCCACGCCTGAGGGAAGTCACTCCTGCACAACAAGAGCAAGAACTAAGATTATCGAAGAAACCTATGCTTCAATGGGTGAAGGTTAATCCTGAAAAGGATAACTCGAAGCAAGCACCCGATTCTTCTAAAAAGAAATGGGATACCAAACAATCAAAAAATAATAAGCAGAATGCATCAAGATCACGGGGTGGGTCTCCTCACCAGGAGCCCTCTGAAAAAAGATACAATCTTAGAAACCGTGATATTAAAAAACCTGACTGGTATCAGGCTGATACAAGTTCCTCTCGTTCCTTTCAGAGTTCATCAAAACACTCGGAGAGGGAAGGACAGTCAAAACACAGATCAGAAGAGCGAGTCAAGCCAAAAAAGGAGACACATAGCACTTCAGATAACTTTATCAAACAAGAAGATAAACCCAAAACTAAACCTTAATTTAAAAAGAAGAAGGTAGCTGGCCTTAAAATAAGAAATGCCCAGACTACTGAGGATTCTGCTTCTGAATGGGCTCGGACGATGCTAGACAGCGCAGCAGAAGTAACAATAGCTCACCAGAACCTGATGGAATTTCTGGTGACAGCAGCATTGAATGAACATATCACGGAGACACCGGATTCAATGGTAAGTGTCCCACAACGTTTATAGGAAATTACACTCCAAATGGAGGGGGACATACCTAGGAAACTGAAAGGTCTCTTTTTGGAGAACCTGACGTATGGATACGACATCCTTTTTGCTGAAAGAGATTGGTCGCCTGAGTTTGTTATGGAGTGCCCTAAGGGGGAAGATGTAATTTTACCGGCTTTCTCCGACCTCGTTCCAGAGTCACTTAAAAATTCATACGCGCAGGAGTGGGCATTAGCTCCCGCACTTTACCGCAATCATGTAGGGTGGGATGCTTAATCACCTCACCATGAAATCCCATTAAAATGTACTCCTACTCCACAGAGCCAGTACCCAATAAAACATGACGCAAAGAGACAAGTCAGGGAGATCTTAGATCAACTTGAGTACCAAGGTGTGGTTGGAAACTGCACCTCAAATGAATAATCCTTTGCTCCCCTAATGAAACCAGACAATTCATACCATCAAGTTGTAGACTACAGGCATTTGAACACATGCACACGAACATTTGCAGTACAAAATCCACACAGTGCCGCATCAATTAACCCCTTCGCTGCTAGGCCTTTTCCCCTCCTGTGCTAAGCCTTTTTTTGGGCTATTTGGGGTAGTTCGCGCTTAGGCCCCTGTAACTTTTTGACCACATAAGGTATCCATGCCAAATTTGCGTCCCTTTTTTCCAACATCATGAGGATTCTAAAGGTACCCAGGGTTTGTGGATTCCCCTGGAGGGGACCCAGAAGTTAGCCAAAATACAGCTAAATTTTGGTTTTTTTGGGAAAAATGCGAAAAAAGGGCTACAGATCAAAGCATCTAGTTTTTTCCCCTGCAAATGGCATCAAAAAAGGGGTTGTGGTGCTGAAATCACCATCTTCCCAGCTTTCAGGGACAAGCAGACTTTTGTCAGAAAACCAAAATTTTGTACACAGTTTTGGCATTTTTCTGGGACATAGCCTATTTTTGCTATTTTTGTGCTTTCAACCTCCTTCCAGTTAATGGTAGAAATGGGTATGAAAGCAATAATGGATCCTGGACAGCCATACATTTCTGAAAAGTAGACAAAATTCTGAATTCAGCAAGGGGTCATTTGTGTAGATTCTTCAAGTTTTCTTTATAGAAATAAACAGTTAAATATAGGAAAAATTGAAAATTAGTTGAAAAAAACAGCCATTTGTGTCTGTAACTTCTTCTAATTATGACAGCTATTTGAAAGCAATATACCATTACATCCGCTGGACCTTTCTGGTTGTGGTGATATATAGGACTTGTAGGTTCACCAAGAACCCGACGAACCCAGAGCCAATAACTGAGCAGCGTCTTGCAATGGTTTTTTATTATGTCCCGGTTATATATCAATTATTCTGGGAAAATTTATACATGGAAAAATCGGTATGAAAGACACCTATGTATTTCTGAAATGGGAACAAAATATAGAGTTTAGAAACAGTAGATATTTGCACATTTCCAAAATTGGGAGTACCTATACTAGCAAGAGAATTATAGGTCATGTTTCAAAATGACCTTTTTTACACATTGTCTTTCATTTGGAAGGCAGAAATGCATCGAAAGTCAATAGATAATAACAGTTGCTCTACAATTTTGTGTTACCCTAAGTCTCCACCCCGCGTTCCCCAAAGTCTTTCGAGAAAAACGGTACCCCACTTGTGTGGGTAGGCCTAGTGCCCGCAACAGGAAAAGTCCCAAAATGCAACGTGGACACCACATTTTCACAGTGAAAAATGACCCTTTTTTTGCAAAGTGCCTAGCTGTAGTTTTCGAACCCTAGCTCTGCCGGCACCTAGGGAAACCTAGCAAACCTATACATTTTTGAAAACTAGACACCCAGGGGAATCCAGGATGGGGTGACTTGGCTGGCTCTCACAAGGTTCTGGTACCCAGAATCCCTTGCAAACCTAAAAAAATTGTCAAAAAAACCCACATTTTCCTCACTTTTCTGTGGTGGAAAGTTCTGGAATCTGCGTGGATCCACAAAATTCCACCCACCCCACGTTCCCCAAAGTCTTCCGAGAAAAATGGTACCTCACTTGTGTGGGTAGGCCTAGTGCCCGCGACAGGAAACAGCGCAAAACGCAACGTGGACACACCACATTTTCACAGTGAAAAATGACCCTTTTTTTTGCAAAGTGCCTAGCTGTAGATTTTGAACCCTAGCTCTGCCGGCACCTAGGGAAACCTAGCAAACCTATACATTTTTGAAAACTAGACACCCAGGGGAATCCAGGATGGGGGTGACTTGACTGGCTCTCACCAGGTTCTGTTACCCAGAATCCCTTGCAAACCCAAAAAAGTATCCAAAAAAAACACATTTTCCTCACTTTTCTGTGGTGGAAAGTTCTGGAATCTGCGTGGATCCACAAAATTCCACCCACCCCGTGTTCCCCAAAGTCTTCCGAGAAAAATGGTACCTCACTTGTGTGGGTAGGCCTAGTGCCCGCGATAGGAAACAGCGCAAAACGCAACGTGGACACACCACATTTTCACAGTGAAAAATGACCCTTTCTTTGCAAAGTGCCTAGCTGTAGTTTTTTAACCCTAGCTCTGCCGGCACCTAGGGAAACCTACCAAACCACACATTTCTGAAAACTAGACACTGGGATTCCAGGAGGTATGGCTTGCGTGGATCCCCAACGTTTTCTTACTCAGAATCTCTGCAAACCTGAAATTTTGATGAAAAAAATCACTTTTTTCACACATTTGTGTGTGGAAGTTGGCATCACGGGCTGACACAAATTTCCTACCACCGAGCGTTCTCCAGGTCTCCCGATAAAATGGTGCCTCACTGGGTGGGAGGCCCAAGTGCCGCGACAGGCAAGGGCCCAAAACATTTTGTGATAGGCAATTTTGATGTCGCCTCAATACGTTTTGGGCCCTTGCCTGTCGCGGGTTCTTGGGCCTCCCACCCGAGTGAGGCACCATTTTTATCGGGAGACCTGGGCGAACGCTGGGTGGTAGGAAATTTGTGTCAGCCCGGTGATGCCACAACTTTCCCACACACAAATGTGTGAAACAAGTGATTTTTTCAGCACAATTTCAGGTTTGCAGGGGATTCTGGGTAAGAAAACGTTGGGGGATCCACGCAAGCCATACCTCCCTGGAATCCCCCGGGTGTCTAGTTTTCAGAAATGTGTGGGTTTGGTAGGTTTCCCTAGGTGGCCGCCGAGCCCCGGGCCAAAAAGTCATGGGACCCCCCTTACAAAACCAGGTCGTTTTGTGATAGGCAATTTTGATGTTGCCTCAATACGTTTTGGGCCCTTGCCTGTCGCGGATACTTGGGCCTCCCACCCGAGAGGCACCATTTTTATCGGGAGACCTGGGCGAACGCTGGGTGGTAAGAAATTTGTGTCAGCCCGGTGATGCCACAACTTTCTCACACACAAATGTGTGAAAAAAGTGATTTTTTCAGCAAAATTTCAGGTTTGCAGGGGATTCTGGGTAAGAAAACGTTGGGGGATCCACGCAAGCCATACCTCCCTGGAATCCCCCAGGTGTCTAGTTTTCAGAAATGTGTGGGTTTGGTAGGTTTCCCTAGGTGGCTGCCGAGCCCCAGACCAAAAAGTCATGGGACCCCCCTTGCAAAACCAGGTCGTTTTGTTATAGGCAATTTTGTTGTCGCCTCAATACGTTTTGGGCCCTTGCCTGTCGCGGGTACTTGACCCACCCACACAAGTGAGGTACCATTTTTCTCGGAAGACTTTGGGGAATGCGGGGTGAGTGGAATTTTGTGGATCCACACAGATTCCAGAACTTTCCACCACAGAAATGTGAGGAAAATATGTTTTTTTTATACACATTGAGGTTTGCAAGGGATTCTGGGTAACAGAACCTGGTGAGAGCCAGTCAAGTCACCCCATCCTGGATTCCCCTGGGTGTCTAGTTTTCAAAAATGTACAGGTTTGCTAGGTTTCCCTATGTGCCGGCTGCGCTAGGGCCCAAAATCCACAGGTAGGCATATTGCTAAAAACAAATCCGTGCCTAGTCGGCTTTCTGCCGCCCTGGGGGGGGATATCTGTGGGTGGGGTTGCCCCGATATGCCCCCAAGGGGGGCAGAAACACTGTGGCTATTTTTTTGGGGGGTAGGGGCATTGGTATGCCCATTCTGGGCAGCCCCCACCCCCACACATAAAAAAGCCAGCGTAATCGTTGGCGTCTAGTGGGCTTTTTGCCCCCCCCGGGGGGGGCAGATTGGGGGCTACTGCCCCATCTTCCCCCCAGGGGGGGCAGAAAGGCTGTAATTGTTGCGGGTGGGGGCATTGGCATGCCCGTTTTGGGCAGCCCCCACCCTAATTAAAATTTGACCAAAAAATCCCTGGCGTCCACTGGGCTTTTTGCCCCCCCGGGGGGGTTAGATTGGGGGCTAATGCCCCCATCTGCCCCCCAGGGGGGGCAGGAAGGCTGTAATTTTTGCGGGGGAGGGGGCATGGGCATGCCCGTTTTGGGCAGCCCCACCCTAATTCAAATTTGCCCCAAAAAAATCCCTGGCGTCTAGTGGGCTTTTTGCCCCCCCGGCGGGGCAGATTGGGGGCTAATGCCCCCATCTGCCCCCCAGGGGGGCGAAAAGTCCACTAGACGCCAGGGAGTTTTGGGCAAATTTTAATTAGGTGGGGGCTGCCCAAAACGGGCATGCCAATGCCCCCACCCTAATTAAAATTTGCCCAAAAATCCCTGGCGTCTACTGGGCTTTTTGCCCCCCCCCAGGGGAAGATTGGGGCTAATGCCCCCATCTGCCCCCCAGGGGGGGCAGAAAGGCTGTAATTTTTGCGGGGGAGGGGGTGGGGGCATGGGCATGCCCGTTTTGGGCAGCCCCCACCCTAATTCAAATTTGCCCCAAAAAAATCCCTGGCGACTAGTGGGCTTTTTGCCCCCCCCGGGGGTGCAGATTGGGGGCTAATGCCCCCATCTGCCCCCCAGGGGGGGCAGAAAGCCTACTAGACGCCAGGGATTTTTTTGGGCAAATTTTAATTAGGGTGGGGGCTGCCCAAAACGGGCATGCCAATGCCCCCACCCTAATTAAAATTTGCCCAAAAAACTCCCTGGCGTCTAGTAGGCTTTTTGCCCCCCCGGGGGGAAGATTCAGGGGGGGCAGAAAGGCTGTAATTTTTGTGGGGGAGGGGTGGGGGCATTGCCATGCCCATTTTGGGCAGCCCCCACCCTAATTCAGATTTGCCCCAAAATATCCCTGGCGTCTAGTGGGCTTTTTGCCCCCCCGGGGGGGGGGGCAGAAAGGCTGTAATGGTGGCGAGGGGTGGGGGCATTGGCGTGCCCGTTTCGGGCAGCCCCCACCCTAAAACAAATTGCGCGGAAAAAAATCCCTGGCGTCAAGTGGGCTTTCTGCCCCCCCGGGGGGGCAGATTGGGGGCTACTGCCCCCCGGGGGGGGAAGAAAGGCTGTAATGGTGGTGGGGGCATTGGCGCTGCCCGTTTCGAACAGCCCCCACCCTAAAACAAAATGGTGCAAAAAGAAATCCCTGGCGTTTAGTGGGCTTTCTGCCCCCCCGGGGGCAGATTGGGGGCTACTGCCCCCCAGGGGAGGAAGAAAGGCTGTAATGGTGGTGGGGGGTGGGGGCATTGGCGCTGCCCGTTTCGAACAGCCACCACCCTAAAACAAAATGGTGCAAAAAAAAATCCCTGGCGTTTAGTGGGCTTTCTGCCCCCCCGGGGGGGGGCAGAAAGACTGAATTGCGCCCATTTCTTTATGGGGGGAGCAAAGGCCCTTGCCCAAGGGGCCGCTCCCCCCTCCCTGGTGTCTAGTGGGTGGATCCCTGCTTGGGGATCGCCTTCCTGGGGCGATCCCCAAGCAGGGATCCACTGGGGAGGGGTACCATTGGAAAGGGGAGATTCTCCCCTTTCCAATGATACCTCTCCCGTCTTTCTACGTGCCCGGGGGGCTGAGATAGCCCCCTGAGCACTTAGAAAGTGAAACTGAAATGAGCCTAAAGGCTCATTTCAGTTTCGGTTTCTGTGCAATGACAACAGCGCGACGTGCGCGCTGATTGTCATGGCACAGAAACCAGGGAGGGGGTCGCGGGAGCTGGGGAAGCTCTTCCCCAGCTCCCAAGGTCACAGGGGAGAAATAGAAATCCCTCCGCTGTCTGCAGCAGAGGGATTTCGTGCCGCTGGCCTCATGACGGAATGGTTCCGTCATGAGCACAGGGGCACCGATGCTCATGAAGGAACCATTCCGTCATGAGCATCGAAGGGGTTAATAACATTGTGCAGAAAAAATACAAAACACTAGATATCTTCAATGGTTCCTTCTGCCAAAATATAGTGCCTGGAAGCAGATATTTGACAGCATTCTCAAACCTCGGCGCTCAACGCCAATTCTGTAGTTTGCCCCAAGGCTTTAAGAATAGCCCTGGGTTGATCTAATCAAGAGTAACAGAGTTACTTCAAAATTGTGATGAGGAGGCATTGTCCTACGTAGATGATATTTATCTGACGAACGATGAGTTATTGGAACACTTGAACAGGGTGAACAACATAATTCTGGGGTTCGCCAATTTGGGCTACAAATTTAACTTTAAAAAATCAAAAATTGCCCACCTCAATGTCCTATTTTTAGGTAAGAGCTATCAACGGAAGGGAAAAGCCTGGCAGCAAATTTTTTAGAAAAATGTGCGCTGCCCAAACCTCCAAAGACCCTGCAAGGTTTACAATCCATTTTAGGATTTTTAAATTTTTACATAACATACACTGGATTACGCTGAAAGGGTTAAACCTTTCTACGACCGAATCAGACCAGATTTTTCAGTCCAACATTTGACACAGAAACGCACAGAAATTCTCCTTTCCGTACAAGCTGACATGATAGCTTCCAAACACTTACACAGACGTGTAAATAGCACTAATTTGGTGATCCGTGTAGTCACGGGTCAATCAGGGTACACTTGCATCACCTTCAATGAAGGCGAATAAGTACCCATAGCATACAAATCACATTTGTACACAAACGCTGAAATGCATTTTGCATTCAAGGGAAAGATACTGACAGCAGTACAAACTGCTGTAGTGACAGAAAGAACACTAGCACAGGGGAAACACATAATTGTCATGACTCCAGTACCAACCTTAGATGCTGTTACCAAAGCAAGCATCCCAAACGCAAAAGTACTGCATCCACGATGGATACAATGGGCTAATTCTCTCACTGCAACAGATGTAGATTACAGATATGATCCTACATTGAAAATACAAGCATTTCTGCAGTACAAACAAGAATATCCTCTCCCAAATAAAATCCTGCCACTCGAACAGTAGGAATGGATCATTTATACTGACGGATCTGCTCAGCCCACCATAAGAACTAAAATGCAATACTTTGCGGTTTGCGCAATCATTAAAGGGCGAAAGTTCTAACCTGATAAAACGCACACAATCCCTAGGGGACTGCACAGCGCAGCTGGCAGAACTAAAAGCCCTGATACTGGCACTAGAAAATACAGATCGGGAATTCCCCACACTCATTGTGTGCGATTCGTTTTATTGTGTCCAGTCATACAATGAATATCTTCACTTTTGGGACCAGAATGGGTTTAGAGACTCCAAAGTTTGCAAAATAAAGCACAGGCTGCTTTGGGAACAGGTGGCAAAACTGAAAGAATGCTTGCCACGGGTTCATGTAATTCACACATTGAGTCATCAGCGTGTTGGCGTGCACGTTGAAGGGAATTCATTGGCTGATGAAGCCGCCAAGGCAAAAATGCAAACTGCTGCCATTGCTGCAATCACTCATTCAAGCACGGGATAGACGGACAAATAATGAGAGCTGTAAACGCTACACGCAACAGCTCAGCCTTGCCAAAAGGTTTTCCACTCACGTACTCCTACAAGTTAGATGTGCAAAACATTCCGTATGCTCAAATTCCAGGAGTGGGCGATAGAGTAATACCAAACATGGATCGCAGATTAGGATGAATTCTAGCTGCACACAAGGGTCTGAGTTCAGCACACGCAGGTATAACTGCGACTGCTTCACTACTAAAGCAGCGTTATTGGTGGCCAGGCCTTGCAAAACAGACCAAAGGTTTTGTCCTCAAGTGCGACATCTGTCAGCAGATGAAAGGTTCCACCGTTGCACGTCCACCTAAAACACCACTACTGATATCAGACAGACCACTCGCATGCATCTATTTGGACCACTGCTGCCCCTTACATTCTGACGGGGCTTATAAGTACATCTTGGTAGCAGTGGATTCATGCTCTAGATTCGTGTGGGTTTTAACTCAGCGCTCGGATGACGCAGGAACTTTTATAAAGGATTTGCGAGTCTTCATGGGGACATACGCAATTGGCACATTACATTCCGAGCATGGCCCTGCGTTTAGCGCACAGGCTTACAAAGAAGCCATGGGAAGTTTGGGTGTAGCATTGTGGTACTTCTCCCTATATCATACCCAGGGAAATTCGATCTTGGAGAGGAAAAACCGGGGCTTAAAGCAATCATTAACAACTAGGGTATTAGGCTCGGGTGGCAGTAGGGTGAATCACCTACATGGGTTCCAGAGGGCACTTAGCAACATGCCAAGAAAATCACTGGGGTGGCCGTACTCCAAATGAAGTTCTGTTTGGGATAAGAATGTGGGTACCAGACCTCGATTGTGGCAGCACAGAGGCGGATGAAAAACCATTTGACATCAATGAACGTGTGGCTGTTTTACAGGAACTCAATGAATTCTGGGCATTAGAAAGCAACGTCCAAGTAAAACGCACCGCCACTGGAGAAGTGAAAGCTGTTCCGGCAAGACCCGCCTGGGTTCCGAACATTGTGGACCTGGTCAGAGAAAAGATAGTGGACAAAAAATAATTTGGGCCATCTTACAGAGCGCGCCTGTACCTGTCCTAGCTGTTTAAGGAACAAGAACAGTACTTCTTCCGTCCCTTGCCGGCTGCAAAGACAAGAGATTTTTCTCAGTTGATCGGATCAAACCACATTATGTGGCCGATACTCAACACTAGGCCGCGTGGGCTCCTGGGTAGCCACCGATTTCCTCTCGCTACCATACAGGAAGTTCAGATGGAAAGATTAATAACTTTTGAGGACTTCACTCCGCGAAGTGAAAAAGTTACCAACAATGGAATGCTACTTATACCTGTTGAAACTGAACAACATCAAACTACAAATGACACAGATCGCAATTCGGCCCAATACCGACATCTACGTGAATATGTCTCAGACGGAGACATCTGCCAGTTCCACAAAACTGGCTACCAAAGATATATCGGACTGCGTCTGGCTACTTTATTGATTTTGACGATTTCTCATAGGATCCAAGTGAAACCGAGCTACTGCCACCACCTGTTTCCCACAAACAACAAATTTGTGATTTCTACCTTTGGCTGAAAAAGACTTACTTTCTTTTTCCCTGGCTACAGCACTTGATTGCAATAGGTCTACTGTTCCTAGTCCTTTGGATTGGTGTAGTGACTGTCTTTCTTACTCCTGAATGGACATTACCTCTCAGAACGCTCTGCAGTACAACATGTGAACTTGGTCCTGAAACCGCATGCAGCATCACACCATGAACAGAGGGACCTGTCCTTGGTGAACATTACAGCAGTTCCAGTTCGTGAAGGAATAGTTTGGTACAGAGTTTACTATGATGTGAAGGGTCCGATTGAACTTTTAAGAATACCTAATTTATTCAAAATTCCTCTTAGTGATCTCATCACCTCTAGTACCATCTCTGATGATTGGGACATTGAAATTGTGCATACTATGCTGTCTGATTTAGAACAATCTGCTGCATTTTCAAATTATGAATTGTATGATGGTACATCTAATTTTGACGACATGTTCTGTTACCAACACTATGGTCGCTATTTTTTGCACAAAGCAAGTCTCTAAACATAGTTTTAACTTACCATCAATGGGAACGTTGCCCAACACCGCCGGAAGGTAGTTCAACCACATTTACACAAAAGTTTGCTTATTTTTCTATATTTAACATTTCAGACCCGGCCTTTTATTATAGGCGTGCATCTACACCTACAAAGAAAAATATGCTCACTAACTCTAAGCTGATATACTCTGCTTCCTTTATTGCCCAACTGTTTGTACAGGGTTTTGACTTTTGGAAAGACACTAAATCTGTCTGGGGGACTAAAGATTTTGGAAAGACACTAAATCTGTCTGGGGGGCTAAAGATTGGCAAGTTCAGGAAACTGAGGCCTTATTTAGAGCATGCCTCATCCCACATCGAATGATTATCCTGAACAAGACAGTGCAACAGACTTCCTGTCTTGGGCTAGCCAAGATCAAGGACTCGAACACACCTTGGATTCCCTTGCTTACACACATTGAGGGTTGGCACAAGTACACACAACACATTGAGGATACATTAGATGCCATACTACACAATGGTTCTTACAATTCATCTGACCCCAATTGGAAGGGATGATTGGTTTGGCCTATAGACACAAATAGATGTCAGTCAATATTCAGCGGTACCACCGAAGGGTTTAGTATCTATAGGCCTGATCAGCGCAATGTACAATCAGAACTCTCTGAGGTGGTGACACCTTCCAGTGTTGGGAAGTTATGCCTAGAGTGGTTATAGACCTCGACACTGTCCCAAGTGAAACAACACTTATCCCTTTTCTCAGATGACATGGATCTTAGGGATTTTTTGTTAGGTCCCCAGAAGCTACGTCAGAAGCGATTCTTGTATGCTATTTACTGCGAGCTATGGAAAATCTCTCAACAGGAGGCTGCTGAGAGACTACGTAAAAATAGATAGGGTTAACCTTGAAGGCCACACTATCATCCCAACTCCTTGAGACCCTCACGGGTGAGTAGTGCGCTTTACAAATCCCCGATTGATTTATCATCCAGGATTTATTCACTGGGCAACATTGTGTATTCTGCAATAGATATAATGGAACAGGATTTGTCTATTCTCCAACATGGACAATCGCAATTGCGGTCCATTCTATTATTATGATGGACGATACAATCGTGTTGTTGCCATGTGCCCTGGAGTTACATCAACAGCACGACTCTGTTCTCTATATATAATCTAATGGAAAGACAGATAGTTATGGCACGCAGAGATGCAAAATATACCATGTTGCACATTGAGAAATTGGACCAATTACCTTTCACTGTGGCTGAGTCACCTTCCACAGAATGGTAAATCCATTGCTATATTACACATTACCAATTTCAATACTGTCTCAAATACCATCAGGTAGGCAGATATGAAGTGCTAGGAGAAGGGTACATACACTAGTACTGGGAATTACCGTACAGATCTAGATGTAGGAATGGGGACACTGACGTTTTTTTCAGCGGTTCAAACTGTGAAAGTGCTTTAAGTGGGTCCTTAGTTTGCAAGGACATTTCGCTTCACGGAGCCTGTAATGCTTCGGTTGCTAACTTCTCCTGCCACTTGAAGGGTTCACAAGCTGCTGTGATTCATCCGGTGTTCAAGCTGCTCTTGAATGGCAGCTATTTGATACTGAATAATCAAGGCTGTTGTGGGATGGTACCAGGCATCGCATATCTGGTTACAGTAAGTTCCAGGGTTACTTGTTGTATGCAAGTATTGTTTCCACCGACCCACACAGTTAGGGAGGCTAAATGTTTCGGTTATACAGTTTGATTTTCTGAACAGACTGAAAGCCATGCTTTTTCAGAAAGTTGTGGCCTTAACCTCAGCCCGAGAGACGTTTGATCTCCAGGTTGCAAGGTCTTCATCTGAGATACAGGCACTAGTCCGCACGAACTTCCCGCTCCATTTCGGGGAAATGGTTCATCATATCTTTAACATGTCTGATACGAGGGGGATCGTGCACCTATTTAAACATATAGGTTCTGGAATGTTGAGCACCTTTCAGACAATCTTCGAAGTCATTCCAGCATTCGTACACTCCATATTGTGAAGCGTTTTTGGAGGGCTTCCGCTGGTCCTACTACTTGTAGTGGGCATCCTGGTTTTAGTTTTCCTGCTTCGCAATGGGCGTCCCAATTCATCGAGAGATGGAAAACGCACTACTGGTGAGACGTTGTCGTGAACGCATGGTGCATCATTTGGGAACACCTCGGCTAAGGGGTCTAAGCGAGCATTGGCTCTTATCGTTTAGACCAGTCTGGTTTGACTGCATTTGCCGGTGTTCCGCTGCCTGTTTTGCAGAATCGAATGCGTTTTGTACTTGAGTCTGACCCTTCCAACGGTTGCGCCACCGGACATAGACATACTATTGAACCCCTTAAAGGCCCACGTGTATCAATGTCCTCAGCGTATTCCCATGATGATGATGTCATTCTTAGAGCCTCCACGGGATGCTTCAGCTCCTGGCGGAACGAACAATGGCTCTACGACAGGCTCACAAGTGTTGAGTGCTTCCTCTCCTCAGCAGCTGCTGTGGGAACCGGAGATTACCTTTGCTCCATTGACCTGATACGGGAAGTGTTATAGGGACCGTCGTCTGCGAACGCGAGTGACAGTGATGTTGCGTCTCCCACACAGGACACAAACATTTGGCTCTCCGTGTGATGGGAACAATTCGGTCTTTTTTCCAAAACAAAACCAAATTGGAATGAGAAACGTTTTTTTTTTCTTCTGCTCTCAATCAGCACCATGGCTGTCGATGTGCTCAGTCAGTCTAATCATATACCGATTCTTTAGTGGACTTGTAGAGTTTTTTTAAATTTTAATCAGCAAACCTTTTTTTACATATGACATGTTTTTAGATGTTTTTATACATTGGTTTTATGACAATGTTTTTATGCTTTTTAGCAGGCTTATTTTAGCATTAGTTGACCTTGTCGACCTTCAGATGAGGAGTGAGTGTTACGTTCCCTAACCTAGGCCTAAGTAGCAAAGTGACCTTTTACCTAAATTTGTCCTACCTTGCTATGCATAACGGTTTTAGCACTGACCTTTTATGTAGTTATGTGCTGATTAAATGACGATTGGTTTCCTTGAAACTAGCCTCATTTATTATGTATGAGGAATCTTGGTAAAATCCACTGCACATGACGAACATAACAAGATTAACATACTCTGTACAAAATTCATCGCTATCTTCATCCTAGGGCAACAGGGCTACTTTGCATGATTACAATTATTGATTTAGGCTCATCTACATAATCGTACTCTCAACATATCAATTGTAGTAGAACCCCAGAGGCTACCTTTTTGGTATAAAAGAACCATACCTCCACTAGGTAAACAGAAGAGACGCTTCTACGCCGACACAAGACATGGAGGTCCCTGCAAGCTGAAGCTTCAACACGCAGTGGTCTGACATCCCTTGCGGGATGTCCAACTCGTGACTAAGACGGGGTCCTACATTCTCTCCCATCAGGTACTGGGGTTGGCTCTTTCCTGGGGGATTCTTGGCTTTACACCCACATACATGCTAGGTACACTTAGGTAGGGTCCGCATCGTAGGAGTACGCTTGATTACTGTCATGTTTATATACCTGCATATATTCACTGTTTTAGCACCATGGTAAAATTCTACCTTCTATTTTCTCTGTTGGTGCTTGTAATCTTTTACATTTGCTTCTGTCTATTCATTGTCGCAGCAAACATGTTTTATACAAGAACGACGCTGGTTCAATAAATACTTATTAAAAACGTCCCCAACATTTATTCTGTGCATCTCTCGGAGACTAAGTTAGCACGATTGACTGAGCGAAAAGTACTGTTTCCACGATCCCTGAAGGGTCAAGGGTTGTCATGTTCAATGGTCGCCAGAAACTATTCGCTCCTTAGTAAGGTTCGGTGGCTTATAGTGGCACTGTGAGCTACCTGGTCTAAAGGCTGACATATCCTGTGGGGGTGTCCAGAATCAGTCTAGACACGAATCCCTTAGTTTATGTTGTCCAACAAACGTGCAGATCCTATGTATTTTTAGGAACTACACAACACTATATATTACCACTAAAACACTCCACTTCGAGATAGTCAAGATGTGCCGTGACTCACCAGTCGCTGGTCACAGGGGTGTCAAATCCACTATAGAACTCACGCTTCTTTCTTTTGGTGGGCATTTATCAGAGAAGACCGAGTCGAATGTGGGTTCCTGTCCGGTCTGCGCTCAAAATAAGGAAAGAAAAGAAAGTCACTAAAGAAAGTACCTTCTGGAAAAGAAATGGGACTGATATTGTTTTACAAGACCTTTTCTAGTTTCATGGCTATCTCATTTCGTAATATCTGATCAAGGTCACCAATTTATCTCGTTTTTGGAAATATTTTTGCAAATCCTTCCAAATCGAAGTGGAGCTGTCCTCTGGTTTTCATCGTCAAACCAATGGCCAGACAGAATGCGTAAATCAAGGTGTGGAACAATATCTTTGTTGCTTTCATAACTCCTCCCAGAGTATTTGGTTTTGCTTTCTACCCTTAGCTGAGTTTACTTATAACAATGCTGTTCATGGTGCTACCAAGTCCACTCCCTTTTTCTGTCTTTATGGTCTTCAGCCTAGGATTTTTTTTTAGACTCTTCCTGGTCCAATACAGGTTCCTGCTGCTGCTTTTCTCCGGCAACTACAGTACCTCAGACTTAAGATCTCCTCTAATCCGGGTGACTAAAAAACCAAGATGAAACCTTTTACTGATCACCATCGCACCCGTTCGCCTCCTTTCAAAGTCGGGGACAGGGTATGGCTTTCCTTCAAGTTTCTGCACATAAAGAGGGGACCCCCTGCAACAATGGAGAGTTCCTGAGGCAATGAAAGGAAACAATAGTGTAAATCTTCAGGCAACTACTATCTCTTGCTAGCCAACACAATTATTCATGACCACATAAATATAGAAAAATATCAAATAAATATTTTATTCAAGCATACAAAAAGACTGTATAACAATTGAATTCCAATTCATTTCCTGTTGTATGTCTTCTTGGTTTACAATTCATTATAAACAAACTGGATAACCCTGAAGACATGTAGTAACTTATCGATGTAACTTCGCAATTAACTATAAAGCATAGATGGAGCAGGACAAGTAATCCAATAACATGAATTAATTCAGACTTGATAAATATCCGATGGCTAGAGTGTGAAGGGCACTCAAATTCTAACTACGCGCGTTTTGGCACTGTGACCTTCCTCAGGAGAGCCATACTTCTTTGGTTCGAATGATGCCTTATTCTCACTCACATGATCATTTACATGAGGTAATCGGTATAGCACGACAAACGATAATGTATTAAATGCCGTTCCTTGATGGATTATATTCAGATATCCCCTTTTCATGTATCAACAGAAATAGGCTTGTGACAAAGGGCATGCATGCCCAACTAGGTCTGCTCTGAAAACCAGAGGGATCGACAAAATCCCTTGCACACTTAGCAGGTGATGGTACAAAGTCCCTAGAGAATACCGCTCTTTCCGTGTATGGGTCTCAGGTGCATATCGGCAGCCTGGGGTATAGATATATAATCGGAGGAAATTGGTCCTTGTGGTAATCCTGCAACCAACACGTGATCTGAAAATCAATTCAAACCCCGATTCTATGGCTCCTTTAAGTTCATTCAAATCATAACCCCGGTATCCTTTAGGTGCAACTGCCCGATCAATGGAAGATTCATCCCGTATTCCATTCCTATCAATTACAGCCATACAGGGTAGACCCTTTTTGGCAACTCTTTTCCAGACCTCCTCCCATCCTTGTCAATGAGGTTCCTCAGTTCGAGGTTCAGGAGAACTGGAATTCCCGCTTTTTCAGGAAGAAATTTCAATTCTTGATACACTGGAAAGGCTAGCGAGCAATCCTGGGAAGATACTTCCACGGTTCATGTCCCTGTTTTGATTTGTCGATTTTTTAACTGCTTCCCGGATAAGCCTGGGGCCTCAGGAAAGCGGCATACTATCACCCCACTGGCATCCAGCACAACGCAGCTTTCCAGTGGGCTGCCATGCTCCATATCCAAACTTATCTGTAGGCGGCCGGCACGCCAGTATGATATCCCACACCATCATTCTTCCTTCCTTCTGGGGGTACCTTGCTGGGTGCGGGTCATTAGCGCCTCATTCCTGGGGAATTCTGGTTCTCAGAATTCCTTCTACAGGACTATATCGTGCCTAATCTAAGATAGCTACCTTTCCTCCTTCACCTACCAGTTGTTACCCAATTCAAAATGGCAGCACCCATTTTTGATGTAATTTTCTGTTTCCAGAGTATTAAAAGGAGTCAGTCCTTCCTCCTTTCTGTCGCAACATTTCCAAGTGTTAGATGTACTTCCTTACTTCCTTACTCCCAATTCCTCTCTAGGGGTCTTCGTTTTCTCTTGGAGTTTTTGGGTTCCAGCGCTCCCAGCTTCTTCTCCAGCCTACTTGCCTCCCGTTTCAGTGATGTCTTTCCTGGTCTCTGAGCCACCAGTGTTTTGCTGTCTCCTGGAGGTTTTTTGCCCTTGGGCCTTTTTCTCCATCTGGGGCTCCTTCCTGAAGACAATTATCTGATGTGCGCTTCCTAGTGTCGGTGGCATCATAACTACTAGAAGGGCTCGCCCTCATCTCTGGCAGACAAGAACAGCCCAGATGGGGCCTTTCAGTCTCCTCATCGCGGACATTGTCCAGATCGGGGAGTGAGTTGGGGAAGAAAGTGGGACAGGGGTGCCTTAAACCTTGGAAGAACTACGCACCTCATTGACAGCAGAGACCCAGCCCAGAAGTTACCCTGGCAACTATATCTCTTGTGACAGCCCTCGCCTCTAATCTTGGGGGTAATTAAACGCAAACCACAATTGTTTTCCTGATGGGCTCGTGTCCCGTGGAACTGGCACTCGTAAGACAGAGTGCCACGTATAAGTGGTTCACACAAAAAGAGATTCAGAAGTCCCGATGGTCAAATTGCACAGGACTAGTTTGGTTTCACACTTGTTGGTGTGCTTCAGCAGGAACGCTTTCTTAGGGTCTCCCAGCCTCTAAAACTTTGGGATGTTACTGGTGAGATTTTCAAAACTCTGGGTGCTTCTGCTTTCTTCTGACATCAGAGAACTGGGAAGAGTTCAGGACCTGTCCTTAAATCCTGCAAGCTCCATTAGCCCAAAGTCTTCCTTCAGCAGTACCCCATGGCCATCAAGGCACAGTACACTATTTGACTGCACTCCTCAGGCCCAACTGCCCCCCTGGCCACTTGCAAGGTGCTTGTGAGCCCAGCAGAAGTCAGAGGGGACCAGTCCACCTCCTAGATTTCAAAGGAAACCGCTGGTAAAATTGGTGCCATAGTTCTACCTGCTCCCTCTTTGTCACTGTGAGAAGGGCATGCCTTTGTAGATCAGTGAGTGCCAGATAATCACCCAATGCAGAATTCTCCCTCATAGTCTTCTTTTACCAGGAGAAGGCTAATAGAACCCAAATGAACCTTTTGGCTTACGGAAGGCTTTCGAACTGCCAGGTGGCATCGCAGTTATTCACTTGGCCCAGCATGCTCTAAACCCATATATAAGTAGGGTTGACTCAGGAAAATATTTAAACAAGCATTGGCATAGCCAATAGGTCTCGCTTTTGGGACCTTATAAGTATTTAGTTATGCAGCACAATATCCTTGGTGCAACAACATCAACTGTTGCATCATGGCTAAACACTTATAAGGTCCCAAAGGCGAGACCTATTGGCTATGCCAATGCTTGTTTAGGGCAGCTATGCGCTTAATAATCCTTTAACATAACATATTAGGACTCAGAGATCAGAGTCTGTACATCATACAGCAGCATACACATCGCACATCTGTAGTGCATCCTTCCACACCAGAAGCTTCTTCTACTGTTCCAAGGCTTTAGGAACCTGGAAGGTGCCTTGCATTCTTCTTAAAAAGCATAGCCCAGAGAAAGCTTGTGAGGTTGGTAACAAAGAGCAACCTGTGGTAGGATAATCTGTATCATGAGTGCAGGTATTCTGGAAAAGAAAGATTAAAAGTGCACATCTTTCATTATTAGGTATAAGCTTTTGAGCTTTGCAAATTCCATTTATAACACCCATCCTCACTAGCTGTTGTGTTCCTTCGCTTCCTTCCATTTCGGTCTTCCCGACGTTTATGGAATGTTGGCACAGTGAAGTTATTGAAGTGGGTTATCTGTTGTAAATGAAAGCATAATAAGCTTTCTCTTTTCTGGGGGGATCTCCCATTCAGCATGCAGGTTTCTAGCTCCTAGACAGTAGCATTGCAAGCACGGTCACAGCGGAGTGAGGAGCCTGTGGTTCGACACTCTGCTCAAAGAGCTCATCTCTGCCCGGGATGGTGACTCTCGGGAGACTTGTGAGTTTGGACTCCTGGTCAAGCACATACTTATCTCTGCAGAATCCAACTCACTGTGATTACTGTGCGAGGTTGCAGCCTCGTCTCATGGTTCGACTGTGTTGACTCCATATTTCCCAGCTTCCTTATACTTTCATTATTTATTCAGCCCATAGCTTATACATTGAGGAGTTCATGATGTCAAGAAATTAAACGACTCTTCTAAAACCGAAATGTGTTTTACTGTTTCCAAAACATAGAATTGTAGAGCAGATTGAATGTTCAGGGAACCTGGGTGCTGTGTTATTCTGGCCACTAATTAAATTGGGTCATTGTAGTTCGCTTTTTTCTTCCCGAGTTTGTCCTTTTGTCTTTGTTTATTTGCCAAACATGCAACTAAAATTTAGTTATTATCCTAGATGACATTCCTAACCATATGTAGCAGGTGTTGGTCTAGCTGAGGAATGTGAACATAATAGTATTTGAATATTATTTTTGAAAATGTTTACATGCTCTTTCTGCGCGTTTCGACCAACATTTTATTAGAAAGAAACATGTTTTCCATTCACTCGTCTGATTTTATTTGAAACTACAAGTAACACTGATGTGGCACATGTGTAAAGTCATGCATACACTGACTGTTAGATATCAAATTCTTGTGACTTATAATTAGACATTTTGTTTAATGGAAGAGCAAAGACACACATTCACAATAAGTCCTCTAGCCCCGAATCAATACCATGGGTGTTGCTTGTATCTCCATAATTAGCCTACATCTCCATAGCTAGCCTACGTCATTGTAAATTCCCCCGTGCCCAGTACTTCATCCACCAGAGCAGAGAGCCAGGCTTGAGGTGCCCTAGAAATAATCTACTTCCTGTCTGTCACGAGTCACACCAAAAGCTCAGCTTGAAGAATAGAGAGAATTGCCATTACAGACAAATGAGTTCCATAACATTAAAACATCCAGCTTGAGCACTGGTGGGAAAAAGAACAAGAATGAATCCTGTTGCCACTGGCACAAGTTCACTGGGACCTAATTTCTATCTTTGCTGCCATCTCTGCTTGCGTTTTAATCCTTCGGATTCTAAGGATGTGGCCGGGCTAAGAATGGTTCCTCAATGTCCCGTATCAGCGGTGCTCGGGCACTAAAATAACAAGCAATGGCCGCGCGGCCGTGAAACTGACACGGCCGCGCGGCCGTGAAAGTAATCGTGAGGGAAGCCATCGGCGAGGGAAGCCATATGGCGCCTAATCGCGCGTGCACGCTCGCGTGAACGCAAGCTGGTCGCCAGCAAACTGCTGTTTGCACTTCCAAAACCCGCTTACTAAAACTCTCGCCAGAGCAGCGCATGCGCTGGCTCAGGCGAGACCTAAAAACCAGAAGAATGAAGGAACGCTGACATGGCCAAATTATTACTTAATTTGAACTCAGGACCGTTTTAAAAATAGAAAAAGTCATGTCAATTACTTTCCTATCATGAACAAATTACATTTTCTCTGGTGTTCATCAAAAGTGTAAACACAGTGAAGCAATACAGACTCTAAATTTTGCCAAAAATAAATTGTATATTTCTTTTTAGATGCTCAATTAATTATATGGGTATAACCAATTAATTCAGGGTTCCATCGAAGACAGGGCAGATGTAAAGATGCCAGGAGACAGTCTTCCTCAGCCAGCTTTTTTACATTGGCACAAGTAACAGGTTTATGTATAACTAGAGTAGAGATTCTTAAACCGATGTGCACAGCAGCAACCTTAAATTATAAGGTGGGAACTGGCAGCTAGCACTCAAATATATTTCAACAGAATCTTCCATGTTAGTGTCTACTTCATGGCAGAGATCCAAAAATCAAGTGGGTCAAAGTCAATAAGGATTAGTTACTTACCTGTAATCCTAGTTCTCATCCAGGGGTATACTCATCATAGTCATAATCTATGAATAATCCCCGCCCACGTGCGGGATCCCGGAGTATATAGAAAATATATATATATATATATATATCAATCCAACGAAGTTGCCCCTGTAGAAATGCCACACACAAGAGAGCTTTGACTCCTTTATTTGGCAGGTTAGCAGACAGAAACAGCTCCCTCCTCATGTGCAAATAAGATGGCCAAACGCGTTTCAGGCAGCACTCTGCCCTTGATCACTGGCAACAATGTCCCGGCTGCCATGAGGAACACTTAATAAAGTACCGGATCCCGCTCCAGTGGGCGTGGCAGCAAAGCCTCATGGTCCCTGTAGTTCCTCAATGTGAACCCCAGTGGGTGCCGCCGAACATTGAAAATAATTAATTAAATGTCTTTACCCAAGTGGGTCACTTGATGGGGGAAGACCCTGCTTCTGCTGCCAATTTCACTCCCACGAAAACGGACTCTCTGTCCCATTCAGCGAAGGAAATCGACGCTGGCGGTCCGCTCAAACAGCAGCGGGCATTTCTGCGGCTGGGCCAGCCGCTACAAATCAATCCAACGAAGTTGCCCCTGTAGAAATGCCACACACAAGAGAGCTTTGACTCCTTTATTTGGCAGGTTAGCAGACAGAAACAGCTCCCTCATCATGTGCAAATAAGATGGCCAAACGCGTTTCAGGCAGCACTCTGCCCTTGATCACTGGCAACAATGTCCCGGCTGCCATGAGGAACACTTAATAAAGTACCGGATTCCGCCCCAGTGGGCGTGGCAGCAAAGCCTCATGGTCCCTGTAGTTCCTCAATGTGTAACCCCAGTGGGTGCCGCCGAACATTGAAAATAATTAATTAAATGTCTTTACCCAAGTGGGTCACTTGATGGGGAAGACCCTGCTTCTGCTGCCAATTTCACTCCCACGAAAACGGACTCTCTGTCCCATTCAGCGAAGGAAATCCGACGCTGGCGGTCCGCTCAAACAGCAGCGGGCATTTCTGCGGCTGGCCAGCCGCTACAAATCAATCCAACGAAGTTGCCCCTGTAGAAATGGCACACACAAGAGAGCTTTGACTCCTTTATTTGGCAGGTTAGCAGACAGAAACAGCTCCTCCTCATGTGCAAATAAGATGGCCAAACGCGTTTCAGGCAGCACTCTGCCCTTGATCACTGGCAACAATGTCCCGGCTGCCATGAGGAACACTTAATAAAGTACTGGATCCCGCTCCAGTGGGCGTGGCAGCAAAGCCTCATGGTCCCTGTAGTTCCTCAATGTGTAACCCCAGTGGGTGCCGCCGAACATTGAAAATAATTAATTAAATGTCTTTACCCAAGTGGGTCACTTGATGGGGGAAGACCCTGCTTCTGCTGCCAATTTCACTCCCACGAAACGGACTCTCTGTCCCATTCAGCGAGGAAATCCGACGCTGGCGGTCCGCTCAAACAGCAGCGGGCATTTCTGCGGCTGGGCCAGCCGCTACAAATCAATCCAACGAAGTTGCCCCTGTAGAAATGCCACACACAAGAGAGCTTTGACTCCTTTATTTGGCAGGTTAGCAGACAGAAACAGCTCTCTCCTCATGTGCAAATAAGATGGCCAAACGCTGCCAGGCAGCACTCTGCCCTTGATCACTGGCAACAATGTCCCGGCTGCCATGAGGAACACTTAATAAGTACCGGATCCCGCCTCAGTGGGCGTGGCAGCAAAGCCTCATGGTCCCTGTAGTTCCTCAATGTGTAACCCCAGTGGGTGCCGCCGAACATTGAAAATAATTAATTAAATGTCTTTACCCAAGTGGGTCACTTGATGGGGAAGACCCTGCTTCTGCTGCCAATTTCACTCCCACGAAAACGGACTCTCTGTCCCATTCAGCGAAGGAAATCCGACGCTGGCGGTCCGCTCAAACAGCAGCGGGCATTTCTGCGGCTGGGCCAGCCGCTACAAATCAATCCAACGAAGTTGCCCTGTAGAAATGCCACACACAGAGAGCTTTGACTCCTTTATTTGGCAGGTTAGCAGACAGAAACAGCTCCTCCTCATGTGCAAATAAGATGCCAAACGCTGTTTCAGGCAGCTCTCTGCCCTTGATCACTGGCAACAATGTCCCGGCTGCCATGAGGAACACTTAATAAAGTACCGGATCCCGCCTCAGTGGGCGTGGCAGCAAAGCCTCATGGTCCTCAGGGACCATGAGGCTTTGCTGCCACGCCCACTGGGGCGGGATCCGGTACTTTATTAAGTGTTCCTCATGGCAGCCGGGACATTGTTGCCAGTGATCAAGGGCAGAGTGCTGCCTGAAACGCGTTTGGCCATCTTATTTGCACATGAGGAGGGAGCTGTTTCTGTCTGCTAACCTGCCAAATAAAGGAGTCAAAGCTCTCTTGTGTGTGGCATTTCTACAGGGGCAACTTCGTTGGATTGATTTGTAGCGGCTGGCCCAGCCGCAGAAATGCCCCGCTGCTGTTTGAGCGGACCGCCAGCGTCGGATTTCCTTCGCTGAATGGGACAGAGAGTCCGTTTTCGTGGGAGTGAAATTGGCAGCAGAAGCAGGGTCTTCCCCCATCAAGTGACCCACTTGGGTAAAGACATTTAATTAATTATTTTCAATGTTCGGCGGCACCCACTGGGGTTACACATTGAGGAACTACAGGGACCATGAGGCTTTGCTGCCACGCCCACTGGGGCGGGATCCGGTACTTTATTAAGTGTTCCTCATGGCAGCCGGGACATTGTTGCCAGTGATCAAGGGCAGAGTGCTGCCTGAAACGCGTTTGGCCATCTTATTTGCACATGAGGAGGGAGCTGTTTCTGTCTGCTAACCTGCCAAATAAAGGAGTCAAAGCTCTCTTGTGTGTGGCATTTCTACAGGGGCAACTTCGTTGGATTGATTTGTAGCGGCTGGCCCAGCCGCAGAAATGCCCCGCTGCTGTTTGAGCGGACCGCCAGCGTCGGATTTCCTTCGCTGAATGGGACAGAGAGTCCGTTTTCGTGGGAGTGAAATTGGCAGCAGAAGCAGGGTCTTCCCCCATCAAGTGACCCACTTGGGTAAAGACATTTAATTAATTATTTTCAATGTTCGGCGGCACCCACTGGGGTTACACATTGAGGAACTACAGGGACCATGAGGCTTTGCTGCCACGCCCACTGGGGCGGGATCCGGTACTTTATTAAGTGTTCCTCATGGCAGCCGGGACATTGTTGCCAGTGATCAAGGGCAGAGTGCTGCCTGAAACGCGTTTGGCCATCTTATTTGCACATGAGGAGGGAGCTGTTTCTGTCTGCTAACCTGCCAAATAAAGGAGTCAAAGCTCTCTTGTGTGTGGCATTTCTACAGGGCAACTTCGTTGGATTGATTTGTAGCGGCTGGCCCAGCCGCAGAAATGCCCCGCTGCTGTTTGAGCGGACCGCCAGCGTCGGATTTCCTTCGCTGAATGGGACAGAGAGTCCGTTTTCGTGGGAGTGAAATTGGCAGCAGAAGCAGGGTCTTCCCCCATCAAGTGACCCACTTGGGTAAAGACATTTAATTAATTATTTTCAATGTTCGGCGGCACCCACTGGGGTTACACATTGAGGAACTACAGGGACCATGAGGCTTTGCTGCCACGCCCACTGGGGCGGGATCCGGCACTTTATTAAGTGTTCCTCATGGCAGCCGGGACATTGTTGCCAGTGATCAAGGGCAGAGTGCTGCCTGAAACGCGTTTGGCCATCTTATTTGCACATGAGGAGGGAGCTGTTTCTGTCTGCTAACCTGCCAAATAAAGGAGTCAAAGCTCTCTTGTGTGTGGCATTTCTACAGGGGCAACTTCGTTGGATTGATTTGTAGCGGCTGGCCCAGCCGCAGAAATGCCCCGCTGCTGTTTGAGCGGACCGCCAGCGTCGGATTTCCTTCGCTGAATGGGACAGAGAGTCCGTTTCGTGGGAGTGAAATTGGCAGCAGAAGCAGGGTCTTCCCCCCATCAAGTGACCCACTTGGGTAAAGACATTTAATTAATTATTTTCAATGTTCGGCGGCACCCACTGGGGTTACACATTGAGGAACTACAGGGACCATGAGGCTTTGCTGCCACGCCCACTGGGGCGGGATCCGGTACTTTATTAAGTGTTCCTCATGGCAGCCGGGACATTGTTGCCAGTGATCAAGGGCAGAGTGCTGCCTGAAACGCGTTTGGCCATCTTATTTGCACATGAGGAGGGAGCTGTTTCTGTCTGCTAACCTGCCAAATAAAGGAGTCAAAGCTCTCTTGTGTGTGGCATTTCTACAGGGGCAACTTCGTTGGATTGATTTGTAGCGGCTGGCCCAGCCGCAGAAATGCCCCGCTGCTGTTTGAGCGGACCGCCAGCGTCGGATTTCCTTCGCTGAATGGGACAGAGAGTCCGTTTTCGTGGGAGTGAAATTGGCAGCAGAAGCAGGGTCTTCCCCCCATCAAGTGACCCACTTGGGTAAAGACATTTAATTAATTATTTTCAATGTTCGGCGGCACCCACTGGGGTTACACATTGAGGAACTACAGGGACCATGAGGCTTTGCTGCCACGCCCACTGGGGCGGGATCCGGTACTTTATTAAGTGTTCCTCATGGCAGCCGGGACATTGTTGCCAGTGATCAAGGGCAGAGTGCTGCCTGAAACGCGTTTGGCCATCTTATTTGCACATGAGGAGGGAGCTGTTTCTGTCTGCTAACCTGCCAAATAAAGGAGTCAAAGCTCTCTTGTGTGTGGCATTTCTACAGGGGCAACTTCGTTGGATTGATTTGTAGCGGCTGGCCCAGCCGCAGAAATGCCCCGCTGCTGTTTGAGCGGACCGCCAGCGTCGGATTTCCTTCGCTGAATGGGACAGAGAGTCCGTTTTCGTGGGAGTGAAATTGGCAGCAGAAGCAGGGTCTTCCCCCCATCAAGTGACCCACTTGGGTAAAGACATTTAATTAATTATTTTCAATGTTCGGCGGCACCCACTGGGGTTACACATTGAGGAACTACAGGGACCATGAGGCTTTGCTGCCACGCCCACTGGGGCGGGATCCGGTACTTTATTAAGTGTTCCTCATGGCAGCCGGGACATTGTTGCCAGTGATCAAGGGCAGAGTGCTGCCTGAAACGCGTTTGGCCATCTTATTTGCACATGAGGAGGGAGCTGTTTCTGTCTGCTAACCTGCCAAATAAAGGAGTCAAAGCTCTCTTGTGTGTGGCATTTCTACAGGGGCAACTTCGTTGGATTGATTTGTAGCGGCTGGCCCAGCCGCAGAAATGCCCCGCTGCTGTTTGAGCGGACCGCCAGCGTCGGATTTCCTTCGCTGAATGGGACAGAGAGTCCGTTTTCGTGGGAGTGAAATTGGCAGCAGAAGCAGGGTCTTCCCCCATCAAGTGACCCACTTGGGTAAAGACATTTAATTAATTATTTTCAATGTTCGGCGGCACCCACTGGGGTTACACATTGAGGAACTACAGGGACCATGAGGCTTTGCTGCCACGCCCACTGGGGCGGGATCCGGTACTTTATTAAGTGTTCCTCATGGCAGCCGGGACATTGTTGCCAGTGATCAAGGGCAGAGTGCTGCCTGAAACGCGTTTGGCCATCTTATTTGCACATGAGGAGGGAGCTGTTTCTGTCTGCTAACCTGCCAAATAAAGGAGTCAAAGCTCTCTTGTGTGTGGCATTTCTACAGGGGCAACTTCGTTGGATTGATTTGTAGCGGCTGGCCCAGCCGCAGAAATGCCCCGCTGCTGTTTGAGCGGACCGCCAGCGTCGGATTTCCTTCGCTGAATGGGACAGAGAGTCCGTTTTCGTGGGAGTGAAATTGGCAGCAGAAGCAGGGTCTTCCCCCATCAAGTGACCCACTTGGGTAAAGACATTTAATTAATTATTTTCAATGTTCGGCGGCACCCACTGGGGTTACACATTGAGGAACTACAGGGACCATGAGGCTTTGCTGCCACGCCCACTGGGGCGGGATCCGGTACTTTATTAAGTGTTCCTCATGGCAGCCGGGACATTGTTGCCAGTGATCAAGGGCAGAGTGCTGCCTGAAACGCGTTTGGCCATCTTATTTGCACATGAGGAGGGAGCTGTTTCTGTCTGCTAACCTGCCAAATAAAGGAGTCAAAGCTCTCTTGTGTGTGGCATTTCTACAGGGGCAACTTCGTTGGATTGATTTGTAGCGGCTGGCCCAGCCGCAGAAATGCCCCGCTGCTGTTTGAGCGGACCGCCAGCGTCGGATTTCCTTCGCTGAATGGGACAGAGAGTCCGTTTTCGTGGGAGTGAAATTGGCAGCAGAAGCAGGGTCTTCCCCCATCAAGTGACCCACTTGGGTAAAGACATTTAATTAATTATTTTCAATGTTCGGCGGCACCCACTGGGGTTACACATTGAGGAACTACAGGGACCATGAGGCTTTGCTGCCACGCCCACTGGGGCGGGATCCGGTACTTTATTAAGTGTTCCTCATGGCAGCCGGGACATTGTTGCCAGTGATCAAGGGCAGAGTGCTGCCTGAAACGCGTTTGGCCATCTTATTTGCACATGAGGAGGGAGCTGTTTCTGTCTGCTAACCTGCCAAATAAAGGAGTCAAAGCTCTCTTGTGTGTGGCATTTCTACAGGGGCAACTTCGTTGGATTGATTTGTAGCGGCTGGCCCAGCCGCAGAAATGCCCCGCTGCTGTTTGAGCGGACCGCCAGCGTCGGATTTCCTTCGCTGAATGGGACAGAGAGTCCGTTTTCGTGGGAGTGAAATTGGCAGCAGAAGCAGGGTCTTCCCCCATCAAGTGACCCACTTGGGTAAAGACATTTAATTAATTATTTTCAATGTTCGGCGGCACCCACTGGGGTTACACATTGAGGAACTACAGGGACCATGAGGCTTTGCTGCCACGCCCACTGGGGCGGGATCCGGTACTTTATTAAGTGTTCCTCATGGCAGCCGGGACATTGTTGCCAGTGATCAAGGGCAGAGTGCTGCCTGAAACGCGTTTGGCCATCTTATTTGCACATGAGGAGGGAGCTGTTTCTGTCTGCTAACCTGCCAAATAAAGGAGTCAAAGCTCTCTTGTGTGTGGCATTTCTACAGGGGCAACTTCGTTGGATTGATTTGTAGCGGCTGGCCCAGCCGCAGAAATGCCCCGC
This sequence comes from Calotriton arnoldi, assembly GCA_963921515.1. Lineage (NCBI taxonomy): Eukaryota > Metazoa > Chordata > Amphibia > Caudata > Salamandridae > Calotriton > Calotriton arnoldi. The sequence continues at coordinate 1,974,249 of CAWUFW010001119.1, read as the reverse complement.
TGCTGTTTGAGCGGACCGCCAGCGTCGGATTTCCTTCGCTGAATGGGACAGAGAGTCCGTTTTCGTGGGAGTGAAATTGGCAGCAGAAGCAGGGTCTTCCCCCCATCAAGTGACCCACTTGGGTAAAGACATTTAATTAATTATTTTCAATGTTCGGCGGCACCCACTGGGGTTACACATTGAGGAACTACAGGGACCATGAGGCTTTGCTGCCACGCCCACTGGGGCGGGATCCGGTACTTTATTAAGTGTTCCTCATGGCAGCCGGGACATTGTTGCCAGTGATCAAGGGCAGAGTGCTGCCTGAAACGCGTTTGGCCATCTTATTTGCACATGAGGAGGGAGCTGTTTCTGTCTGCTAACCTGCCAAATAAAGGAGTCAAAGCTCTCTTGTGTGTGGCATTTCTACAGGGGCAACTTCGTTGGATTGATTTGTAGCGGCTGGCCCAGCCGCAGAAATGCCCCGCTGCTGTTTGAGCGGACCGCCAGCGTCGGATTTCCTTCGCTGAATGGGACAGAGAGTCCGTTTTCGTGGGAGTGAAATTGGCAGCAGAAGCAGGGTCTTCCCCCATCAAGTGACCCACTTGGGTAAAGACATTTAATTAATTATTTTCAATGTTCGGCGGCACCCACTGGGGTTACACATTGAGGAACTACAGGGACCATGAGGCTTTGCTGCCACGCCCACTGGGGCGGGATCCGGTACTTTATTAAGTGTTCCTCATGGCAGCCGGGACATTGTTGCCAGTGATCAAGGGCAGAGTGCTGCCTGAAACGCGTTTGGCCATCTTATTTGCACATGAGGAGGGAGCTGTTTCTGTCTGCTAACCTGCCAAATAAAGGAGTCAAAGCTCTCTTGTGTGTGGCATTTCTACAGGGGCAACTTCGTTGGATTGATTTGTAGCGGCTGGCCCAGCCGCAGAAATGCCCCGCTGCTGTTTGAGCGGACCGCCAGCGTCGGATTTCCTTCGCTGAATGGGACAGAGAGTCCGTTTTCGTGGGAGTGAAATTGGCAGCAGAAGCAGGGTCTTCCCCCCATCAAGTGACCCACTTGGGTAAAGACATTTAATTAATTATTTTCAATGTTCGGCGGCACCCACTGGGGTTACACATTGAGGAACTACAGGGACCATGAGGCTTTGCTGCCACGCCCACTGGGGCGGGATCCGGTACTTTATTAAGTGTTCCTCATGGCAGCCGGGACATTGTTGCCAGTGATCAAGGGCAGAGTGCTGCCTGAAACGCGTTTGGCCATCTTATTTGCACATGAGGAGGGAGCTGTTTCTGTCTGCTAACCTGCCAAATAAAGGAGTCAAAGCTCTCTTGTGTGTGGCATTTCTACAGGGGCAACTTCGTTGGATTGATTTGTAGCGGCTGGCCCAGCCGCAGAAATGCCCCGCTGCTGTTTGAGCGGACCGCCAGCGTCGGATTTCCTTCGCTGAATGGGACAGAGAGTCCGTTTTCGTGGGAGTGAAATTGGCAGCAGAAGCAGGGTCTTCCCCCATCAAGTGACCCACTTGGGTAAAGACATTTAATTAATTATTTTCAATGTTCGGCGGCACCCACTGGGGTTACACATTGAGGAACTACAGGGACCATGAGGCTTTGCTGCCACGCCCACTGGGGCGGGATCCGGTACTTTATTAAGTGTTCCTCATGGCAGCCGGGACATTGTTGCCAGTGATCAAGGGCAGAGTGCTGCCTGAAACGCGTTTGGCCATCTTATTTGCACATGAGGAGGGAGCTGTTTCTGTCTGCTAACCTGCCAAATAAAGGAGTCAAAGCTCTCTTGTGTGTGGCATTTCTACAGGGGCAACTTCGTTGGATTGATTTGTAGCGGCTGGCCCAGCCGCAGAAATGCCCCGCTGCTGTTTGAGCGGACCGCCAGCGTCGGATTTCCTTCGCTGAATGGGACAGAGAGTCCGTTTTCGTGGGAGTGAAATTGGCAGCAGAAGCAGGGTCTTCCCCCATCAAGTGACCCACTTGGGTAAAGACATTTAATTAATTATTTTCAATGTTCGGCGGCACCCACTGGGGTTACACATTGAGGAACTACAGGGACCATGAGGCTTTGCTGCCACGCCCACTGGGGCGGGATCCGGTACTTTATTAAGTGTTCCTCATGGCAGCCGGGACATTGTTGCCAGTGATCAAGGGCAGAGTGCTGCCTGAAACGCGTTTGGCCATCTTATTTGCACATGAGGAGGGAGCTGTTTCTGTCTGCTAACCTGCCAAATAAAGGAGTCAAAGCTCTCTTGTGTGTGGCATTTCTACAGGGGCAACTTCGTTGGATTGATTTGTAGCGGCTGGCCCAGCCGCAGAAATGCCCCGCTGCTGTTTGAGCGGACCGCCAGCGTCGGATTTCCTTCGCTGAATGGGACAGAGAGTCCGTTTTCGTGGGAGTGAAATTGGCAGCAGAAGCAGGGTCTTCCCCCCATCAAGTGACCCACTTGGGTAAAGACATTTAATTAATTATTTTCAATGTTCGGCGGCACCCACTGGGGTTACACATTGAGGAACTACAGGGACCATGAGGCTTTGCTGCCACGCCCACTGGGGCGGGATCCGGTACTTTATTAAGTGTTCCTCATGGCAGCCGGGACATTGTTGCCAGTGATCAAGGGCAGAGTGCTGCCTGAAACGCGTTTGGCCATCTTATTTGCACATGAGGAGGGAGCTGTTTCTGTCTGCTAACCTGCCAAATAAAGGAGTCAAAGCTCTCTTGTGTGTGGCATTTCTACAGGGGCAACTTCGTTGGATTGATTTGTAGCGGCTGGCCCAGCCGCAGAAATGCCCCGCTGCTGTTTGAGCGGACCGCCAGCGTCGGATTTCCTTCGCTGAATGGGACAGAGAGTCCGTTTTCGTGGGAGTGAAATTGGCAGCAGAAGCAGGGTCTTCCCCCCATCAAGTGACCCACTTGGGTAAAGACATTTAATTAATTATTTTCAATGTTCGGCGGCACCCACTGGGGTTACACATTGAGGAACTACAGGGACCATGAGGCTTTGCTGCCACGCCCACTGGGGCGGGATCCGGTACTTTATTAAGTGTTCCTCATGGCAGCCGGGACATTGTTGCCAGTGATCAAGGGCAGAGTGCTGCCTGAAACGCGTTTGGCCATCTTATTTGCACATGAGGAGGGAGCTGTTTCTGTCTGCTAACCTGCCAAATAAAGGAGTCAAAGCTCTCTTGTGTGTGGCATTTCTACAGGGGCAACTTCGTTGGATTGATTTGTAGCGGCTGGCCCAGCCGCAGAAATGCCCCGCTGCTGTTTGAGCGGACCGCCAGCGTCGGATTTCCTTCGCTGAATGGGACAGAGAGTCCGTTTTCGTGGGAGTGAAATTGGCAGCAGAAGCAGGGTCTTCCCCCCATCAAGTGACCCACTTGGGTAAAGACATTTAATTAATTATTTTCAATGTTCGGCGGCACCCACTGGGGTTACACATTGAGGAACTACAGGGACCATGAGGCTTTGCTGCCACGCCCACTGGGGCGGGATCCGGTACTTTATTAAGTGTTCCTCATGGCAGCCGGGACATTGTTGCCAGTGATCAAGGGCAGAGTGCTGCCTGAAACGCGTTTGGCCATCTTATTTGCACATGAGGAGGGAGCTGTTTCTGTCTGCTAACCTGCCAAATAAAGGAGTCAAAGCTCTCGTGTGTGGCATTTCTACAGGGGCAACTTCGTTGGATTGATTTGTAGCGGCTGGCCCAGCCGCAGAAATGCCCCGCTGCTGTTTGAGCGGACCGCCAGCGTCGGATTTCCTTCGCTGAATGGGACAGAGAGTCCGTTTTCGTGGGAGTGAAATTGGCAGCAGAAGCAGGGTCTTCCCCCATCAAGTGACCCACTTGGGTAAAGACATTTAATTAATTATTTTCAATGTTCGGCGGCACCCACTGGGGTTACACATTGAGGAACTACAGGGACCATGAGGCTTTGCTGCCACGCCCACTGGGGCGGGATCCGGTACTTTATTAAGTGTTCCTCATGGCAGCCGGGACATTGTTGCCAGTGATCAAGGGCAGAGTGCTGCCTGAAACGCGTTTGGCCATCTTATTTGCACATGAGGAGGGAGCTGTTTCTGTCTGCTAACCTGCCAAATAAAGGAGTCAAAGCTCTCTTGTGTGTGGCATTTCTACAGGGGCAACTTCGTTGGATTGATTTGTAGCGGCTGGCCCAGCCGCAGAAATGCCCCGCTGCTGTTTGAGCGGACCGCCAGCGTCGGATTTCCTTCGCTGAATGGGACAGAGAGTCCGTTTTCGTGGGAGTGAAATTGGCAGCAGAAGCAGGGTCTTCCCCCATCAAGTGACCCACTTGGGTAAAGACATTTAATTAATTATTTTCAATGTTCGGCGGCACCCACTGGGGTTACACATTGAGGAACTACAGGGACCATGAGGCTTTGCTGCCACGCCCACTGGGGCGGGATCCGGTACTTTATTAAGTGTTCCTCATGGCAGCCGGGACATTGTTGCCAGTGATCAAGGGCAGAGTGCTGCCTGAAACGCGTTTGGCCATCTTATTTGCACATGAGGAGGGAGCTGTTTCTGTCTGCTAACCTGCCAAATAAAGGAGTCAAAGCTCTCTTGTGTGTGGCATTTCTACAGGGGCAACTTCGTTGGATTGATTTGTAGCGGCTGGCCCAGCCGCAGAAATGCCCCGCTGCTGTTTGAGCGGACCGCCAGCGTCGGATTTCCTTCGCTGAATGGGACAGAGAGTCCGTTTTCGTGGGAGTGAAATTGGCAGCAGAAGCAGGGTCTTCCCCCATCAAGTGACCCACTTGGGTAAAGACATTTAATTAATTATTTTCAATGTTCGGCGGCACCCACTGGGGTTACACATTGAGGAACTACAGGGACCATGAGGCTTTGCTGCCACGCCCACTGGGGCGGGATCCGGTACTTTATTAAGTGTTCCTCATGGCAGCCGGGACATTGTTGCCAGTGATCAAGGGCAGAGTGCTGCCTGAAACGCGTTTGGCCATCTTATTTGCACATGAGGAGGGAGCTGTTTCTGTCTGCTAACCTGCCAAATAAAGGAGTCAAAGCTCTCTTGTGTGTGGCATTTCTACAGGGGCAACTTCGTTGGATTGATTTGTAGCGGCTGGCCCAGCCGCAGAAATGCCCCGCTGCTGTTTGAGCGGACCGCCAGCGTCGGATTTCCTTCGCTGAATGGGACAGAGAGTCCGTTTTCGTGGGAGTGAAATTGGCAGCAGAAGCAGGGTCTTCCCCCCATCAAGTGACCCACTTGGGTAAAGACATTTAATTAATTATTTTCAATGTTCGGCGGCACCCACTGGGGTTACACATTGAGGAACTACAGGGACCATGAGGCTTTGCTGCCACGCCCACTGGGGCGGGATCCGGTACTTTATTAAGTGTTCCTCATGGCAGCCGGGACATTGTTGCCAGTGATCAAGGGCAGAGTGCTGCCTGAAACGCGTTTGGCCATCTTATTTGCACATGAGGAGGGAGCTGTTTCTGTCTGCTAACCTGCCAAATAAAGGAGTCAAAGCTCTCTTGTGTGTGGCATTTCTACAGGGGCAACTTCGTTGGATTGATTTGTAGCGGCTGGCCCAGCCGCAGAAATGCCCCGCTGCTGTTTGAGCGGACCGCCAGCGTCGGATTTCCTTCGCTGAATGGGACAGAGAGTCCGTTTTCGTGGGAGTGAAATTGGCAGCAGAAGCAGGGTCTTCCCCCATCAAGTGACCCACTTGGGTAAAGACATTTAATTAATTATTTTCAATGTTCGGCGGCACCCACTGGGGTTACACATTGAGGAACTACAGGGACCATGAGGCTTTGCTGCCACGCCCACTGGGGCGGGATCCGGTACTTTATTAAGTGTTCCTCATGGCAGCCGGGACATTGTTGCCAGTGATCAAGGGCAGAGTGCTGCCTGAAACGCGTTTGGCCATCTTATTTGCACATGAGGAGGGAGCTGTTTCTGTCTGCTAACCTGCCAAATAAAGGAGTCAAAGCTCTCTTGTGTGTGGCATTTCTACAGGGGCAACTTCGTTGGATTGATTTGTAGCGGCTGGCCCAGCCGCAGAAATGCCCCGCTGCTGTTTGAGCGGACCGCCAGCGTCGGATTTCCTTCGCTGAATGGGACAGAGAGTCCGTTTTCGTGGGAGTGAAATTGGCAGCAGAAGCAGGGTCTTCCCCCATCAAGTGACCCACTTGGGTAAAGACATTTAATTAATTATTTTCAATGTTCGGCGGCACCCACTGGGGTTACACATTGAGGAACTACAGGGACCATGAGGCTTTGCTGCCACGCCCACTGGGGCGGGATCCGGTACTTTATTAAGTGTTCCTCATGGCAGCCGGGACATTGTTGCCAGTGATCAAGGGCAGAGTGCTGCCTGAAACGCGTTTGGCCATCTTATTTGCACATGAGGAGGGAGCTGTTTCTGTCTGCTAACCTGCCAAATAAAGGAGTCAAAGCTCTCTTGTGTGTGGCATTTCTACAGGGGCAACTTCGTTGGATTGATTTGTAGCGGCTGGCCCAGCCGCAGAAATGCCCCGCTGCTGTTTGAGCGGACCGCCAGCGTCGGATTTCCTTCGCTGAATGGGACAGAGAGTCCGTTTTCGTGGGAGTGAAATTGGCAGCAGAAGCAGGGTCTTCCCCCCATCAAGTGACCCACTTGGGTAAAGACATTTAATTAATTATTTTCAATGTTCGGCGGCACCCACTGGGGTTACACATTGAGGAACTACAGGGACCATGAGGCTTTGCTGCCACGCCCACTGGGGCGGGATCCGGTACTTTATTAAGTGTTCCTCATGGCAGCCGGGACATTGTTGCCAGTGATCAAGGGCAGAGTGCTGCCTGAAACGCGTTTGGCCATCTTATTTGCACATGAGGAGGGAGCTGTTTCTGTCTGCTAACCTGCCAAATAAAGGAGTCAAAGCTCTCTTGTGTGTGGCATTTCTACAGGGGCAACTTCGTTGGATTGATTTGTAGCGGCTGGCCCAGCCGCAGAAATGCCCCGCTGCTGTTTGAGCGGACCGCCAGCGTCGGATTTCCTTCGCTGAATGGGACAGAGAGTCCGTTTTCGTGGGAGTGAAATTGGCAGCAGAAGCAGGGTCTTCCCCCCATCAAGTGACCCACTTGGGTAAAGACATTTAATTAATTATTTTCAATGTTCGGCGGCACCCACTGGGGTTACACATTGAGGAACTACAGGGACCATGAGGCTTTGCTGCCACGCCCACTGGGGCGGGATCCGGTACTTTATTAAGTGTTCCTCATGGCAGCCGGGACATTTTTGCCAGTGATCAAGGGCAGAGTGCTGCCTGAAACGCGTTTGGCCATCTTATTTGCACATGAGGAGGGAGCTGTTTCTGTCTGCTAACCTGCCAAATAAAGGAGTCAAAGCTCTCTTGTGTGTGGCATTTCTACAGGGGCAACTTCGTTGGATTGATTTGTAGCGGCTGGCCCAGCCGCAGAAATGCCCCGCTGCTGTTTGAGCGGACCGCCAGCGTCGGATTTCCTTCGCTGAATGGGACAGAGAGTCCGTTTTCGTGGGAGTGAAATTGGCAGCAGAAGCAGGGTCTTCCCCCCATCAAGTGACCCACTTGGGTAAAGACATTTAATTAATTATTTTCAATGTTCGGCGGCACCCACTGGGGTTACACATTGAGGAACTACAGGGACCATGAGGCTTTGCTGCCACGCCCACTGGGGCGGGATCCGGTACTTTATTAAGTGTTCCTCATGGCAGCCGGGACATTGTTGCCAGTGATCAAGGGCAGAGTGCTGCCTGAAACGCGTTTGGCCATCTTATTTGCACATGAGGAGGGAGCTGTTTCTGTCTGCTAACCTGCCAAATAAAGGAGTCAAAGCTCTCGTGTGTGGCATTTCTACAGGGGCAACTTCGTTGGATTGATTTGTAGCGGCTGGCCCAGCCGCAGAAATGCCCCGCTGCTGTTTGAGCGGACCGCCAGCGTCGGATTTCCTTCGCTGAATGGGACAGAGAGTCCGTTTTCGTGGGAGTGAAATTGGCAGCAGAAGCAGGGTCTTCCCCCATCAAGTGACCCACTTGGGTAAAGACATTTAATTAATTATTTTCAATGTTCGGCGGCACCCACTGGGGTTACACATTGAGGAACTACAGGGACCATGAGGCTTTGCTGCCACGCCCACTGGGGCGGGATCCGGTACTTTATTAAGTGTTCCTCATGGCAGCCGGGACATTGTTGCCAGTGATCAAGGGCAGAGTGCTGCCTGAAACGCGTTTGGCCATCTTATTTGCACATGAGGAGGGAGCTGTTTCTGTCTGCTAACCTGCCAAATAAAGGAGTCAAAGCTCTCTTGTGTGTGGCATTTCTACAGGGGCAACTTCGTTGGATTGATTTGTAGCGGCTGGCCCAGCCGCAGAAATGCCCCGCTGCTGTTTGAGCGGACCGCCAGCGTCGGATTTCCTTCGCTGAATGGGACAGAGAGTCCGTTTTCGTGGGAGTGAAATTGGCAGCAGAAGCAGGGTCTTCCCCCCATCAAGTGACCCACTTGGGTAAAGACATTTAATTAATTATTTTCAATGTTCGGCGGCACCCACTGGGGTTACACATTGAGGAACTACAGGGACCATGAGGCTTTGCTGCCACGCCCACTGGGGCGGGATCCGGTACTTTATTAAGTGTTCCTCATGGCAGCCGGGACATTGTTGCCAGTGATCAAGGGCAGAGTGCTGCCTGAAACGCGTTTGGCCATCTTATTTGCACATGAGGAGGGAGCTGTTTCTGTCTGCTAACCTGCCAAATAAAGGAGTCAAAGCTCTCTTGTGTGTGGCATTTCTACAGGGGCAACTTCGTTGGATTGATTTGTAGCGGCTGGCCCAGCCGCAGAAATGCCCCGCTGCTGTTTGAGCGGACCGCCAGCGTCGGATTTCCTTCGCTGAATGGGACAGAGAGTCCGTTTTCGTGGGAGTGAAATTGGCAGCAGAAGCAGGGTCTTCCCCCATCAAGTGACCCACTTGGGTAAAGACATTTAATTAATTATTTTCAATGTTCGGCGGCACCCACTGGGGTTACACATTGAGGAACTACAGGGACCATGAGGCTTTGCTGCCACGCCCACTGGGGCGGGATCCGGTACTTTATTAAGTGTTCCTCATGGCAGCCGGGACATTGTTGCCAGTGATCAAGGGCAGAGTGCTGCCTGAAACGCGTTTGGCCATCTTATTTGCACATGAGGAGGGAGCTGTTTCTGTCTGCTAACCTGCCAAATAAAGGAGTCAAAGCTCTCTTGTGTGTGGCATTTCTACAGGGGCAACTTCGTTGGATTGATATATATATATATATATATATATATATATATAAATATATATATACACATATGTGAAACATATAAATGCAGCCTAAAAAAGTTTCCAACATGGCAGAACTGCCGAAATTACATAGGTTTGCATTGTAAGACAAATACTCTCCTAACCCATAAGGAAAAGAGTACATTCACAGAACAATTGTGATATACCAATGCTTTATTGCCACAAGGAAAAACTTGTAATTGCAGGCATTCGCCTGTAGGCTGCATTGCAGAGTAATAATGAAAACAAGACAAAAGAACTGGCACCTTGCCTTTAAGGCTTCCAAGGGTTAGGGTACCGTGCCTTTAAGGCCTGCCAGAGACCCTCTGCTCCCATCATGCACCACAGGTGACAGTTAGGTCAGTTCTTTTGACGGTGTATAATGTAGAGACACCTGAGTAGAGGATGCAATAACATAGAAGAACTCCAGTGATGCTCGTCCGGGGAGGAGGGAGGGTCGCTCATGACTATGATGAGTATACCCCTGGATGAGAACTAGGATTACAGGTAAGTAACTAATCCTTCTCATCCAGGGGATACTCATCAATAGTCATAATCTATGAATAGAGTAGCAAGCCCATACCCAGTACCTTGCGGACGAGCAACGGAGTATACAGAACATTACATTCAAATTGCAATCATGCAAACAAATTCCTCAAAGAGGCCTGCCCCACCTGGGCATCGGCCTGTGCATCAGAATCTAGACAGTAATGACGTGTGAAGGTATGAACCGACCGCCATGTGGCTGCCTTACAGATTTCAGACATTGGCACATTGCGAAGGAGAGCTGTGGTAGAGGCTTTCCCTCTGGTAGAGTGCGCTTTAGGTCTGCCTGGTAAGGTCTTGTTAGCTAACTGGTAGGATAAAGCTATACAAGAGACAATCCATCGAGAGATGGATCTTTTAGATGCAGCTAGACCGGTGTTAGTAGAACCGTAGTTAATAAAAAGCCGGTCAGACTTCCTAAGTGTGTGAGTTTTGTCAAGGTAAAACTTCAGCACTCTCCGGAGATCTAAAGAGTGTAATGATCTCTCGGGGGGAGTTGAAGGTTTAGGAAAGAAGGTGGGCAGCGTAATAACCTGATTGATGTGAAAATCCGAGACCACCTTCGGGAGGAAGCTCGGATGTGTACGTAGCACCACCCTATTGGCATGAAAAACAGTATAAGGTGCCTTACAGCACAGGGCCTGAATCTCACTCACCCTGCGTGCAGAAGTGATGGCTACCAAAAAAGCAGCCTTCCAGGTCAAATGCTGCAACGACGCCTTATGAATAGGCTCGAAAGGAGCACCCATAAGTTTCGTAAGCACAATGTTAAGTTCCCAGGGAGGAGAGGGAGATCTCACTGGGGGTAAACCTTCCTGAGACCCTCTAGAAAATCCTTTACCACTGGCATCTGAAAGAATGAACCCTGGGTCGGGGACTTCCTGTAAGCTGTTATAGCAGCTAGGTGAACCCTGATGGAGGGATATTGCAGGCCTGACTTTGCCAAGTATAACAAGTAGGGAAGAATCACTTGCTCCTGACCTTTAGTCGGATCAAACTGGTTGTCCTTGCACCACAGGTAGAATCTCTTCCACTTGAAAGCATAAGATTTCCTAGTGGAGGGTCTCTTTGCTTCCTTGAGAATAGACATACAATCAGCAGGAAGGTCTAAGTGTCCATACTGGATGACTTCAGGAGCCATGCAGTCAAACGCAGGGACGAGAGGTTGGGATAAAATACTCTCCCCTCGTTCTTGGTCAACAGGTCCGGTCGACAGGGAAGCCTCCGGTGTGGGACTTCGGACAGCTGCAGGAGATCCGGATACCACCACTGGCGCGGCCACTCTGGTGCCATCAGGATCATTCTGGCATTGGTCCTGTAAAACTTCTGTATGACCGCAGGGATCAGAGGGAGAGGTGGAAAAGCGTACAGCAATGTCTGCGACCATCCTATCAAAAGTGCATTCCCCCGTGATCCTTGTTGAGGGAATCTGGACGCGAAGACGGGGCATTTCGTATTTGACGCGTCTGCAAACAGGTCGATGTCTGGCACTCCCCATTGTCGAAAAATGTCTTGAGCGACTTCTTCGTTTAACACCCAGTCGTGTGCTTCTACGAAGTCTCTGCTGAGAACATCTGCCTGCACGTTCAAGGTTCCTGGAAGGTGAACGGCTACGATCGTGAGACTCCTCGCCAGAAGCCACTTCCATTTGGTCTGTGACTCCAGAGACAGGACCCGTGACCTGGTGCCTCCCTGCTTGTTCAGATAGTACATTGTTGTTGTGTTGTCTGTCTGAATCTGAATGGAGCTGGACTGTAGGGACGGGTACAGCGACTTGAGAGCCAGATGGACTGCCCTTAGCTCCAAGAAGTTGATGTGATAACTTTTCTCTGTCTCGGACCAGAGACCTTGTACCTGAAGCTGGCCCATGTGCGCTCCCCAACCCTGCAGTGAGGCATCTGTAACTACAGTCTGTGTCGGAGGTACCTGGTGAAAGGGGACCCCTTGCAGAAGGTGAGAACGTTTCATCCACCATTTGATGGAGTCCCTGGCCGCCTGAGGAAGAGAGACACGATCTTCCCAACAGCCTGAGTGCTGAGTCCATTGATCTTCGAGGGACTGCTGTAGAGGCCGCATGTAAAGCCTGGCATTTGGCACAATGAAGATGCATGAGGCCATCGATCCCAGCAGTGATGACACCTGCCTTGCTGTGGGATGTATAGTGCTGAGAAGCGCACGGCACTTGATCAACATTGAGGACAACCTCTCCTCCGAAGGACACACGCTTGCCGTTGCGGTGTCTAGGGATGCGCCCAGATAATGTATTTTCTGCGTGGGGTTGAGAACTGAGATGCGCCCAGATAATGTATTTTCTGCGTGGGGTTGATAACTGACTTCTTGTAGTTGACTTGCAACCCCAGTGAGTGAAGCAGGTTGAGACAGTAAGTGAGATGGCTCTGGAGTAGAGAAGGTGTTGAACTCTTCAGGAGCCAGTCGTCTAGGTAGGGGTAGACGAAGATTTTCCTCTTGCGGAGGAAAGCGGCTACCACCGCCATGCACTTGGAGAACGTCCGGGGAGCGGATTTGAGTCCGAATGGAAGTACTCGGTACTGATAGTGCTGACGAGACACCTGGAACCTGAGGAACTTGCGATGTTTCACTGAAACAGGAATGTGAAAGTAGGCGTCCTGCAGGTCGATGGCACACATCCAGTCTCCCAGATGAAGATGTGGGAAAATCTGGTGCAGGGCTAGTATCCGAAATCTTTCTTTTCTTATAAACCTGTTCAGCAGGCGCAGGTCGAGGATGGGCCTGTACTCTTTGGCTACTCCTCGTTTTTGGACCAGAAAGTACCGTGAGTATACCCCTTGATTTCGCTGGTGAGGTGGGACCTCTTCTATAGCCTTTTTGGAGAGGAGGGTACACACTTCACCCTGTAACAATACATTGTGTTGAGGAAGGCACGTCAAATGAGGGGCAACTTGCGGAGGAGGGGTCTTGAACCTCAGCAAGTAACCATGCTGTACAATATTCAGCACCCATCTGTCTTTTGTTATTGTTTCCCACTCTTCCAGGTGAAAGACTATACTCCCTCCTACCGGAGTGGCAAACGGGTGCGGAGGAAGCAATGTCTCACTGTTTTGGAGGCTGCTTGGAGGAGGACTGCTGTTGCTTATTGTTCCCTCTGCCCCTGCCAGGACGCTTGTTCTGGTATTGGAACTTTTGTTGGTTTTGGGAGGACCATTGAGGGGTTTGAACCCTCTGTTGGAAGGGCCGCTTGTCGTTCTGACGGAAGCGTTTTCGAAACTCCTTCCGCTTCTCCAGTCTAACTGCTTTGACTGTGTCTAGCTCGGCCTTCATCTTTGTCATCTCCTCATCAGCATGAGAACCGAATAAGGAGGAGCCGTTGAAAAGAAGGTTTAGGATCTTCTTCTGGGCGTCCGGTTTTAGACCTGTGAGGCGCAACCACGCTGAGCGCCGTGAACAGATGCCCTGTAAATAGCTGTGTGCGGCGAGATCTGAGGCGTCAGCCGCCGCGCTGATGATTTGATTGGCTACTAAGCCGCCCTCTTGCAAGATTTCATGGAAGTCTTGTCGATCTTCTTTGGGAAGCTTGTCGGTAAACCTAGACAGGAGTCCCAAAGAGACCTATCATAGCGCCCAAGAAGGGCTGAAGCACTTGCAATCTTCATCGATGATGCCGAAGTATTGCACATCTTCCTGCCATAAGAGTCCATTTGTTTACTGTCCTTTTCTGGAGGAACAGAAGCGGATGAGGCTGCGGAGTGCGCTTTCCTGGCGGCTGCCACAATGATTGAATCCGCCGGAGGATCAGACCTAAGGAACAAGGGATCCTGGTCTGGAGCTTTGTATTTCTTTGCAATCCTCGACGGAACTGATCCCACTGTGGCTGGAGTAAGGAACGTGGTCATAGCTGGTTCTAAAAACCTGGCACCAGAGGTAGCAGCGGTCTGGGAGCTGTACGATGGTGCAATGTCTCGAAAATGATCGATGTAGGGATCACAGGAGTACATAAACTGATGTTTAGTTTATTAGCTCCTCTGCCCAGTACGTCAGAGAAAGTCCCAATGTCATCAATAGGAGACACCCTTGAAGGTGGTGTAGATGAGAAAGTTGGCGAGTAGTGCCGAATGGAAGACGAAGAACAGGTAGAAGATGCTCTGCGCCTCCTCTTATGTGGATGATCGTGCGAGCTGTGACGACCTCCTGACCGAGATCGGCGTGTAGAAGGCGACCTTGGTCTTCTGGAAGGCGACTTAGAAAGTCTCGTTGCGTATGAACGCGAGTGGTCCGAGCCCGGACCTCTGCGGGCACCTGTTCCGACACCCTGCAGCCAGCGAGGGGACAGGCCGCAAAGATTCTTTTCAGCAACTGTAGGAGATTTCTCTGGTGAAATCTGTACAATATTCAGCCCTGGAGATGACTGCCTTGACGTCGAACGGGATCTCGACGTCGACAAGGTCTGCGTCACCCTCGTCGTCGATCTGTGCCCTGATCTTGATCTCGACGTCGACCGCCCACGTCGATGGGGGGACTTTGACGTCGACTGTCGGCGTCGACGGGGAGACTTCGACGTCGCCCTTGACGCTGCCGCTGATCTCCTCGACGGCGAATGATCCGTTACAGGTCTCGACGTCGACCGCCCACGTCGATGGGGGGGCCCTGATGTCGCCTGACGGCGCCGATGGGGGCATCTCGACGTCGCCCTTCTCGATGACGTCGACCTCCTCGACGTCGAATGATGGGACCTCGACGATGCTCTCGACGTCGGTACGTCCTCTCGCGTCATGACCTTCGACGGCGACTCTCTCAACGTCGACCCCCTTGAGGGTGGCGGAGAATGCCTCGACGTCGGTATGTCCCCTCGCGGCATGGTCTTCGCCGGCGAGTCTCTCAACGCCGATCCCCTCGAGGTTGGCGGAGTGTGCCTCGACGTCGACGGAAGCCTCGACGGAGTTTTGGACAGTCTCTCAGTACCCACAGCCTTTGAGCCTGAAGTGCTGAGCGCCGACTTACTTGGCTTGTCCCTTGACGTTGAAGAATGCCTCGGCCTCTTCGACGGCGATCTCGACGGCGAACATTCAGGCACCTGCTTCTTCCTGGACTCCGGAGAGGTGGAGCGATGCCGTTTTCGGTGTTTACTTGAAGAGGGAGCTCTATGATCTCTATCCCTCTCCAGTAGGGCATGAAGCTTGATGCGTTCTCTGTCGCGCTGAGTCCTCTTCGAAAACTTCTGGCAATGATAACACTGGTCAGGATTGTGTGAAGATGGAAGGCACACAATACACACCGAGTGTGGATCTGACAGTGCCATCTTCTTGCCACTGGAAGGACATTTCCAAAATAAAGCAGGCATTCTGACTGGAAAGATTTTTGGAGAAAAAAAAATGCCAAAAACCAGTAGGCTTTCTTCAGGACCACTATGTGAGGTGCAGGTGAATGGGCTACAAAAGTGGAGGTAGCCACATGAGTGATATAACAGCACACAGAAACTGTCGAAATTTCCAAGGAAATATCAAAAAATTATCTTTCAGTCAAAAAACTGAAGAGCTCAAACTCCAGGATCCTCACAGAAGGAGCCGGAAAAAAGAACTGACCTAACTGTCACCTGTGGTGCATGATGGGAGCAGAGGGTCTCTGGCAGGCCTTAAAGGCACGGTACCCTAACCCTTGGAAGCCTTAAAGGCAAGGTGCCAGTTTTTTTGTCTTGTTTTCATTATTACTCTGCAATGCAGCCTACAGGTGAATGCCTGCAATTACAAGTTTTTCCTTGTGGCAATAAAGCATTGGTATATCACAATTATTCTGTGAATGTACTCTTTTCCTTATGGGTTAGGAGAGTATTTGTCTTACAATGCAAACCTATGTAATTTCGGCAGTTCTGCCATGTTGGAAACTTTTTTAGGCTGCATTTATATGTTTCACATATGTGTATATATATATTTATATATATATATATTTTCTATATACTCCGGGATCCCGCACGTGGGCGGGGATTATTCATAGATTATGACTATTGATGAGTATCCCCTGGATGAGAAATTGGGTGCGCAATAATCTGGTCAGAGCCCACTTCCTCATAGAGAACACATAGGGGAACATCCCTTGATCTGTAGACCTTTGAGAGATATTAGACGAACAAATCCTGACCATCCCAAGTACTTTTCTACATGGGACTTGAACTTTGTATTACAACTTTTAACTCTTGAGATGACAATTCTTAGCCTTCTCTCAAGGCTCCTTCTGCCTAACTCACTATAAAGTGCCTTGTTTCCTCCAGAAGAGTTTGGATGTCAGAGTTTTAGACTTGTCCTCTAAAAACTTTACTCTTTACTGTGTTTTCTTCTCCAGAAGAACGAGAACCATAGCTTATTTTATTAAGTATCCATTCTTTCCAAAATAATCCAAGCTCTGCACTGTTTGTTTATAAGAATCAAACGTTTGCATCCAATCCCTCATCACACCGCACTTGCTAGATTGGTTATGCATTTGGTTCGGGCTGATTTTTTATCTTTCTGATCCAATTATACCAGATACTATGGTATCTAAAGTCTTTAGGGCAAGTGCACTCCTTGAAGACATTCTGAAAGCAGCATGGAGAATTAGCCTTTCATACCTTTTATTGCAAGTTGCTTTCTCAGGCTTTTTTGACAGTGATCAAGATGCATTCAACAAGCATTGTAGGATTTACTTAAATATTGTGAAGGGCAGGCCTGATTTTAGAGGAATTATAAAGTATTATCCCGAACTCTGTCTCTACAATAAAGACTGTAAGTGATGCCTGACAACGTTTGCCTTACAGACTCAATACAGGGACACATGGAGAGGTGAACATAAAAGATTTTTTGGACCCTTTCCTTTTACCCTTAACGTTTATGCAGACTAAATACAATCTCTTGATCTTTGGCTTAATTAGTTCTCACTGTTACTTTAGAATATTTTGCTTGATCACCTGGACAGTATGCATCTCTTTACTCACCAGGTCCCTCTACGTCTCAGTCCCAATGGGGCGAAATTCATGATGAGCAATTTACATCTTTTGGAAGGCAGATATAGCCTTGGTTTTATTTTCAGTAAGTAGCTCAAATTGGCATTGTGACAAGTAGAGTCAGCACAGCTATTATTTGATTGTATTTGAAGAGCAAACACAAAAGAGAGAAATAAGTATCCAGACTAGGATTCAGGCACAGCACTACCCAAAGTACTATACTACAAAAAGTCTAATGCTTATAAAGCATTCTTCAACACAATTGAAAGATAACTGCAGTGTGCTCTGACAGTCTGATGAAACCTGGCTGCCTTAAAGTTACAAGAATTCTAGTCATTTAGCGTTTGCTACATTTTTCTTGTTCTCATTCATTCATTATTACTTTATTTCGCCAATAATAAACGGCATAAAAAGTATACTATTTTCAAAGAATAAAAGTTCGATCATGCAACTACATAAAAGAATGTTCAAAGATAAAAAAGGAGCCAATTTACAATTTCATATAAAAGGACATACATTTAAAATGGCATTTTGACATATAAGGGAAACTATAATCTTGCTCATGTTGACACAAAGCACAGATTCTGTTTCCTCTTCACCAAAGCATACTGAAAAAAGGAAACCAAACAATAGCAGATAAAAGGATCAGTTAGGGACTTTAAAAAGTAAAGGGCTGGACAACATTGTTGAAATGTAAAAGTGCGCATTAGCGGAATGATGTAAGACCTCCTTTCCTCATTGTACAAACTACAGAAAAATAGGAGGTGAAGATCACATTGAGGGGAGTGAGAGTCACACAAACATGGCATGAGGACATCCAAGGAATATGTATTAGATGGATAACCCAGCATTAGGGGGATATAATTCAACTGAAATCTTGTTAGTAAAAATCAGTGCTTAGGGTGTGTCACAAATGTTAGGTACGAAATAGCCATACAGTCGATTCTTGGTGTTGACAAGTATATTTTAATGCTTGCCTTAATATGACTGGACTCCCATCTCTCTCTCTCCTCAGATTTTCTAACAGTAGAGCTTTTAGTTCCGACCTTGAGATGGACTTACATGAGGTCGGATCATCAAATATTTTGGCCTGACCGATGTTGTAGAGGATTTTCTTAACAAATTGAAGCCACTTTACTTTAGATATGCCATCAAGCTTTAGCGAATCTCTCAAGATGTCTAGTGTAAGCTTCAGCTGATCCCTCCTCCACACGGAGTGCCACAATAGGGGAGGGGCAGAACGGATCTGGTCCGATATAAAAGGGACATCTAGTTCCAGATGGCAGTTATAGGAGGAACAGGTTTTGGGTGCACCTACCAGGGGCTTCCAAAAGAGATCCTGTACTTGTTGTAAAGCGGTTATGTTAGTAGTGCCCCATACAGCAGCCCCATAAGAAGCAATAGATGATGTTTTTGCTTTGTAGATCTTTTTGATTACATCAATAGGTTTGGACCCAAGCTTTTTTATAAATTTAAATAAGGCCCCTATGCTTTTTTCCCATTGATGTCCCTCTGTTAGCCACCATATTTGACCATGTATTTTTAGACTATAAACAACGTGGACGAATCCGAAAGAAAAGTGATGCCACTTATAACGACTCAGTATGATGTTGCAGAGTACTGACATCCAGTGGATTTGTAAGAAGACCCCTCACCCACCAACCTGGTTGGTGGCATGCTTCATCATAGGGGTCCCAGCTGGGCTGTCAAGTACAACCCAGCTGTGCTTCGACGCCTGACTACAGCGGAGCAGGTTTTTTTGTGTGTGCAGTGAGGTAAGTGCTAGGTGGTGCAGATTAAAAATGTCTCTAAGAAATGCCCAATTGAAAAAACATTTTATTTGAAGGGTCTTAGGACAAGGTTAAAAAAATTAGTAACGGGATATAATGAAGATAAAAATGTTACTTCAACATCCCTTAGGTGTGGGTCAACATGTTTCAGCCTTTCAAAGTAGTCATAAGGCTTTCTTCAGGACCACTATGTGAGGTGCAGGTGAATGGGCTACAAAAGTGGAGGTAGCCACATGAGTGATATAACAGCACACACGCTAAGGTGTGCTGTGAAAAAAGGGGTGGGAAAACTGTACTTACGGACCCACTAATGGTTGGTAACTTATGACAACTTAAAAGGATCTGATGGATCCTGTGGTGCGAGTGCCAGCGGGATCCTGACAAGCACCGAATAGGTTTGATACGTGGGAGCATTTCCTTGATGAATGTCTTACTACAGGAGGCTCCCCCTTGCAGGATGCCATTGGCTTGTGTCATTGTCGGTCCTAAATGCTGGCTTCTGATTCGTAAATAGGCTTGTTAGTCCCTCCTTAGTACAGCCTCCTCTTCATTTGTCACCTCCCATGGCGACTGGCCCCTTTACTTCCGTTGTTACATGGTACGTGTTATTTAGACTGTGAGCACTATTTTCTTTATCCAGTTTCTCTTGCTGCAGGCACGACGTGCATTGGTGCCTTCTTAACAACCTGGACCTCCCTCCCGTTGTCCGTGCCTTCTTTAACGCCCCCTCCCGTTGCCGTGCCTTCTTTGCCGCCCCTCCCGTTGTCCATGCCTTCTCCCCCACCTCCCTCCCTCCCGTTGTCCATGATGCCTACCATTAGCGACAACCCTCAAAATGTACTGCCCATGTGAGAGCAGGGCCAGCTCCCTGGATATACCGCTCCTGTGAGAGCAGGGGCAGCCCTTGAGATATACCGCTCCTGTGAGAGCAGGGGCAGCCCTCGGGATATACCGCTCCTGTGAGAGCCGGGACAGCCCTTGGGATATACCGCTCCTGTGAGAGCAGGGGAAGCCCTCGAGATATACCGCTCCTGTGAGAGCTGGGACAGCTCTCAGATTATACCGCTCCTGTGAGAACAGGGACAGCTCTCGGGATATACCGCTCCTGGGAGAGAAGGGACAGCTTTTGGGATATACCGCTCGTGTGAGAGCAGGGACAATTCTCGGGATATACCGCTCCTGGGAGAGCAGGGACAGCTCTCGGATTATACGGCTCGTGAGAGCAGGGACAGCTCTCGGTGTATATGCTCATATGAGAGCAGGGACATCCCTCGGCACATATTGCCCTCGGGAGAGCAGGGAAGTCTTCGGCGCACACTGCCCCTGAGAGAGCTGGGTCCGCCCGCTGATGGTATTGTACCTGGGAGAGCAGGATCGGCAGGCACTGCCCACAAAAGAGTTGGACACCCTCTGCTTATATTCTACCCGGTCAACAGAAGCAGCACATAGTGCGCGTGAGTGTCTGCTGGCAGCACACGCTGAACTGGGAGAGCAGGGACAGAAGGCAACATATCTAAGACACCAAAGACAGACTCCGGACACACTGCGCGAGATCATCTACTTCAAGAGCGCACAAGTGCACATCACGGAGGGAAAATACCATTATCAGTTCATGCTAAACAGATGTAGTCTGCAGGAGGGGCGGGTGGACGGACAGAGAAGCAGATAGGAAAGACAGACACACATAGGCAGTCAGAGGCAGGCAGGTAGATCTTTACTACAACTCAGTATATTCTTCGCGGGCACTGTTTGTTTTTAACAATTTCCAGATACAATAGCTGAAAGCTGAACTATCCTCTAGTTTTGAGACTCATGTCCCTACGATTTACATCTTGAACAGTTGATGTCCACTCTATGCCGAGGACACCGCCAGCACTCCTCGTGTGAATCACAGTATTCTTTCACTACAGTACAGCCCTTTGCAAGATTCTAACGCAGTGTCTTCACTACAGATTAGCCTTTCTGTCTTTCATTTCAGCCATTTCCCCCATGTTTCTAATGCACGTACAGCGCCCACCGCCCGTTCCCAATTGATGGCAGAGTTTCAAGAGACACCATGGGCTGCTAGATAAGGTGTGGCATGCTAACTTCTAGGCGCTGTAATCCAGCATGTCATTGTATCATTTGTCAGACAAGAGCGGCTTTTTCACAAGGGTATGCTTTTCGGTTTCAAAGACTAGTATTAAAGGGTGGTGCTTGTAAAATTGTATTTGTTTTTTTAAATTAAATGCTTCCCTTAAGCTATTACCCTTATATTGGAGCTGTCTTCGATTTGCATCGGGACCAAACAAAGCAGGATGTATGTCTATATATTGCTCCATGCACCCCTGCCTTTTTAAGCGCTGTCAATAACACGTGTCTATGACCTGTTTTAATGGCGCTTGATTTGGCGAAAAGTCTATGCTTACTCTGCCTTTTACGAATTCGTGCCTTTTAAATTGCTGCCACGACCGAGCGAGTTTCAGCCGGCCGAACCACCTTGCTGGCACGCACATGCCTTTCGAAATACCGTTTAAAAAAAAAAAAAAAAAAATGCGAACGTGGTCTCGTGGATGATACCATTTTTTAGCCCAACGTTTGCTAGTGGATATTAGATTTCAGGGCGCCCAGCTATTTACACAGATGCTTCTATTTGATCAAATTATTCTGTAAAATATGAATTCGAATATCTTACCAGCTGATAAATATACCCAACAAGGTCAGGACTAATCATTAGCACATTCGTTTTTTATTTCTATCCTATTTCCCCTATTGCTCTTTTTATTTAAATGCGTGAATTGATGGTTTTTATAGCTCATACGAATATGCCAATGGGTTTTCCTGCCGCTTGAGCCTAATCAAATCTTCAGAGCTGGATAACCTCTGAGCCCCCTCAACCTCCCTTCTGCCCCACACATCATTGTGGGTCAAGTCCGGTCCATCCCTCACCCCAACTAAAAAATATGGTTATGGTTTCCTTGATATCTATTTTGAGTTTATGTTTTTTGGGGTATGAGGTCGAAGTTTTCATTCATTGCCAAAAACAAAGATTTGCGCTGGAGCTGCTCACACTGCCTCAATGCATACATAATTTCATCTTTGCTTGATCATATTTTTACCAGGGCCAGACTGGCCATACCGGGCATTTTCTCAGGGGGCTGAATGGGCGAGGGCCAGTTTTGCTGCAGTGGGAGCTGGTTTTGCATTCCTGCTGCAATATCACCCCCCACCCCCCCAGTAACAAAAACAGCAGTGATTCACACTTGCAGGCCTCCCCTTAGAGTGTACCTTTCATTAATGAAAACAGTTCTGAGGTATGCACTACCCCCTACTTTGGGTTCATCTTATACCAATATTTTCCGGGTAAAGATGTAGCTCCGTGGAAGCCGCCATTTTACACTGAATTTGCTGGGCCATTGTTTTATTGTATCCCACAGGGTGGGGTTTCCGACCTGTGGTACTGCCCGGATTTACTAGGGGATGACAAGGAACCAACAGGTGCTCTTGGCAAGGCACCCCAACTCTAAGTCATAGGGCTGCACACTTAGCCTGGGTCAGAGTCGACACCTCACCGGAAGTCCCGAGACGGTAGCGTAGAGGCTGTGTGTTTTTTTTTTATACTTCCGGCTCTTATGCAGTATGAAATCATAAGGCCATAGTAATACACTTTCCACAGAAATCAGGACTGCACTAACAATACCGCCGCTCTGGCATTTTCCTGGTCGGCAGCTGGCTTTTGTTGGCTGCGTTCAGAACAGGATGGCCTGCCATGACCCACCCATGCCCCAATGGCCCATTTTAATTGCGCCTCCTACAGGGTGGAGTTGATTTGGCCATTTCTGCCAGGGCTTGTTTTAATTTCGAGTCCGACTAAAGCAGGGGTAAATCCCGCTTGACCCATTTTACGATTGATTAGGATGTAAGGTAGAATACAGTCAATTCATAGGAGTCTAGCCTGAGTAATTACGTTTTACCACAGTCCTTATTTTATAGTAGGGACCGCGCATTCTAAACCGAATCACAGAATACGATTTCTGAGGAGATCAAAACATGACATTCATGCCATGGTCCAATCAGCAACTTTCAAGTGTTCTGTGCGTCAATCTGTGCGCATATATTTCAGCATCAGCAGACTGCATCCATAGTACATAGGCGCTAGAAGCAGGGGTGCGACGGATGATACAGCACCCCGACAATAACCAAGCTGGAGTTCAGAAGGTGAATGAGCAATAAAGACGCCCTTGACTTTTGTTTTAATCTTGTCGCAAAGGTCAAATGTTAGGATCTGTCTTCTGACAAATTGCTGCTTATTCTTTTAAAATGGAAACTGGTATTTACTTTTCTGTCTCTAACTGCAAACTTGGAGGATTTTGTAATGTGAAGTGTGTCAGTCTTGCTGAGTGTAAAAGGAAAGGGCGTAGGATATATATTTTTTCTAACACACAACAAAACCTGAACTGTACACATATTGCAAAATACTTCCGCAGTTAGGGAAGCAAAAATTAAGTACTTTCTTTTGTAATTCTAAAGTTGGATGGAAACATATCTTTGAATAGGAACAATACAAATCCAGTCACTTTACTTGGTGATGCACACATGAAAATATTCACAGAAAACCAGTTTCCACACATCATCTTTTGTGTCTGTATAGTTTTATCAGTATAACTACATGTGTGTGCAAATTTAGTCGCCATTTCAATGGAAAATGCGTTGATTAAAAAAAAAAAATAATAATAATAAAAAAAAAAAAAAAAGAAGAAGAGTGTGCTGGCACACCATATTTTGATAATATATTTGTGACAGTGAACTTCAAAATGCACTACCGGCTACATATCACACCCTTACCACCAGTGCTTCATTTGTAAAGGTGCAAGTGCCAGGGCCCTTCTCCGGAGGCCACTGCATCTTGCACCACCCATTGCACCTGCCAGTGCTGCCAATGACAGATCCAAAACAACTACTAACCACCACACTCATACAAGTGTGACAGTTCATACTATTCCAGCCACCCAAAGGTATAAGAACGGTGTGGGTGCAGGTAAGTCATTTTTAGGTCAAGCCTGGGCAGCGCATGCGCTGCTCTACGAGGCATGCTGTATTGAGGTAGGGACTTGAAGCTCCGCCCACATTTTTCATTGGCTTGTGTCATTGTCCACTGTAAACTGTGGCTGTTCATTGGTCAAAAGACTTAGTAGTCCCTCCTTAGTACCGCCTTGTCTCATTTTGTAACCTCCCATGGCGACACTCCCTGTTACATGTGTTGTTACTCTATAGGCTTTAATTACAGCCTCCGAGCACTATTTTCTCAAATAGCTTTGTCCTGCCTCCTCTCTCCTAACGCTTTAAAAAAAAAAAAAAATTATATCACGCATTTGCAATGCAATAGGTCTCGCATTTGCAAGAGTTTAAGCTAATGGCATTGTAAGTGACAATGCCTTTAATGTATCTGTTTTAAAAACAACACATCAATAAAAGGCATTGTCATTTACAATGCCAATAGCTCAAACTCTCGTAAATGCGAGACCTATTGCATTGCAAATGCTTGTTGAAAATAGGGATTATAACTGTTTTTTTCCAAGACAATGGGACACGAACTCGCGTAATAACATTAAAGACGTTAGAAGTGGAGCCCATAGGTCTTGATTGGTTAAAAAGAAATCTATGGGTATCCCATCGGGCCAGGAGCTCTTGCTGAGCTGCATCCATTCAGGGCAGTTTCAATTTCATCCAAGTTGAAGGATAGATATTCCTCCGGTGAAAACACACAAGGACTAGGTGGCAATAAACCCATTGTATCTCGGTGCCCAAAGACCTCACAAAAGTAAGTCACTGAGGCCTCCTCACTGACATGTGAATCAGTAGTAGGTTCAGAGTCGTCTTTGAGGATTGGGGCATTAACTACGTTCCAAAAGTCCCGGCTGTTCTTTAGGACCGCTGCCTGGGTAAGCTTGTCCCAAACCTCCTCTTTCAAAAACCCTTGTCTATTGGCTCTCGCTGTTTTGTACAAGTAGCGTAGGTGTTTTACCATAGCTACGTCTCTTGGTTTTACTTTTAATGCATAGTGAAGATTTTTAAGTGCCTTGGAACAGGCGTCATCAAACCAGCGAACTAGTCCCGGCACCTAATGGAACACAAGGGCATTGTAGGTCATTATAAATTTCAGCTAGGATTCGACCAAAAGCTTGGGGAATATCATCGATGTGTGGGAGGGGCTCTATACAGATAGAAACTTCCTTAAACATCTTTGAGGTAATACTGCATATACATTTTGGCACATCAATTTTACCACATTTGAGTACAAACCTGTTTTTCCTGGCAATCATAGGCTTTGGCAATCGTTTCCTGGGAAAGGTATTGATAGGACCCCAAAACGCTTGACAAGTCATTGCTGCGTGCTCACTGAATGCATAGAATTTTGTCTCGGATTGTAATATCTGACTTCTTAAAGATTACGAGACTAGGATGTAATCTATTGTCGAGGTATGGGATCGAGAAGAAAATGAGTGATCTAATTGGTTAGTGTTGATAGATTGAATTGTTTATCACAAGGTTATTAAATCACTAGTAATCTATTTAGTGAATTGCCATAAGAATTATGACAAACGATAAATTGGGTCCCCCCGAATCGTTGATCAGGCCACACACCCCAGAGTCTGCTCTGCTACAACTACGAGCATTAAAATCGCCCAACCATGCAATATCAAAAGGTCTATGATGGGAATTCATTAGCTGATCAATATCCTTCTCATTTAGTTCTATAACAGAGGCCATATTGCCTGCAAAATTATTATTATAAAAGTTAATTAAAAGCCAATCTCTCCCCTTACGTCCCTCATTTAAAAGGATATGATAATAAGGCGAAGTATTAAGAAAATAAATCACCTTTAACCTAGCTGCACTGGCTACTAGAGTGACCAGGCCTCCGCTCGAGCGACCAGTTCTAGATGGCACCGCATCCGTTTGAAATGTGCAATACCCGTTAAAATGGATCTTTGCGATTTCCCATGTTTCTTGGAAACAAACAATGTCATAATTAGAAACAAGGGATAACCAATCGTGGTTACTCCTCTTCTGGTTGTAACCCGCTATATTCCAAGAAATAATATTTAGGGTAGCCATGTCTACTCTGGGGTTATCCAAGTCTTTGTAGTTAGTAAGTGAATTAGTGGTGCCCTTGAGATTAGGTAAATGTAGGTTATGAGGGGAGACAGGGAGTCAATCACATGCTTCGAGGTCGGTCAGTGGAGCATATCTATTCCTGATAATAGGAGATGGACTAGCCGGAGCAATGTGTGAGTTGGGAGTATATCTCGGACTAGGCCTCGTTAGAGTGCTAATGATGGGACTATGTGGTTTGTAGAAAAAACCCAATATAAGGGCAAAGATCTGAGTGTACAGCCGTGGAGTATCGGGGAGAATCAAATAGAAACTCGACTAACCGTTGGTTATTAAAATTAACAACTATACAATCCCCTCTAATTAATTTTGGTCCACCGCCCACCCAAGTCACACGTCTAGCCATAATAATGTGGTTATACAACTTAGGATGGCCCATGTAAAATTTTGAAAGCCAATGTAGGACCTTATCCATCAGCTGCTCTGTGGTTTCATTTTGAGTCACTTTTAATTCAGGGATGTTGGCAAGCACTATAACAAGGGGGCAGGCTGCGGGTGGGAGATCTAATCGCCCACCTTGCGCAGAGTTCGAACCGTGCTGGGAGTTGTTAGGGGGATAAGCTGAGGCTCCTACAGCTCCGCTAGAATCCTTTGAATGATTAGCTATGTTAGTGTTAGCAAGTCCTGCTTTCCACAAAGAGCAAGGCTCTCCTGAAATGAGGGGATTGCATAACGGGGGATTAACAGAGTCCAAAGCCCCAGTTTGACTACAAGAATAAGTCGGAGCTCCCACCATTACGCCTGGGATAGAGTGACAAATATTTGGGGCTGAGGCAGAATAAGTCGGACATTCGAGCGGTGTTTGTGAACGGCTTTGAGTTTGTGAAAGGCTTGGATTTCACCCTTGAGCACTTCCCAGCCCAGGCCGCTCGTTCCCTGATTCGATGTCGAGGATGAGCTTTATATTCCCCAGTATTTTGGTTAGTCTAGTCAGGAAGGGGTGCATCAAAGTGTTAAATAGTTGTCCCAACTTCTGACACAAGGAATCTTCGGAGGGCAGTTGCGGTGGAGTGGGTACAATGGCTATATTTGGAGCCGGAGGGGAAACCGTTGGCACATTTTTGCGCACTTTGGTGGACTTGCTCACTGGTACATTTTTAGACTTCCCTCTTTTCCTTTTGCCCGGGGGTTCCACTAGTGGGCTACTGGCTGGACTAGGGGAGTTACAGTTGGTAATTGGAGCCGATGT
Source organism: Calotriton arnoldi (assembly GCA_963921515.1). Taxonomy (NCBI): domain Eukaryota; kingdom Metazoa; phylum Chordata; class Amphibia; order Caudata; family Salamandridae; genus Calotriton; species Calotriton arnoldi. The sequence continues at coordinate 1,947,310 of CAWUFW010001119.1, read as the reverse complement.
ACATAAAACTTCATTGTAAGATCCTCTCTCTGCCCCTTTTTCCATATTGACTAAACCAGAGACTTCGGTGGCTAAAATAGGGAATCTTACCTCCTCTAGGGAGAGGCGTTGTTCAGTGATCTCAACTTCTTTGGAAAGCACATCTGCTGCCCTGGTCAGGAAGGAGTCCAACGTGTTGATGATTTTTCCCCACCTGAGTCGGACGCCCTTGATTTCCTTTTAACCATGATTTAGTTGAGTACACACTGCAAAATGGCCCCAAATGTTAGAGGGGTGGCCCAGCTCATCCTCCTCCAGGCGATGGCGGGCGTGCCCTTGGCCCAGGCGCGGCCCTGGGCACGTCCCGCGGAACGGTGTTGCACTTTTAAGAGCGTTCAGGTCGCAGCGACCAGGGATGGGATGCGTAGTCCCCAGCGGCACCCAAGGATAAGGCACGGCTTCCCCAACATAAACATGCGATCCAGCACACTAAGTGGCGGCAACATCTGCCGAGGGCCGGCGTTGCGCTTTTAAGTGCATTCAGGTCGCAGGGGGAGATGAGATGCGCAGACCCCAGCGGCACCCAAGGATAAGGCACGGCTTCCCCAACACAAACAAGCGATCCAGCGATTCAGCAGAGTAAGTGGCGGCAACCTTGTTCTCATTTTCACATTCTGAAATAAGGGTTTGAAAAAGCATGTCTGATTTTGTTTTTCACTCTAATTCTAAATTGGCTATTACAAACAGAAGAAACCGACAGGACCATAGAATCCATTGAGACGGAATAAAAGTAAATTACAATACCAAGTGGTCCTATGTTCTTCACAGCACACGTGACATGCCATGCAGTATATACCAGAACACATCAGTTTCATGCATTTCCATTCCGAATAAATGTCCAGTTGAGTCAATTAATTTATTTAGTTGTTTTTTTTGTAAACTGCATCTAATCACCCTGCAGTGGTCTCATAGCACATTTGAATAGGATACATGTGGAAAAGAGTGTCAGATTCCATTATGATATATTGCAACATCAGTTGCTGAGGAGCCCTGATCATCTGACAGGGATGGAGTGTTTGAAAAAACCCACACTCAGATATGTTCCCAAAAGGGATGACAAAGCGATGAAGAACAGAAAAAGTGCTGGAAGCTTAGGTGAGATTGGAATAGCAAGTCTTAGGATTCTAACCTGACAAGAGCTGAAGATTTTCTGTTAACCAGAACCTAGGATCACATGATCCATTGTGAAATACATTGTGGGAGGTAGAGTAATCGGACAAGTTACTTACCTTCGGTAACGATATACCTGTAAGAAACATTAGTAGTGATAGATTCCTTACCTTAGAATATCCCCAGGCATCACACTGGATCCGGAAAGTTTTCGTCAGCAGTACCCCTGCGCGTCGGTAGGTGGCGTCGTGCGGCTCCGCGTCCGTCGTTGGCGTCGTGGTCGCCGAGATGACGTCGCGGGCGCTACTTAGACGCCGCCCACGCGCGCTGACGTCAGTTCTGTACACAACTTTCCGCGCCAGGAACGCAGAGCCATGCAAGAAACTGACCACTGGTGCATTGAAACTAGGGCCCTGAAAGGGATGACCTTAACCCTAGAAATCAGTTCTCAGAACGGGGAGGATGAGTGGGGCGGTAAGGAATCTATCACTACTAATGTTTTACAGATATATCGTTACCGAAGGTAAGTAACTTGTCCATCTGAAGAAACACATAGTGATAGATTTCTTACCTTAGAATAGATACCCCAGCAATACCAACCCCGGTGGTGGGCCTGCGAACTAAGATCACACCAGAAAGTCACGGAGAACAGAACGGCCAAAGAAGCCGTCTCTCCGGACTTGGCTGTCTAGGCAATAATGCTTGGTAAACGTGTGCAGCGAGGCCCACGTGGCTGCCTGACAGATGTCTTGCAGGGGGACACCACGTCCCAATGCAGTAGTGGCTGCAGTAGCTCTGGTGGAATGAGCACGCAGCCCCACCGGAGGTTCTTTTTTAGCCAAAGAGTAACAGGCTTTGATACATAAGACAACCCAGCGGGATATGGTTCTCTTATGGACCGCCCAACCTTTCTTGGTGCCAACGTAGCCAACAAAAAGCTGGTCGTTCACCCGGAACTGCTGTGTGCGGTTGAGATAAAAAGAGAGCGCACGTTTTGGGTCCAGACGGTGGAGCCGCTCTTCCTCTCTGGAAGGATGCGGAGGCGGAAAAAAGGTGGGCAAGGTAATAGTCTGCCCAATATGAAAGGCCGTAACCACTTTTGGCAAAAAGGAAGGACGGGGCCTGAGCACAACCTTGTCCGGATGGACTGAAAGGAAAGGAGGCTTACAAGAAAGAGCCTGGAGCTCACTCACCCGCCTGGCGGAAGTGATGGCCACCAGGAAGGCAGTCTTTAACGTCAAAAGACGAAGAGGACAGTTGTGAAGGGGCTCAAAGGGAGCACACATCAAGTATGTCAGAACCAAATTCAAGTCCCACTGAGGCATCACGAAAGGAATAGGAGGAAAAAGGTGTGTAATGCCTTTGAGAAACCTATTTACAACAGGGGACTTGAAAAGAGAGGGCTGATCAGAGAGCCTGAGAAAGGCCGAAATAGCAGAAAGGTAGCCCTTGATAGTGCCCAGAGCAGAGCCCTGCTGGGCCAAAGAAAGAAGGAACAGTAGTACTTCAGAAAGAGGGGCAGAAAGGGGATCCACAGCCTTTGCTATGCACCATGCCACAAATTTGTTCCACCTGCAGGCGTATACCACTTTAGGAGAGGGACGCCTGGCTGCCAGAATAACGTGACAAACTTCAGGAGGCAAGTCGAAGGGAATCAACTGCCGCCGCTCAATCTCCACGCAAAGAGGTGGAGGCTGGACAGGTTCGGGTGGAGGACCGTCCCCTGCTGCTGCGACAGAAGATCCTCCCGAAGAGGCAGTCTGATCAGAGGATCGATGCTCATACTGAGTAGCTCGGGACCACCCATCATTAAAGATCTGATCCATCCGTATAAAGCCACTAGAAATCTCCGCTCTGATACTCTCCACCTAGTCGAAGTGCCGAGAATTAAGAGAGCAAGAAGTGGGGGGTAGGCTCTTCTCATACAATGCCTCCAAATTGTGGAATACTCTCCCACTTTATCTTCGAAGAGAACCGAACCATCTCAGTTTCCGCAAGCAGCTGAAGACGTGGCTAATTCCCATAACCTTTAGGCCGACCACTCTTACTCCGCTTAGCGCTGGGATGCTCCCGGGTAGCCATGAGCTCTACAAGTCCCTTTTTCATTTCATTTCATACTCTTCGAGCCCAGTCCGGAGCCACAAGAATGACTTGGGCCCGGTCGCGCCTGATCTTCTTCAGCACTCTGGGCAGAAGTGGTATAGGCGGAAAAGCGTACAACAGACCGCAACTCCACTCGCGACGAAAAGCGTCGCCGAGCGAGTGCCGCCTTGGAAATTCCAACGCGCAGAACAGATGACATTGCGCGTTCTCTTCGGTGGCGAATAGATCTAACCAAGGCTCTCCCCACTGCTGAAAGAGACCTTGCGCCACCTCAGAGTGAAGACGCCATTCGTGATCGAGCATGCACCTGCGGCTGAGTTCGTCCGCCCTGGCGTTCAGATAACCTGCCAGGTGTTGAACCACCAGGGACATGCCCTGATGTTCCAGCCATGTCCAGAGACGCAGAGCCTCCTGACAGAGGGTCCACAACCCCACCCCGCCTTGTTTGTTGCAGTACCACATGGCGGTGGTGTTGTCTGTGAACACCTGCACTACTCTCCCTTTGACAGAGGGAAGGAATGCCTTTAGTGCAAGCCTGATCCCCCGCAGCTCCAAAAGGTTGATATGGAGCTGGGACTCCGCCGGAGACCAGAGGCCTCTGATCTCCGCCTCTCCCATGTGGCCGCCCCATCCCAGGAGGGACACATCCGTCACCACTGTAAACTCCGGTTGGGGAAGGGAGAGGGATCTGCCGTCGACCCAATGCCGGTTCGTGAGCCACCACTGCAACTGTCGTGCAGTGCCCTCCGAGATCTGGACGTGATCGTACAGGTTCCCCTGATGCTGCGCCCACTGGAACTTCAGGTACCACTGCAGAGCCCGCATATGCCATCTGGCATGATTGACCAGCAGGATGCAGGAGGCCATGAGGCCCAGCAGCCTCAGAGTTACTCTGACCGAAACCCGGGACAAGGGCTGAAAGATGGGAATCAGAGCCCGAATATCCCGGACTCGCTGTTCGGGAAGATAGACCAGAAATTGCGCCGTGTCCAGAACTGCTCCGATAAAGAGGAGCTTCTGGGAGGGAATCAGGTGCGACTTCGGCACGTTGATGGAGAACCCCAGCAAGTGCAGGAGGTCGGCCGTAGTCTGGAGGTGGGAGACGACTGTCTGGGGCGAACCCGCCTTCAACAACCAATCGTCGAGATAGGGGAAGACTGAGACCCCTGATCTGCGCAGATGAGCTGCGACCACCGCCATCACCTTGGTGAACACCCGAGGGGCGCTGGTAAGGCCAAAGGGGAGCACGGTGAACTGAAAGTGCTTGTGGCCTACCGTGAACCGTAGGTATCCCTGGTGGGCTCGCAGGACGGGGATGTGGAAATAGGCGTCCTGCAAGTCCAGCGCCACCATCCAGTCTTGTGGGTCGAGAGCAGACAAGACCTGAGCTAGAGTGAGCATCTTGAACTTCTCTTTGCGGAGGAAGCGATTGACGTTCTGGAGGTCTAAGATAGGACGCAGGCCTTTGTCCTTCTTGGGCACCACAAAGTAGTGGGAATAACAACCACGACCTACTTCGTGCGTCGGAACGTGCTCGATGGCCCCCTTGGCCAAGAGGGCCGTAACTTCCTGCTGAAGAAGCACCAAGTGATCCCACGACATGCGGTGGTATTGAGGTGGCATGGCTGGGGGGGGGTAGTCTCGAAGGGGAGGGAGTAGCCCCTCCGGACTATCTCTAAAACCCACCCGTCCGAAGTGATGGTGTGCCAGTGGGGGAGGTGATGGCGGGGCCTGCCGCCCACTGGCGTTTGATGGGCCTGAAAGTTCGGACTAGGAAGGTTTGGAGGCAGTGGTGGCCGGGGTGGTGGTGGACTGACCCGCCCGCTGGCCCCTTTGTCCGCCACGGCGTAACCCGCGTCCGCGCTGGGATGATTGCTGCACCGGCCTGTGGCTCTGTTGCGAACGCTGCGGGGCGCCCCTTCCTGTGCCACGAAAGGAGTGAAAAGCGGAAGGCGGAGGAGGGCGGACTGCCGAGAGTCCCAAGGACTTGGCCGTAGCCCGTGAGTCCTTAAACGTCTCCAACGCGCTGTCCGCTTTGTCGCCGAAGAGGCGACGGCCATCAAAGGGCATGTCCATAAGGGTGTTTTGGACATCCCCCGAAAATCCAGTGGTCCTCAACCAGGCGTGACGGCGAACCGCCACCGTCGTTGCAATCGATCTGCCTAGTGAGTCGGCGGTGTCTAGGCCACAACGAATCATGAACTTTGCTGCGTCTCTCCCCTCTGCAACAGCCTGGGAGAGAGCAGGCCGGGCCTCCTCCGGACACTGGGGCAGCACGTTCGCCACCGTATCCCACAGAGAGTGGGAATAACGGCCCAAGAGGCATGCGGTGTTCGCGGACCGCAGCGCAGAGCTGGTGGAAGAAAAAATCTTCTTCCCAAACTGATCCAGCTTCTTGGATTCCCTATCCGGTGGTGCGGAAGGGAAGGCGGTTGGGGAAGCAGAGGCTTGGACAACCAAGCTCTCGGGAGTGGGGTGTTGGGAGAGGAAAATGGGGTCACCCGGAGCCGGGCGATGGCGTCGGGCCACGTTCCTATCCACAGGAGCCCCTGTGGTGGGCCTGGACTAAGTGCCCAAAAGAACATCAGAGAGGGCTTCATTGAAAGGAAGCAGCGGCTCCGCAGAAGTAGCTGCTGGCTGAAGCACCTCTGTCAGGAGGTTAGTCCTGACGGCCACAGTAGGAAGCTCGAGGTGTAGGGCCTCGGCCGCCCTACGCAACACCACTGCATAACTGGCGCCCTCCTCCGTAGCCACGGTAGGAGGAGACAGCATGCCAAGGTCTGGTGAGGTATCCAGACCACTGGCGTCCCCCAATTCCTCAGCCCAGTCCTGTTCAGACTCGCAGGCTGCAGCGAGAGGGTCCTCAGACCCCTCCCAGTCCTCCCCTTGCTCCTCAGGCTGTTCAACAGGTCGAAAATAAGGAGCAGGGACATGGGGATAGAAATCCCCAAGCAGGGTCGAGAACGGCATCGATCGACGCCGGTTCGGCGCCGTGTCCATTTTGGGGCTGAAACTGAGGTCGACGTCGTCCCGAGGTGCGGGCGGCGTCAGGATTGGTGCGGTGGAGTCGACGTTGGTGGAGGCGTAACAAGGTCAACCAGCGTCGACCGGGATCCAGGCCTGGATCCAAGGGTGTCCTGCGGCGCCGTGGCCGGAGCCGACAGCAACGCCGGGGCCGAAGCCGCCGGTGAGGAAACGCGAGGACACCCATGCGGGACCGCTGGGCCCGAAGGCGCACCGGCGGGACCCGACGGCCCAAAGAGGCGAGCCATGGCCGACAGGAACACCTGTATCTGGGCCGGAGACGCCGACGACCCCGGGAAGGGCGGGTAGTCGGGCGGCGACTCCATGGACTCCGCCGGAGCCACGGGGGTGGCACCACCCATACCCTCAGCCGCGTCGCGCGTTCGGCGAGGGGAAGTCGGAGAACGATGGAGTTTCTTCGACTTCTTGTGCTTCGACTTACCTGCCCGAGTGCGAAGACTTGGATCCCGAAGATCGATGATGATGATGACTCCACTCCGCGCACGGTCCCTCGACCTCCCTCTGGACCGGGACTTGGAACGGCGCGGAGCCGACTGCCGGGCTTCCAGCAACTTTCGGGACCGCTCCCGCAAAGTCTTCGGCGCCATGGCCCGGCAGTCGGAGCACGACTTGGGGTCGTGGTCGCGCCCCAGGCAGAAAAGACACACACAGTGCGGGTCCATCACCGACATCATGCGGTGACAATCCCCGCAGGCTCAAAGAAAAAACAGAGACAAAAAGTCAGTCAAAAATTGACTGGGGGTTCCTGCTCTTCCCGGATCTGCGCTTGCTGGCGCGGAAAAAGAAAGAACTGACGTCAGCGCGCGTGGGCGGCGTCTATGTAGCACCCGCGACGTCATCTCGGCGACCACGACGCCAACGACGGACGCGGAGCCGCACAACGCCACCTACCAAAGCAGGGGTACTGCTGACGAAAACTTTCCGAATCTAGTCTGACGCCTGGGGATATTCTAAGGTAAGGAATCTATCACTAGGTGTTTCTTTCAGATATGGCAAACATTAGGTAGTAAGGAGTACAGGGTAAAGAGAGAGCAAATTTCCTCATTAAAAATAGAGTGAAATTCAGAATCTGGGAGATGCATATCCAAAGAGGATGATCTATGCAGACTTCTGCATCTTCTCCCAGGGTAACACAAAGCTAACCCATTTGGGATCACACAGCCTGTAACAGTTGCAAAATTAATAAATGAGTTGGGGAGGTGCACCACACCATGGCATCCCCAAAGGGCCAAACCCTGTGGGTACTGCAGGCAGGAGTACACTACATAATCATGTACACTGTGGGCACTGTGTGTAGTACCCAAAGGACATAAGTTGAGGCCATGAGCTCATTGTAGTACCCACAGGGCATGGAAAACAGTACAGAGGGGGTATCAAAGGTCGTATCTTGCAGGCAGGATTATAGCATGGCCATGGTGGCCAGCTTGTATACTGAACACAGGGTATAATGGTGCATTGGACATACAGACCATAGCAGTCAGGCTAGATCCATCGTGGCAAGTAATGCACAAGTTACTAACTTGTGTAACGATATATCTGTAAGAGACAGTAGTTAGTGACAGATTCCTTACCTTAGAATATCCCCAGGCGTCAGGCTGGATCCGGAAAGTTTTTGCGTAGCAGTACCCTTGCGCGTCGGTAGGCGGCGTCGTGCGGCTCCGCGTCCGTCATCGGCGTCGTGATCGCCGGGATGACGTCGCGGGCAGTACTTAGACGCCGCCCCTGCGCGCTGACGTCAGTTCTGTACACGACTTTCCGCGCCAGGAACGCAGAGCCATGCAAGAAGCTGACATAGGTGTCTGAAAAATACTAGGGCCCTGAAAGGGATGTCCTTAACCCTAGAAATCAGTTCGCAGAACTGGGAGGATGGGTGGGCGGTAGGAATCTGTCACTAACTACTGTCTCTTACAGATATATCGTTACACAAGTTAGTAACTTGTGCATCTGAAAGAGACACGTTAGTGACAGATTCCTTACCTTAGAATAGATACCCCAGCAATACCAACCCCGGTGGTGAGTCTGCAAACAAAGATCAGACAAGGAAGTCCTGGAGGACAGAACGGCCAAAGAAGCCGTCCCTCCGGACCTGACTGTCAAGGCAGTAATGCTTTGTAAACGTGTGCAGCGAGGCCCACGTAGCTGCCTGACAGATAACCGGCAGCGGAACACCGCGGCCCAAGGCCGTGGTAGCAGCCGTTGCCCTGGTGGAATGGGCACGCAGCCCAACAGGAGGCTCCTTCTTAGCCAATGAATAGCAGGTCTTGATGCACAAGGTAACCCAGCGGGAGATGGTTCTCTTGTGCACCGCCCGACCTTTTTTGGCGCCCACGTAGCCAACAAAGAGCTGGTCATCCACCCGGAAATGTTGTGTGCGGTCGATATAGAAGGAGAGCGCACGTTTCGGGTCCAGACGGTGGAGCCTCTCTTCCTCTCTGGAAGGATGCGGAGGCGGAAAGAAGGTGGGCAAAGTGATGGTCTGCCCAATGTGGAAAGCAGTAACCACCTTTGGCAAGAAGGACGGACGCGTCCGAAGAACAACCTTGTCTGGATGAACAGACAGAAAGGGAGGTTTGCAAGATAGAGCCTGGAGCTCACTCACCCGCCGAGCGGAGGTGATGGCCACCAGAAAGGCTGTCTTCAGAGTCAGAAGACGAAGAGGACAGTTATGTAGAGGCTCAAAGGGAGCGCACATTAAAAAGGTAAGAACCAAGTTCAAGTCCCACTGAGGCATCACAAACGGAACAGGAGGGAAGAGGTGAGTAATGCCTTTTAAGAACCTGTTAACAACAGGGGACTTGAAAAGGGAGGGCTGATCAGGGAGCCTGAGGAAGGCCGAGATAGCACAAAGATAACCCTTGATGGTACCCAGGGCAGAACCCTGTTGGGCCAGGGAAAGAAGGAACAGAAGGACCTCAGAAAGAGGGGCAGAAAGGGGATTCACAGCCTTTGCTGTGCACCATGCCACAAATTTGTTCCACCTGCAGGCGTATACCACCTTAGTGGAGGGACGCCTGGCTGCCAGAATCACATCACAAACTTCGGGAGGCAAGTCGAAAGGAATCAACTGCCGCCGCTCAATCTCCACGCAAGCAGGTGTAGACTGGACAGGTTCGGTGGAGGACCGTCCCCTGCTGCTGCGACAGAAGATCCTCCCGAAGAGGCAGACGGATCGGGGGATCTACGCTCATATTGAGTAGCTCGGGATACCAAACTCTTCGAGCCCAGTCCGGAGCCACAAGAATGACTTGGGCCCGGTCGCGCCGAATCTTCTTCAACACTCTGGGTAGAAGTGGTATAGGCGGAAAGGCGTACAATAGACCGCAACTCCACTCGTGACGAAAAGCGTCGCCGAGCGAGTGCCGCCTTGGAAATTCCAACGCGCAGAACTGATGACATTGCGCGTTCTCTTCGGTGGCGAATAGATCTAACCAAGGCTCTCCCCACTGTAGAAAGAGTCCTTGCGCCACTTCCGAGTGAAGACGCCATTCGTGATCCATCATGCACCTGCGGCTGAGTTCGTCCGCCCTGGCGTTTAGGGAACCTGCCAGGTGTTGAACCATCAGGAACATGCCCTGATGTTCCAGCCATGTCCAGAGGCGCAGAGCCTCCTGACAAAGGGTCCAAGACCCCACCCCGCCTTGTTTGTTGCAGTACCACATGGCGGTGGTGTTGTCTGTGAACACCTGCACTACCTTCCCTTTGACAGAGGGAAGGAATGCCTTGAGTGCAAGTCGGATCGCCCGGAGCTCCAGAAGGTTGATATGGAGCCGGGACTCCGCCGGAGACCAGAGGCCTCTGATCTCCTACCTCTCCCATGTGACCGCCCCATCCCAGAAGGGACGCGTCCGTCACAACTGTGTGCTCTGGCTGGGGAAGGGAGAGGGATCTGCCCATGAGCCATTGCCGGTTCGAAAGCCACCACTGCAACTGTTTTGCAGTCCCCTCCGAGATCTGGACGTGATCGGACAGGTTGCCCTGGTGCTGCGCCCACTGGAACTTCAGGTCCCACTGCAGAGCCCGCATATGCCATCTGGCATGATTGACTAGCAGGATGCAGGAGGCCATGAGGCCCAGCAGCCTCAGGGTCATCCGTACCGAAACCCAGGATAAAGGCTGAAAGATTGGAATCATAGCCTGAATATCCCGGACTCGCCGTTCGGGAGGATAGGCCCGAAACTGCGTCGTGTCCAGAACTGCTCCGATGAAAAGGAGCTGTGGAGAAGGAATCAGATGCGACTTCGGCACATTGATGGAGAACCCCAGCGAGTGCAGGAGTTCGGCCGGAGTCTGGAGGTGGGAGACGACTGCCTGGGACGAGCCCGCCTTCAGCAGCCAGTCGTCGAGGTAGGGGAAGACTGAAACCCCTGCCCGGCGCAGATGAGCTGCGACCACCGCCATCACTTTCGTGAACACCCGAGGGGCACTGGTAAGGCCAAAGGGGAGCACGGTGAACTGAAAATGCTCGAGGCCTACCGTGAACCGAAGGGAACGCCGGTGGGCCGGCAGGACGGGGATGTGGAAATAGGCGTCCTGCAAGTCCAACGCTACCAACCAGTCTCCAGGGTCGAGGGCAGTCAAGACCTGAGCTAGGGTGAGCATCTTGAACTTCTCCTTCCGGAGGAAGCGATTGACGTTCCGGAGGTCCAAGTTAGGACGCATGTCCTCCTTGTCCTTTTTGGGCACCAGAAGTAGTGGGAGTAGCAACCACGCCCTACTTCTGGGGTCGGAACATGCTCGATGGCCCTCTTGGCCAAGAGGGCCGTGACTTCCTTCTGCAGAAGTACCAAGTGATCCCCTGACATGCGGTGGAATTGAGGTGGCATGGCTGGGGGGTGGTCTCGAAGGGGAGGGAGTAGCCCCTTCGGACAATGTCCAAGACCCACCTGTCCGAGGTGATGGGACGCCAGTGGTGAAGGTGATGGCGGACCCTGCCCCCTACTGGCGTGCTGTGCACCGGAAAGGAGGGACTAGGAGGGCTTGGAGGCCGCGGACGGGTTGGAGGTGGTGGCCTGACCCGCACGCTGGTTGCCCGAACCGCCACGGCGGTATCCACGTCCTCGGCCACGCGAAGACGCCTGCTGCGCGGGCCGGTGGCTGGGCTGCTGACGTGACTGGGCACCCCTTCCGTGGCCACGATAGGGGCGAAAAGCAGAAGTTAGCGGAGGGCGTGTAGCAGAAAGGCCCAGGGACTTGGCAGTAGCCCGTGAGTCCTTAAAGCGCTCCAACGCATGGTCTGCTTTGGACCCAAAAAGACCGACTCCATCAAAGGGCATGTCCATGAGAGAATTCTGGACATCCCCTGAAAACCAGTGGTTCTCAGCCAGGCGTGGCGACGCAGCGCCACCGTCGTTGCAATAGACCTGCCCAGCGAGTCGGCGGTATCAAGGCCACATCGGATTGTGTATTTCGCCGCATCCCTTCCTTCCGCAATGGCGCGGGAAAGCAGTGTCTGGACCTCCTCAGAACACTGGGGCAAAACAGTCGCCACCGAATCCCACAAGGAGTGGGTATATCGGCCCAAAAGGCAAGCGGTGTTGATGGACCGCAAGCCAGCACTGGAGGAAGAAAAACCCTTCTTCCCAAATTGATCCAGGCGTTTGGATTCCCTATCCGGAGGGGCGGTAGGGAAGGCGGTTTGGGAAGCGGAGGCTTGGACAACCAAGCTCTCAGGAGTGGGGTGGACAGAGAGAAATAGGGGGTCGCCCGGAGCTGGGCGATGGCGTCGGGACACGTTCCTATCCACAGGAGCCCCTGTGTTGGGCTTGGACCAGGCGCCCAAAAGAACGTCAGTGAGGGCATCGTTAAACGGCAGCACAGTCTCCGTAGAGGAGGCTGCCGGCTGAAGCACCTCTGTCAAGAGATTAGTCTTGACCGCCACAGTAGGGAGTTGGAGATGTAAGGCTCCAGCCGCCCTACGCAACACCGTTGCAAAATTGGCTCCCTCCTCCATAGCCACGGGAGGAGACAGCATGCCAGTGTCAGGGGAAGTATCTAGACCACTGGCATCCCCTAGACCCTCTGTCCAGTCCTCATCATACTGACACTGTTGTGCCAGAGGGTCATCAGACCCCTCCCAGTCCTCCTGGTCCTCCTCTGGTTCAAAATAAGGAGGAGGAGGGACATTTGGGACCCAAGGGCCCATGGGCGCCGGAACCGGCGTCGAGCGACGTCGGTCCGGTTCCATGTCCGGAGCTGGAAGGAACTGGGGGACAACGCCGCCCGGAGACCCAGGCGGCGTCGAGAACGGCACCGGAGACATCGGCGGAGGCGTGGTTAGGTCGACCGGCGTCGATGGGGGTTGCGGAGCCGGGATCGAGGCCGGAGCCGGAATCGAGCCTGGAGGCACGGGCAACGCCGGGGCCGGAGCCGTCGGCGACGCCAGGGCAACCCCATCAGGGCCCGCGGGGCCCGAAGGCGCACCGGAGGGACCTTGAGGCCCGAAGAGGCGGGCCATGGCCGACAGGAATTCCTGTATTTGGGCCGGATCCGCCCCCGAACCCGGGAAGGACGGGTATTCCGGGGGCGACTCCACAGGCATGTCCGGGGCCGCGGGGACGGTGCCGGGAGGGGCCTCAGCCGAGTCGCGAGACCGGCGAGGCGAAGTCCTAGAGCGACGATGCTTTTGGACTTTTTGTGCTTGGACTTACCGGACGAAGAAGACTTCGATGCCGACGACCGGTGAGGACTCCGCGACCGACCCCTCGACCTCTCACGCGACCGGGGCTTGGTGTGGCGCGGAGCCGAATGCCGGGCCTCGAGGAGCTTTCGAGACCGCTCTCGCAAAGCTTTCGGGTTGAGGGCCCGGCAGTCGGAACACGACTCCGTGTCGTGGCCTCGGCCGAGGCAGAAGAGACACTCCCAATGCGGGTCTGTGATGGACATCATCCGAGCACAGGCGCCGCAACGTTTAAAGCCGGGCATCCCTACGACACCTGGAAGTCGATTAGAAGAAACAGTGAAAAAATTCACAAAAAAAGTTAGTCAAAAAATGACTAGGGCACTGCTCTTCCCGGATCTGCGCTTGCTGGCGCGGAAAAAGAAGAACTGACGTCAGCGCGCAGGGGCGGCGTCTAAGTACTGCCCGCGACGTCATCCCGGCGATCACGACGCCGACGACGGACGCGGAGACGCACGACGCCGCCTACCGATGCGCAAGGGTACTGCTACGCAAAAACTTTCCGGATCCAGCCTGACGCCTGGGGATATTCTAAGGTAAGGAATCTGTCACTAACGTGTCTCTTTCAGATGCACACGTCAAGGCCCTACACTTGTATACAGGGGAATGTGGAACACCTATATCTAGGGCACACATGATGTGTGCTTTGCTAATTATGCCTGTATCAGTTTCAGATGGCTTGCTACATAGGGTCAGGTAGTGTTTGAGGGCTGCCTTGCAGCAAAGGCCCATCGCGGCTCACTTACCCATCTTTCTACAAATATCAAAATTGCCCCAGCCACTTTGGTTCTGACAAACAACTTGCTTTGAGTGACCATCTTGGCTCAGAGGCAACATTGATTCCAGAGCTAAGAGGAGTGAAAAGTGTCTCAGCCGAAATGAAGGCAATCCATGACAAGGATATTTACATATTCAATGTTTATTAATTCCTTTCACTAATGAGCAAGTTACTTACCTTCGGTAACGATGTATCTGGTAGAGACAGGATCTAGCCACAGATTCCTTACTTTAGAATGTTCCCCAGGCGCCAGACTGAATCTAGAAACTTTTATCCCCACAGCCCGTCTACGCGCCGGCAGAGGGCGTCGAGCGACTCCACAGCGACGTCTTCCCCGGATGTGACATCAGTGGAGTCCATATAACCCCTCCGCCGACACGCTGATGTCAGTTTCTTTGTGACTGTTGTCCGTGCTCAAAACGTGGAGCCACATATTGAAACTGCTTGTTGGAACAGTATGCCAAGACAATAGACAGCATGAGTCACGTATCTGTTGAATGCAAAATAAAGAAGAAAGCAGTCAAGTATGCACGAGGTCCAAGAAGAATCAGGACAGAAAACTGGAACAGCAATGTTCTTCTGACCCTGTAAGAGATAGCCATAACCACCAAGGGCACTACCGTACTGAACGGAGGAGTAGCAGAAATGAAGCAGGAAAGAACCTGCAACAAAACCAGGATATCCCCAGGGAGGATATCCCAAAAGTCCACAACACAACAAGAATGTCTGCAAGCAGGACATCCCAACACAGGCTCAATATAAAGGAAGAAGAATGAAAAACAGTTCGCAGTACGGGGAGTAAGGAATCTGCGGCTAGATCCTGTCTCTACCAGATACATTGTTACCAAAGATAAGTAACTTGTTCACCTGATGGAGACATCTAGCTGCCAATTCCTTGCTTTAGAATCAGATACCCCAGTCATACCATCCCCGGAGGAGGGTCTGAGTACTGGGACTACAAAGAATGCACAAGTAATATGAACCTGGTCAGAAAACAAGAGACTGGGGGAAAAGGACGACTGAGGAGAATATCACACCTAGTCACAACTCCAGCACATAATAACTTAGTCGCAAAATGTCCCAAATAAGGGACCAGGTGTTGAAGAAATGCACACCAAAAAATCATGGGAGCAGAATGCCGGTTGGCCTGTCACAGCAAGTCAAAAAAATACAACAGGAGAAACAAGAAGTTTCGACCACGACAGCATCTGACCCAGGTATACAAGGTGACCACAACTGAAACAACCACAGGTAGACAAGAGAACATGCACTTTGTGAAGGGAAACAGTCATGGCAAGAAGAAATGTCAGTAATTGACCCAAGAAGGCCATAGTGATCATAGAGCGAATCTAGAACACTGAATAGGCCATATGGAACAAAGACCTCTGAAAGGCCACTGAGCAATCTCCTAATATCGCAGGGGAGTAATCATGCTAGCGAAGTAGAAACAATTGCAATAACTATCTGCAAGAAGTGGCCATAAACAGATTAAAGACCTAAAGACAATAGAAGAGCTCTAGGATAATCCATTGAGATATATATATATATATATATCCCAAATACCTTCAATAAAGCGATCACTCGGAGGATTGTAATACCATCAGTTGGTTTATTATTTTCAATAAAATAACCAACTGATGGTATTACAATCCTCCGAGTGATCGCTTTATTGGAGGTATTTGGGATAAGTTATGTCCGGCACGCTCCGCCGGCATCAAGCAATCCAACTGCCCTGGGCGAGGGGAGACAGAAGGAGCACTTTCGAAAGAAGTAATATATATATATATATATATATATATATATATATATATATATATATAGTATGCAGACATAGAATCTTATTAAGATACACATGGGGTATCTAGATATACATGTATATCCCCTTGGGAAAAAGGGGAGAGTGTGAGAGAGCGCTTACGCTACCTCAAGGGAAAGACATACTAATAATAAGGAAGAATTACCGAAATAACGGTACGAGGCACCGATATGACAACATAGCAAAATGGAATAGTACAGTACATAGAAAACAACCCTATGTCTGCCACGAAGGGGAGAGAAAGGTGCATGGAACCACCAAAAAAGAAGGTAACATAAAAAGGAAAAAAGGGGTGTAACCGAAGGAAACCCCCAGAGCCCAATGCAGTACCGGACCTTAAGTGCAGGCGTACTGAACCACAAATGTTGCCAATGTAGCGACCAGATGACGTAGGAAAATGTCTCCAGACCGCAGAAGGAATAGAAGATGGATTTTGTAGCAATGAACCCGTAAGGAATTAACTTGCTGGCATATAAAATACAACGCAGCCAATACAGAGTATATATACACATACAAGAGTATGTATATATATATATATATATCATATCATGTGAAGAAGGCCGCATGTCTGGCGGCCGAAACGCGTCATTTGGACATCTGATGTTTGAATAAACCTATACTATTGCTTGAAACTTTGCCCACGGAGTTTGTTTCCTGGTGTTGCGCCGTTCCTGTGGATGGTTGTACCTTTGGAATTTTTTGTGATATATATATATATATATATATATATATTCACTGAAAAAACCACAGGTTTCAGGGACACTATAGTTAGTTGGACATTTCACTCGTACAAAACCAGAGAAATTCGACCGTTATAGTTAGCAGAGATAACTAACTCGCGCCCCCGCAATTCACTGCTGATGACGTCACATATTACATCATTCATGACATGGTCAGTGACATCACTGATGACATCTCAAATGACATCACTGATGACATCAGAGAGAGGTGGTCCGAGGCCACGCCCCTTTTTACACCACTCTGCAAACGCGGCTCCTGGCGCACTGCTGCTCGGACGATGAAGTCCACTTGTGTCCTGAGGTCCTCAGGACACAAGAGGACCTCATCGCCCCACCACCAGTGCGCCAGATGCCGTTTTTTTTTTTTGAAGGGGGGCTGTGTGGCCCCCCTTCTTTTCCCATTTTTCTTGTCCTGGGGACCCCATCCCCCAGGGCCTGCCCCTTTTTATTAAAAAAAAAAAAAAAAAAAAAACACGGTAAGGGGGCCGCGTGGCCCCTTTCCCGAGGCCTATTTCGGCCCCGTTGACCCCATCCCCCGTGGCATGGCCACATTTATTTTTTTTAATTTATTTTTTTTAATTAAGGAGGGGGGCTGCGTGGCCCCCCTCCTGAGGCCTCTATTGGCCCCGTGGACCCCATCCCCCGGGGCTGTGCCTCTATTTTAAAAAAAATATACATATATTTTAATGATGGAGGGGTGTCGCGTGGCCCCCCCTCCCGGGTCACTTCTGGCCCCGAGGACCCCATCCCCCGGGGCCGGCCCTTTCCGTTGGGGACCGTGGGGGAGCCCCAATGCCCCCACGGTCCCGCCCGGCTCCCCCTCCTGCGGGAGCCGGGCACTGCTTTGAGCAAGGGAGCTGCTGACATGCAGCTCCCCTTGCTCAGTAACTCTGCTGCTTGTTGAAGCGAGAGCAGGTTTTCCTGCTCTCGCTTCAATGAAGCAAGCAAAGTTTGCTATGGCAGGGCGGGAGCTGTGCTCCCGCCCTGCCATAGCAAACAGCAATGTCCCGGGGGGGGGGGGGCACCCCGGGACATTGCAGGAGCCGGCCCTGGGGGGTGGCGGTCCCCAGGGCCATCAAGGGCTCCAGGAGGGGGGCCGCGTGGCCCCCCTCCCAACTATTTAAAGTTCCGGGGAGGTGGTGGTGCCCGGGGGTCCGCTACGGACCCCCGCATTGGTAATAAGTTTATGCCCCGGGGAGGTGGTGGTCCCCGGGGCGTGTGGGGGGGCTCTTGGCCCCCCCACACCTTTTTTTTTTTAAAAACAGAGCCCCGGGGAGGTGGCGGTCCCCGGGGGGGCCGCGTGCCCCCCCGCAGTTTATTATCAATTGTGTCCTTTTGCTAAGAAAATTTTGTTTCAGCACTTCAAACCTTTTCGCAAAGGTGAGGATTCTGCCATATTTGTAATCCATTTCGTCCCTATGGAACTTTCTCTTTTTCCTCTCCTGGATCTCTTCATATTTTTCTAATCTGGTTTCCATATCTTTTCTTAGTTTGTTTAGCTCCTCTTTCTCTGGATTGTTGGATATTTTAGATTCCATCTCCTGTATTGTAATATGCACTTCATCAATATCCATTTGGGCATGCTTTATTAGTATCTTCATCATATGATGGAGCACTGTGTGTTGTTGTGCCCCCATTCTTCCAGTAGTTCTGATCTGATATCAGGATGAGTGGGCATTGTGAAGATACTCAAACCTCTGGGAATTCAGTTCACCTCTACATACTTCTCAAGAGCTATCACTTCCCAGCTCTTGTTGATTTCCTTTTTGTATAGCCTTTCAACTTGGAAGAGCATTTGTTTCAGTGTGCCTCCCGCATTATGCATTGCTGCTTGCTCAGAGCCAGTCATCGTTCCATTTGATGTTGCCGATTGAAACATTGTTGCAGCTTTTGCTGCTCTTTTAACTTTACTTGCCTCCATTTCACTGTGGTTTATACGTTTTGTTTTCCAGAATGATTTTGAATGTGATATTTATTAGTTATTTGTTACACCGCTGCATGCTGCACGAGTTCGTATGTTATTTTTCGTTTGCTGTCTGAGCACAATTTCCACGTTAGTCAGTTAAATGTCACTCGGCTTGGAGTTTGGCAATATTGTTTTGCTGATTTTTTTTTAACGGTGATATATATTATTTTTTTTACTTTGATAAATCACTGGGACTTGTTTGCCACATCTTAATGCAATTGTTAACGCCACACGCCTTCAACTAATGTAGCGCGTATTTATTTGAACATTTGGTGCCAGAACGCCTTCCGGCACACCAGGTATCACTGCTCTACGTGTCCTGGGGGAGCGGGTTAAGCCTGCAGTCTTTCACCTGCCTTGCTTCCCACAATGGATTCCACGTACAAGCCGCTTCGGCGAACAATACATATAATATATATAGCAGCCTGACGACAAGTATGCACGTCCAAGCACATGGAAAGAGTGTGAGGAAAGACCCTAGAAACATCACATCAGGGAAGCCCACAGGGCTGAATACATGAAGACATATTCGGATAAGTCAAGCGAAGGACAGATATCCATAGGAAAGAATTACAAATAATATCCATACCTACATGCAATATACATCTGAAGAAGCAGAGTATACAAAATACACCACACCTACGCAAGGCGAATAACCCGTCTTCCCATGTAGGGATGAAGGGAATAGATAGGTATAGACAAAATGCGTATCATATAAACAGAAACGCTGGACGAAAGCATATTAGAGATAGCCTACATAGGGTATAGGATACACCACGAAGGTACAACTCAACAGGACGTAAGATAACCCTTACGAATAAAGCAGCTGTATAGGCTGCAGACAACTTAGGAGGCAATTCTGCACCACGCAGAGAAAGAAAACATGGCACTAATCGTGCGCCACCTACTTTAAACTCACAAGTGGAATAGAAAGGGATTTCCTAAAAGGAGTGCAGGGTAACAAACAGAATCATTCTGTTACCTCAAAATGGTGCTGGTGGCACCTCACAAAAACAGGCTGAACTCGGATCTATAGAATACCGCTCTGAGGATGAATACCAAATATAACTACGAACATATGAGGTCGATTTATCAGATCGGTTAGCTTTGAACCGACGCAGGGCTGAATCAGCCTGCTCTCTAAAGGGATGAATACCATCAAATGGCATATTTTGAAGAGCGTCTTTGACAGGCTTCGAAAATCCTACTGTCGCAGCCACGCATACCTGCATAGCGCCACAGCCTGCGCCATACCTCTACCAACAGAATCGGTGGTGTCCATGCTACAATTACAAATTTGGCGGCTCTCCGGCCATTCTGTACTACTTGGAGGAGCTACTGTCTAGCTTCTTCTGACACCGAGGGCAAACGCTGTGCGACAGAGTCGAATAGAGAGTGAGAAATTCTGGCTAAAACACAGGCAGTATTTAAAGATCGTAAGGCTGCACTGGCAGAAGAGAAGAGACTCCGACCACAGTTATCCAACAACCTGGAATCCCTGCCAGGGGGAACCACTGGAAGGCTAGAGGGTCCGTCGAAGCAGTAGCAGCCTGCATCACCTATCCTCCAGTGGTGGGATGGCATAAGAGGCAGGGGGCATCTCGCAGGGCAATGCCTGTGACCCACTGCCCAGTTAACAGGCGGCCCGTAACAGGTTGAGCCCCAGTCCCCAACAGTATGTCGAAGAGGGACTCGTTGTAGGGGAGTAACGGGACAACTCGAGTCACACCTTGGCGGAGAACCTGCATAAAGGGAACTGTAGTTAGTTGCACAGACTGGAATTGGCAATGTAAAATTGCAGCTGCTCTTCTCAGAACCTCTGACAAAAAAGACCTATCCTCCGTGGCAATGCCCGGAGGGGAGAGCAAGTCTGAGGCTGGGAACGACTGCAGGCAGCTACCACCCCCCAGATCAGTCAGCCAGTTTTCTTCCAAGGGTGGTGGGTCAAGAGCACCATGGAGAGTTTGCCCCACATCTTCCTCACCGCCTGCAAAGCGAGGATTTCCCACAGGGAATCATTATAGAGACTGAATAAGATCCGGATCTACAGTGAGCGGCGCTGCCGACGCTGTACTCTATGCCGCCCGGGGCCGTTGCGGCATCCACTCCATGTCAGAAATGGCAATGGGGTCCACATCGAGCAGCGGCGCCAGCGCCGCAGGCTGAAGAGGCACCGACGCCAAAGGTGTGTGCACTAGTGCCGTGTCGAATCCGCCGATGGATTCAGGGGGCCCCGCTGTGGCCGAGGTCGAAGCCGCTGGCAAAGAAGCAGCTGGGGTACTACCTACCTCTTTGGGGTTGGAAACCGCACAAGAGGATGTCGGTGGGTCAAAGACCCGCTGAAGTGAAAAAAAATACTCTTTCATCTTATCTAAGCTTGCCCCAGCATTGGGGTATTAAGGGAGGAGTGGGGTCGCTTGAGAGGCCTCTGCAACCGAAGGGTGCGGGACGACGTCCAACTTAAGTTTGGAGTGCTGGGTCTTCGGCGCCTTGTGGGAGGGCGATGGCTCTTCACCTGCGCGACTCAGTGAACTGTCTTCCGGCCGCGGGGAAGATGAACGATGCCGCGACTCATTCGAAGGCCGCTTCGGGGAAGACGAAGGACGCCGCAATTCATCTGACATCCGCGCCACGAGGAGTTTCATACAGCGTTCCTTCAATGCCTTCGGCCAGAGAAATTGGAAGGAGCTGCAGTCGGCAGAGTTGTGGTGTTCACTCAGACTCGACAAACAAACAGCATGTGGATCCGTGATCGACATCTGCCTCTCACAGAACGACAGGGTTTAGACCCAGAAGACATCATATTGGCACACAGTCTGTTATAAAGAAAGAGGAAGGACACAATAACGGCCGAATTCCACTCCTGATTCACGTTGTAAGCGCGGAAAATAAGGAACTGACATCAGCGGAGGGGTTATATGGACTCCGCTGACGTCACATCCGGGGAAACGTCATTGCGGAGTCACTAGACGCCCTCTGCCGGCGCGCAGCCGTACTGTGGGGAATTTTTTTTCGGATCCAGTCTGGCACCTGGGGAAGATTCTAAAGTGAGGAATCTGCAGCTAGATATCTCTATCAAATGTCTTGAGATTAACCAAATCACTGTTGTGTGATCTATCAGTTTGCATGGTTTTCGTTGCCTCCACTTATTGGTCCTCTCCCACAGGATAACCAGGTATCCAATAGGGCGTGTCAACAAAACATCTATGTCGTAAACCCAGGCACTCAGACTACTTCTGGCACAAACATTCACAAAGTACAGTACAGATCCAAGCCAACTAGTAGGCTATGAGCTTGACATCTTAATAGCCGTCCAGATACATTTTTATTTGCACATTGTCCCACTCAAATAATACACTTTACCTACTACTGGAAACAATATAATGGAGATAACATGGGTAAAACAAGCTAAGCTGGTTAGGTGTTTGCCACCCCAACGGCACATGGAGCTCAAGTGACACTCTTAAATCAACTTTACACATTAAGCACAACCCAAGCACCAGCACACACATACCCACCCAAACACGACTCCAAGTTAGCTAAGCATTTATCCCCACAATAGTACATCCAACAACCATGAAGAAGTTAAATAAACATACCACAAGCATGTAGGCATTTAAATGCCATAAAAGCAACACAATAGTAAAGACGCCCGATACATAACCAACTGAAGTCAAGTAATGGACAACCTTACGGAACAATACATTAATCTCCCCAATATACCAGCCCCTATCCATTATGCTTCTGCTGGAGGGTGGGCGGGCTGGTCGGGTCTCCAAGTCGCATGATGCCATGCGTTCTTGATGATCCCGACTGGGACTACACTTCTTCAGTACTTGCTTCTCCCAGGTATTTGGGAGGCACATATGTTGGTGTTTATGACCACAGAGATGGCATGTGCATGAGGAGCTAAAAATGACTGACCTCAATATGTGCAGTAGTCTCAGGCTTGCCTTCTCTGTTAGCGGGTGTCTCAGCAGCCGGCAGTGGCAATCCAAGTGGGATCTGATACCACGTGTGAGAGGCAAGGGTTGGACTGGAAAGTGCTGGAGTTCAGGCCTGAGTAACAAGGCTAAAGAAGGAGCAGCAGCCCACCAGGCGTACCACTTAAAGATGGCACCACAGGAATCCTGAAAGAATCTCCATTTCATGCAGCAGGAGGACCTAGTCAGAGATGGATAGGATTACACTCACTTGAGTGAAGGACTTCACCAAATTATATTGGAGGAAGTTAATTCCACCACATGAAGATACATGACAGGCCCTGTACCATACTTGTGGCCTCTTTGGAAAGATGCTCGATGACCCTCAAGTTGGACTAGGGGGACAATATATTGAATGAAGAACTGTGTTTTCCAGGAGGGTGTTGGGTGTGCAACCAACATGTCTGTGAGGTGCAAAAAGAAGGGGTACTTTTTTAAACTGCATGTCCCCTCATTTAAGGAGATTCTGAAACAGCAGAAGGATAGGTTTCTTACCTGTAATCCTAGTTATCTCTCAGGAGAATATCCATTTAAGTCATAAGCACTGAATAGTTCCGTCCACGTGCAGGGATCCCGGAGCACTTCTCTATAATATGTTTTCTTAAGTGTAGATTTTCGCCTCTTCACTAAGGCCTGGAGAAACACTTAAGAAATCCATTTTTTGCAGCCCATAAGCAAAGCTATATTGGTTAATTGCTTCAGAATGCAGTTAAAAAAAGGAGTAATAAATAAAATATAAAATACAGGCAATATAACTGAAATTGCGATGTCTACCTGATTAAATCTTTTTCACAAACCCTTTTTTTTTTTATTAAGAGAAGGATGAAGGAAGGGAAGACAATGTAGCTTAACATAATGCCTTTATGTAGGTGTGAAAAAGTCATATGCACATTTAAGGAGCCAGAGTCCTCCTGTATCCCTTCATGCCCAGCAGGTGGCAGTTGCCTCAGTTCTTTTTTCCAGCTCCTGGTGACAGGATCTTAGAGCACGGAGTTTGGCATTTTTTGGCTTTTTTTCCTCAAAAAACTCATACAAAATTTTTGTCAGCTATTTCACTCAATGAATTTCATCGGTTTCAGTGTTTTTCAGTCATTTTCTGACAGAAAATATTTTTAATTTGTCAAATAAAGTAGCATCTTTAGTTGACAAGTGTACTTACTGCCTGTGGAAGAAAGAAGGCCAAGTCCGACCCTCATGACATCTGAATCATCAGCCTTCCTGACAGTCACATTCCTGACAAGTGCTCACACTGCAAGAACTTTTCCAGACGCACCCTGAGGGAAAGGGAGAAGATTCGCCTCCATGTAACAGAGGAGCAGCACAGGGAGCAGCAGGCGCAATCTAAAGGTGGGACGTCTATGGAGTTCTTCCACCTTCCTCTGTGGACTCCAGTTGTGGGAAATCCAAAAAGAGAAGCCACCAACAAAAATGACGTTGTTCCAGGTGGATGTCGTGACAAGATAGGGTTCCTACATGCTCGACATCAAGAGATGGATCGACGTCAAAGAGAAGATGACTTCCGATGTGGAGGCATAGGAGGTGGACGTCGAGGCGAAGGAGCACATCGATGTCGAGTAGTTTGTCGACATAGGAGACAATTGACGTTGAGACATTCCAGAGGAGTGTGAAGGTCAGGACCACAAAGTCTACAATCTACTTTAGACTCTGAATACTCCAAGGTGTATTCGCCATCGCCTACAGTACTTCTAGACTCTCCTGCTCTTCTGCCAACTCTGCCTTACAACACTTTTCTTGGAAAGTTGCTTTCCTTGTGGCTATCAAGTCAGCTCGTAGGGTTAGTGAGATTCGGGCATTATGTTCTCCCGAACCATACACGGTATTCCATAGTAGTAAGATGGTTATGAATACTCACCCAACAATTCTTATTAAAACTAATTTTGAATTTCAACATTAATCAGACCATTACTCTGCCTGCTTTCATCACCCTTCTACACCAGCTGAAAGGACTCTCCATTCTCTAGATGTCAGGCAAGTCTTAAACTTTTTTCTGGACAAGATAAAAAATATCCGTAAGTCGGATCAATTGTTTGTTAACTATGGCCCAGTCCGTACAGGTTTAGCCACGGCTAAACAATCCATATCCTGATGGATGGTGTCTTGCATTCTGTTATGCGATCAGAAAGCTAACAAAGTTCTGTCCGGTAGACCTAAAGCTCATTCCACTAGAGGGAAAGGGGCTACAGCTGCTTTAATGAGGAATATTCAAAACACTGAAAACTGTAAAGCGGCAACGTGGAGATTTGTTCACACTTTTACCAAGCACTATTGCTTGTAATCAGATGTGAGAACAAAGATTCTCAAGTAGGACAGGCCTCATTGAAAAATGTATTTGCTTAATCTGGTCTGTTATTCGAAGAAGTAGACATGCATTAAAGTATATCCATAAACATTCTCTATAAAGCAAAGTTCATAGAATTCCTACCTGTGACACATTGAAAATCAGATATGAATAGTTCCCGCTCTCAAAAGTGTCCAAGCTTTCACCATCATCCCAAAACAGATCCCCAAAAGCTGTGTCATTCTCAGAAAGGGTGGCAATTAAGCAAAGGGAATTCCCACTGCTCACCCAGGTGGTAGTGTCTGGTTTCTAAAGAGGAGATGAAAGGAAAACACAGTTATGGGCAACAATGTCCTTTTTACAACTAGTTAAAAAGAAAATATATGAGACACTAACAGCAAGAACTTTAGGTGAACAACTCAGTGGAATATATACTATGGACATCTAGCTAAACCTACATGGATTAAATTATTTTGTGTTTTCACTTTAGTCATTGAACAGCAAATTACATTACAGCTTCACCAGCAGCGCAATTATAAGTGCCTGCGATCTGACTTCAGTCAGTAGCCAGTGATTTGCAAACTATATCAACAGAATCCAATAAAACAAAAGTTCTAATAGCAGATTACCTTGGTTTGTCTCAACACTTTTCAGGGATAAGGTCTGCGGTATTGGTATTCTATATTACAGGTGGAAGTATGTCATTAGTGGTGATGGTAATTACTGCTGGTGATAATTACAGGAGGCAGTAAAAATATGGCTGGCTATATGCATAATTTCTTGCTTTTCAGCTTTGCAGTGCAAGAAATATGGGAACACTCTCTCTTCCTGCCCTTTCATTTGGTCAATATTTTTCTTTATGCACTCTCAGGATCCATGGTCCATACTCACCTGCGGATGTTGGCCGAGTGGGAAGACATAATCCCCTGAACTTCAAGGCCACTCAAGTTCTACATATCATTGAGGTCAGTAGGCGTGTACACTGAGTAGATGACGCTTGGACAAAGGCATCAAGGGTGCAATGCCTACACTATACGAAGCATGCAACTGAACTCAGGTGAACCACTGTTCCTAAGATGTTGCAAGATTCTCTCAAGACTTGCGGCGGCTTTCTCAATCCTTTGGGTATAAGCTGAGCTGTGTTGTATGGTATTCATTGCCAGGCAGCTGATCTTTGTGTAGCTCCAGCCAGAAACCTTGTTCCCAGGAGTTGGATTTCATCACGGTTTTGTGATTTTGGATCTTGTACACAGAGAAGTGTTACGGATGACACTGTAGATATCATCGGGTTTTGTCCTTTGAATTCTATATTGCAGTAATCTGATTTTGTGAAATGAACACTGTACTAGAGTCATCTTGGCAAATTCTATGAACTCCGTATTGCAGCCGTTCTTTGGCTTAGAAACTGTACTGTACAGACCTAGTTACTTTGTTTGACTCCTATGTGGTAGCAAGGTATTACTAGTGGTCGGGAAGTAATTACATTTGATAGGGAGTAAAACACATAATACTATTGTATAATTATTATGTTGCAGATAATGGAATCGTTAGTAAAAAAGGAACTTCAAATGGCCCTGTATAAATCTCTCAATACTGACAGTCTGGCAACTGAGGTTTTAAAGTCAAGTGTAGCAGCATATATGAATTTAGGAGTGGACAGATTACTGGTGATGTACTTAACAAAACCTTTGGGGCGATGGAAGAGATGTTTTTTGTTTCGATTCAGGGGCTGACAGTAAAAATATATGCTATGCTTCCCCCTAGGATTTCAGGAAAATTTGGACTCCACCTTCTGCCCTTGTAATGGGAGTTCAGGTCAATCACTGCTAAACCTTTTATTCTTTTGTGGTTTTTACTCTATTTACACTAAAAGAATCTTACTTCCCTAATTAAAAGTTTTGCCACCAGTGGCTATAGAGAAGTATATAGGAAGTTGCTTCAACTCCGATGACAAGAGCATTTTTTCTGTGGGAAGGTTCTTGAAAACTGCAGTTCGGGCACGTATGTAAATGAACACAGATTAGCAGTGGTCTATAGTTGGTCTAAAGTACATGGTCATGAATTTTAATCATAATATTTTATATAGAAAGTTAGTTTTTAATGCTTTGCGGGATTTTAGAATTATTTTTAAGGACTCCTCCGTAGCAGAAAAGAGCAAACTGAATTGTACACGTGAGGGTAGTGTCAAGTTGTTTTAATCCTTAACATGGCGGACCATCAATTAGGTTTTTGTTTTTAGGTTCAAAGAGCTTGCGCTGCTCAACTCAACATTCTCACGTTTTACCATTGAGAGCAGGCACTGTGAAATGAAATATAGTTTTAAAATGTTACTTTTTTACTATGCACTTTTATGATTTCCCTTCTGTAAACCGAATAAAGATAATAAATTAAATGAAATAATGCATCATAGGTGTGTAGAGATATTGAACACATTATAAATCTTTGTATTCAGGATAACTCTGTGTGCAATTGACAGCTGATGACTTGTGTCCAGTATATTCGACACATGTTTTTTGGTTCTGCAGAAAAAGTATCCAACAGGGCAAAGATTCTACATAGTAGATACTAAGTATTGTAGGCAGCCTTGAGTATTTTGACAGAATCGTCTCAGCATGACAATTTCTACATAAGACAAAATATTGGGTGCAGCAGGTGCTAACATATGGAGATGTGCTTGGCTAGCTTCAGAAGATGGGTTATCTGTAAAGTTTTAACCACAGTATGAAGGCTGCAGGTAGTAGGACCTTTAGCATCCTCAGACCTTTGTATTGTCAGTGAATAGTCTCTCTATGGACAGGTTTTGCATACAGTGAACACTGTTCTTAGTAGATACTTTTTAATACCCTGTGGTAGAATTCTCATGAGAGTTTCACTGTTTCCAAACAGAGTGGTACAGAGTAAACTCTCTCCATAGAGTAAACACTGTTTACAGTACCCACTTTTCTACTCATATCCACTTCATTTCTCACTGTAAGTTCGGTGACTCAGAAGGGTTTGATACAGGTAAAGGCTGCCCGTAGTAGGGCATTAGTTATATAACAAAAGTTTGTTTTCTCTGAACAGTTGTATACAGATTGAACACCATGTGCAGTAGGGGTTACCCATCTACGTGTGGGTGATTGTTAATAAGAACTCGGCTACCCATGAAGTGTATGGAATAGGGTCAATGTTGTACATAATGCAAGCTTCCTTTACTTAATGGGATTGTATATGTGATGGCATTAATGATTCTTTATATTATTCTGAGCTGTTTGGTACTTTCTTTCAGACCTCTAATGCCATACTCCGTTATAGACTGTGTACAAAAGTTGTTTGGATGATGTCATCAGTGATGTCATCAATTATGTAATTTGAGATATCATCTGTGATGTCATAAATGATGTCATAGAACAGGTCATGAGTGAGGGAATATGTGAGATCATATGCAGTGCATACCGGGGCAAATGTTATAGCTGTTGAATTTCTGTGTTTTTTTAGTTCAAAACGTTACGTTGGCACTGAAAGTTTCTTCTAACTATAACATCACTTTAACCTTTGTTTTTTTCAATGAATTTCTAGTTTTTTTTGTATTTTACATAAAGTAATATTTTGCTACCATGCGTAAAGCCAGCCCCCCACCACGCATGGCCTTTGGCCGTGCATGGCAGTGGTTTAGCTGCAGGGCCTAGCCTAAGGGAGGGGGCACTTGACCACGGGCCCAGGAGACTCCATTCCCCGGGGTAAAATGGTATTTGTAAAGAGGAGGTAAAGAGGGGTGGGCACTTGGCCCCCTCCCCAAGCACATCATGGCCCTGGGGATCACATCCCTTGGGGGCCAAAACATAATTTTAGGGGCAGGAGGGCGCATGGCTCCTCTCCCCAAGCCAATAGCGACCCTGGGTACCCCATCCCCCAGGGCCAAAACATATATATTAAGTGGAGGGAGCATGTGGCCCCCTCCCTGAGCCTTAAATGTCCCTAGGGACTCCATCAACCAGGGCCAATCTCAATTAAAACAAGGGGAGGGGGCAATGGGTCACCCTATCCGAGCTTTATTATGCCCCGGTGACCTCATCCCCCAGGGCCAAACTGAACTAAAAAGGGGCCCCCTCGCTGAGCCTTAATAAGCCCTGGGGACCTTATCTTTCGGGGCTGTATGTCATTTAAAAGAAGAAGGGGGAACCACGCAGCACTGCTCCCTCAGCCTTTTTAGGCCACAGGGAGCCCATCCCCAGGGACCAAATGCAACAGAAATCAATCAACGATGTTGTGAGGTCATAAGCAGTGCATGGAGGGGACACAAGTTATAATAAGCTCGATACACTATAACTGGTAAATTTTAGTTTTTATACTTTAGTTATTATTACAAGACCCAACTATAACTTCACTAACCTTTGCTTATTATTAGATTTCTATGGTTTAGCATAAGCTAAAATCTTAGTACATTACATAACATTAAGTTTGCTTTTGTCTTACGTTTTTCCAGTGGGAAAAAAACCAAAAAACAAACAAGCGCGCGCGCACACACACACACACCCCCGCCCCCCTCTCCTCCCCTGCAAGCGGGCCGGGGCTCGTTTCGGGCGGACGACGCCGCTCCAGCAAATCAGACAAGACCAAGACCCTGAGACGTCGAAATGCGTTATCGTTTGCCCGAATAAATTGGATTAATTTGTAACCACAACTGCTGTGGCTCGTTCATTTACCGCGATTCTGGTAAGAAATTTGTCTGATATATATATATATATATATATATATATATATTCATTTTCCAGACCCCACCAATGACCACCAAACCCACGGTGGGTGCCTCCGTAGGTAGCGGGAGTAGGACCCGCTTTTCAACAATTCGTTTCTCGGTCGGAGCACTCGCAGAGTGTAATGGTTATATAATTCGCAGATGCGTTGCGGCGTTTATGCCTTCTTCCGTGCTTAAAAACCATTTTACAAGCTATACTGTGATTGGTGTCCTTAAAACATTCGACACCCGTTCTTATTGGTGGAATTGCCGATTGCGGTCTCCATTACAATATTGGGGAAAGTAGAGTTACATCAGACATTGGAGTCTATATTGAAATTGATGGATATTGTGGGTACCGATGCAGAAACATCGATACATCGTGACCATACAAAATCAAGCAAAAATATTTCCAGCGCTTCCATTGGCCACAATTCCACCAATAAGAACGGCCCCATATACCATTTTAAATTACTTTCTAGGACACAGGGACAGAGTTCCTAAGACCTGTAGTGGCGGCCACAACATTTTTCTCTGAGTTGCAGCCAGCCATTCAGATTACTCAGTACTGCAGGACCGTTACCAGTCCCGTAGTACCGAAACGGAAGACATGGAAGAAAGCTCCCTGGGCCAATCAGAAGACCCTATTTTGTTTTTAATTTTCGGTACCACAGATCTCCAGCGTCGTGACATACCCATTTTTTTAATCCCTTCATGACCACTCAAAGCACCTTTTAAAACAAATTCTAAAAAACAGCTGAAAGGCTTTATACTAGATCACAAAAAGCATGGTTTCTGGGTAAAATTCTAACATTTTGCCAAATTTGGTGTCATTATTATTTTTTAGTTGTTTTTTCTGAAGCTGAAACTGAAATTTCCCATGGGAATTAACATGGAAGGTCAACGTTTTGGAAGCCACCTCCAATTTTTCTTGGACCCTGCTTGACGGATTGGTGCAAACCTTTTAAGGAAGAGGCTGAGTTACATGTACTATTTTTGTGAATGTTCAGTGAAATTTCGGGAACTATCATCACATTACACTTGTCTTTATAATTCTAGCCAACAACATGAGCAGTGTCATTTACAAATGATTCGATGATCTGTTTCTGTTATATTCTGTAGAAAGGTGCAACACATTACAGATAAATAGATCACATTTGGCCCTTGTATATAATATACTGACAGAAACAAATGGTGGCCAACGTAAAGCTATTGTTAGCTTTGGTTATAACACCCTAAATATATGCTTTAAAAAACCTTATAAGTTCACTTACAAAACTACAATTAAAGTGCAGTTATGATTGCGAATTAAAACCCAAAAATCACTGAAATTGGAACTGCAATTCATTACTCAGAGAACAGTCATGCAAACCAAAATTTGCACCACAAATGAAATGCTCATGACCTCACCCTTGATGTGATTGATGCAATTACAAATGTAGTATACAATCTTGCAGATGAAATTACATACATTACTCCCTTAATGCAATAAAAAAACTCCTACAAATGTTGTATTATTTATTAGTTTGGCTATGTATTGTTAATTATGTTGGGCTTTTAGTGTTGTTACTAATTGGTGTAAATATTGTGAGGACATAAGCATTACATTTGGTGAGCGAATTCAAGTTTGCATTTTGAACAGTTAACCTTTTGCATATTTTGAAAGTTAATTGTTGGATGGCCACTGATCCGGGCATCAGAGGACTACTTTCAATTATAAATAGGATCCAATCGGCTCATGGAGTATTTACTCCTTTCAGCCATTCAATAAGCCACAGTCTGAAGGGAAGTCCAAGAACCTAAGCAACCTGATTAACTGCCACAACAGAAGAATTCCTCTAGCAGCAGACATCTGGAATCAAAAGCTTGCGAATAGTTGATCATCTCCTGTGCATGTCAAAATGATTAGGTGAGCACCACCCATCGCTAGGTCTGACCAGGACGCAGTCATGAAGGGTTGAAAGTACCACATTTTCAAACAAGCACTGGCAAAGCTAATAGATCTGGCTGGCATTCTAATTTCTCACTTAATATTTAAAAGAAGCCTGCTGAAATGAAAGAAAACAAATAAAAAATATTGTTTCCTGTGTACAATGCATCTATGGGATATGAGGCCTGTTGTACAAAGATATTTGAAAAAATTGGTTGCAAAATGCAGACATTTTGCAATTATAATCTTATTTTGCGAGCCGACCCATGTATAAATGAGTTGATTAAAAAAAAAATATAGACTTGCGGGGAGGCGTAGAATGACCTGTCTGAGTAATATTCATTAGGCAGGTCTCCATTTGTGACCCCCTTTGATTGACTAAAATCATATGGATGATGGTCAGCAGGTCACTCATCTTATTTTGTTTAAAATAAGAAAAATATGTATTTTTTTTTTAATGCAGCCTATTTTCCTTAAAGGGAACCGTACTGTATTTGGAAAAAAAAGTTTTCCATTTTTAAAACATTTCACAGACAATTGGTAGTGGTCTTGTGGAACTTTTTTCAACATTCACCAAGGCAAACGGGTCCAAAGAGAATACCTTCCTCTTTGTGAATCAGATACCATCCTAACTTGGGAGTGGGTAACTGACCAATTGTTTGGGGCGGGAATTACAATTGCAAACCATTGATACATGAGGGTACGAATAGCAATTTGGAAAGGACACCCACAACACAGCAATTTATAATCCATTTCTAAACTCAACAATTTACCAACACTTTTCCGAATCAGTAAATGCGTTTAGTGAATACAAAAATGCTTTTTAACTGCAAGTGATTTAGTACACCAGAGGTTTAGCGACCGTTAAAACGTGTTTTTTACATCAGGTCCACAGAATTTAATGTGTCATGATTCCGTGTACATTTGAGAAGTAAAACAGTCCTTCATGCACTGCATGTAAAAGGTTGTGTGCATTATGCCCAATGACATTCTTACCTGTGTGGGTATAATAGCTCCTTCTCGCAGATATATATTTATTTTATCAAGAGGAGCTGCTAGCTTCTTGCTTTCACCCTTGCTAGACATTGCTGTACCCTGGGGGAAAACATATGTAGTAATTAGAGGAAAATTAACAGAAGATAGCTGTGGGTACGGATATGTTGAATTACCACCCAAGCCCAGTGTTAAAGTAATTATTCCTGGCATCCTGCATCTGACGTACTAAACAACAGCATATCAAAGACATGTTATCTTGAATGGAAAATGATTAGGAAAGAGGGTCCTAAAGCTAAGAATAGAAGGAAAATAAACAAATACCAGAAACTGGTTTCCAAAAATAAAGAAGAAAGAGGGATTACAGGAAAGGAAGAATGTGTTAAATTTGTGGGTATTATAGGCAGGCCATGGGAAGAGATAGCATGAAGAAACAAGCTTCACACCAATCCATTCCATGATATTTATAACACCAGAATGAAAGACAGCAGAGGTAGAGTGTATATAAAATAGAAGAAATGCTGTATCCGTGTTAGTTTTGCAAACAGGGAGCAGACCATACAACTGTACGTTTGTTCACATGTTCAGGTTAATACGTATCCAGACCTCAAAGAAAAGTTAATATCAGGTGTTTATTTACACCTGAGGGAACATTTGGTGACTCACTGTGCCTACACAGCTGACCATAAGAACAGAACTGATAGGAGCCTTAGTTTCCATATAGCCACTATGGGGAGACCAACTCGGGTGAGGGGGTGAAGTGAACAGGAGCAAGAGAGAGCAGCTACGACAGAGAGCACAGGAAGGAAGGTATTTGGCAGGGGATGGGGATAGAAACACAGCAGGGAGACAGCTGAAAAACACATGCACTCAGATGTAGGGTTTAACCAAAAAGAAGAAAATAAGTTACTTACCTGTAACTACGGTTATCCAGTATTGGTATCTTTCATGGATTCACATGTCGGAATCATTCCCCATCGTCGAGATGGGAGTCCCACTGTAACATAATCAAGAAGTATTTAAATAATGCCATAGGCTATAATGGCCCTGAGCCATGTCATACATAGATTATCTATGTCCTTTTAAAAAAACGACTAAGGGGTCGATTCCGATTCGGGCCGGAAATTTCTCCGACCGAGCCGGACCCGGAGAGATTTCCGACCGAATCGGACCCGTGCAGTCCGACCGAACGAGTACGATGCATCCGTATGTTATCGGACTCGAGTCGGTCGGACTCCCATTGAAGTCAATGGGAGCCGGTCGTACAACGCGTACGCGGGCTCCCATTGACTCAATGGGTGCGAGTCGGACAAGGGCGCCCCTACAGCGGGTACGCGGCGAAGCGATTCGCGCCGTACACGCACAGGTAGGGGGACCCATGGGTCCCCCTGTGTGCGACTCGCGCTGCTACGCGTACAGGGGGTCCGACACGGACCCCCAAAGTACGGCTCCGACAGCTCTTTCGAGCCGGAGTGCGCGGCTCGGTCGGACTGCCCGCGGCGCGCATCGTACTTACCCGGCCGGGAAACGTCTCCATTGCACGGTGCGAGTCGAGTCCGAGCGAGTCGGTCGGAGCGGTTCGAGCCGGGAGCGAGTCGGTCGGAGCGGTCGGGACGCCCGGACGAGTCGGTCGGCGATTTCGCATCGTACTCGCTCGGCCGGACCCGCGTACGGTTCGGTCGGGAAACAGGGCTCCGAATCGGATCCGGTAAAGCCGAATCCGATTTGGAGCACTACCGGCCGAGATCGGAATCGGCCCCTAAATGTTGAATGCAACGAATCAGCTGCCAGCACCCTCTAGAACTCTTAGCAGAGGCAGTTTCCCCCAGATTTTCCCAGCACAAGTGAGAAGTGAGTATCTTATTGAATAAAAAGGAAACAGCCTCTACGGGGAGGAGGGTGGGTGCATGTGAATCTACAAACGATACCAATACTGTATAACTGTAGCTACAGGTAAGTAACTTATTTTCTTATCTAGTATTGGGGTATCGTTCATAGATTCACATGCCTGAACCAGAGTAGCAAGCAGTCACATTCTATTTTATCTTGCGTGTTGTGGATGGTGGGTGACTTCTAACACGTAGTGGACCCCAAAAATCTGAGGTAACCTGAAAGGCACTTGAATGCTATACCTGAGCGCACTGTTGTAATTAGTAATGTACAGAATATACTCCTAAAAGAAGAGTAAATTATCCAATATATTAGCATTTCCGTATACAAAGCATTAGCGAAAGT
This sequence comes from Calotriton arnoldi, assembly GCA_963921515.1. Lineage (NCBI taxonomy): Eukaryota > Metazoa > Chordata > Amphibia > Caudata > Salamandridae > Calotriton > Calotriton arnoldi. The sequence continues at coordinate 1,912,880 of CAWUFW010001119.1, read as the reverse complement.
CAAGGAAAAAACAACAGCGTAACTTATAATACACCTTACCTAGTTATGTTTTATATCTTCCAATACATGTCAGTATTTGAAACCACCATAAGAACAAAAGACTCTTTCCAAGGGTTAGAAAGAGGCTTACCTTAATCAAAGAGATGACAAAGCACCGCTTGGCCAACCACTGCATCTGCATCCAGTGCGGACTCCAGGCAGTAGTGCTGTGTGAAGGTATGAGTGGTCCTCCAGGTTGCAGCACAACAGATCTTTTCCAGAGTCACTCCCGTGAAGAGGGCTGCTGACGTAGCAACAGCTCTGGTGGAGTGGGCCTTCGCTGTCCTTTCCAAAGGTTTGTTAGCTTTGACATGGCAGAACTGTATCGCAGCCGATATCCATCTTGCGATAGTGGCTTTTGTTACTGCAATCCCTTCTCTGCCTTGGCCACAGGCAACTAATAACTGGTCAGTTTTTCTAATATTCTTCGTTCTCTGAAGGTAGAACTTGAGGCAACGCTTGACAACCAGCGTATGCAGTGTTTGCTCTGCAGGCGTTGATGGTTGCGGAAAAAAGGACCGGAGTATAACCGGCTCATTGAGGTGGGATTGCGACGGCACCTTAGGGATGAATGTAGGATTAGTCCTTAGAATCACAGCGTCTTCTTTAAATATTAAAATGGTTTTTTAATGGTGAACGCTTGGATCTCGCTTACCCTTCTGGCTGAGGTGAGAGCCAGCAGAGGAGTGACTTTCCATGTCAGGAACTTCAACTTCAACTCTTCTTTATGAATGGTCTTTTCATGAGTTGCGCAAGAATCACGTTGAGGTTCCATTCTGGATGGAGGTGCTCGCACTGGAGGAAAGGTACGGTACAGCCCCTTCATAAATTGTTTAATCAGGCTTGAGGCATAAAGAGAATTGGAGCTATAAGCTCTTCTATAGTGCAAGATGGAAGCAAGATGCACTTTAACTGAGGCAAAAGCCAAACCTGGTTTGTACGTCTTGTTGGTGCTCTACGCACTACATTTAGAGAGGATGTTTCTACACTCCTGCGAAACGTTAATATCTCTAAATTCCAAGAATTCAGGAGCCAAGCACGCAAATGCAGATACTCCGGATTCAGATGGCGCACTTGACCGTTGTCCTTGCTCAGGAGAGGAGGAAGTAGTTGCAGTCGTATGGGTTTGGACTCTGAAAGATGAATAAGTTCCAGTAATCAGTGTTACCTGGGCCATCTGGGCGCAACGAGAATTAGGTGACATCTCTCCAGCTTCATTTTGGTCAGTACTCTGGGAATTAATGGGATTGGGGGGGGGGTGGAGGCAGAGGCATATATCCCTGACCAACGCATCGAAAGAACATTGCCCTCAGACACTGGGAGGGGGAACCTGCTGGCATAGGACCGGGATTTGGCGTTGATGTCTGTGGCAAACAGGTCCAGCACTGGTTTTCCCCATAGAGCAAATACTCCTTCGAGCTGGAATTGTTTGAGTTCCCATTCATGGCAATTGTCTGTAGCTCTGCTGAGAGCATCTGCTAGTGTGTTGTGTAAACCTGGAACATGCTCGGCCCTGAGAGAAATCCTGTGGTCTGTTGCCCAGCTCGACAGTGCTTGCACTTCCTGAGAAGGCGTGAGAGATTTGGTCCCTCCTTGTTTGTTTATGCAGAACATACTGGTCGTATTGTCCGTACAGACCAGTACAGAAGCACCTGCTATTCTTGGTAGGAAGGCCTATAGAGAGAGGAATATAGCCTTCCACTCCAGGCTGTTGATATGACAATGAGAATTTGACCACTTGCCTTGAATTTGAAGGTCCTGCAAGTGACCTCCCCAGCCCTCCATAGAGGCATCCGTTGTCAGGATGTAGTCCGGTATGTTTTGCAGGAAAGTGAGACCTTTCGAAAGGTTTGGGGTGCGGTACCACCACTGCATTGCCGTCTTCATGGCAGGGGTAACCCGAATGATGTCTTCAAAAGACCATGACATTGGAAGCCATTGCCTTTGCAGTTCCTCCTGGAGGGGTCTCATTCGGAGTCTGGCCAAGGGCACCAGGTCTATCGCTGATGAGCACATTCCTAGGAGCGATTTGTATTTCCTTACTGAAACTGACTTTCTTTTTGAAATGGCCATAGTCAATTGTCGAAGACGGATTTGACGTTCTTCCGACAAGAATGCTTTGCATTGGACCGTGTCCAATCTGACTCCCAGACACAGTACTATTTGATTGAGAATAAATGAAGACTTTGTGATGTTCACTGTCAGCCCCATTTTGCTGAACAGTTGAAGACAAGCGTTCGTGGTTCTGGTTGCTTACTTTGCTGTTGGTGCCTTCAGCAGCCAGTCGTCCAAGTAGGGGAATACTTGGTGACCTTGAGAAAGTAGGACTGCGGCAATCCGCGCAAGGCACTTTGTAAATATCCTGGGCGCTGCTTTGAGGCCAAAAGGAAGAACCTTGAACTGGTAGTGGGTACCAGCTACAGTGAACTTGAGGAATTTTCGATGCTTCCGATGAATGGGGATGTGGAAGTATGCGTTTTCCAAATCAAGGGAGGTCATGAAGTCTCCTTTGTTGAGACGGCGTAAGAGCTCGGTCAGAGTTACCATCCTGAATGTTTGTTTTCTCAGGAACTTGTTTAATCTTCCGAGATCCAAAAAAGGTCTCCATTCCCCTGACTTCTTCATAATCAAGAAAAAACGGGAATAGAAACCTGACCCCTTTGCAAAGTTGGAGCTTCCTCGATAGCTCCTTTTGAGAGTATTATTTTTGCCTCTTTGTGCAATAAGTCAAGACAAGGGGGAAGGGGTCCCCCGGGTGGAGTAGTTGGAGGTCTCTCTATAAACTCCAGAGTATGACCGAAGGCAATCAGATCCAGCACCCATCGGTCCGTTGATATACTCTCCCATTGTTGGAAGAAACTGGAGATCTTTGCACCCATGGGATGGGAAAGGGAGGGGGGAGCTGGTACCCTGCTCAGATCATTGCTTTCTCCCGTTGTCACTGCCTTGGGTCATTGCTCTCTTTCGGCCCCCTTGACAAGAGAAACCAGCCTTTGAAGATTGATGGCAGGTAGCAAGTTTGCCTGGACTGTGGCTGATCGGGCTGCTATTGTTGTGCCCTCTGGTGGTTCCCTCTGTATGAGGTGAAACCTTGTCCTTTTGCTCCCCTGAATGGTGTTTTCCTGTGCTGGAGGGAGCATAGAGATTTTGCTGTATCCATATCGGTTTTGATGGATAGAAGCGCCTCATCTATATGTTTACCAAACAAAGCGTCCCCATCAAAAGCCATATCCAGGACCTTTGTCTGGTCCTCCGGTTTAAAAGTGGTGGCTTTCAACCACCCTTGGCGCCTCAAGACTGCGGCACTTGCCAATTGGCGAAACTCCGTGTTGGCTATGTCCATAGCGCAGTCAATTGTCTCAGAGGCTGCCCGCTCTCCCTCTAAGAGGATTTTTCTGGCTTCCTGCCTCCTGTTCTCAGGGATGAGGTCTAACAAGGAGGCCATGTCCGACCACATCGGTCTATCATAACGGCCGATGATAGCCAAAGCGTTGGCCGCCTTGATTGCAGTTGCAACCATGGTGGAGAAACGCTACCCCATGATGTCTAGCTTACGCCCTTCTTTATACGGAGGGGTTGAGATTGTGGTGTCCGCGTTCTTTGATCTCCTTTGTGCCGCCTGAGAAATAACAGAATCCGGCTTAGGGTGGCCCATCCGGCAGGAAGGCGAATCTTCTGGGGCCCTGTATTTTTTGTCTATGCGAGAGAGCACTGGCGGTATCGTGGCCAGGGTCTTCATTATCTTCACTCCCTCTTGCCAGATGTAGTCCATGATTAGGATTGCTCGAATGGATTTCCTAGCTTCTTCTTTGAAATCATATAGGAAGCAGTCGGTATGTTTCACAGCCATGGGGAGATGTAACCTATTAGAAGCTCTCTCCATTAAATTGTGGAAACCCCCTATGTCTTCTGGAGGGGAATCCGCTGGATGGTGTGACGGAGGAGAGGGATTGGGAAGGATGTAATCTTCCCAAGGATCTGCAGGCGTAGGCTCTGAAATGTCACCTTCTTCTCTTTCCACGTCTGAGGAGAAAGGGTCGTCCGGATCAGGCCCCTGTATAGGAGGGACTGTCATTGGCGAAACCAGTGTTTCAAGGGACTGTGGTTGAACCTGCGATGGCTCTCTTTAAACATTTTGAGATGGAAATCTTTGTAGTCTGCCAGCATAGCCTAATGGTCTTGAATCAAGGATGGCGGAAGATGCTGGGGCGAGATTTGTGAGGGTAGCCATAATGTTGTTAATGACGTGGTGGTGCCAGATATGGTTGATAGTACTGTAGTTCTTCGTCATAGTCCTCATCATCTTCCTGGCACTTTACATGTAACTCTTATGGGCTATGCACCACTCCGTATGCTCCATCCTCATCATCATCATCCTCATCTGACTCCTGACGGTCCAAAAGGAGGCAAAGGGGAGATCTTACTATATGCTGACATTTCCGGATGAAAAACATTTTTCGTCTCCTTAATTATCGTCGACAGTGGCGTCCACGGAATCATGACCACCGGCGATGGGATGCCAGTCGTCGACGGTGTTGTTGCAGTCAGCGGTGTCGTCGACGGTATCTCAGTCAGCGATGTCGCCATAGACGGTGTAGTCGTCAGCGGAGTTGTCGTCAACAGTGTGAGGCCTGGCTGAACCATCACTGTCCTCTTCAGACGATTTCTGGTGCTTAGTGGACTGCAGCCATTAAAAGCAGCCTCCCCTCTCTGTCGCTTAGTGTTTTTGAAGACAAAGTGCGACAGATTTTACACTGCTTTATCTCATGGGCTGGGTGGAGGCAATAAATGCAGTCCTTGTGAGGATCATCAACGTAGACCCTCTTCTTGCCACAGGTCTTGCAGGCACAGAAGAGTCCTTTCTTATCAGACATAATGAAAAATTCCAGAAGTTTGAACAAGAAAACGGAGTAGAACTCAGGCAGACTCCCTTCACACACAACGTGTGGTGAAAATCTGAAGGAAACTGCCTCTGCTAGGAGAGTTCTAGAGGGTGCTGGCAGCTGATTGGCTGCATTCAACACTTGGTCCTTTTTTAAAAAGTACATAGATAGGCTATGTATGACATGGCTTAGGGCCATTATAGCCTATGGCATTATTTAAATACTGCTTGATTATGTTACCGTGGGACTCCCATCTCGACGACAGGGAATGATTCAGGCATGCGAATCTATGAAAGATACCCCAATACTGGATAAAAAAAAAAGTCATTTCCTAAAAGTGAGCAGTGAAAGGACCCAAGTCAGTCAATGAAGAGGCTGGTAAAGAGCCTATGCTTGGGGAGAGGGTCAAACACAAGATGTAGAAGAAATGCCATCTATTAAGAAGCAAGCAGAGTAATAATAAAGCCACCTAATAGTAAGCAATATGCAGGATGTAAGGCCCTGTAAGTTCTTGGTAAGCCCACCACAATCGTTTGCAATCAGACAGCTAAGTAGTCTGGTAGGCTCAACCTAAGAAAATGAAATTAAGCAAAGATTGGCCTCCCAGGCGTGGCACTGAAATTGTGGAGGTTTACCAAAAGCCCCTCTATGTATATATATATCTGTATGTATTTTTATTAGAATTTATTTTGGAAAACATAAGACTATAGATAGCTTCTTCTGTCTCTAGGCCAGACCAAAGGATATGGGGACAGATGTACGACCTGCCAAATAGCGCCTCGCAAATTGCGTCGCATTTGCGGCTCGCAATTTGCGAGGCGCTATTTGGCATGAACAACAGTGTGTTTAACACTGTTTGCGATTCCCAATGGGGTCGCAAATTGCGAGGCTCATGATTATTATTGAGCCTCTCTCAATTTGCGAGCCCATTGGGAATGACAGGCCCTCCCAGGGATGGTGGCCTGCTGGGCTCAGCAGACCACCATGGCTGGGACTGCTTTTTAATAAAGCAGCTTTTTTTTTTTTTTTTTTTTTTTTAAATGCAGCCCGTTTTCCTTAAAGGAAAACGGGAAGCATTTAAAAAAAAAAAATAATTAAACGTTTTCGTTTCATTTTTTAAGGGCAGGCAGTGGTCCCTGGGACCTTAAAAAATAATATTGCATGCATACAAGTGGTAAGAGGTAATTTGCGGTCGCAAAACATTGGTACATAGGTTTGCGGTCTCTATTAGGAAGGGAACACCCCTGCCTAATAGCGAGTCACATAACAGTATTTTGCGAGTCACAATTTATTTGCGAGTCGCAAAATACTGTTTGTACATGGGCCCATGCTTTTTAGCGCGCGCAAACGGGTCTAAGACCCGTTTGCGCACGCTAAAAAGCGTCGTACATCTGGCACATGGTAAATGGGAAGTTGCAGATGGAGGCAACAGTAGTAAGGCAGTGCACATATAGCTGCATATGTTCATGTGTGCGTCACCTTGTCTAGGGTTTCAGTAGTTCTCACAGCCTTAGATTCTCCCCATGCTACCGAATTAGTAAAAGTTGCAATTGGGAGAAGAAAAAGAGGATAAAAATGGAGGCAAACGCAATGACTTGCCAAGCCTTGGTCCTCATGCCGTGCTTCTAAAGGAATGCTGCTTGCTGGCAGTTTTTTTAAAAACATTTTTTTAATTAAATGGTACTTGTTTGCCAGAGCTTTAGGAACTGCAAAATAGCCCTGCTCTAAAAACTCAGCATTGGAGGCAGCAAAGACCATAGCTTTGCAAATCTCACTAATTCCCCCTGCTTGTCAATATCCCAATGCTCTTCTGCATTTGACCGGTTTGTCTCCTCTCATACGCCTCAGAAAAGCATTCTGTGCAGCAACTGGGGAAATCTTGGCTGCAAGGTGAACCTCTGTTTCGTCTAATACGTCAGCATGTAATTGCCACTGTTTATATCTGTCCAGTTAAAAAATGATTAGAACACACTGATCATTGTCCTGAGTAAAGGAGTCCCTTTTCTAGCAGCCCATGGGTGTGCTAACCAAATAAAAGGATAAAGGAGGGCATTAAATACAGCATCTAAAAAGTAAAAAAAAATAAAAGTGAAAAGCGGCTTTTCAAGGGAATGTTCGAACCTTGGCAAAACCAATATCTGCAATTCTCTGAGATGCAGCTAGAGTCCTAGACTCTTTACCAGGGCCAAGTCACAACCTGTATGTCAGAACATCAAGCACAAACGGCTTGTGCTACAAACATATTGTAGTCAGCCTATGAACTTCCAAAATATTATGAAGATAAGTATATAATTGATTATAGGTGTTCTCTTAACTCCACATCTACATACCTCAACGATATACATCATTATTTTAAGTATATGGAAAATGTAGTTTTACATACATATACTTATCATAAGAATGTTTTTGTAGTCTATATACTCACTATTATATTTTTGTAACACAATATTAAAACTTGAAATCTTGTAGTATACCCCATTCAGAAGCCCTATGAAGTGAGTCAAATACTACAGATGTTTCAATGGATACTATGTGGTACTAGGAGAGCGCTGCTGAGATGACCTGAGAGACAGACTGATCCCTTCACCAACCCAAACAGACTCAGAGGGTGAAACATAATGGCTATAGTATCCACCAGGTAAAAACTAAGCACTCAGTCAGTCCTGACAATTCTCGAGAAGCCAAGTAAAGGAGAAAGTAGTTGGACTCCTGATATGAGGAGAAGGGGAATAAAGGTGGAAAAATCAATCCCAGCATACAGTCTGCTGACTAGGACCAGTAAGACACAGTTGAAGAGAAAGTACAGCAACTGTGTCTTTGCGGTTCACCAAGAGGTCCAAAAGGAGGTATGGTCTATATATGTTTATGCAGTTACAGTATTAAATACACTTCAAGCTCCCACTCAATTATTCAAAGACGTTTTTAATAAACATTATAATGCTTAAACTTTCAACCCAGAAAATGATAAAAATAGTGCCTGTCTTGGCAGAAAAGCCTGGGTGTAAAGGGATCCCACAGTGCTAAACCTACGGCACCCCAAATGACAACTCAAGTCATCACATTAACATGAACATCCTGAGGTATGAAGACCTAGTAATGTTGGTGAAAATCCAAAAGACTGAAACTTTAAGATTATTTGGTGGAGAGAGACCGAGAGCTCTAAAAGATAAGAGGGTGGACCAGGCGTTGGACACAGATGATCCTTATGCAATTGTCAACCTTGAAAAGTGCCAAATCAAAACCACCAGGACAGCTTCCATATCAGATTCCACTGAAACAAAAATCCACTTCCCAGGCTAAAGAGCCAGTCTGTTCCTGACCAACTATGGATCAGAAAGCTGCACTACACCCACGTCATATCAAGCAAAATGCAGGTGATCTGCAGATAACAAAGAGGCAAATGATAGAGTCACTCCCACTTATCTACCACACGTCAAGAGAGGATTTTGGATATTTAATGCAAATAAAAAGGAAAATGCCAATATCAGCGTGTCAAAGGTTAAGTTCCCTGATCGGCGATAAACAGAATATCATAATTACAAATATACCTGTGGCAGGTTGTTTAAAATAGGAATCTTGCGTATATGAGGCATACACATAAGCCAGAGGCAGTCTGGCTCCGAGCCAAGAAGTCTGTGCTTATGAAGTGTTTGTAAGATGGAATGATTTCAAAATCACCGCGCTGTCATTGGCTATGGAGCTGGAAAAAATAATATTTATGAAGAAATCGAAATATAGAAAGAAAGGCTTCACTGAAACGTCTTGCAGAAGCTTCATCCGTTATCTCGCTGGGTTTTCCTGCAGTCCAGAAAATAAGATTCCCTTAAAGCCTAATGAAAAGGCTATCCAGTAGTTTTTAGGTCTAGCCTGGGCAGCGCAAGCGCTGCTTTGCGAGGCTTGCTATATTGAGGTATGGAATAGAAGCTCAGCCCATTTCCCGCCCACTTTTTCAATTGGCTACTGTTACCGTCCTTTGTAAATGCTTGCTTTTGATTCATGAATAGGCTTGTTAGTCCCTCCTTAGTACCGCCTTGTCTGCATTTGTAACTTCCCATGAGGACTGGACCTTTTACTTGTGTTGTTACTTGGCAGCTTTTATTACCAGTTGGTGAGGACTATTTGCTTGATTAATGGGTTCTCTGTTTAGCTGCAGAAGCATGCACGACGTGCTGTTTATGTTAAAAAAAAAAGCATTCTTACAACGAGGCACATTGGTAATGGCGCCAGCGCGTCTTCTTTTTAAAATACGGGTAATGCGGTTTAATTGAACAAAAAATATATATATTTATTTTTGCAACGTGGGACGCTTTAAGAATAGCGTCCCACGCCTTTGCTTTTTTTAGGCTTTATTTTGTGCACACACTAGGATCCCAGTCTTTCCAGGGCAGCCGACGCTGCCTCACAACCCCCCTCCATGCCGATTCCACAACAATAGGGCGTGAGGCACAGGATGGAGCGCACATGCTTGTGGCTCCGAGCAAGCCCATCCCCGCAAATGCTATTCACCGGTTAGAGGCTCCTGGTCCTGGGACAATTTCAGCTCGCAGCTATGGGTAGGTGGGGGCTCTCAGCCCACCGTAATCATGCAGTTAAGGCAGAGGCTGCCTCCCATCGCTGTGCAGCTCTTTCCACGGACACCTCACGCACTCCGCACTATTACAGTGGACATCAGGTATAGATAATGTAGCTGTGTGTAGCTTTCAGCCTTGCAATAGTGAACAAGCATTTGCAATGCAATAGGTCACGCATTTACACGATTTTGAGCTATTGGCATTATAAATGACAATGCCTTTTATTTATGCTTTTGTTTTTAAAACATAAATAAAAGGCATTGTCATTTACTCAATGCCAATAGCTTAAACTTGCGTAAAGACCTATTGCATTGCAAATGCTTGTTTGACATTCTCCTTTGCCGCTGGATGTTACCTAATCCACATGTATTAACAGTAGAAAAAATATTGTTTTCTTTATTAAAATAATAACTATCTTTTAGTATGACTTCTGTATTTGCACAAGAAAGAAAATTCTGTGGCTTGTATAACCTTGTAAATAGGTCCTCTCCCATACAAGACATGAAAAGGAGCTCTTCTGTTTATATTTAGATGAAATGGCAAATAGGGTGTGCCTCCTGGACTGGGATGACTTATTAGGAAGGGGAGTTCCCTTCCTAATAGTGATCGCAAAGTCATGTACGAATGTTTTGCGACCGCAACTGCGGTCGCAAAACACTCGCAATTACCGCCCTCTTCAAGAGAGTGGTAATGCATTCGCAAATGCAGGCGAAAATATTTTTATGGGGCAGGCAGTGGTCACAGGCTGCATTAAAAAAAAAAAAAACTGCTTTATTTAAAAGCAGTCCCAGACATGGTGGTGTGCTGAGACCAGCAGGCCACCATACCTGGGAGGGCCTGCCATTCCAAATGGGGGTCGCAAATTGCGCATGCCTCAATATTCATGAGGCATGCATTTTGCGACCCCATTGAGAATCGCTAACAGTGTCTGGGACATTCCCATTAGCGAGTCCCAAATAGCAAATCGCTATTTCTCGCAATTTGCGACTCGCTAATGGGAATGGTCGTACATCTGGCCCTGAATGACCTGCGTGGCTGCAACAGGTCAGTCTCAGTAACTCGGTAAAATGCATCAGTAGATGTTCTGTTAAGTTGGAAGTGACAAATTGTACCATGTCCCAAAGGGCATGGAAGTATTGACCCATCAAGTATGTGGCATTGAGTGACTTAAGTGCCATGCTCCCCGCCATCAAAGATTTTTGGCAAACTGTTCGATCTTTTTAGACTCCCTATCTAATGGAGTGGTAGGAAACACACCATAAGACAATTCTGATATGCAAGATGCCTGAACACCAGACTACCAGGCAACCAAGTGGCTATCTCATTCATCAGTTTATGGTCTGGGACCATCAACAGGATACGTGATTTTCATCTGAACCTATTCAGAGGGGTAGGAAACTCCATTAAGTACAATGGGCCTGGAGCTGAAGTCGGCACAGGTGAAGTTGGGAGAGGTTCCAGTGGAGTCGGAAGAAGTGCCGCTGAAGGATGAAGCAACGCCGAAGGTTAAGACCCCTCTGAATGGTAAGAGAAGGCAGCGTCGGCGATGGAGCATAGGTGAGAGAAACCGCAGGTAAGGGAGAGATGGGGCAAAGGGAGCTTGAGTAAAACCCACTGGCGTCACCACAAAAAAATAAAGCCATAGGATCCGTGGAGTCCAAAGGAACTTCAGAGGGGACCATAGCCCTGTGAAAAACATCGAAACTCGCATTCAGGAAGTAAGCAGGGACTGTACTGGGAGTAGTAAACTCCAGGGAGGGCTAGACGGAGCTGTATGTCTAAGGTCCAGGAATCACCGTCTAGCTCGAGGGAGCTGCAAGCACAAGCTCCTCTTGAGGAAAAGAGACCGATTCTGGCTCCTACGTGGAGTAATGGGGCAAAGGAGAGTGCTTTCGGTGACTTACCTTTTGACAATGGGTGTAGCTTGGAGTTGTGGCATTGATGAATCTTGTGCTGTCACCAGGACATCGACAACGACTACAATCATTTTGAGCCCGCTATGAAGAGTTTGGCCTCCCTTTCTTTGATGGCCTGGAGCTGCATGCTCCTCCATGACTCGCATGACTGTGTCTTGGTCAGACACAAGGAACCCAAGACAAATGTTTTGAGATCTGTGATGGACATTTGCTCATTGTGGTCTCTGCAGGGTTTAAATCCTGACCATTGAGGACTAAAATCCCACCATTGCACTGAAAATTGTTTGCAAAAGATGAAAAATTGTCAAAGCAAAATGTGTGAAAATCTGAGGAGAGAATAGCATCAGAACCTCGTCGAAGGCATGGAAAAGAAGGAGCTGACATAAGCGTGCCAGTGGGAGCGCTTTATTGCTACAGTGAAGTCACAGTGGTGTTGCTTCTGATGCAGAGATGAAGCCAGCGCCACCTACTGGTATTGAAAACATTCTGGTTCCAGTGGGATATTCAAAAGGTGAGGAATCGGACGGTAGATGTATGTACACACACAACATAATGAGCATTCAGAATCTCGAAAGAGGCTATATGGTTGAGGAAGCAACAAGATAAACAAATCTGGCTAATAACTTATTGCCAGTAGGACATGAGTTTTGTTGGCTAACTACAGATTAGCCTTTCAGCTGGCCAGTGTCAAAGTGTATTCTAATCCCTCTTTGCCACATTTTCCCCTGCAGTAGATATGAAGCCAAGGATCGGACTGTCTTTCGGATCAGAATTTGTCATTCATACTAAAGGTCGAGGCACTTGTGGCAGTGGCCACCCATATTATCTATAACATCTTCAAAGCAGCTACTTGTTTCAAGAAATAGCATAGGAAGATGCAATAGTTCAAGTACATGGCATTCTACTAGTCCTTAAAAGGGCCAGTAGATTGTCATGTACTTGAACTGACCTCCAAATATGCCAAGGCAAGTCGAAATGGTCCAACATTGCACCATTATGATTATACGTGGCCTTAAAAGATGCAATCGTATTTCAGATACTAGCCAGGTGGTGTTTGAGGCACCTGGTGCTATAAATTACCATTAAACAATCAAGCTTGAGGGCACACTGGAAATAAATAATTGATGAAAGAAGGAAGAAGCAAAAGGGGGAAATACAAGAGGGATGGAAATGGTTTAGCTCTACAAAGTGAGATAGGGAATATCAGCTGATGCACCACATTCTATCCTGGAAATGTTCAGTATCAAAACTCACCGTGTAATAGTCATACCAGACACCTTTGGGAAAATAGCCAGTCACAAAGTCCACACCTGGGTCCAATACAGGTGTAACAAGCAGAGAACGTCCCCACAGAAACTGTCTGTCTATTGAATAAGTGGTCAAATCTTGTGGGAATCTGCATGGGAAATAAAGAAAATTATGTGAATAGAAATCAAAAGGCATACGTATAGGCTTCAGAAAAACAACTTATCCCGAGACCTCTATACTGTCAAAATGTAATTTTCCTGCAGTAAGGAAAATAGACAAATTGTTTAACTTTGTCATGCTTCTTACAACCAGGAACACAGAGCACAGGTTCGACTTCACAGATTCACATGGTTTTTGAAAGCAAATTAAAAAATCTTACTGACAAGTCTTCACTGCACCGGTAACTGCTCTGCCCCATAGAACATATAGGCTGCTGGTAGCAATTTTCTAGGTATTTTGGCTTCATAAGAAAAAGAAAGTTCAGGCATTGCAAAACCCTTGCTCTGTCTTTCAGGTCTACTGCCTCCTCTCGGTGGAGCAGCCGGATGACGTCCTGCAAGGTTGACACATGAAAGTGCTCTGACAGGATGTACCAATTTAATGGACTCGGGTCCTAGATGGGGCGGAGGGAGCCAACCTTATATGGGATGAGTCAGTAGAGAGAGTAGATGCCTTTGCCCCGCTGGTGTTGGGGGATGCGAGCTGTATTGCTCCCTTTTGAAGAAGTGGTTAAAACTCTTCCTTGAGAAGAGTGAGGTGGCTTTGGCTGAGGATGTAGTGCCATAGTGGTATGTTAGAGGTGTGTAAAATTCTAAGCAGAAGCTTTGCTTAACTACTGCTAGAACCCATTGAACTGAGTTTATTTCCTCCCATCGAAGTTGGAAACCCCTTTGTCTCCCCCTGCCAGGTGTTATGTGATTAGTGGGAGCATGGATTAGTCCGACCTTGGGAATGGATGCTCCTTTGCCAGAGCCACCTTTCCCCCTGCCTATGCTGTCATTAACTCTGCAACCGCCCACTGAGTATCATCCGACTGCCTGGAATTTGTGAAAGGTCTGTTTGGACCTAGCAGGGGTGTGTAGTCTTGGTTCAGCCCCTGGGCTGCTGCCTGCAATAGGTGGAACTTGAAGAGACAGACTGCAGGGTGCCCATGGACTTCGCACTCTGTGCCCTTTATAAAAAAAAAAATCTTTTCCACATTCCCATCTACTTGGGACTCCAAGAGATGCTCCCCATCAAATGGGATGCTGAGAAGGTCTTGTTGGATCTCTGGCTTGAACCCAAGATGCAAAGTCTTGCATAGTGGCAGAGGAGTACACTAGTGTTTATGTAGTGGGAGGCGGCAGAATCAAGTGCACAGCAAATATTCACAGTTTCTAATTAGTCCTCTCTTTCTGTAGCTCATGGGGAGTTGCTGCAGCAACCCCTTCCGCTCCTCCCAGTGAAATCTGTTGTACCTTGACAGCAAGACAACCATATTGGCAATACACCATTGGGTGGCTGCTCCAGTCATTCCCTTGCTGGCAGCATCGAGCTCGTTACTCGCCTCGTTCAACAAGGAAAGGGTGTCCACCAGTTCACAAGCTAAGGCCTACTATCTTGTGTGTACCACCAGGAAGTCTGGGTTGACCTGGCTATGGATGAAATGGGTCATTGGTGGAGGCCTTGAACATCTCGGCCCGTGGCTTCACCGCCTTTGCCCTAATGGGGTCTTTGAAATTATCTTCGGCCGACTTCAAGGTGCTCTTGAGCATGGGGAGGAACTGAATGGTATGTTCAGTCTTCTAGAGTGTCTCAACCAAAAAGTCCTCCTCCTACTGTAAGTCATGAATATTGACTTTAATGTGGTGGACGCCCTTTAAATGACAGGGATAATATGCAATTGTATCATCTGGCGTGAATGGCTTAGCCAGGTATGGTTTGAGATCTGGGTGGTCTGCAGGGTCGAAATTGTAATTGTCCCAGGAAGGGAAGGGGTCAAAGACTCTTGCGACTCAATGACTCATGGCTTATGACTCTTGCGGCTCGACGCCCTTCACTGAAAGCTTGCTCAGTTCCAAAACCTACTCTCGATTCTGACCGGAATCCAATGGCAGACTGAGCCAGAGACTGCAATTTTCTTGATGCCCTGCTTGGGGCTCAACTCCTGTGGGAGCTGTGCTCTACTTCAGTGTTGGGCCATCTAGTTGAGTGGGGTTTCATCCACTGGCTTTGCTGCACTGAAGTAATACTCACGCCCCTTAGGGTCTTCTTGGTTCAAGGCCCTGCTAGTTTCTACTCTGAGGATGCCCTGTCATTGTCTGCACACTCCGATACATCCAAGGAACATGTCTTAGGACTAGGTATCGGTTGACGCCGAGAGTGTCCTCCTTATTAAAAATGTCACAGGTGTCCAAGGATGACCCCTGCTGCATTTTTGAGTGTGCACAAAGCCATTCCCTTTGGTACCATAAGGTATTCTTGCAACAAAAGGCAAGGCAGAACTCACAAGAAGTCTCATTCTGGTCGTGGGAGAGGATGGTGTGCTAGTCAAGATGAAACAGTCACTGTCGGTGGAGGTAGAGGTAGAGTGAAGTTCCAATTGATCACACAGTGATTGCTTTCAGAGTCGTTTTTTCAAAGAGTGGAGCAGATAGGCTCTAAAAAGCCACAAGGATCACAACGGTCTTAAAGCACGTTTGTAACAGATGGCAAAAGAAATCAATCTAAGGCAGCATTTCCCAAACTGTGGGTCGCAACCCAATGGTGGGTCTCAAGCCAATTTTTGGTGGGTCAGGAACCTCTAAGCAATAAATAAAGATGCCTTTGAATTCTGTGTTTATCTTTAAAAGACAGAGGTCAAATGTTAGGCTATATCTTCTGACAAATTGCTGCTTATGTTTTTTTAACACTGGGATTGGTATTTACAAACTCTTCTCACTTTGCAATCAGAGAAAGAAAAGTAAAGTGAATTATGTGACAATCTTGCTGTGGTATAGGGAGTGTAAAAGGAAAGGCTGTAAGAAGTAATCGGTTTGTAAAAACACAACAAAATGTAAATACCTGTAAAAGAACTGTACACTTTCAGCAGTTAAGAAAGCAAAACCAAAGAAAGGTTTTTTTTGTAATTCTGAAGTGTGTTGGAAACAGAGATTTTAATAAGATCAAAATAAATCAAGACACTTTACTTGGTGATGCACAAATGATAAATATATTCACGGAAACCCGATTTCCACACGATCATTTGTGTGCAATATAGTTTTATCAGTAAAACTGTGTCCGTTTTAGATAAATTTAGTGGTCATTTCAATGGAAAATGGAATGTCTGTAAATGACGGCGTACTACCACATGATACTTTATTTAAGCAAGGTGGGTGGCAAAAGTTTGTTGCTCTAAAATTTAGCCTGTGGTTCTAAAAAGTTGGGAAGCACTGATCTACGGTAGAGTCAGTCTTCGTGCGCATTGTGGTGACTTGAAGCTTCTTCGAAGAAAAATTGCAATGTCCAAGCCCAACACTACACGGCAGGAGTATGTAGAGCACGTGAATCTAAAGGCACAGATGCTTTGAACACTTTTTTGTAGGAGATATGGATGTCTTTGACAACAATCAAAGACAGTCTTCGTCAACAATGTTATTGTCAATGATAAAGTTGTTCCGGTTATTAAGCATAATATCAATGATGATGTTGAGCACATCAGTGAAGTAGTCACTGATGAGGGACACAGACTTGATCAACAGAAAAGTCACTGATCAGAGTAGATGAGCTAGTTGAGGGAAGTTTTCCATAGCAGCAAAAAGGCTTGGTGTAGCTGGTTAACGAGAGAGGTCCTTTTCTAGTGAAGAGTTCATCAATGAGGTTCAAGTCAGCAAAGGTGATTTTCATGCCTTTTCCAGTGTTGTAGAAGGATCTAAACTACCACCTAGGAGGGTATATATAACAAAGAAAATCAGAGTCAGTAGTAAATCTTCACCCTTTTATCCCATTTTCCAATATCTTTAATGTTCTTTCTTTTATGTGACCTCTTAGAGGAGCACCCACAATTGATGCTTCATCAGTCACTTTTAGAGAAAGACTAGCCTTTTTTCTTTACCCCTTGAGGTGTTTGTAGAAAATGGTTGTTAAGCCTGGCTGCCCTACGGCAAGTGTTTATGCAGTTAGCAGTAGATGCCTTCCAAATATGGGACATCTCAGAAATCTGTTTTAAACTACGTTTGGCAAGGCTTTAAGAGAGACCTCTTAGCTTTAGACAGACATCAATGTTAAGGTAGCAAGACAACCAATTTAAAATCTATTAAGAAAAAAAACTTTTAACTGGTCTAGCAGCTCAGAGATTATTCCAGAGCACATACTGTGTCCAGGCATCTGTCTCTGAAGGTTTATACAACTGCCATGCTCACCTACCTGGGGCCAGTCATACTTCTGGGCATGTTCTTTTACAGCTTGCTCTTTGCCCCAGTTGGTTCTCTGCCTAAGCTGTTAGATGGGTGAGGCTCTGGCTTTTCTTCAGGTTTGGGCATAAAAGGCTAGCTGGGTACCTAATCAAGCATGTTTCATGAATTATTTCCCCCTCTGAACCAGAATAGCGGTCACCATGCTTCTGACTGATTTAACCCAATCCAATATGAATGATATCTCTAAAACTTCTAATTCTGTGAATTGGTCAGAAACACGGTATAAACTGAATCGTGAACTGAAGTTCCGAGCATCACATTGCTTTGTTTATAATTATTCACGAGAGGTACTGCTACACTTGCCCTGCACATCTGCATCTGTGTTTTTTCCCAAATCTTTAGCTGTTGTCCCTCACTACTATATAAGCTGTTGCAATCTAGATTGTCCTCCATCTTTCTAAAACATTGTTGTCTGATCTTCATTCAACTTGTCTATGCAACATTTTTCAGCCATGGTTTCACCACTGTATTTTTAATGTCTTTGACGTTTTCTCAAGCCAGTGGATCCTTTCTAGGGATTTCAATTCTTATTTGAATCGTTCAACTATGTATTCACTTTGAAACTGTTCATCCATAACTCAACCACTTAAAAAAAGGACATTTAGCAAAATGTGTTGCATTCACACATTGACAGCACATCATAGGAGCTGCAACAAGGAATAGACAGTTTTTGAAGAAACTGAAATCGGAAAAACTGTATTATGTGTATTCTGAGGCAACAATGGAAAGATGCAGTGGATATAATTTTCAAACGCTGACAGAACAGAGCTCTGTAGGCCTTAGCTGGAACTTATTGTGTGGTATAAAATCGGAGTTATTGTGACCCCCTGGGTCAGGGAGGTGGTAGGCACAATTGAGTCCCCCACATCATGCTGTGCTAAGCAAACATTGAGCTAAGATGATATGAGACTCTACTATACTAATTCAATGCCTTTTTACTAATGGCCTAAGTGGTCATTAGAGTCAGACTACTGTGAATAATTCAACGGATGCATCTTCGAGTGAAAGGGAAAGTCCTTCATGTCCCTCTTATGCTGGAAACAGGGCATTAAATGCTCCCACCAACTCATGGGGACAAGAGGCAGTGTAGGTTCAACAACAAAAAGTTCTTTAGTGGTCCTAACCCAACCTGAACTAACAGGTAATAGAGATGGACCAGTATCATTTCCTACATTGAAGGGAAGGGTCTATCACCAAATGGCTAGAGAGATGGACATGAAAGTGCAGAATTCTTGAATGGGTCTCTAATTTCCAGATAGCTTCCTGTGCCTGACAAACAAACCACGGATGGCTACAAGACTAATCTGCTCAGAGAAGGCTACAAACACCCTTTTAGGGGTAATCCTTCCCTGGGCAGATTAGAGAAGAAGGTTGCCTGAAGAACCAAACTGAAGATAGTCCAAAACCATTGCCCAAAACCAAAGAAAGCTTTGGGCTCGGTTGACACAAAAATGTGTTTTCCGTGTTCCCAGATGAGGGAAAACAAAATATAGGCTGTCATTTACAGAAGACAATTTTGAAGGTTCATGTCTCTTGTGCTACAGTCATTGTGTTGTCAAAGAGAACCACATTCACTCCGCACATGGCTTTCCAATCACAGAACATCCAAAACATACACCATCATTTGCAGGCGACACTGCAACACATACAAGCAGGGGGAAGG
The DNA here is from genome assembly GCA_963921515.1 of Calotriton arnoldi. Classification (NCBI taxonomy): domain Eukaryota; kingdom Metazoa; phylum Chordata; class Amphibia; order Caudata; family Salamandridae; genus Calotriton; species Calotriton arnoldi. The sequence continues at coordinate 1,894,127 of CAWUFW010001119.1, read as the reverse complement.
CGGCCTTATTTACAGGGTTACACAGTGGAATATATGGGTAAAAATGCTTAGAACCCTCGTTCAAATCTCAGCTACTACCAACTTTACCTCTCTTCATGGGTTATAGGACACTGCTGACTGCAGCCATTTGTCCCTGAAATAGATAGGCAAGAGGCAATTGCTGAGGTTCTAATAAGGAACAGAAGCGTGCATTACCAATTCCTCAAAGTGAAAGACAATGTTCAGACATTTTTCAGTTGGATGGCTATGTCAAGATAAATAGAATTGCAAGCTTGAAGAACATTTATACACTAAGTGAAGACATGTCTAGTCATGATTTTATATGATCAAGCAGAGAGGGATTAATGAGGCTTCAGAGATCCACGATCTGGCGCCACTGTTTCATTCCATGAGATCAGTCGGTTAGAAACAGCATCACATTTCAATCGATGCAGTACTGACTTCTGTCTAGCTTATTCAAGAAATTTCACATTCAAAGTAATAATTGACCAAAAGCATCAAGGAGGAAAGGCACAGTTTGCTGATGTGCATTAGTCAGTATATCTCTGAGGTTAAACATTTCCTTGTTTTGTGTCCCTGATAAGGGTATGCAAATCCATTGAAAGTTGAAGCGTTCAGTCACAAAATGAAGACACTAGTCCAATGCAGAAATCAAGTATGCCTTAAATGTAAAACGGTTCAGTTCCATTCATTCTAGACACACAATCAAAATAAAGGACCTCTATATGAACAAATCAATCTAGAGAAAACGTGCTACTTACTCAAAAAACAACGGACGGACTACAGTCTCTCCTCTAAGATGTGACTTGTGAAACAAGGTGTAGAGGAATGGAAGCAGAGAATACCGTGTCAGCAAAGCATCCTTCATGGCATTTCGCCCCGAGGATGAAAAGGATGTAGGATCCTGAGCCTACAAAAAAGATCATAATAAAAAGGTTACTTTAAGAGGGATGGCGTAGATGCTTATAAACCTTAATCCCTTAGTCAGGAACCAGTTCCCATAACGTCTTTGTAGTACATAAAGAGCATAGATTTCTGATAAACAGATGGTCTCTGTTACTTTCATGCATGTCAATAATTCACAGTTCCTGGTGCACCTGCCTAATACAAAAAAAAGTGTTGCAATATTATTGACATTTGTAGAATGCATGTCTTGCCGGTACTAGTCTCTTTTAGTGCTGTTCGCTTTATTGAAGCACTTTACAAAGAGTTGCAAAGTTTCTAAAACAGAACAGAGTCTGCATTGAGAAGTACTGATGTATTTCAGATTTTATGTTCTGTGTTGCTACTAGGATGGGTGGCAAGGTCTTCTATGCTGAGCTATGGGTGTAGGATTTTGGTTCTTTGGCCCTCCCATTGCCGGATGCTGGAGGTAAACTGAGCACGGTGTTGCAGGCTATGTGGCATGTCTGACCTATATTGGACACAAAAGGTGTTATATATATTGTGTTCTTTGTATATAATATGTGGATGTCTCTATAGTGGTTAGTGCTTCTTTTGTGTTTTGCTGTACATGGACGTAAGAGGGTTGTTGTGCTAATGTCTTTTGTTGTGTATGTGTGGCGTCTCAAAGTGGGTGCAGTAAATGGCCCAATCTATGAATTTCCTGTCCTAAGTTGGATGTGCGTGAAATTATCTATCTAATGTATTTTCCAGCTCTGAGCTCCAGCAATATGTTTGTTTCTATGCAAAACATTATGAAAGTTGGTGCTTTTAGGCAGAAAAAATGTGCCATTTTGGTATGACACTGGTGACTTGAGTGTTTGTCAGATGTTTTCAATATAATGTTTTGTCAGATGTTTGCATGTAGTGTAATGTACTGCCACTTGCAATAAGTTGCACAGTGATAGCCAACTATGTGGCAACTACATGGCATATCTGTATTTCTCGTCTTTTAAGGTTTTGTGTTATATGCACTATTCACCTCCCATCAACCTTAATTAACCTCAACTGCAGTTTAGTTCAGGCAATATCGTTATTTGTTTTTGTGGTTCCAATCCTCATCCTTTAACATCTATGGATCCTGGTTTTAATGAGGATCAATGTCTCCCACTAGGAAACAGCGTGAATGTGCCCATATATTAATAAGTGTTAAAGGTCCCAGGTACTGATGCCCATTGTCGGTACAGTACCTAAAGAGCAATGCTGTCAGACAATATTGAGACACAAGTGACTTAGTAGTACTGAGTAACACTGTAGACAGTCACTGATGAGTATCAATATGGGCCAGAGATGGTAATGAAAATACATGTTGCGAGGAACTAATCAATGTGACCAGGAAGCAATAATGAGCGTCAATGGTCTCAGTCACTCGTGAACATCAATGGGTGTATGCAGTAATGAACAAGAATGGCACCAAGCAATATTGACACTCACTAGTAGTAGTATTAATGGAGCTTCAATGACCCAGTATTAGTGACCTTTAATTGCCCCATGAAGATAATGAACACTAATGACACCAAGCAGTAATGCGACCTAATGATGGCACCATTAATGAACTTTAACGGCCCCACCACTACTGAGCCCTAATAACCCCAAGCAATAATAAGGATCAACTGCCATAGGGAGTAAGAACATTAGTGGAGCAGGCATTAACAAGCATTAGTGGCTTTATGCAGCATGGGCAGGTTTGTTAGTCTTTCATCAATTTTGGGTCTGGAGAGCAACTCCAGGTCCTGGATGGGTAGAGAGTTTCTTTCAACTGTGAAAGAAGAGGGGATACATACTTACTATATAATAACTTGAAAACAAGTGGTATCCTCCATCATAGAGATAATCTAGTAAGGAAACAAGAAAATACTTATATTCCACCTAATCTAAAGATGGGGAAAGGCAAAACCTTTTTTTTAATAGAACCCTCACCCACTCTAATAGTGGCAAGCTTCATCATCTCGTTCACCCTGACTCTTAAAGGTCAGGGTGGGCTCAATCATGTTCCAGTGAGCTCTTAGAAGAGATTTTTAGTTTTTTTTTTTTTTTTACATTAAAGAATTCCTCAATCACCCCAAGATATCCCTTTATTCGCGGGGTGACTGGGAACAGTTAAAAACTATTAATAAGTGGGGCAATATGGAGATTGTGGTCCTATGACCCTAACTTATGATCGCCAACATGTTTCTGCCCTACTCTATTGGCCTCAATAGGTCCTGAGCATTCTTCAGATTTTTGGAATTGGAACGTGAATGAGCGCGCGGGACAAGACACGCCCCACAAGCATGTGTCGCTGGAGTGATCACAGGTGACAAACTAAGCGAGTGTACTTAAAGCTCAGCCTGGCGAACACTCTGCCACCATCCAGGCTGAGTGGAGCTCCGAGTAGGTTTCCCGCAGGTAGGCACCCTTGAAAACGTGAGTACAACCACCCACCGACGGGTCTAAAAGTCGGATACAACAGCACATAACAGAGCAGATCCTGACTATCGGATTGTCTAACTTGAGTCTCTTGATGTTCTCTTCCTTCCCTCTCATCTGTTTATAAAACTTTTCTAATAGTGCTAAATCTCAGAGTGTGACTAGAGGGCGTAAGAAATTGGAGCTCACATTTATGTAGAGGTTCGAATGGAGGGCCCATTAATCTAGTGAGGACGATGTTTAGATTCCACACTGGAGAAGGTGGTACCCTGGGAGGAATTATTCCTTTTGAGGCCTTCCATAAATGCTTTAATGGCTGGTACCCTGAACAATGACAAATGTTGTCTATTTTGTAGGTAAGCTGCTATGGCAGCGAGATGCAATCTAATGGATGTATACGCTAGATTACATCTTTGAAGATGCAGCAGGTAACATGTGATGTGTTGAATGGAAGCATCTAGAGGGTTGATTGTGTTATTGGTACAGTATATAACAAATCTTTTCCACTTGGCTGCATAGCAGGCTCTAGTGGTGGGGCGCCTAGCCTCATTGATAACGTTCATACAATCAGGTGGAAGATTAAGGTAACCAAATTCTAGGACTTCAGGAGCCAGATCGCTAGATTGAGCTGTGCTGGATCTGGATGTCTGATCTCTCCACGGTTCTGTGTTAAGAGATGTTGGAGCAACTAGAATCAGTGTTAGTGACTGTTGTTGCAGCTTGCGCACCACTAATGGAATGAGTGGGAGAGGCGGAAAAGCGTACGCAAATTTGCTTGACCAATTCATCCATATCGCATTGCCTTTGGACAATGGAAGTGGATATCTGGCGGCGAAGCTTGGGCATTTTGTGTTGTAATGTGTGGCGAAGAGATCTATCTCTGAATGCCCCCAAATTTGGAAAAAAGGTTGAAGAACTTGTGGGTGAAGTTCCCACTCGTGAATCTGTTGTGTGTGACGACTTAACAGATCTGCCATCTGATTCTGAATTCCTGGAAGATGTTGGGCTAAAAGGAATATGTTTTGAGGAATAGCCCACCTCCATATGCTCTGAGCTAGTTGAGAGAGCTGTAGAGAGTGCGTCCCCCCCTGTTTTTGTAAATAATACATTGCTGTGATATTGTCCGTCCGGACTAAGACAGCTTTGCCTGATATTTGTTTCTGGAATGCTTTTAATGCCAGAAAGATTGCTAGTAACTCCAAATGATTGATGTGGAGTAGCTTTTGCTGAGGTGTCCACATGCCCTGTATGGTGTGATGTAGTAGATGAGCCCCCCATCCGGTGAGCGATGCGTCTGCTGTTAGCACGATCTGTGGAACTGGCTCTAGGAACGGTCGCCCTTTGGAAAGGTTTTGGGTGTTCCACCACTGCAGAGAGCGATGTGTGCGGCCGTCCACCAACACCAGATCTGTTAGCTGACCTAGAGCTTGGTTCCACTGACGTGCTAAGCATTCCTGTAAGGGGCGCATCTGGAGTCTTGCATGCGGGACTATGAATATGCAAGAGGCCATCATCCCTATTAGTTGCATAAACACTCGAGCTGGAAGGGAGTGTTGCGGCTGGAATTTTGTTATAAGGGCTTGCATGCTTGCTATCCAGGCTGGATTGGGGTATGCAAGGCCTTTTAAAGTGTCTATTGTGGCACCCAGATATTGTTGGATGTGGGACGGTTGGAAGTGAGACTTTGTGAGGTTTATTGTGAACTCTAAGTCGTGAAGTAGTTGGATTGTGGTGTGTGTGTGATTTACACACTGGGTATGCGACCTGGCTTTTATGAGCCAGTCGTCCAAGTATGGGAAGACGTGAATTTGTTGTCTTCTTAAGTGGGCTGCTACGACTGCCAGACATTTTGTGAAGACTCTGGATGCTGTGGTGACTCCGAATGGGAGCACCTTGAACTGATAATGTTGACCGTCCACTACAAATCGAAGATATTTTTTGTGAGCCGGGTGAATGGGAATGTGGAAGTAGGCGTCCTTGAGATCTAAGGTGGCAAGGAAATCGCCTTGTTTGAGTAGAGGAAGGAGTTGTTGAAGAGTGACCAAATGAAAATGGTCTGACTGTATGTAGAGGTTTAATGGTCTGAGGTCGAGGATGGGCCTCAGGGTTCCGTCTTTCTTTGGAATGAGAAAATACAGTGAGTAGACCCCTGTGTTTTGCTGATGCAGGGGAACTGGTTCTATTGCATGTTTTTGTAGGAGGGAAAGTACCTCTTGTTTGAGAAGCGTTAAATGGTCTGTTGACATTGGACGCTGTTTGGGTGGTATGTTTGGGGGAGTTGAAGTGAGTTCCAGGCAATAACCGGATTGGATGATTTGTCTCACCCACCTGTCCGTGGTAATGGTGTTCCAGACAGGTAGGAACTGTAGTAATCTTCCCCGACTGGAGTGGAATGGTCTGGGGGAGTGGAGGGAAGTCATTGTTTGGAGGTGGAGGCAGTACGAGTATTGACGGTTTTGCCTCTACCCTTGTTGTTATTGCCCCTGTAGCCTCCTCTGTAATAACCTCTGGTCGATGAGGTCTGAGTGGGACTTTTATAGGACGTGGAGGAGTTATCCGTGGTAAAACCTTCTAGAGGCGCCCTATAAGAGGAGCGACGAAAGGAACTTCTGGGAGTTTGCGATTGCAAAGCTCCCATTGACTTGGCTGTGTCAGTGTCTTTTTTCATCTTTTCTAAAGATGAATCCACACTAGGTCCAAATAAATGTTCTTGGTCAAACGGCTGATTTAGTATGGCAGTTTGAACTTCGGGTTTGAACCCTGAGATACGGAGCCATGCATGCCTACGCAAAAGGACACTGGTATTAATTGCTCGTGAGGCTGTGTCTGCAGCATCCAGAGCACAGCGAATGGAGGTATTTGTTATAATCTTGCCTTCCTGGATGAGATCATTGGCTCTTGTTTTGTATTGATCTGGAATGTGTTGTAGTAGGGTCTCTAGCTCGTCATAGTGTGCCCTATCGTACCTAGCCAGCAAAGCCTGTGTGTTGGCAATTCTCCAAATGTTAGCTGCTTGGGACGCTGTTCTTTTACCAGATGCGTCCAAGAGTTTTGACTCCTTATCAGGAGGTGGAGCATCGCCTGAGGTTTGGGAGTTAGCCCTTTTCCTGGCGTTAGAAACTACCAAAGAATCTAAGGGAAGTTGCCCTTTAATGTAAGCAGGGTCACCTGGGGCAGACTTATATTTCTTTTCTACCCTGGGGTTAATGACTCTAGCCCTTACAGGATCTTTAAAGACTTCAGGAGCGTGTTTGATTACCCCTTTCAACATTGGGAGAATAGAAGTGGACCTTTGAGATGGTGTGAAAGTGTCCATAAGGAAGTCTTCTTCTATAGGGTCTGTGTGTAAATCTACACCGTGGTATTCTGCAGCTCTGTGTATGAGCTGAGTGAACCCTATAGTGTCCTCTGGAGGGGATGGTCTAGATGTGTAGACATCATCTTGTGGTGTGTCAGGAACATCTGGTGTGCCATAATTGCCCCATGGGTCAGTTGGGATATTAGGAGGGCTAGGTTCTCCTAAAGGTTGATCATCGCCCTCGTACTCAGAAGGGTCCTCATCATCTTGAGGTGGAGGAGATTGTGAGGGTATTGGAGATGGAATAGGGGAGATGTGGTGTGGAGGAGGAGGTGGAGAAGGAATTCTGAAAGGAGAAGTGGCAATGTCTCTTTTCTTTAGGGGGAGTGGAGCTGGTGCAGGTCTGTCCAATTTCCTTTTCCTGGAAGGGCTAACTATAAGCCGACCTGTATTTGGGTCTATTTCCAGAGTCTTTTGGGTTGGATCAGGTTGGAAAAGCTCCTCCTCTGTAGTGTGTGGTTTCGGTGCCGATTTTTTCGGGTCCGAGTGTTTTTGTGGCACCGATTTTGGAGTTGTTTTATGCTCCTTAGGTTTGGAAACAGGAGTTTTCTGTGGTTCCATTGGGGTCTTTGGAATCGGTTCCGATAATTTTTTCGGCTCCGAAGGTTCAGCGCCCGCAGTTTTCAGAACCGGTTGTTTGCTCGGTTGCGATGGCTTTTTCGGATCCGAAGGTTCGGTGCCAGTGGGTTTCGGTGCCAAATGGGCCGATGTGGAGCCCGGTCTTGGTGCGGGCGAAGACAGTGGTTTGTCTCTGGGTTTGTCTTTTGGCCTCGGTGCCGGGGATGGGGTTTCGGCACCGAGGGTAGGCTGGCTCGAGCCCGAGCGGCCTGAAGGCTTATGTGGCGACTTCTTTGCCGAGCCGGAAGGCGGGGCTTGGGAAGTTTTGTCCCGGTGTACACCTAGGCCCGAAGGTGAAGGTGTTACCGAAGCCTTTGTAGGCATGGATGGGGGGGGGGGGGGGGAGGGGTCGACGTCAGTACTTCCGACCCGTTGCCCCGGAGTGATGTCTTCGACGTCGGAATCGTCGGCTTCGGAGGCGCTGATTATGCCCTCTTCGAGTTGTTCCTGCTCCGGTACGTTGATGCCTTCCTGGAAGATATCGTCCGGTATCGACGTGGAAGATCGAGCCATGCTTCTTCGAGCTAGACGATCCTGTATGGTTTTCTTGGAGCGGAAAGAGGCACAAGCGGGACAGTCTTTGGCCTCGTGCTTGGGCAAAAGGCAGAGGTTACACACCTCGTGAAGATCGGCGTGGGGAAACTTGGATCCACATTGAGGACACTTTTTGAAAGGAGTCCTTTCCATGAGCCACAAGGCCTGATGGCGCAGCTAGGCCCGAAGGCCTGCGTCGACGACCGGAATCGAAGAGTTCGAGTTTGTAGAGATGCGCGCCGAGAAGGGAAACGCGATCGAAAACAATACCGAAGAAAGGGTGAAGGATCACGGGTCGAAAGTTAGAACGGTAGAGACACCGAACTGGAGCGCGACGAACACATCCGAGCCCGATGGCGGAAAAAAACAATCTGAAGATGGAGTCGATGCCCATGCGCACTATTGTCCAAAGGAGGAGTCACCTATCTCGTGACTTCCAAAGACTTATTCCAATACAACAACAAAGTGCAAACAACTGGCCCAACACCAGATGGCGATCTATGCATAGTGTGTGATCTGCAGCTCATATGCCTCGAACAAAAGGTTTTGCCTTTCCCGATCTTTAGATTAGGTGGAATATAATATAAAAGTCGTTTCTCGTTTCCTTACTAGATTATCTCTATGAGGGATGATACCACTTTGTTTTGAGGTTTCTTAGTCGCCCCATCCTGCCCAAAGGTCAAGGATCCTGAGGCAGTTCACTGCTGCATGCAATTATAAACAAGGCATCTGTTAGGAGGTCTGGGTCTATTTATGGTATTCAGGGTGCCAATTTGGAAATGGGCACCAGGTTGGCCATCTGCTGGCTCTGTAACATACCAACAGTAATGTCCCATCCCGCCTGCCCTTGGGAGAAAAGCGTGAAGTGAAAATAAGTCTAAGAGCCTTTTTCTGGAACTGGAAAGGAGAATGACATTAGTCTAGAAGGTCATGACATTCCCACAGACATTTAAAAAAAAAAAAAAACAACTGGAAAAAAATACAAAAGTTCTTATCCTCTCAGCATAGCACTTTATGAGCAATTAGGAGGGACATCACGTTTACATAGACAAATGTCTTGCACCCCTCACATTCTTGTGCTAAGGTTGGATAGACTGTTTGACCTTTCCCGACACAATATCCTTCCAGCCTCTAACCTTGCAAAATTGTGTCAGGGGACAGGATATGTGCCCTTTGCCCCAAAATAAAAATGTTGTGCAAAAACAAACAAGAATTGTTTTTGCTACTGTGCTGTGGCAGCGCACAGTTGCACTGGGCCTTGTTTCACTTCATTTTTGTTGAGTGGGAAAGAGGCCCAGGTAAGTTAACATCAGCCCCAGTGCCCTACTCACAACTTTGAAAAGAACATCGTGTCAGCTTTGAGTTGCCTTGCTCCTCCTTTCCCATTATATTTTGTAGTGTAATCCCTCCTGCCCATGGAAGAGGGGCAATGCACTTAATCACTCCCTTCACCTCTGGCAAGGCAGAAACAGAAATAACCCTTCTAGCCCTTATAAAACGCAGGGAGGGGAACCTAAGTATATTGTTCTACAAAAAACCTTTTAATTCCTAGCCACCACCATACTGGCCTTACGGCAGTGGGTAGGGGAGTGATGCATACAGAAAGAAAAGGACACTACATCTTGCTCTTGAGATCATTTGGAGGGGGGGGGGGGCAAAGGAAGGCTCCCCACTCACCTTCTCCAGTCCTGGCCAGACTAGGGGAATGGGTGGAGGTCCATTTCTTTCTTTATTTACTGCAGAGTACATAGGTAGTAAAAGCAGGATGACACAACTATAGAGATCTTGTTATTAAGAGAGTGATCTATCAATCTTCAGAGCTAACTACGGCTCGGGGCGTGAACCAAGTTGGGAAGGCCTGTATGTCGACAGAGGTCGGTAGCATTTCTATTTGCCACTAAGACCGCTGTTTTCTCTGCATTCAGCCTCAAACTGTTTATGCCCACCCACTCCCAGATATAGTCTTAACAGTATTTGTGAATTATCAGATTACATCTACATTTCAAAGCCTTTTGCTGCCAAAGCCTTAGCCAGCAGCGCTATGTACATATTAAAAAGATGTGGCGACAAGGAAAAGCCCTGCAGTACCCCAAATGTTATTGCTGATGGTGATGCATAATAACTGGCTAACTTTATAGCTTGTTTACATTCGGACAAAAAAAAAAAAAAAAGAAGATCGAAACCAAGACAGAGCAATGTCTCCAGGCCAGCCACAGCAATTCGATTGATGAGGTAGAGACAGATCTACTAAGACCTGTTCCTTGCCCCTGTCGTTCATATTGTCATGGTTAGTAATCAACCTCTATAATCTGTTGCAGGTTGGCAATCGCACTCTATAATCTCTCGCAGGTTGGCAATCTTTATTCTTAGTAACTTATAATTCTTGCCTTTCTGCCAGCGCTGGTCATGTCTTCCCTTGGAATACTAACAAACTTGTCACCAAAAGTTCAACATTTAGCCTACCCTGAAAGCATTTTAGGCGCTCGGTATGTCCGGGGTACTACAATGTGTTAGTAAGGATCACACTGGGAAGGTGGGTTAGCAGTTGCATATTTTGTGAAGAACTCTGCATTACCATTAACTGTAGCTATAGATATCCATAAGTAGTAGATCTCGATGGTGAACAGAGGATTTGCCTACAAACACAGCAACTGGAATTTTTTGCAATTCTGCAGCCGCTACCTTTTCTGCATAATCATAGACTTACTATGCTACCCACATAATCAACCATCTACTGCATAGTCTACAGATTTCAACAAAATATTGTTTCTAGCTCAAATGAAGCAAAAGTTACTATAAAAATGCAACACATCGTGGAGGCCAGTGGCAATTACTGTGCAAACGTTAATTGTTCACCTTTCAGCTGATGATTACAGAATTCATGTGTTAGAATTGTGCTATTGAGGAGCAACATTTGCCCACACAGAATTAATGTGCTAAAAGAGGGCACTAATGAAATATTGCAGAAAGTCCCAAATTATGAAACAATCTGCTTTTTCCTTGCCATATAATTTATTTGACAATGCCATCAAATTTGTTCATCCATTGCCACATAAATCAGTGGCCTTGATTGAAAGGAACGGGACATCTCTACCTGCCTTCTCTCTGCTAAGTGGGCTTGAAGTGCAGGCTGCATGTTTTTGGGAATTTTTATTTCATGAACCATTGTTTACAAGCACTCAGGTACTGATCGATAGGTCGGTTCTCCTTTGTACCTATTAAACTTGGCAAACCTTGCTTGGGCAAAACTGCTTCTCTACAAAGGAGGATTCAGCTGTACCTTCGAATGCCTTGTATTCAGTACAAGTATATGACTGAAAATTGGGTGCTCACCACATGGGGACCGGCCATATGTTTGGTACCACTGTTTTATATACTTCTCCATTTTTCAGAACAATCCCAGTTAGATTTCCATAGCCCTCAGAGATATGGGTTAAGCCAGGTATGTCGTGCCACTCCCAGAGGGCTATATGCGTTAACAAAGAAGGTGTGTGGAGAAGATGTCTGTCAGAGAATTCACGAGAGTATTAAAGATCTATCCTGTTTAGAATCCTCAACTTGGTACAAATTCAATAGAAATGTATAACAATGGGGCTTATTACATCATAAATTATTATTACAACAGGTTTGAAAATCAGGAAAGAGAAAGCGAAAGGGGAGAAGATTTCTTTATCAGAGAGAGGGAGATTTTAAAAAGTAGACTTATAATATAGTTAACATACATTTTCATTAGCACAGTAAATGACAAGATTAAATACCTTGCTGTTAAAACTACATTATCAATTAATGCAGTTCATCATAATTTAACAATTGAGACCGACCGCCATATCCGGAACCCCCATTTCTGAGCCTTTCGCTCCTTACACTCATACAACTTTGTTTCCAAGCTGTAAATAGCCAAAAATCTAGATCTCCACTCATAAAAAGTGGGGGGTTCTGGGTTGAGCCAGCTTGTAGCAATGCATAGCCGTACCACTGCCATAGCGATAAATAACATAGCCCTCTTTTTTTGCCGACTCATTTCCCACTAAGTCTTCTACTACTCCAAATACCGCCAATGTAGGATTGATTGTTATTTTGCCTCCAATAATAGGTTCTAAGAATTTACCCATTTCATAAAAAAGAGGACCTAATTTCGGACAGAGAAAAATCATGTGAACAATTTCAGCACCAGGGTCCCCACAACGATGACAGAGATCGTCATCTCTTCGGCCCCATTTAAACAATTTATCTGGTGTAAAATACAGATCGAACAAAGTTTTAAAATGATGACTCTTTAGACCAGCTGTTAATAATACCTTGTCACCAATGTCTAAGGATTCTTGTAATATTGAGCCCTGTGTCCCCAGCCTAACTTCCCATTTAGCATTCTGAGATTCTAAATCATCCAATAGATTTTGCATCAGTAAGTCCTAAATAACACAGATCCTAGCTCTCTTACCAATTTCCTAAATAATAGGTATCTGAATCATTGGCCCGGAGTTCTTCCCCAGCCTATTCATAAAATCCAGAATGTGAATATATTTAAAGAACTGTTGACTGGTAATCCTGAATTTCTCCCAAAGATCCCCAAATGAGCTTATATTTTCTCCAGAAAAGAGAACTCCCAGCCATAGGGTTCCTTTTTGCGACCAATTCCTTACTATCAGATCATGGAATATCACCGGTAAGCTGGGTGTCCCCATAATGGCATGTAATAATTATAATTGGGTAGTTTTATTTTTACATTGTCACCATACTCTAAATGCCCCTAGCAGGACCTTAAATTTTGTTATTTTGCAATAGCTAGGTTCCACATTATTCAGCAACAAACCTTTGGCTCGCTCCCCCATTATAAGTTCATAGATTGAAGGGGATTCTGCTAAGCTAAGCATGTGTGCATTTCCCATACTCAAAATTCCCATATTTTGTATCATACATGCCCAATAGTACATGGTTATATTTGGTACCCCCACCCCAGCGATTCTTGGGCAGGGTCATGTCTTTGCTCTTCCCTCGATCTCAACCAAAGTTTGTTGTGGGTTTGTAGTAACTATCGCTAAATTGTCCGCGTATGCCAATACTTTATATTCCACTTGCCCTGCTACCACCGGATTAATCTGCCAATTGCTTTCCAGTAAATCATCAGGTTGCACAAGCACCACTTTATCTCAGATCTGTATTGCATTTGCACTATTCTGTGTCTTGTATGGCTAATTTGCACAACTACACTTTTTAGATGAATAATGACTAATTGAATAACTGTCCTGTTGCCGTGGTTATGTCTTCCATGAGGTAACGAATTTGTCAAGCTGCTGGACCTCTGATGTATGCTGCTTTTACGTTTAAAAAAAAATGCAAATAAAAAGATTTTTTTTAAAATTATTATTATTACATATATGGATTAAGACAATCCTGATAATATAAGCACTAGCAAAGGCAAACATTACAGTAAAAGTGAGAGGGCTTGGCAACCCGTTGCATGAGGCTGAGCGTGCTAAGTAACACGATGGTGAGGCCGGTTACTAAGTAACCCTATGCAGGGTGGGTAAACGGTCTTTACAACGACTCATTGACAACGAAGGGCCTGAACCACGACTCCTTAACAACGACTGAACCTGAATCACGAGTCTTTTAACCACTAATGCATTTACAACTACCTCTGGCCAGTAGATGGCACTCTTGGATTGTATACAACAGATGTATTACTATTGATAAAATGGTGAATGGCCGTAAGAGTGGATGTTTCTTTTTTAAACAAAGTAAAAAAAATACTTTAAAATGTAAGTATTTTGGTAAGTATTAAAAGGTAAGTATTACGTGTTATATATATATATATATATATATGGTTGCAAGTGTATTTTTAAGGGTTTATGGTGGGTGTGGGTTTTTGGGTGGCAAGGGCATTTTTAGGGTTTAGGGTGGGTATGGTTTTTGGGTGGCAAGGGTAATTTTAGGATTTATGGTGGGTATGGGTTTTTGGGTGGCAAAGGTACTTTTTAGGTCTCGCGCCTAGCGTTGCAGTGCGCAGCGCGAGACCTCTAGAAAGGGCTTCTGAAAACGACCCACACGCTCGTACGTGTGGTTTTGTTTTCAGGAGCCCTCATTGGCTGTAGCGTGCGTTTTTTTAGAAAAAACGGCACGCGATTGGGCAAAGGAGGGCACATGTCCCGCCTTTGCCGCGCCCATTCCCGCCGGTGGCCAGAACGCGCAGCAGCGCGCGTTCGTCTCGCTTTTGCTGCCGCGCTCTCTAGCCCCCGCTCCTCTGTGGTGCGCGCGCACCACTTGTTTCGCGAAGTGAAGATACTTAGGTCAGAGGCGGGTTGGTCTGTAACGGGATTCCCCGCGAGGCGCCTGCCAGGGCACCCCCCGGTTCTTGTTTAAGCTGTGTGCAATAGAATTGAAAAACAATGACTAGCATGTGCACAGTGCTTTCAGTCATTTAGCTGGGACCTCGAAGCACTTTAAATGCTCATCACTATTCTACCAGTGCCCCAACCAGGAGTCAGTTGGGTTACTGTCTAGACAGACAGACAGAGTCTCTCTCTCTACATTTATTTTTTCATTTAAGGTATGTGTGCTATATCTTATCTGTAGTTACCTCAAGGTGAAAGGGAACAAAATAGTCGCAGAACACTTGTTTTTAGTTTTTTAAGCCACGTCACCAACATTGTTCTCAGGGTTAGAGTTCAGGTCGTTTTTTCTATGCACCTCAACCTATGGATGACCGAGGAAATACCTTGTAGGAGGCAGCCATTGAAGCCCCATCAGCCCGGGCTGACGCATCATGGGGGGCGGGGGGGGAGCATGGCGACTGCCACGATCGAGAAATTACAGAAACAGTAGAGTTCCGAGGCTTGCTCACCCAACCAGAAAAAAAAAAAAAAAAAGAAAGAAAACGCAAAGTCTCTCTAAACTTATACATGATAGGGCCATTCAAGAGAAGCATATTGTAAAGATGTGGGAAAGAGGACAAGTAGCAGCAGCAAAGATGTGCCCAAGAGCACACAGGGTGGAAGCAAAGATGAGGCCATGGGGCAGTGAACTGGACATGGGGGGGTGAAAAAGTAGAGTTGGGCGCGTCCATAAAAGCTCGAGCCAGATGCCTGGCTCTTGGAGACTCGAACCCAAACGAGCCGAGCTTACATGCGGCTTCTGCCACCCACGCTGTAATCTCAGGCGCCAAGAATTAAAGACAAGGCAATAGCCTTTCACGTAAGCAGGCAGAGAGAAACAAGCACCAATGTACTAGCAGCTGGATCCCACAAAGTAAAACCAGAAAATGTGGGATCGTTTCCCCGCTTAACCAAATTGTGGGATTCTAGGAGACAGGTTGTTTCTCTGAGCTTCCTTTTTCTTCACGATCACATATAGGAGCAGCTTCAGATATATGCGTTCAAAGCCTCTGGCCCTGAAGATACCAAACTGTGTCGCTGCACCCTGTACAACAAGAATCAAGGTCACGTAAAGGATGCAGGACAACGGACCTTGTAAACCCCACGAACCTTGGCGCTGAGTAACAGATGTTAATTGTTACCCCTCTCAATGGAACTCATTTTATCGACCTCAGAAGGATGAAAGGCGAATGGACCCGGCAGGATTTGAACCGTGACTATGAGATCGAACACAGTCCACTGAGCCACCAGACCCGCGTCTTAGTTCACTATTAGTATTTTGGGGGGATGTTTAAAAACTATTTTTAATTAATACCTTCAATGCAGCGAGGATATATATATATATATATATATATATATATATATATATATATATATATATATATTGTGCAACACGATCAGTGCTTAATTAGTAAAAGACTGAGCGCCGCCCAAATCTCTGCTCAGAAGCACGTGGCATTAAATGTCCACCCGCAAAAACTAAGGGTGCGTTTTCCGTGCCTCTTTAATCCACTATCAGACACTCCCTGCACCTTTATCTCACTTTTCTCGGGTCCTACTGTCTCCCTTTTGACGTTTTTCCGCATTTATCTTCCCCCTTCATTCTCCTTTTTTACGTTTTCCTCCCTCTTGCTCGCCATAAATGTGAGGTGAGCAACCACCGGCTCAAATTAAGCACTGACAAAGCAATACACTTAAAAAATGAAGAGGCCATCATATTTTACATGTGTGTGTTGCATGATTTACAGAACCAAATATTTTTCAAGGCTCGGCTCGTGCACAGGATTTTAGAGCCAAGCCATGCAATTGGCTCGGCTCTCCCTGTTGCTTTTTTTTGGGGCTCGCCCACCTCATGTGAATGTAAAGTGGTGTGGTAGAGTTCACAGGGCGGGAGTAAAGCACCACTGAAGATGCGATGGGGTGGATACTTCCTCGGGGCAGGAGGCAGCTGCAACGATACAGCGGCGAGCAAGTCCTCTGCCCAGAGGCTGGCGGCCGAGAGGCAGCAGAGGAATTAAAGTTACAGCATATTATGAGAGTTTGCCTTATACTAAAATACTAAAATAAACCATTTGGAAAGTAAAAATGCAAATAGCACGATCGAAAGAGATATCTGTACTGGAGAAACTACTCGCACGTGGTGCAGACAGCTTGAGACCTCGGGAAATGCACCACGTCGTAAGTGTGGGATCCCAAATGCTCTCATTAAGCGCCACGAAACAACCATGGGCACAACTAGGCGCTATAAACTCCTTACCCATGTGCACCTCACCAGCACAGAACATTACCTGGCTCCAGCATGCACGTCACCGAGCAGCCCGACGAGGAGTAGGAGCAAGTCCTGGCTTTGGCGTCCCGCTCATGCGCTTCGAAGTCCGGGTTGGCAAAGCAGCTCCTCTCCACGGTCGGCGGGAGCAGCGGATCGGTCTCCATTGCGGCTGGGGACCAACTGAGCCAAGCAGTTCTGTACCTCTAACCCCCTGGAGTCCTCCTCAACAGGATCGCAGTCCTGTCAATTGTTTTTTAAAATATAGTGCTTCTATATCTTCACACTAGAAAAAAATGCGGAGAAAAATAATTTAAAAAAAAAAAAAAAAAACTACTTTAGGTCTTTCTGGTCTGTTTTTGCTCCGCTGGTAAAGATGAAAGTAGTGATGCACCATCTAACTTTCCGAACGCAGCTTGCACGAAAAATCCCATGGAAACTAAAATGGTAGCCGAGCAGACTGGACCAGTCCTGCGTCCTGTGGGACGGGCAGCGAAGAACTTTACTCCAGGTTCAGCACAGCCAGCACTTTCTCCCACGGTTTCCTGGACGCCCCAACGTCTGCCAGCACCGGGCTGCCTTTATTTTGCAACCTCTTCCTGGACAGGGGCCGCTGGGAGTTGTAGTCTCGTAGCTTGTTCCTTGCTTTCTTGGCACTATACCGTGCATGTGTGCGCGCGGAAAATGTAGATGGGACAGGAGCCCATAGCATGTTTGACTCTGACACTTGTAGTTTAGCTGCTCCGCATTATAAGGCTTAAAAATCCCAGCATGCAAAGTGTTGTTGACTCGGGTGTCAACACCGGCTAAAGAAGTTGCACAAGAGATGGAGCTACTTGCTTTGCATGTAGTTTGTGTCGGAATTTTCTTAGGGTATTGGAGTTCTAAATCGACATTTTTCTTCATCTCGATACAGCTTTTAAATTGATCTGTATTTGGTTTTACAGATAACCTACAGTTTATAAATAGTTGTTTTCATTTTAAAACGTTGCTTGCATTAAGTTAATAATAATGTGCACACGTAAATATTCAAGCATTTTATTCATCTTAACTTCAATAAATACTTTCGTGGGTTTTTACATTTTTAAAGAATTCTGTACTTTTTTCCAATTTTTAAAATATGTCGAATTTTATAAAAAATTATGCGCATTTTTAAATACTTATTTTTCCTTGAGAAATAGGTTTTGCCACCTACCCATTACTCATCCCAAACATCCTCCTATAAGCTCCCAAAAAAAAATCACACTATCTAGACCTTCCCTCTTCTATCCCTCCACTATCCTTTCGATCAAACTAACAGACTAAAATGTCCACCAATCAAATTAATTTCATATTTCCCTATACTACTTCCCCACTAATCCTGATTGGGTTCCGGCGTAGCGTGGTACCCGCCGAAAAGCACCTCCACACCTCATTAGGGGTAGCAAGCACTATATAAATGCAAACCCTTCCTCTTTTATCCCTCAACTATCCTTT
Organism: Calotriton arnoldi; assembly: GCA_963921515.1. NCBI lineage: Eukaryota > Metazoa > Chordata > Amphibia > Caudata > Salamandridae > Calotriton > Calotriton arnoldi. Next base: position 1,876,150 of record CAWUFW010001119.1, on the reverse strand, counting down.
TCAATCCAAATAAACTCACATGTCCACCGCTCAAATTAATTTCATATCTCCCTATACTAATTTACCACTAATCTTTTTTGATTCCAGAGTAGCATGCTACTTGCCGAAAAAGCACTTCAACGCCTCGTCAGGGGTAGTAAGCGCTATATAAATACAATTAAAATTACACGTCTCTATCTGCTTAATTATCAGTAATTGCATTTATATAGCGTTTACTACCCCTGACGACTCGTTGAAGTGCTTTATGCCAGTGGTGGTTTGTGAAGCCATGCACTGTAGTTGACTCGCCAATGGGGCCGTGTTTAAGGGTAATGTTGCATATTTTATTTACTAATAGCTCCTTCATTGCTCTGACTTGTAATTACTGCCCAGAGGTTTCAAGTTTCCCAAGTTAATTTTTAAGGAGTTCATGCAGTCCAGATAGTTTTTCCTTTGCATTCTGGAACTTGTGTCCCTGCATTCTATGATAAAACTCGACGACAGAGAAAACAAGCATTGGCATAGCTAATAGGTTCGCTTGGGACCTTATAAGTGTTTAGCCATCCAACAGTTGATGTTGTACCAAGGATATTGTGCTGCATAACTAAACACTTATAAGGTCCCAAAGGTGAAAAATATTGGCTATGCCAATGCTTGTTTTATTTTTATAGCACGCATTTGCAGTGCAATAGGTCTATACATTTGAGAGAGTTTAAGCAATTGGCATTGTAAATGACAATGCTTTTTATTTATCTGTTTTAAAAACAACACATAAATAAGAGGCATTGTCATTTACAATGCCAATAGCTCAAACTCTCATAAATGCGAGACCTATTGCATTGCAAATGCTTTACTCTAGCCTTGCCCCCTACTTCCTTCCTTCCCCCTCACCATCTTTTGCTATCCCTTCCCACCAAACAGATGTGCACTCCCAGCTGCTCGGGCAAATCTGTGGGCATCTCATCCAGACCACATCTGGAAAAATAGCAAGGAGAAATAGGGGATGGACAGACACTTGTTTTTTAGTGGCTAGCATTCATCCCTCATTTTGGATTAATATTCACACAAAAGGATGTTTGCACTCATCTGTGGGCAAACAAAGCGAATCTCAAGTAATAATTGTAATGATTCATTATCAATATTTAGTCCGGTCTAAATAATAATAATGAATTATTACAATTACTACTTGGAATTAGGTTTTGAGCCACAGATCATCCATCACTTGCTGTTGATAGGAATCTTACAGTTCCTAAAACCTTGGTAGAACAGTGAAACAAAGCAGACAGGCTACCTCACCAGGCTCAGGCCCTCACAAGTTAAAGGTGGGAGTTACCTCTCAACCCCCACCAACAGCCACCCATCTTTATTGTGCTTTAAAAAAACGGAACATTCCAAAACCTCAATATAGGAAACTTATTGTAGGTTTGTATATCTGTGAATGCCTGTAAGACTATCTGGCATGGCATAATTGTTGTTTTCCACAAAGAGTGGTTCTACTACGCAATAAGAAAACGAGCATTTGCTATGCAATAGGTGTCGCATTTGCGAGACTTTGAGCTATTGGCATTGTAAATACCAATGCCTTTTATTTCTGTAATTTAAAAACCTGCAAGCGGTGCGTAAACAGGCACTTTGTACTTGCAGTCATTGCTTACGAGAAGCAACGCTGGCAGTACCTATGCCTCTTTTACTGCCAGCCTTCCGTTTCGTAAGCAAGGACTATAAGTACAAAGGGCGTGTTTATGCACCGCATACAGCTTTTCGAAACACATAAATAAAAGGCATTGTCGTTCACAATGGCAATAGCTCAAACTCTTGCAAATGCAACACCAATAGCTCAAACTTTAATAATGCGAGACCTATTGCATTGCAAATGCTTGTTAAGTTTTGGGTGGGCATGGGTTTTTGGGTGGCAAGGGTAATTTTAGGATTTAGGGTGGGTATGGGTTTTTGGGTGGCAAGGGTATTTTTGGGGTTTAGGGTGGGTGTGGGTTTTTAGGTGGAAAGGGTAATTTTAGGATTTTGGGTGGGTATCGGTTTTTGGGTGGCAAGGGTAATTTTAGGGTGGATATGGGTTTTTGGGTGGCAAGTTTATTTTTAGGGTTAAGGGTGGGTATGGTTTTTGGGTGGCAAGGGTAATTTTAGGGTGGGTGTGGGTTTTTGGGTGGCAAGGGTTATTTTAGGGTTGGTATGGGTTTTGGGGATTGCAAGGGTATTTTTAGGGTTTAAGGTGGGTGTGGGTTTTTGGGTGGAAAGAGAATTCATAGGCTTTATGGTGGGTATAGGTTTTTGGGTGGACATGAAATTTTTAAGGTTTGGGGTGGGTGTAGGTTTTTTGGGTGGAATGGGATTTTATAACATTAATAGTGAGTATAGGGGTGTGTGTGTGTGTGTGTGTGTGTGTGTGTATATATATATATATATATATATATATATATATATGTGTGTATATAGTGTTAATATGTACCAATATTAATTTTACAAAGCATATGTCTTTAGCATGCATGCCTTTACCACGAAATTTAAGTGTTTTACAGGTACATACAAACCCATTGCACATATCTATCCATATATCTATCCATATATCTATCCATATATCTATATATATATATAAATATGGGTTTATACTTACCTGTAAAATAGATACATTAATGGGGTGAAGGCAATCATGGTAAAGGCATAGTAGTTGTAAAAAATTGTTGTTGTTAAAACTTTAGTGGTTTAGACTAAGTAGTGGTTAAGAAGTAGTTGTTTAGACTGTAGTTGTTCAAGTGGTAGTTGTTCCATCATACAACCTGCAGGGTGGCATGGTAACCAATGTATCAGAAAAAGCTCATCCAGCAGCCCACTGTAAGGGCTCTTAAGCAATAGCTGATGTTATTATAGGCAGAATAGAAGTTGTTCATTAGAATAATAACATACCATATACACTATGCACACAACAAAATCTGTATAATTTGGTTCTAATGGTTTACACCCTAAAAGGTAACTAATACAGTAATGACACTCTGACGCTGCTTATTGTGTATCATGTGCAAATTACATAATAGCATGTCATCCTAACAAGGAAGAAGAAAGGAAAGAACCCCCTCATAGGGAGTGAGATCACACCCCAGAAAGACGAGCTAAGCAGCTGGCAGAGAGCAGGTCCTCCTCCCTAGTGGCTGTAACTGCTATACAAGTCCAGCTTAGCCTGCAGATCTGCCAGGTGTCAATGTGGTGACATGGCGTGTGCCCAGGACCACTGATGTTCATTCCTGTTCTGGACAACTGAGGTTTATTAATGCAAATGGCCATTGATGCTAAATGATGGTATGAGCCGCTAAAGTTCAATACTGCAGAGGTCTGCTTAATACTGGCAGGGGCTGCTGAAGTTCCAAACCATCACACACCAATGATATTAAAAACTGCCAATGGCCAATGATGTTCAGAACTGTTTAGAGCAATGGCAATTTATTTCTATTACTATTTGGAGTCGCTTGTGTTCAAGTCTGCCTTGGACCACTGATGTTTATTTCTCACTGCAGTCAAAGACGTTCCCTAAGGCCTCATCCACTGATGTTTCTGATGGTATGAGGACAGATGGCTCCTGCATTGCAGCCAAAATACCTGGCTTCCTTGCAGAGTAATACAGAAAGATAAAAAGCAATTCAAAACAATTTAAAACAATTTTTTTAAAAATTAAATAAGAAAAGAATGCTACCCGAGACCTTGCACATCTAGACATGAAAAAGGGAAACAGTATTCTATTGCCACCACATCACTCGCCGATGCATACAAATATAGACTCAAATACTCACTTGCATATTAACTTTACTTACCCCCAACGCTCACCACACTTACTCACAGCAAATACTTACTTTCTAATTTATACTTCTACATAGCATCTACCTTCCAGTAACCTCCAATGCTCATACACCCACCCAGATCCTCATATCAAGACAGTCTACTATGCTTGACATTCTTACCAAACACCGACCACTAACCCACTTATTTCTGCATCTCCCAATAGACTTATTCCATACACAAACACTTTCCATTAACTTCCATTTTCTCTCCATTTATTCCAACAAACACCCTACGCAGCCATACACTCACCCTTGACGCTCCATCACTAACCACAGTCATGTCCTTCTTGATTCACATGCTTATTTTCAGCCCTACCTCACTCAATTTGTCACGCATGACTGACCTTAGGTACCACAAAGCTTCTCTATTAAGCCTGACAAAAATATAGGTATCCACCTACAAATATATTCACAAATGTAACCATACCAGAAGTATAAGATGTAACAAATACCCTACCTCATCCAAGGCCATGCATGGGACAGACACACAAAACTTCATTCTCATTAATCAAAGAAACCCCAAATTTGACTCAATACAAAATACAATGCCATCTAAGCAAATATAGTGCTGTAGGAAAGTGTCCCTTTTTGCATGGTTACCCCCCACTTTTTGCCTGACATTTGATGCACTTTGACTTGATGTGCCCTGGGTCCCTGCCAATCAGGTTCCCAGGGCCTGTGTTCTTTCCTAAAACTGTACCTTTGTACCCACAATTGGCACATCTCTGGTCCCTTGTAAAAGGTACAATGGGTACCAAGGGCACTGTGACCAGGGAAGGCCTCTAATGGCTGCAGAACCTATTGTGCCGCCCTTAGAGACCCTGTACCTTAACACCTACACACTGCCATTGCAGGCTGCGTGTTTTGGTGCAGAGAAAAGTGAAGAGTCGAAGTGGCACACATCCCTGTGTGCCATGCCTGCAACTCACTGCCTGGGGCCTAGATAAGTTGCCCCTCTAGCAGGGTGCACTAACCCACAGGTGAGGGTACAGTTGCATGAGCACTGTACCCCTACAGTGTACAAGTCCATTCTTAGACATAGTAAGTGCAGTAAAGCCATGAAGAGTATATGGTCTGGGAGTTGGTCATTACGAACTTCACAGCTCTGAAGTGCTCTTCAGAGCACTGAACACGAGGGAGAAGCCCTCTTTGTCCTCTTGCCTCGGGTCGCAGCTAGAAGCAAGTTGAAAGTTGCGGCGGGCACCAGGGTGAGGGGGCCTCACAGCGTAGCAAAACGGGCAAGGTTGGTATTTAGGGCCGTTTGTCGTCGCTTTAGTAATTTATTTTGATAGTGAGGAATTGAGTGGGGGGCCGGGCGGGGGCCTTGAGACGCGGCAGGACGGTGGTTTTAAAAAAAAAAAAAAAAGCGCGAAGTGCGCGCGGGTATTGAAGGCCGTACCCGGCGTAGCTCACCGGGTAGGAGCAGGCAGTATTTCTTTATTGATCGTGGGGTTCGAGGCCAGGGTCTGACCTGCTTCAATTACTTTTGGGAATTAGTTAGAAGATAAGGAGGGTCCGTTAAAGGTTCCCTGGTAGAGCGTGACGATTTCCTGGCATTGTGTCAGCTGCGGCGATTAAGGAGTAGGCGCGTTTAGGCAGCGCGTTGTGGGGATAATGTTATAGAGGGCTACAGTCGGTCTTTAGACTTCTTGGCACACTGCTCCGCTCAGAGCTGTTTTCAATTATTTCTCCAGCGAGAAGGCGCTTTGATCTCCAGTAACCGTTTATAGCATTTGGCTTGACATAGCAATTATTTCTGACTATTTTAAAACAGATGCGTTTACATAACTTAACAGTCCCGACTGAGTGACACCCGCATTGCATATTTCATTTTGTGGAAATACCTCACCAATCAGTCGCCTAGTCTAAATTGTGTTTTATGACATAAAACATCGCTTATGATGTTCAGGCGGAAAGGAAGGAAGGACCGGACGGCATCGGGGGAGGAGGCGCTTTGTCTGGCAACAAGCGCGGGATTGTCGAGGCAGTATGGCCTGCAGGGCGGGACGCCGGGCCAGAGAGTGTGTAAAGCGCTCGGGAGTGCGGTTTGTCAGGGATGTGGTAGCGGCGCGAGGCGCGCGCTTTAGCATTCGAAGGGAGGCGGGGAAAGAAGGCGAATATGTAAGGCGCGACGCGCCTGCTGGGGGTTTTTAAATAACAATGGGGGAGTGAGGCAATATCAAGGCAAGAATGTGGGGAGCACGGGGGCAGCCGGCAGGGCTGCGAGTATTCCTGCGGTGCGGTTTGGGACCTGGGATGCGTATGTTGCTGCTGCAAATCCTATGTACCCCGGGGGCGGGGTTTGTGGGTTTTTCCGTTACCGGTGTGAACGTCGTGCACGCTTGAGTTTGTTTTGGAAGGCTTGCCTGCTTCAATATTTTGGAATGCTTTCTTTGTAGTTCGCTGGTGGCAGACGGGTTTTTGGGAGTATTCCCGGTCCAGTCCACGTCCGTTGGTAAAAGTGGGGAGGTTCGGGGGTAAAAAGCCACTGTGTAATTTGTATAAAAAGCGTGGGGTGGCATGTAAAAAAAAAAAAAACTCTTGTTAATGTCTACCCGGTTGTTAGAGCGCTGCGAGGTATGTCAGGTTATATTAGAAATCTGCCAAACGATTGGGTTTTCCGGGCGCCCATCCAGCTTAAAAAAACTGGTATGTGGAGACTGACGGAATGAGTCCTGAGTTTGTAACTGCTGGTGAAAAGGAAAGAAGAGCCAGCATAGTGAGAATAGGGAGCAGGGCATCAGGGATTTCAAAGACGGACCGGTATGGGGAATATGACGGAAGGAGGATGGTCCCGCCCTCCGACGAGTGTTACTCAGGCTTAAATACAGCCCATGGCTTGTTATGCATGCCCGATTCAGTTGGCACACATCGAGGTGCCTGTCTTCAGCTGATTTAGTGAATGATTAAAAAATTGTCAGAAGCTGACAACAAGCGAGAAGTTCTTGCCCTCGGGTCGCGGCTGGGCTACAGCAAAGAGCTCCTGGTTTACAAAGTAAAAATGATAATGCAAGTAATATGGTTGTCAATGTTGAAAAGCAAAGCTTTTACTGGGCTGCTTTATAAATTGTGCTGTCATGGGTTTTTCTCTACATTGTTCAGTTACGATTATGTGACTAGTGAGCACGACGTTGGGCTGCTCACTTAGATTAGCCGCTTTGCGAAAGAACAGGGCTTCTGGGTGTGGTCAAAGTAGGCTCTCGGGCTGGCAGTATGACACGTGATGGGGTGGTGGGGGAGAGATTTCGCAGATCTCCCCTGCGTCTGAGAGGGATTGGACATTACGATGTGGAGAGCATGTGGTTTAATGGCCAGAGCTGCAGTTTTTGCAACAGGTGCCACCGGTGGTAAACGAGTTTAAAGATGGCCGGTTTGTTTGCAGTCCACATATGGTGGCAGACGATTTCACATTTAATGAACAGTCTGTGCGAATGAGTCACTGCGGCCTCGTGGTTAAGGTCTCTGACTCTTACTCCAAAGGTTATGCGTTCAAATCCTGTCGTTTTGAGTTCACATTTTCGGTATTACTTCAAAAGGGGTTACTGGTGGCATTTTTTATGAACAAGTAAAATTCCGAAAGAATTGTGTAGCGGGCTAGGGTTTTGGGGATGCATAGTTATGCACACATCTGCATGTTCGGTAGTGCAATAATTGTAAGTGGCTTCAGATTGCAGATGCCCTATAAGATCTGCTGCACTTCTCAGTTGTCTCAATGATTTGGTTGGGAGGTCATTCGGTGATAGCAAGATACTTAATCACTGCCACCGGTGGTAAACGAGTTGAAAGGTTGCCTGTTTTGTGGCAGTCGTAATAGGGTGGCAGACGATGGCACAATTAATCAACAGTCTGTTAAAATTAGTCACGGTGGCCTCGTGGTTAAGGTCTCGGACTCTTACTCCAAAGTTATGTGTTCAAATCCTGTCGTTTTTGAGGTCACATTTTCAATATTACGTCAAAAGGGATTGCTGGTTACATTTATATGAACAAAAGGAAAAATTCCCAAAGGATGGTGTAGCAGGCTGAGGTTTGGGGATGCATAGTTATGCACACATCTGCATGCTCGGTAGTGCATAATTGTAAGGGGCGTCGGATTGCGGATGCCCTATACAATCTGCTGCACTCCTCAGTTGTCTCAATGAATTTGTTTTGAGGTCATTGTGTGATAGCATGATAGTTTAGCACTGCCCTTTGGAAACGGAGTTGGGGGTGCTGTTAATATTGCATGTTAAGCGGACATCTTTAGTGGAGTGGTTCTCACATAACATGTGTAGCGGTAAAGTGCATGTTCACCCGTGGGTATCTTGGAGCTGAATAGCAGCTGTTTGTTGTTACCCAACTCCAGGGTGCTCATTTTGTCGACCTCGGATGGATGAAAGGCTGAGTGGACCCGCCGGGATTGTATTGGTTCACTGAGCCGCCAGACCCTGCTTAATGATTGCTGGTGTGTCTTGCGGCGCAATTGACACCCAGGTTGGAGAGGTTTATGTTCTACGGGGCTACGATGGTTCACCTTCACCGAGGCGAACCACCTTTGGCCTGGTAATTATGCGAAATACACTGTGTTTCTGGGCAGTTCACTTAATCTTCCCGCCTGGTGGGCGAAATATTCGAGGCGAAGAACAGGGTCGGGCACAAACAGCAGAAGTGCATTTCCATGGCGCACGTGTCAGTCTTTGCTAGTGGAGTAGCGTGGTAATCCGTGTTACTCCATAGTTAATTGGATTCAGCGTATAGGAAGACGTAGGGCATTTGTGAAAGGGGCACTGTTCTGGTACTTTGCGCGCCAAGAAATAGGTTGGACTGTTTTTGCTCTTTAGGTTTTGAGCATGGATGGGTATTCATTCACTGGCTTCTTCACCAAGTGAGCAAAAAAAAAAAAACGACGTGCATTCGGAGTTTGATTCTACTTCATTCTCAATTGAGCGTGGGAAGCTAAACAGCAAGTAACATGTCCTTTGTTTGCCAGGAGGGAGCTGAAAGGTTCAGTCAGATTTTATTTTGCTCGGCAATAACTGTTTGGATATGTATACATACGCGTGTAACTGTTTTCAAACCGTTGTTTTCTTTCCCAATGCCAATTGGGGCACTTACATTAAATGGCGGGCTAGTCAGCAGGTTACTTCTAAAAAACAGTTGGGCACTTACATTAAATAGCTGGCAGGCCGGCAGATTACTCCAAATATCAGTTGGGGCAGTTACATTAGATGGCGGACAGGCCGGCAGGTTAGATTTAGGGCCACTGGCAGTTCTGAAAACAAATAACTTAATAGCTGCTTTGCAGGAGGCGCAATTATTGCAGGGGTTGTTAGAGGACAAGTTTGTTAGGGCCTTACCAAAGTGTGGGTTGAGCCTGTCTGTCTCCTAGGAGATCTCTGAATAGAGCAGCTCCCCAGTCCCAGCCCCACCCCCAGGCCAGCAGACCTAGGACTGCTATTGGTTTTCCCCAGCTCCAAGCAAATCTGAGCCCTCCTCTCACACCTGCCCAGGCCCCTTAAGGTTTTGCTGGGTGCACCCCAAATCATTCTCCTCCATCTTGTGAGTTGCAGCCTACCTGTGCCCAGATTGCAGTGAGCAGAGTCCAGGAAGTGGTAAGGAGGCAGACTAGTGCAGTCTCTTTCCTAAAAAGGTTTAAAAAACGATTTTCCCCACCTGTAATTGCATCATCTTATTTTTTTCTTTTTAAATGTCTTTACCTGTGGTTGTTACAGTTTAAAATTGTAGTTTTAACCTGCCAGTGATTGCATAATTTATCCCATGTTTTTGTGTTTCAACTTGTGGTTTTTCCTGCCCGTGACTGCTTCCATTTAACCTGTTGAATTGTGGGATTTGCAGTCCAAACTCTGTAGTTTTTCCCTCTCATTCCCCGTGACTATCAGTTTTTCCCTCCAAATGTCTCCTTTGCTCTGTGCTAAGACCTGTATGTTAAGCAGTGCACCCCCAGCGACCATTTTGTGTTAACAAGTCAGTGAAACCAGCCCCCCCCTTCCCCCCTGAGACAGCAGTAATCTGCTGTAAGCTGTTTAAACTGTGTTTAATAGGGACTGTGCACTTCGTTTTTTGGCCAGGAGAGGGAGTAAAGCTTTATACAAATAGTGTTGTTAGAGGACAAGTTTGTTAGGGCCTTACCTGTAGAAGTCCAAAGTGTGGATTGAGCCGGTCTGTCTCCTAGGAGATTTCTGAATAGAGGAGCAGCTTCCAACTCCCTGGCCAGCAAACCTTGTCTGAGGTAGCTGGGACCTTATATAGTCTGATATTGCTTGGTACATCTGTACACTGATTGGTGGTTGTATCTGATGTTTCTATTGGATTAGGGTTAGTGTCCTCATTGGTTGGGTATTTGAGGGTTCTGATTGGTTTCTGGGTCTGTGATTCAATCAATGTAGGGTTGGGACTAGGGCAAGGGTTAGGATTTCTATTGGAAGTAGGGACTAGGGCTTCCTGTGTTATTGGTTGTTGGGACTAGGGTGGGGCTAGGGTTAGGATTTCTATAGGAAGTAGGGACTAGGGCTTCCTGTGTTATTGGTTGTTGGGGCTAGGGTGGGGCTAGGGTTAGGATTTCTATTGGAAGTAGGGACTAGGGCTTCCTGTGTTATTGGTTGTTGGGACTAGGGTGGGACTAGGGCTAGGGTTAGGCCTTTAATTGGAAGTAGCGAGTAGGGCTTCTGGTGTTATTGGTTGCTGGACTAGGTGTGGGACTAAGAGTAGGGTTAGGCTTTCTATTGGAAGTAGGGACTAGGGCTTCCTGTGCCATTGGTTGCTTGGACTAGGGTTGGGACTACTGGTAGGGCTAGGGCCTATATTGGACGTAGAGATCAGGGTTTTTGAAACTGATTGGGTGCTTGGACTAGGGCTAAGATTGGCTGTAAGGTCCTGGTCTCCTATTGGTTCTAGATTTTAGGGCTAGTGTTGTGATTGGATAGTGTTAGGGCTAGGGTTCCCATTGGCTGAAGGGGTCACCTGACTACTAGGGCAATAAACGGCCAAGGCTTAGGGCGTCTCAGCCCGGGTGTCGAGGCTAAGGGTGGAGAGGACAAGGGTGAGTGCCTGTTTGAGCCTCTTCGAGACTGGTCGGGACCTGGGCCAGAAATGCTGCCCATTTTCCCATTCATTAATACCCACCCTATGTATGTGTCCCTCTATATAAGCATTTATTTTCACTATAGATATGTACCTATCTTTGTGTATTGCTTTGTATAAACATGTAGAATAATTATGTTATTAAAAAAAAAAATCATCTTTGATCTACATGTACTTGCTTCCATTGTGCCTCTATGTACCTCCATGTACTTGGATCTGTGTGTCTGTTACTTTTCTCCTGAAAAAGCATATCCAATGCATTACCCTATTTCTCATCCTGTACCTCTATCAATATCTTTAATCTGCGTATACTTACCCCCTTTATGCATCTATATACTTTCAGTGTACTTATGGATCTATATATTTATCACTTTCTTCTAATTTAGCATTTCCAATGCACTACCCTATTTCTCAGCCTATACTTCTCTCAATATATCTTCTAGCCCAACTTTCTGACTCATCTCAAACTTCTTTCTACTACTCTTTCCAATGCACTACCCCATCTCTCACCCTATACATCTATCATTATATCCTCTACACCCACTCTCTCATTTATCCCAAACCCCATACCACTACTATGTTCCCCAAAATAACCCTTTCTTGACTCTCTCCTACTCTACCCCTCCTTGCATCATGTGACACCTCTTTTACTACACCGATACCCCAAAACAAACCTTTCTAAACTCTTCCCTCTGACTCTTCCCTCCAAAAACCCTTTTTACTCATCCAAAAGCCTCCTCCTATTGCTATGACCTAAAAAAAGAAATCCTTCACTCTTCTATCCCTCCACTATCCCTTTCAATCAAAATAACAGACTAACATGTTCACTTCTCTAATTCCATATTCCACTATACTAATTCACCACTAATACTTTATGGGTTCCAGAGTAGCGTGCTACTCGCCAACAAAGCGTTTCAACAACCTTATCAGGGTTACAAACGCTATATAAATGCAAACCTTTTTCCCTTTTTTACCCCTCCCCAACCCTTCTCAATCCAAATAACTGACATATCCACCACTCAAATTACTTCATATTTCACTATACTAATTTTCAACACTAATCCTTTATGGGTTCCGGAGTAGCCTGCTACTCGCCAGAAAAGCGCTTCAACACCCCATCAGGGGTAACAGGCGCTATATGAATGCAAACCTTTCTTTCCCTTCTATCCCTCCGCTATCCTTTCTCACTCCAAATAACTGACTAACATATCCACCACTTAAAATGTACTTGCATGTTTCACTATACTAATTCAACACTAATCCTCTATGGGTCCCGGAGTAGCGTGCTACTCGCCGAAAAGCGCTTCGACGCCTCGTCAGGGGTAGTAAGCGCTATACAAATGCAAATACAATAAAGGCTTTGCTGAAACCTGGGACGTTTGGTAGCTAACTTCTCAGCACATTAAACCCACACTGATGCCAATATGGGATTTAATGTAAAATGCACTAAGAGGGCATCTTAGAGATGCCCCCTGAAAAATGATCAGGCTTACTGTGGTTCCTGAATGGCTGCCCGCCATCTGCCACCACCACCCAGGTTTCTGGACCCCTGAGCAGAGAGCCTTCGCTCCCATGCCTCCTCCCCCAGGATGGGCTGGGTCCACGAAAGGGGAGGCTTCAAATGCCTGCCGCCTTTGGAACCTGTCCCTGCCTTTTGCTGCCGCAGCAACTGGCTCCCACCAGTTCTGACCCCCTACTTTGGGCGTGAGAATCGGCGGGAAAACCAAGCAAGGAAGAGAGGTGTTCTCACCTTTGCCAACACCACCCCTCAGGTGGGGGAGGCGAGGTGAAGCACACATCTCAGTCCCCTCCATCTTGAAGATGAGGGGATCCAGCCAATTAGAGAGAGGCTCATGCCCCCCTCCCACTGGAGGGTGGCATAATAGGGGGTGTACTCATCCCAAGGAAGGAACCTATTGGTCCCGACCTGCACACACCTTTAACACCCCTAAATTTAGTATTTAGGGACGACCCTGAACCTTGCCTCCTCAGATTCGAGTAAGAAAGAATGACCGAAGAGTGGTGCTGACCCAGGAAGAAGAGGACACCAACTGCTTTTTCCCCAGCCCCACCGGCCTGTATCGACTCAGACCTGCCTATAGCGGAAACCCCGGCGTAACCAGTAGCCTCTCAGAACCCAGAAGACCTGCCCTGCAATCATCTGAAAGACTCTGGGCCAGATGTACAACCCACCAATTTGCAACTCGCAAATTGCGTCGCATTTGCGACTCGCAAATTAGGGATGTACAACAGTGTCCCAGACACTGTTTGCGATTCCTAATGGGGTCGCAAATTGCATGCCTCATTAATATTAATGAGGCAGGCGCAATTTGCGACCCCATTAGGAATGGCTAGCACTCACAGGGATTGGTCAGTGATTGGTCTGAGCGCCTTGGTTCGGCACTCAGCCAGGGAATGAGAGCCTGGGAATGTTCTCCACACAGGCTGTAATGCAGCCTGGGTGGAGAACATGCAAAGTGCGCATGACGGTTTGGCTGGCCCGAGACGGCCGGCCAAACCGTTATGTGCACTTAAGAGAGTGCAAACCACTCCTCCTCCAGTACCTCTGTCAGAGCCTAGCCCCGCTCCAACCTAGCTGAGCAACAACAAAAAAATAAAATGATAATAACAATGAGTTATTTTATTTTTTCCTTTTTGACCTGCTCAGTGGGGCGACGCTTCTCCGCCTTAGCAGAGGAGCCGCCCCTGTACTTACCTGTGAAATTGCATTATTGTTTTCCTTCCATAGGTTAACATTGAACTGCTTGAAAAATGCAACAAGTGTCCATTTTTTATACTGAAAAACTGTGATATTGCAAAACTTATTTTACTGCAACTAAGTATCTTTGGTTTGGTTCTAAGTAATAAACATACAAAAAGTTATATTTTTACATACAATTGGTCTCGGATTTAGTCATTGAGTGAATGTAATCATTTCTTGCCTGAGTGTGTACAACAAATGCTTAACACAGCCCTCTGATAAGCCTAACTGCTCGCCCACTCTACCACAAAAGAGAGCATTAGTATTATCTACTTTAGCCTCTGTACGGGCTCTGGGGATCCACTGGACTCTGTGCATGCTATACCTTACTTTGGTATAGTATATACAGAGCCAGCTTTCTACATAAATAAAATAGTAATTTCCATATCTGATGTAACATACTTGACTGTACCTACACTCTGGGTCTGTCTTTGCTCCTGCACTGCAAATATTTGATGCATATCCCGTGCCAGCATTCATTTACTTATTTTCTTGTACCTTTTCAACTCAAAAGGCTGTCCCATGCACTTGAGTCCTCTTTTTCAACATCTTTATCTCAAGCTTCCCCTGTAAATCTCATTGTTTTAGAAACATCAGTTATTCTTGAAGCACACCTCTGTCATAAATATCCACCTCCTACTATTGTGACACACCTAAAGTAGTTAAGTGTTTCAATCATAGTTCCCTTTGCCCTTCTCCAAATGGTGCTAAATTAAGTTATTGTATTTTTCTTCATAGTGTGTTTCTAAACCTGGCACCACACTGACCCATCTCCACTGAAATATTTCCAATCAAACTTTCGTCAGTTTGGCACAAAAGACCCTAGAAATAAACACTAACACTCCAAACAAGGCATTGCTACAGTTTTACAGACTGGTGATCTAACATCAGCCTTTTCATGATTTGAAAAGTTATCACTCCCTGTGCACGTTATATGCCTTGACTCTTATCAGCTGCTTTTTCACTTTGTTTTGAAGCTCCTAGGTCACTTGAAAAACTGATTCAAAGATTCTTCTCTTAGGATTATAGCATACAATACACTGTTCTTCATTGTGTACTCCATCACAGGAATTCTTACTCCAAGTGAAAATTTTTGCCCTTGGCTGCTTTGCTTTTTAGCTATGAGTCATTCAACCACTTACTAATGTTTTTTTGTTTATTTTTTAAACCCTTACTCAGTCATGGGATATCAACATATTTGCAGATCAGTACAAAGAACAGCTTCCCTGCAGTTCATCAGTGATATTTTAAATAGTTAAAAATAAAGACTGTAAAGGTGAATTTTGGGCCACTCCACTGTCTACTCATTGTCTCCCATTGTGAATTTCTCTGCTTCCCTTGCTCTTTTCATTCTGTTGTTAACAGCAGCTACAAAATGAATTGTCTGTTAAAGCTGAACATTTCAAACAGTTTAACATGTATTCTCTTTCCATTTGCCAATAAAGTCCTACCATTTCGTTGTTCGAATTGTGATTTCGTGCAAAAGGATAGAAAGCACCAAGCTGTGTCCACCGAATACACAGCTCTTCTGTTGTGGAACCTGAAAATCCACAGATATCTGCCCCAATTAGAGGGATCCCAAACATGTTAAAGTTCATCAATCCTAGAAAACAGAAAAACAAGAAAAATTACCTTCACGATAAACCAGTTATTCTATGCTCTTGCTCTTTCATTCCAGCACCACAGTTTGGGAATTGAAAACGTTGTTAGCAGGATTGGTAAAAATGTCTAAAAACTGCTTTCAGCTTAAACTTTACACAAACCATACGATCAAAACCATCATCAAAAAGCAGGGTTTAGAATTTATCCATGTATCAGCACCTATTCAGCCCATTTCTGGCAAGTTTGCTCCAATAGGCTCAAGACTGAATATCCCTGCTAAAAAAAAGCTAAGTGGATTGTTTTGAAGCATGAGCAAACAGTATGAGAATCACCATGAAGCAACTTTTCCTAACTCTGTAATCCTGCACTTCCCTCCTTGGCTACTGTTTGGGGTCCAGATTTCACATGCCAAAAATCTTGGGAGGAGCATGCAGTGTATCCTGATTAGGTGTAAGCAAAGGATTGAGCAGAACTTTCTGGCAGAGGAGGTGACAAGTAAACCAACACACATACAATCTGTATGGGATGCCAGAAAAATATGTCACAGATGATATCAACCAACCCCAGGTGTATTTAAAAAAAAAATATAGAACTATACCAGGAAGGGAACTAAGCAAGGCTGTAAACTTTTTGAGCAGCAGTATTTGGGAAGCATACGAAGATCTTTGAAGATACAATAGTACTACAATTGTGATGAGAAAGCACATTTTTTATCTGTTTGATAATGTTACATATGTCACAGGCCCTGATGCATGTTGACAGTCATTGTTTCTGCACGAACAAACGAACAAGCAACAAGCGAAGGTTTGAGTGCTTGAATTAGTAAATATAATAACAGTGATAGGCCTAAATGCAGGCCTATATAACATTATAATAAGCTGCTTCACTTCACAGTGGGCATGTATTTGCTGCTGCTCACGTCGTGTTAACCAGAGAAAGAGGTTTCCATTCTCAGTTTCACAGTGGCTGGAATCTACTTACAGGCTGACCCTGGGCAGTTTTTGTGCTAGCAGAATTCTAGACATACAAAACAGTGGCTTTCCCGTGCTTTCTAACAATCTTACAGGAGCATTGTTTGTGTTGGAATATAGGGCTCAGTGCAACAACCACCTACTTGCTTCGCATACTCTAACACAAGAAAACGGTACAAATAATAAATTATAACCCATTATAATACACTAGTGCTTGTCTACTGATATTCAGGGTTCAGGACTGGGTTCTGCATTATCACCTGAAGAAGCAAGACATTCACCAAGAGGTTTGTCAGATTCCTAACACCCCATCTCCACAAGAGCATAATTCAGTGGGAGGAGTGCCATTGGCACAAGGGGTGCGCGAGCTAAAAGCCCTCACAGCCAATCCACCATACACCACATTTTTCTCCAGTTAACCTGGATTTGAAAACCCGAGCCTCCTTTCTTCCGAAGGTAGTGACTTCTTTTTATGATGGTCAAAACTCCTGTATATCACATTCCTTTAGAAAACTGGTCCTAAACTGAATATAAAGAATCAACCCATCTAGTCTGCTAAGTTTCTGACATGTACCTTTTGAGGCAGTTATATAGTTGAGGAATGCTTCAGGGATAGATTCCAACTATCCAAAAGTACACTATGAAATAGTTCAGTTGCACACCCTACATGTTCACCACTGTTACCCTCACTATAAATTACTCTTCACCTATAACTTTGGCTACCCGCAGTAAAATACAAGAACAAGTTACTTACCTTTGGTAACATTATTTCTGGTAGATACTCTACCTAACCGCAGATTCCTCACCTTTTGAATATCAATCCTGGCGCCCCGATATACCTCCATAAAAAAATTGCTGTCCAGAGATTTTCATTTTTGATTTGTGTTTTTGGATCATTAGAGAAGTAATTTACCGTGGGTAGACACTGCTGATTCAGGCCGAATTTTTCTGGACAACATTTTTAAAAATGGCCGATGTGTTGCAGTGATGATGTAATATTTCAGGAATAATGAGACCTATATACTTCATTTTGGTGTCAAAACAGGTTTTGGGGGTCAAGTAGTCTTATAGAGACAGAAATTAACTCCTCAGAGCAACCCTTCAACCATTTTCCAAAATGGCGGCTATAATAGAGGAAGAAGAGACATTTAGAAATTAAACAAATACAAATGGTTTTTAATCCTTATATATATATTTATATATATATATACACACATACACACACCAAACAATGCATATGATCTTAATATGAAAAACATTATGTTTATCACTCCTGTTTTAGACACATTTTCATAGTTCACTTTGTTTGTTTCGGCAATCGCTCATGGTACATGTGCAGAATACTGAACACCTGAGAACAGCATATCAACAGGGACATTTTTTGTAGCACAGGTTTTGCAAGTACATGTAAGTTCTCTGGGTAGAGGCTTTAGAAATTCTGTAGGGACTGATCTCTTGAACTCACTGTACCAAAGATCGTCAAATGTGTGACAGTCAGAACTCATTTTCCACAAACACAAAAGGTATTTTTCTAGTCTTTAAAGTCACATTCTCTTCTGTCTCAGCAAGTGCTTTAAGAAACTTCACAGGTTCATCAGTTAAAGCTCCAAGCTTTGTTCCAATTTTGCTCATAATGTCATCACCCGTAAGAATATGTGCCTTGTTAAGAACACTGAAAAGAAGCACTGGGGTTTGCCCGAATACCCCTCCACCATCTAGGCAAGAAAATATCACACTATACAAAAATTGATGTGGAGGAAAGGATACATTCACAGTAATCATAGGATACATCAAATTACTCCTATTTCATGGTTAATAGTCCCATTTCTTTTACTTGCATATCAATAAGCCACATACCAACGTTTATTCCTGGTTGGAACAATTATTAATTTATTTTTAATTGCTCTCAAATAAATCAAAATCAAACAACAACACATAAAAGTACATAAACCATCACAGATGAACACAAACAATTGTTTCCTACCCCCCAATTTACAATAAAGTGTTTGCTTTCTAATTAACAGCAATCCACTGCGAGGTAATCCTCTGCACACTTTAGGTACCAACTACACCTCTAAAACCTTTTTAGTAGTGTGAACATCCAACTTTAACACAATGTTTTTAATTTGGTAGATTCCTCCATTCTTCACCAGTCGACGCGTTTCAGCACTTTCATCCGGGCCTCATCAGGACAAGGGTATAAGGAACAACTTGTAAAGCCTCCCTCGGGCACTTATAGGCATCTAAAGCGCGGTCTGCATTCTCACTGCGTTCTGCGTGTAAGTCAGGACTCTATCGAGCAGGTCACTGGCACACTGAAAGTTAAAACGGTACACCGGGTCTTCCTTTCAAAAATCCTCAGTCATCAATGGGTGTGTTCCAACATAGTCCTCGTATTATGCTGAATGAGCTTATCCTTGGGTGCCAGTCTCCACCTCCTATACATGGTATGCGATTCCCGGAAGTGTAGGAGGCGGAGACTGGCACAGGAGTTATTTTCTGTCTCTATAAGACTACTTGACCTCCAAAACATATGTTTTAACAAAAATGAAGTATATAGGTCTCATGGTTCCTGAAATATAACATCATCACTGCAACACGTACGCCATTTTTAAAAATGTTGTTCAAAACAATATGGCCCGGATTAGCAATGTCTACCCAAGCTAAAATACTTCTCTAATGATACAAAAACACAAATCAAAAATTAAAATCTCTGGACAACAATTTTTTCTATGGAGGTATATCAAGGGGCCAGGACTAAACGGGGAACACATGAGATATGCCAGAACTAAACTGAGATCCCATTTTGGACATAACAAATAGGGTAAGAGGGAACAAATGTTGTAAGCACTCAGAGGTGTAGCTAGAGCTTTTGCCACCTGGGGGCAGTCCCCGAGTTTGCTTCCCAGTGGCGGCCGGTGCAGGTAAGAGCAGGCCGACGGGGGAAGGGTAGGGGGGGGGGGCGGTGGTGTCGACAGTTGAATACATTTTTGAAAAAGTAATCTTACCTTGCGCTCGCCGCCCCCCCAAAAAAGTACCACCCAGGCCCAAGGAGGATGTCCATAAGGGCTTCATTAAAGGGGAGTAGGGCCTACAGAGCCTTATACCGACTGAAGCACCTCAGTCAGGACGTTAGTCTCAACCTCGATGGAGGGAAGCTGCAGGTAGAGGACCTCTGCTGCTCGGCTCACCACCATGGCGAAGGATTCGCCTTCCTCCAAGGCTGTTCCCAGAGAACAGACCAACCCATACTATGGAGACATGTCCAGTCCTCTAGCATTACCCAGCTCTTCTTACCAGTTGTCCTCGTGGCAGTCGTGGGGTAGTTCATCAGCTGGGTCCAGAAACCCATAGCCATCATCATCATCAGCACCCTTTCCACAGGCAAGAGCGCTGTCTCTCTCAAACGATAGGGGCAGCATGTCCTAAACGGACGATTGGTGGAGCCCAAGTGGTGCCTGTGTCGGCTTCTATTTGTGCTTCTTGGACTTATCAGACTTCGACCACTCGCGAGACCGCCTCCATAACCGTGCCTGAGACCTCCCCCTTCAAGTGCATCGACCAACTGTCAGCACATGCCCTAGAATCATGATCCAACTACAAGCACCAAAGGCAGATTAAGGGATCAGACACAGACATCTGCCGAGGTTTAAAACCCAGAGATTTGTTGGGGGGCAGGTCCCTAGCACACCAGGAGTTGAAGCTAAAAAGAAGGGGTCACCAACAAGGTTGAAAAGGTAGCTAAAAAATGACTGGGGTAGCTCTCTGGATCCACGCTGTTGGCACGGAAAGAAAGGAACTGATATCAGTGCATCACGGAGGCACCTACATGGGAATCATGCACCTCACATCCGATGTTGACAAGTGACTGTCGGCACCATCTATCGGTGTGCAGAGGTAGTGCTCAAGATTTTCCAGACCCAGTACGATGCCTGGGGAATATTCTAAGTTGAGGAATCTGTGGTCAGAAGTTTCTATCAGAATAATAAATCATTAAACTCTGGGTGGTAGGCATCTACCGTAGATGCAAATAATAGCAAAACTCACATGAACACACTACGGAACACCACTTTCTTATGTAAAAAACATTCTGCCAAGGGCTACACAGACGGCAATGCACTGTTTTAAACAGCAAATTAAACAATCAACTAGAGGAACTACTACACTGCTCATTCAACCAACACAGTGCCAAGGGCCTTAAAGACGCAAACGTGTGTGTCCTAAACACAACCAGAATGATGCAACACCAACACAACTAGTGAGACACAAAATTGCAGCATTATTACCATAATTCAGCACTCAATGAAACGAGCACTAAATATAACAAAAAATGGAATCCACCAATCCTCAACTTCCAAAATAGAAAATGCACCATAATCCAACAAATGCACCAACGTCACTGTCGTAGGCAACCAACAAAGTTCTAAAGGACAGAGACAACGTATCCAACTTCAACAACAAACGTCAAACTAAAGAGAACACACTAGGTGCTCCATGACCACTTTCCTATATAAACAACAGGGTCACAGGCCATACAGCTGATAGATTTTCTTTCTTCAAAAACACTGAAAACAGGAAGAAAAGTGAGTGGGCTACACTAGCTTTGTTGGATAAAAATGCAAGCCTCCCAAAACCATACAGCATGACACACTGCCGAGTGCTATCTGAGCTAAGAACAAGTGCTACCATGCATGCCAAGTCAGGCCATAAGCGCTAGACGGATACTGAATACATAACAAACCTACGTATTACATAACAAAAAGTTGCAACTATTGCAATTGTTCTCACAAGGCACTTTAACACACTTTGATTGCCATCCTGAACTTACTGCCACCTAGATAGCTGCACCTCATCAGAAGGACCATTGACCATCCTGGACCCCTATTCAAAAGAGGAGTACTGACTTTGAAAAAACACTTGTGCTACTCAAACTTTGCAAGATGAACTCTGCTAAACTGTCTGCCAATGCATGGTTTCCTAATAAGATGTGGCACATACAAAAATGTGACAGAGTAAGAAACTAGAAAAATGGCAGCTAATTTTCACACTCTGCACTGGTCGTGTGGCTTGAGGGACACACAAATAAAGACACAAATGATTTCTGCTCAAAACCAAGAAAGCATACCACTAGGCAAAAGTTGTGGGGCTGAGAATTCCCTGAAAGGGTTGTTCAGTCTTCCACTCCTTTGGCATTCTCTCCAACTCTATCCACAATTGTTGACTTAATGGCTTATTCCAAGATTAAGTAACATCATTTAAGCCAACATTCAGTCACTACCAACAGACATTGCAAAATAAACTTAGTGAAGCTTTTCTGATCAGCCCTGGACTCCTCACTACTTCTCAACATCTCATTAGTCAGATGAACATTACCTCAGACGCTCAAGTAGGCCATTATCATACTCATCCTATTCTGTAAATACTACCACAACCACCGCACTCTTCTCCACTTGTTTCCTAGACGATTTTACAATCTTGAAATAGCAACCATCCAGGACGGTCACTGTGTTGACACACAACTATGTTTTTGTGATAACTATAATATGGCATTTGTTTACCTTGATTAGGCTGTGAGGGCCAAGTAATACATTCTGAATGGAGGTGGCACTGATCAACACAAATGTATCCTGCATACTGGTTACTAATGTTGAGTTAGTGAAGGCAGAGCAGTGAGATATTTTGTAATCGTGGTCTTAATTCTCTCAATCTATCATCATGTCATTTTAATTATGAGCTTGGGGCATGTTACAATTCGGAGGCTGGCCCGTGCATGAAGTGAACTCTCTACAACTCGGTTTCTTGGTTGTGATTAGGCCTGGGCAAAATTTGTGTTATGGCGGTTTAGTTTTGGTAATTTTATGTGATAAAATTTACGTAGAATTACAGAGATTACACCATTACGCAATTTTTTAACCATGCGCACTACTAGGGTAATTTTTTGAGTGATAGATGCATTCGCATATTTATGCTTCATTTCCCGTACTTACACTACATTAAAATGGGCGAGTTTCGCACACCCTTAGTTGTGATGTTGTTTTACATTCAAGAGTTTGCACTAAGCTGTCTTTCATTTTGGGCATAGTGGTACATAAGGTAGGGAATATGCATGTCTCCCTTCGTTTGAACAGTGACTCATGGGCCCTGTGAGCTACTTCCCACTTGTGGATGGTGCAAGTAGGTATGTGACAGACCACTTTTCTGTCTATACTTACAGAGCCAATAATTTAATTTTCCTTTTGAACAAGTTGAGATTATATAAATGACTCGAGTGCCTTAGGTGCTAGAAATTTGACTACTTGTGAATGTTTCAATTGTTTTTCATAATCCTTTTCACGTTGATGGACAACAGCTGGTTTTGTTCATAAATGGCTAAACTATTTTGCTACAGTTGGCGGACAATTAGTCAGCGGCGGCTCCTCCGCAATGGCGGAGGAGCGTTGCCCCACTCACTGCAGAAGAAAAATAAAACGATAATAAAATAATTTTATTATCGCTTTATTTTTCTCTGACAGACGATGCTGCCTAGTCAAGGGCGGGCCGGGCATCCTGAGTGACAGCCAGCAGGGGGAGGAGTGTTGGGCACTGGAAGTGGGCATGACGGTTTGGCCGGCTGTCTTAAGCCGGCCAAACCATAAAGCGCACTTTGATTTCTCCAACCCAGCTGTAATGTACAGCCGGGTGGAGAAATGGCAAAGGCTACCAGTCACTTACTAAGTGCCCAACCAGGCCGCTCAGACCAATCCTGACGCTGCTCTCATGCTGAGAGCAGCATCTGGATTGGGTGGGAGGGGCCCATGGACATCCTCATACTTCTTCACCGAGGTGGCTGGCAGCAGCAGCGTGAGGTAAGGGTTTTTTATTACTATTTGCCCCCTGCGCTGCCCAACCAGTTTATTTTGGCAGCAGCCGCCCCTGCGATTAGCGACCCATGATTCTACTTGCAGTTTTGTATTATTGGTTGAATCACTGTTTATAGACTATTTTTCCCATTTGGTATACTTTGTTGATCTTTTAGGTTATTTCTATTTGTGGGGTGCATATATCAGCCAGTAGGGCATCCTGGTGCCTGTGAAGTGGGTTGTACTGGCCTGTCTCGGGTATATTGGAAGAGCTAGGTTTTCGGTTTCTTCCGGAATTCAAGAATGGAGATGGTGGCTCTGATGTGGTGAGGGAGTTCATTCCAGGTTATGGGGGCTACCTCCAAGAAAGCCTGATGTCCTGCTCTGACCAAGGCAGATGTGAGTGACATGGGCAAGGAATAGGTTAACCGAGAGGAGGGTCCTGGCCAGGGTCTGAAACAGGACGCAGCTGATGAGGTAGGCTAGGGTTGTGTCGTGCTTTGTAAGTGTTTGTGAGCAGTTTCAAAAGGGAGCACTTGTGGATAGGGAGCCAGTGGAGGTCTTTGAGGTGTTTGGATGTTTGAGTGTATTGTGGTGGTAGTTTGAGTGTGAGTCTTGCTGCTGCATTCTGTATAACTTGGAGCCTGTTGGGGAGTTGGGCAGGGATTCCAAAGTGGAAGGTGTTGCCATATCTGTGCTTTAGTTTCAGCATTGCTACTCTGCTTCTCTTGAGGCTACTCTTTACACATCTTTCCCCCCTGCTATTCCCCGTGGAATAGAACTTTGATATATAATTTATCACAATTTAATTTCTTCTCATTGCCTTGAGGTTAACAAGTAATGTTCATATTCTATAAGATTTCAGTAACTTATCTGAATCCGAAACGTGCCACGTTCAAAGAGGTAAAGCCTGAACTTCGTGCTTAAGCACAAGATTCAAGTTTCAAAATGATTGTATAAGCCGGAGGAAATGTTTCTTTTCTTGTAAAGGAAATAAAATCACTTTAAAGCTCTCTCAACACAAGCAGCATGGTAATTGATTTCTGTATTCTTTGAGAACTAGATTCCATCTTACCAGGAATAGACCAAAACATGTCCTTCCATTGGCTCCTGTTATCCCCCAGCCAGTGTCCAGAGTACTTTCCCTGACTGGGGAAAGTGGAACGAGAAATCACAAAAGGGCGTTTCTTTCTGAGTTTGATCAAAGCACTGTAAGAAAAAGATGGTTTCCTGATGAAAACACTGAAAATCATGGCTCAGTGATAGATATGACAATACATTTTGTACATGGTTCAGAAGTCCCCGTTTGAGGTAAACTTCAAATTAACTTGGTGATTTACACCATACAGTGTGTGGAAAATATTTGCAAACAAGGTACAATTATATAACACAATTACAAAGGAATGGGTTAGAAAAGTAATTTATTTAGGATGACACATTAACTATGCACATCGCCCTAAAAGAAATCCCAATTAAATTCATTGCGAATTAACAAGTCCAGTGTCTTTTTATGGGATACCTTGAATTTCCTTCTTGTAGAGTAACACATAGGATTCTTGCTAAGACCAAAATGACAAGGAAAGAGAAGGTAATTTAAAACAAACATTGGCTGCCAATCTTTTGGCTTTTCAAATACGTGTTTTGTTTTGTCACGTTTTTGTAAAAGTTTATTGTTGGAGATCTTCAGGGCCCCAGCCAATATATACATTAAAAAAATTGGCTAAAAGCAAAAATTATTTTCGTTTGGTTTCAAAAAGCACACATTTTCATAGCAGTTTGAGGGACTGAAGAGAGGGATAAGTTACTTACCTGTAATCCTAGTTCTCTTCCAGGGGTATCCTCATCAAAGTCATAAGCACTGAATATTCCCGCCCATGTGCGGGACCCCGGAAATAATTAAAATTATATATGAAAAACATATATATACACAGCTCTATATATGTATACATATATCATTTTTTCTCATAGCAATGCAGCCCCCAACTAGGAGGCTAAACAATGTAATAACGCATAAACTGCTTTTGCAAACACATACTATAAGTATAAAAACACATGAGGGCAAGTAGCACTTGAACTCAGTTTTTAATGAGTAAACCTCATGAAAAAAACTGCAAATAAAGCAAACATTGTTAGCCTACAGGCTGCATTGTAAACCAATAGCATAGAAAATGAAAGCGTTTTCATACAAAACTGGCACCGTGCCTTGAAGGCAGCCATGACCCCTAGCTTCCCATCATGCCTCAGGGGTGACAGTTAGGTCAGTTGTTCTTTGCGTAACCCTGAAGATCAGGGCACAAAGATCCTTTTTAACAATGAAGAAAAATCTCATTTGCCTGGGGAGGCGGGTGGGTTGCTTATGACTTTGATGAGGATACCCCTGGAAGAGAACTAGGATTACAGGTAAGTAACTTATCCTTCTCTTCCAGGGGCTCCTCATCAATAGTCATAAGCACTGATTAGAATAGCAAGCCCATCTTCCACCTGCAGGCAAATGAGAGAGAATGACCCAACATACAACAGCCGCAATCAGCTGCTGAACAAATTCCTCAAGGAGGCCTGGCCTACTTGGGTGTCTGCTCTGGTGTCCGAATCTAGACAATAGTGCCTCGTAAATGTATGGACGGACCTCCAAGTTGCCGCCTTACAGATTTCAGAGATAGGCACGTTATGAATAAAATCAGTCGTAGCCGCTTTTCCTCTTGTGGAATGCGCCTTGGGAGTAGGCCCAAGGGGCCTTTGCGCTAATTGATAAGCTAACTTGATGCACGAAACTATCCATCTGGAGATGGACCGTTTTGAAGCTGGAAAACCTGTTCTGATCGACCCATAGTTAACAAATAGTTGATCAGATTTTCTCATGGACTTGGACCTATCCAGATAGAATTTTAAAACTCTTTTTAGGTCAAGCGAGTGTAAAGCCCTCTCAGCTGGAGTGAAGGGATTAGGGAAAAAGGTGGGCAGAGAGATGGTCTGATTCACATGGAAATCTGACACCACCTTCGGAAGGAAGGAGGGATGAGTACTCAATACGACCCTATTAAGATGGAAAACAGTATAAGGTTCCTTAGAGCAGAGGGCCTGTATTTCGCTCACTCTGCGAGCTGACGTGATCGCTACCAAGAAAACCGCCTTCCAAGTGAGGTGTTGCAAGGTTGCTTTGTGGATGGGTTCAAAAGGTGAACCCATCAACTTTGATAGCACCAGGCTCAGCTCCCAGGGTGGTGAAGGAGGCCGGACCGGAGGGTAGACCTTTTTCAGACCCTGTAAGAAGTCTTTCACAACCTGTAACTGAAAGAAAGAAGGCTGAGAAGGCGAGCGCCTCTATGCAGTGATAGCTAGTAAGTGCACCTTAATGCAGGGAAACTTCAAGCCCGCTTTAGACAGGTAAAGCAGGTATGGTAGAATAACCTCCTCCTGCCCTTTGGTTGGGTTACAATTGTTTTGAACGCACCACATATAAAAACGTTTCCACTTGCACACATACGAGTGTCTAGTGGACGGCCTTCTTGCTTCTTTTAAGATGGACATGCAGTCTTGTGGTAGTCCTAAATGGCCATACTGGAGGACCTCAGGAGCCATGCTGCCAAGTTCAGTGAGGGAAGGTTGGGGTGATGAATCCTCCCGTTCATCTTGGACAGCAGGTCCGGTCTGCACGGCAGCCTCCTGAGAGGGCATTCTGACATGTGCAGAAGGTCCGGGTACCACCATTGTCTCGGCCAGTCCGGAGCAATCAGGATCATTCTCGTGGGCGAATGAGACAGATTGGTCACCACCTTCGGGATGAGAGGCAGGGGTGGAAAGGCGTACACAAATGCCCCTGACCAGTCTATCAAAAGGGCATTCCCCTTCGACCCTGGCCGGTAGAACCTTGAGCCGAAGTCTCGGCATTTTGCATTTTCGTCGTCCGCGAAGAGATCGATGCTGGGACGCCCCCAAGCCTGGAAGATGCCTTCGACGACCTCGTCGTTGAGAACCCAGTCTTGTCTGTCTTTGAAGTGTCGACTGAGAGCATCCGCTCTCGCGTTCTGTTCTCCCGGCAGGTGTACCGCTGTGATTGATAGGTTCCGTGCCAGGAGCCAATGCCAGAGAGCTTGAGCTTCCAGCGACAAAGTGCGTGGAGCGAGTTCCCCCTGTTTGTTCAGGTAGTACATGGTGGTGGTATTGTCCGTCTGTACTAAGATTGAACTTGCCTGAATCGAAGGGAGGAAAGCCTTGAGGGCCAGGTGAACTGCTCTCAGTTCCAGCATGTTTATATGATATGACCGCTCTTTCAATGACCATTGACCTTGCGTCTGGAGAGACCCCATGTGGGCTCCCCAGCCCTGGAGGGAGGCGTCCGTGATCAGTGTTTGAGAGGGAGGTGCTTGATGAAAAGGTATCCCTACTTGCATATTCTCCTTCTTCATCCACCATGGGATGGGTGCTCTTGCTGCGTTTGAGAGACTTATTTTGTCGTCCCAGCGAGCGGTTTGCTGGTCCCACTTGTCCTCCAGATCCTGCTGTAGAGGACGCATTCACAGCCTGGCATTGGGGACCAGGAAGATGCAGGATCCCATCGACCCCAACAGGGAGGCAATCCGACGAACTGACAGCATTCTGTTGTCTAGAACAAGTTTGCATTTCTGTATGATGGAAAATTGTCTCTCCTCCGAAGGAAGCACTTTTCCTACCTCAGAGTCTACCAGAGCTCCTAGATAATGTATTCTCTGTGTGGGTTGTTGCGTCGATTTGTCGAAGTTCACATGAAGGCCCAGCTGGTGACAAATCTCTAGGCATTGTAGGAAATGACTCCTCACGCTGTGGGGAGAGGGACCCTTCAACAGCCAGTCGTCCAGGTACGGGTACACGAAGATGCCTCTGCGGCGTAGTGCGGCTGCCACCACTGCCATGCACTTCGTGAACACTCGGGGAGCTGACTTCAACCCGAAGGGTAGTACTTTGAACTGGTAGTGTGAGGATCCCACCAGAAATCTCAGATATTGTCTGTGATGTTGACTGACCGGAACGTGAAAGTAGGCATCTTGCAGATCCAGCGAACACATCCAATCTCCCTGCCTGAGATGTGGATATATTTGATGGAGAGTCAACATGCGAAACTTCTCCTTCTTGATTGACTTGAGCATTCGCAGATCCAGAATGGGTCTGTATTCTGATTTTCGACCCTTCTTCTTTACTAAGAAGTATCTTGAGTAAACCCCTCTCCCTCTTTGAGATATTGGCACCTTCTCGATGGCTGATTTCCGCAGAAGGGTGGTAACTTAGTTTTGCAATATCTTCATTTGATGGCACAATGATGGAACCGGAGGGATTGAGGGAGGGTGGCGTCAAAAACGTAGAGTACCCATTCTGCAGCGTAGCTAACACCCACTGGTCCTTTGTGATAGCTCGCCACTCTTCGAGATGATTTGCAATACTTCCCCCCACTGGAGTGGTGAACGGCGACGGGGGAAGTGAGCACTCATTGTTTGGTCTGCGTCTTGGCAGAGGTGTTAGACTGACGCTGGTTCCCTCTTCCTCTGGAAGAGCGCCTGCCTTGGTATTGGGACCTTTGCTGTCCCTGCTGATCCTGGTTTTTCTGCCAATGAGGGGTTTGAACCCTCTGTTGGGAGGATCGTCGATTGTAAGGCCTGAATCGTTTGCGGAACTCTTTCTTCTTCTCTAGACCCACAGCCTTTAGTGTGTCTAGCTGTGTCTTCATCCGGGACATTTCTTCATCCGTGTGTGCACCGAACAAAGATGAGCCGGTGAAGGGGAGATTGAGGATCCGAGACTGTGCCTCTGGTTTGAGCGCTGTGAGTCGGAGCCAGGAGGTTCTTCTAGCGCATATCCCATGCGCATAGGCATGAGCCGAAAGAGTAGCTCCATCAGCTGCGGCGCTGATAACTTGGTTAGCCACCAAGCTGCCTTCATGCACGATCTCCTCAAAATCCTTGCGATCTTCTTTTGGTAACTTTTCCGTGAATCTTTGCAGGGAGTCCCACAGAGACCTGTCATACCTGCCCAAGAGAGCCGCCGCACTCGATACCTTCATCATCGAGGCTGATGTGCCACATACCTTTCTTCCCCACGAATCCTGTGTTTTACTCTCCTTGTCTGGTGGAACAGTAGAGGAGGAAGCAATAGCATGAGTCTTTTTTGCTGCAGCTATTATTACAGAATCCGGTGGGGGGTCAGATTTAAGGAAAAGCAGGTCCTCTTCCGGTGAACGATATTTTTTCAAAATCCTAGCCGGCGAGGTCTTAAGTGTCGCCGGCGTGAGGAAAATGTCCATAACCGGTTCTATTAGGCCCGGGACCAATGGTAGCAGGGGTCTAGATGCTGCCCTTTGGTGTAAAGTCTCAAAGATAACAGAGGACGAACTCTGTCGAGTCGGCATCGGGATGTTTAGTTTCGTCGCCCCTCTGCCAAGCACGTCCTGAAAAGTGCCCACGTCATCCACCGGAGAGACCCTCGACGGTGGGCTGTCAGTAAGAGTAGGTGAATAGTTTCTGTGTGACGTGTGTGTGGAAGAGGAGGAAGGTGTTGGAGATCTGGGTCTTCTCCTCCTGCTTCTGGATCTAGATCTCCTTCTGTGAGAGTGCGCAGGAGTGCGACTGCGATCCCTGGCTCTTGATGGAGTACGTTCTCTATCCACCGCCTGTACCAGCCGAGCCAACGGAGATCTGTGAAGGGGGCTCGAGTAATGCTGTGCCCCTGTGGACGGGGTTGTGGCCCAGTGATGCAAGGGCCTGTTCCATCTTGGTGATAGATGGATGGAAGGCGCTCTTTGCCCTTCTCGCCCCTCAGGAGAATGTGGAGGAGGAGGAGAGCTCTCTCTTTCTTGTGTAGGCCTGGTCGGCGAATCTTGATGTCCCCTGGACACTGGACGTCTAGATCACGACCTCCGGAGATCTTGACGATGAACCTCTGTGAGAGCTGGGAGAACCTGTTCTCGACGTCGGTGACGGCGATGTAGACAGGCTTACCGGACGTGAGGCCTCTTTGGACTGGTGCCTCGACGTCGATCTGGAACGTCTCTGGACCAACTGCCATCTCGACGTCGACCGTCGTCTCGGCGACGGTGACGCCTGTCTTGACGTCGACTTTCTCCTCTTGGACGGAGGACTCAATCTTGCAGTCGACCGGTCTCTCGATGTCGAACATCTACCTGACGCCGACGGAGTACCGTGTTTCGACGTCAGCCGTGCTGCCGTCGACGGAGACATCTGCTTCGACGTCGGCGACGGAGTCTTGTGCCTCGACGTCGAAGATCTTTGCACTGACCTCAACGGAGATTTCTGCCTCGACGTCGACGACGGAGTCTTGCACCTCGACGTCGAAGATCTTTGGACTGATCTCGACGGAGACCTTTGCCTCGACGTCGATCGCCGTTGATGTGGCGACGACGGAGTGATTTGCCTCGACGTCAACCGCCTAGCCAGCGTCGACGGAGATTTGCTCCTCGACGTTGATCGTCGCCTGGTTGACGACAACGGAGGGCCCTTTACCTTCGTCGACGTTGAGAGCATTGTCCTCGTTTTCTTAGAAGAGTGATGCTCCGGCACCACCGTAGTCTTCGACAACCATTTCTTCGCCGTCGGCAGCCTCGACGCCGATCCCGACGCCGAAGGAGAACAGGTCGGGACCTTGCCTCTCGACGTCGACCGAGTTCTCTTTTTCTGCTGCCTCACTGGAGACCTACCCCTTTCAGAGAGGCCATAAAGTCGAATTCTCTCCCTTTCTTTGATGGTCCTTCTCGACAACTTCTTGCAATGATGACAGTTGGCAGAAGAGTGAGAATCAGGGAGGCAGAGAATACACACAGGGTGTGTGTCTGTCCTAGCCTTCTTCTTGCCACAGGCAGGGCAAGGGTCAAATAAGGAAGGCATTTCTGACAGAAATAAACCTTTTCTGGAGCACAAAAAAGGCTTCACTCTCACTCTAATGCTAAAAGACGTCGAGTGAAAGCAAAAATCTTCAACAAAAAAAAAAAACTGATAATTTTTGACAGAAAGTCAAAAAAAGGGAATCCAGGGTCCTGACTGAAGGAGCCGGAAAGAACAACTGACCTAACTGTCACCCCTGAGGCATGATGGGAAGCTAGGGGTCATGGCTGCCTTAAAGGCACGGTGCAAGTTTTGTATGAAAATGCTTTCATTTTCTATGCTATTGGTTTACAATGCAGCCTGTAGGCTAACAATATCTGCTTTATTTGCAGTTTTTTTCATGAGGTTTACTCATTAAAAACTGAGTTCAAGTGCTACTTGCCCTCCTGTGTTTTTATACATACATTATGTGTTTGCAAAAGCAGTTTATGCGTTATCACATTGTTTAGCCTCCTAGATGGGGGCTGCATTGCTATGAGAAAAAATGATATATGTATATATATATAGAGCTGTATATATATGTTTTTCATATATAATTTTTATTATTTCTGGGGTCCCCGCACATGGGCGGGAATATTCAGTGCTTATGACTTTGATGAGGATCCCCTGGAAGAGAACTACTTTTGTGTGTGAATGTGCTCTTTGTTAATGAACAGAATACCATCACTCATTTAAGTGGGCTGACCCACAGCCCAAGTTGGATGCTGTAGAAAATGATAGGATATAGAGAAAGGATTATGCTACTTAACAAGTAAGCATCTGTTCTTGGCATCCAGAGCTGTAGATTCACATGCTTTGCATACTCCTGCCATCTAGTGTTGGGTCCGGATGTTTGCAAGTTGTTTTTCTTTCAAAGAAGTCTTTCCTAGTCACGAGGTAAGGGGACTCCTCCTTTTGGTGATAGCACGCATGGGCATCGACTCCATTATTGTTTTCCCGCAAGAGGGTGAGAATGGAGTAAGTGAGTGTGGTAAAGAGATGTCCACGCGTATGTAATGTAACTAATGAAAACTGCAACAACTACAGGTGCACGGGGAGGTGGGAGGGCGTATGTGAATCTACAGCTCTACATGCCAAGAACAGATGCTTACTGGGTAAGTAGTATAATCCGTTTGAGGCATGTGTGCTGTAGATACACATGCTTTGCATAGCCTATGTAGCAGTATTCTCCCAAGCAGTGGCTAACCAGCAGATGTGCAGCTGTTTGAAAAAGTGTCTTTAGCACTGCTTGCCATACATTGGCTTGTTGACATGCTAACTCATCCACACAGTAGTGTGTGGTGTGGACCATGTTGCTGCTTTACAAATGTCAGCTATAGGGATGTTACCTAAAAAAGGCCATAGACGCTCCTATTTTACAAGTGGAATGTGCTCTAGCAGGTATAAAGTTCTTTTAGCTTTAGCATAGCAGGTTTGAATGCATTTAACAACCCATCTCGCAATACCAGATTTAGAGATGGGATTGCCTTTATGATGTGTAGCAAATGAAACAAACAGTTGTTTTGTTTTACAAAAATACTTTGTCCTTTCAATGTAATATAATAACGCTCTTCTGACATCAAGAGTATGAAGAGCTCTTTCTGCTATGGAATCAGGTTGAGGAAAGAACACGGGTAACTCAACTGATTGGTTGATATGAAAGGCAGAGACCACTTTGGAAAGGAATTTTGGGTTGGTACGAAGAACTACTCTGTCTTTATGAAGCTGAAAGAAGGGTTCTTCTAAGGTTAACACTTGTAGCTCACCAACTCTCCTCAATGAAGTGATTGCAATGAGGAAGGCAACTTTCCATGAAAGAATCTGTAACAGACAGTTGTGTAATGGCTCAAAAGGTGAACCCATGAGCACACTGTAAATGTAGAAGGTAACAAATGATATTTTGAGTAGAGGCATCTAGTGGATTAATATTGTTATTACAATATATAACAAATCTTTTCCATTTTGCTGCATAACATGCTCTTGTAGTAGGCTCTCTTGCTTCCTTAAGAATAGTCATACACTCTGGTGGCAAGTTGAGATAGTCAAACTCTATGACTTCAGGAGCCAAATCGCTAGATTGAGCTCCCTGGGATTTGCATGTCTGACTTCTCCATGATTCTTCGTGAGAAGGCTGGAATTGAGATGCAGCTTTTGATGTGGAACTATTGATAGTTCTAAGAATGTTGTGAACCACGGTTGACGGGCCCAAATGGGAGCCACTAGAATCAATGTTAGGGATGTTTGCCTGAGCTTCCGTACCAGAAATGGAAGGAGAGGGAGAGGCAGAAAAGAGTAGGCAAATATCCCTGACCAATTCATCCATAGGGCATTGCCTTTGGATAGAGGGTGTGGGAACCTGGAGGCGAAGTTTGGTCATTTTGAGTTGTCCACTGCGGCGAACAGATCTATTTGTGGGAATCCCCATTCTTGAAAGTATGGAAGGAGAACTTGGGGATGAAGTTCTCACTCGTGTATTTGTTGCCGCTTTCTGCTGAGGAGGTCGGCAATCTGATTGTTCACTCCTGGGAGGTGCTCAGCCAGAAGATGAACTTTGTGATGAATTGCCCAATGCCAAATGGTCTGAGAGAGGCGTGACAGTTGCAGAGAATGTGTCCTCCCCCTGTTTTTGTACATAGCTGTCATATTGTCGGTGCGGACTAGGACAATTTTCCCTATGAGGTGAGACTGAAAAGCTTTCAGTGCTAGATACACAGCTAGAAACTCTAGATAGTTGATGTGACAAGTTCTGTACTTGTTGACCCATAGACCTTTAATTGTCAGATTGTGAAGATGAGCACCCCAACCTGTGAGAGATGCGTCTGCTGTTAGCACGACTTGTGAAACAGGGTCGATGAAGGGCCGCCCTTTTGATAAGTTTTGTGTGTTCCACCACAGCAGAGAGGGATGGGTGCGGCTGTCTACCAACACTAGATCTGTTAATTGACCCTGTGACTGATTCCACTGACATGCTAAACATTCTTGTAGAGGACGCATGTGTAACCTTGCATGAGGCACTATTGCAATGCATTATGCCATCATTCCTAACAGTTGCATCAAAGTCCTGACCATTAACTATTGATTGGTCTGAAACTGTAGTAGCAGAGTTTGAATATTTCGAATGAATTCTGGCTGCATTGGGAGAGGCTAGAGCTGTATAGGTGTTTAGAGTCGCTCCTAGATAGGACTGTGTTTGTGAAGGCTGAAGATGAGACTTCTATGCATTCACTGTAAAACCTAATTGGTAGAGTAGGTTTAATGTAGTCTGAGTGTATTGTAGACAATTTTGATGTGTGCTGGCTTTGATGAGCCAGTCGTCTAGGTATGGGAAGACATGAATTTGTTGTCTTCTGAGATATGCTGCCACTACTGCTAGACATTTTGTGAATACTCTGGGAGCAGTGGTTATTCCGAACGGGGGTACCTTGAAATGATAGTGTTTTCCTGCTATCACAAATCTGAGATATTTGCGATTCTGCTGGGTGAACCGGAATGTGAAAGTATGCGTCTTAAGTCCAGTGTGGACATACAATCGGCTTGATGTAGCAGTGGAAGCACTTGTTGAAGCGTGACCATGTGGAAGTGTCTTAAGGAGCCGTCCTTTTTGGGGGTGAGAAAATACAGAGAATACACCCCTGAAGAACGAGTTACTTACCTTCGGTAATGATGTATCTGGTAGAGACACAGTCTAGCCGCAGATTCTTTAACTTTAGAATGTTCCCAGGCGTCAGTCTGGATCCGGAGAATTTTCAGCAGTACCTCTGCGCGCCGGGGGACGGCGTCACATGGCTCCGTCCTGACGTCACCCACAGATAGGACGTCAATGGAGCCATATAAGTCCCTCCCGGCGTGCGGACGTCAGTTTTCTACTGTGAAACTTTTCCGCGCCACAACGCGGAGCCACTACAAAAACTGTGAGAGAAAGTGGGAACAGTGTGCCAAAAAAGATAAAAAATCTTTGAAACAACAAGGACAAGAAACAGAGTGATGAGAAACATCACGATGTAAGTTAGAAAAAGAGTACTTTATACTGTAAGGGACTGAAGGGAGAGAACAGAGTACTCGCCCCTAGAAACAGTCTCATCGAAGCGAAGAGCCATGCCCTCCTAAAAGGCAAAAACGGCATAGGAAATGAATGTAATGACAAATGATAGGCAGTCTGCAACCACAGGATGTAACTGTAAAGGGCAACAAGACTTGAACAACATGACTCATGGTATTTGACCACATTTCTGCAACAACAGAAAATGTGCAACCATACACCTCATAAACGACCTACTGACTGTAGCATGTTCAAATAGACCCCCAAACCAATTGACTGTAGCATAGACAAAGAGACATAAAAGTAACGGGTAAAAACAGATGAGGGTGGAAGGGCGGGTAGAAGAACATGATTAACCCACCACACTGGAAGAACCAGGGTGGAGGAGCGTGGAAGGACATAAAACCCCGCCATCCAATTGTGAGAAAGGGTGGAGAAGCAACAGATAAAACAGAATGAAACATCCTGCCCCAGAGGGAGGTGAAGTAGACCACTCCGTAGGAAGACAAAGGCCACCTGTAAGGAGGCAAGAGGGTAGAACCCAACCTGAAAAGGTCCTCGCAGAGAGGGGAGGATAGGTGGGCGTTAAGGAATCTGCGGCTAGACTGTGTCTCTACCAGATACATCGTTACCGAAGGTAAGTAACACGTTCATCTGATAGAGACATCTAGCCGCAGATTCCTTAACTTTAGAATAGATACCAAAGCTATACCCCATTGGCGGAGGGTCTGAGACCGATACCCACCAATTTCTAAAGTGAGCTAATCCGTCAATAACATTGACGGAAACACAGTGGGGACAGCAAAGCCAACGTGGCTGACACCAGACCCATTAAGCTCTGTAAAGGAGCATTAACAAGGGGAGGCAAAGGCACCACAATCCGTCAGAGGACGGAACGAGACCTCTCTCGACCAGACAGGTACGAAAGGAAATCACAGAACCAGACTGGTCAGTGCATAATGGAAGAAAATCCATAAACTTCTGCAAAAAGAAGTTAAACCGAGCACAGGAGCCCAAGGATCCGCAAAAGAAAGTCCCAGAGAAGGGACAAAACAGAGTCAGAGCATACAAACTGAGCATGCACCACAGTGGATGCCAAAAATGACATGTGAGGGGACAGATGTCACCATGCAAAGATACACAAAACCATGACTACCAAGATATACATGTATGTGGATGACAGGGATACACAAGCAGAAAATGTACACCGTGAGAACTACACCACACATATACTAAAGCCCAATGAAATGTAGCATCAACAGCACATATGCGTCGGCAGAGAGAGACAGGTGCATCACCAGGTAGTCAACCAGCCAAAGGTACAAAGGAAAAACGGGATACCGGCAAAATCGGGGCACACACAAAGCTCGCTCCCATGAGAGAGAGAGAGGAAGAGAGAGAGAAGACATATATACATATTGTAAGAAACTTGCTCTATATATTCTGCACCAAAGTGAGGTACAGTGTGTATAGAGTCCAAGAGTCCCCAAAGGTAGGCAGAGGTTAAAGTTAGATAGAACCTTACCCTCTAATAGTGGTAGCTTGGTCGAGCAGTAAGGCAGTATCAGAGGACAGTGTTAAGCATGTGATGTACACACTCAGTCAGCAAATGAATTCACACACTCAAGAACTGAACTCTAGGCCAATTGTTTTTGTATAAAAATATACTGTTTATTTTTAGAACCAAGCAAGCCTGGCACAGGTAAGCTTTAAATACTTTACAGTAATAAGTTACTGGATATAGAACAGTTGAAAAATGCAATAGAAATTGTACTTTGTTTGATTTACAGGGGAGCAGTAGTATGCAACACTTAGCAAATACAGTACATTGAAATGAATGGGCTTTTTCAACAAATTGCAGGTAAGTTACTTTTACGTTACTTTTTCTAACTCAGTGCTGGTTGCCTAGATTCAGCACTGGGACATTTCCTGCAGACAGGTGAGAAAACACGTTTTGGTTAATTGTACGATTTTTAAAGACTATCTTTAGTTTTCAAAACTCCACACTTAGTCGTTTTTTTGGAAGAAAAATTGTCAATGTTATCCTATGGAGGAAAAACAGGTTATCGGTTTGCAGGTAAGTAAACGACTGTGGGAGTTAAGGTTCTGGGGTTAGAACAAGGGTTCCCCCAGGGTCAGTGATGCAATGTTGTTGCACCCTCAGCGGCACTAGGGCGGCCGGGTGCAGAGTGTTGAGGCCCAATGTTATCCTATGGAGAATAGGGGGTCTCCGGTTGGTGTCTACTGGCAAGCAGGCCACTGGGTTGTGGGAGCAAAGCTCCTAGGGTTTAGGTCAGGGCAATTGGGGAAACAAGTTGGCACAAAAAAGTGCACCCTCAGCGGCACTGGGGCGGCCGGGTGCAGAGTGCTGTTTCAGCGTCGTACGCCCTGTTGTTTTCTATGGAGAACCTCCGGTTTGAAGAAGCACTGCAGGCTCGGGGACGAGGATCTTCTGGGTGCGACCACCACTTCGAGGGGTAAGTTGGGATGTCTTGGGTTGGTTAGGCACCGTTGGTTTGGGCATACAAGGCCGTGAGGCGCCGGGTGCAGGGGTGCCTTTTAGGGTCGGATTTTCTTACCCACGCTGGTCGCGGTAGAGGGGATCCTCTGGATTGAGGCTGCAGGCGTCGTCTGGAGGCAGGTCGGGAGTCGCCGGATCTCGGGTCAGGATCGCCGGGGTGACCTCCTCGTGGTGTTTTTCCACTCGAGCTTGGGCCGGGTTAGGCGGGTGCAGAGTGGGCTGGATTCGCTGTGTCCGGCCGGAGCCAGAAGCTGCAGTTTAAACACGTCCGGTGTTCACGGGAGAAACAGTCTTGGAAGTGAAGGCAGGCAGGTCCTCCGGGGTTTGTGAGGTTGCTGGCTGCTGGACACGCCGGGATTTCGCAGGAGCAGGTTCGAGGGGAGACAGGCCTGTAGGGCTGGGGCCAAGTCAGTGGGCGTCGTCCTCTTGTTAGCTCTGCACGGCTCTTCGTCCTTCTTTTCTTCTTGTAGGTAAGCTGGATCTGAGGAAGTAAGGTTCAGGGTGCCCCTAAATACTAGATTTAGGGGCGTTACAGGTAGGTAAAGGGCAGGGACCAATGGGTCCCTTCCCTGGGGTGGTTACACCCCCTATTCTGCCACTCTCCAGTGGGAGGGGGGGCAGGAGCCTGTCGCAGGTTGGCTGGGTCCCCCCATCCTCAAGATGGCGGGGACTCGAGGTTGTGCTTCACCTCGCCTCCCCCACCTGAGGGGTGGAGTTGGCAGAGGTGGGCACACCTCCCTTCCTCACTTGTTTTTCCCGCCGATTCTCCCGCCCAAAGTGGGGGGTAGAACCAGTGGGAACCAGTTGCTGAAAGCAGCAAATGGTCTGGAGAGGCTCACAAAGGCGGCATGCCTTTGAAGCTTCTCCTTCGTGAACCCTGCCCATCCTGGGGGGGGAGGCTTGGCACCTCATCCCAGTATGTGCACTGTTTCAGGCCCCCGAGAGCAGCAGGCTCTCGACCCAGGGGTCTAGAAACATGTCTGGTGGTGGCAGCTGAAGCAGCCACTCAGCCTGGACACTAGAGGTGGGTTAGGTTTCAGGGGGCATCTTCTAAGATGCCCTCTGTGTGCATTTTTCATTAAATCCCACACTGGCATCAGTGTGGGTTTAATGTGCTGAGAAGTTCGATACCAAACTTCACAGTTTTTAGTGCAGCCATTATGGTGCTGTGGAGTTCGTAATGACAAACTCCCAGCACCATATACTCTTAATGGCAGCACTGCACTTACAATGTCTAAGAATGGACTTAGACACTGTAGGGGTACAGGGCTCATGCACCTGTACCCTCACCACTGGTGTAGTGCACCCAGCTAGAGGGGTGGCTGACCTATGCCAGGGCAGTGGGTTGTAGGCATGGCACACAGAGGTGTGTACATGAGAGGTGGTAAGATGCACACCAAGTAATCCCAGTTTATTCACTGTTTAAACCACTTCAAATCTGTATAGGCGTGCATGCCTGCTCCGCGCTCCGCCCCATTGCGCTTCAATGTAACCAAACACGAAGGAACCTCATTTGGTTCCTATTCAAGCTGCACAGCCAAATGACTGAATGAATCAAATGAATTAAATTCATCTAGTTAATCTTCTATTTATCCATTTTCTCCGTTACTTTTCCTTCTTCTTTGTTCATTATTCCTTTTTCAATTCATTTTACTCATTTCTTTAGCGAAAATATTCACACACGCACAGGAGCATGATGGGTTCCACATGTCACGATTTAATTAGAAATAAGCCCAATGCATTTCGGGTAGAATCCCTTCATCAGGGGCATCGTGACATACAATGAATAACATCCTTTGTTAAAAAACCAAACTTGCAGAATGCCAACTTCTTTTAAAGCAACATGGCTAATTCCATAGCGTCGCGTTCATATTTTCATAGCGTGCCAAAGCGCGCACATCCCTTTCAGTGAAAAGTTTTAGTTTTCACTGAAAGGGATGTGCGCGCTTTGGCACGCTATGAAAATATGAACGTGACGCTATGGAATTAGCCATGTTGCTTTAAAAGAAGTTGGCATTCTGCAAGTTTGGTTTTTTAACAAAGGATGTTATTCATCGTATGTCACGATGCCCCTGATGAAGGGATTCTACCCGAAATGCATTGGGCTTATTTCTAATTAAATCGTGACATGTGGAACCCATCATGCTCCTGTGCGTGTGTGAATATTTTCGCTAAAGAAATGAGTAAAATGAATTGAAAAAAGGAATAATGAACAAAGAAGAAGGAAAAGTAACGGAGAAAAATGGATAAATAGAAGATTAACTAGATGAATTTAATTCATTTGATTCATTCAGTCATTTGGCTGTGCAGCTTGAATAGGAACCAAATGAGGTTCCTTCGTGTTTGGTTACACAGAGGTGTGTGCCATGTCGACTCTTCACTTTGTTCTGCACCAAAACACGCAGCCTGCAAAGGCAGTGTGTGTGTGTAAAAGTACAGGGCCTCTAAGGGTGGCACAATAAGTGCTGCAGCCCTTAGAGGTCTTCCCTGGTCACAGTGGCCTGGGTACCTGTGGTACCATTTACCAGGGGCTGACCTGTGGCCAGAGATGCCAATTGGGTACAGTTTTGGGGAAGAACACAGGCCCTGGGACCCTGATTGGCAGGGACC
Source organism: Calotriton arnoldi (assembly GCA_963921515.1). Taxonomy (NCBI): domain Eukaryota; kingdom Metazoa; phylum Chordata; class Amphibia; order Caudata; family Salamandridae; genus Calotriton; species Calotriton arnoldi. The sequence continues at coordinate 1,836,059 of CAWUFW010001119.1, read as the reverse complement.
CAGGGCACATCAAGTCAAAGTGCATCAGTGGTCTGGCAAAAAGTGGGGGGTTACTGCAACAGAAACCCACTTCCTTACACATATAGACATATATATGAAAAAAAATTGAAAAATGAAAGACAAGGGGATCTCGAAGAGCATGCCCTAGATAATAGGAGGCCGCACAATAGGTATCAACAGCACTGTTGCGAAGCATAGCAGGACGTAACTATGTCAAGACACTTAAAAAGCGACATCATCCTCTCTGTCGGGGAAGGAAACCTGGTCTCCCGCGTGACAGGCTGAAATACTGACCACTACACGAACGAGGAAAGAGTTAGTAATACACATACACAGAGTGTCCGAAGAATGTATATATAGCCATATACAGACACTGCATAAGGACAATGAGTCTCCTGAAGAATACTTCCACCAATAACATCAGCAGAGGCCAGGAACAGAAGTACCTGAGCCCTTGCACGGCAATGAGCAGAGGGACTTGAGCCCCTGCCTGGGAAGTGCACAGAGAAATAGGGCACCATGCAACGCGCAACAGTGACGCGTCTGGCGTAGACTCCACTGCCCTTAGGCAAAAAACCAGTCAGGGTCTGAACCATGAGAGAAGACCCAAGCACTTCCCCACACCAGGGATTGAAGAAGAGTAGACAATACCACCAGAATAGAACGCAGCCAAGTCAGTGGCGCAAGGTATACCGCAGGCACCCAGTGACAGCGAACATACCCAGTGTGTACTCACATGTCGTCTCCGCACAAAACACGGAAAGAAAACATCCCGGAGCGGAACAGAACATGCCCACAAGGGACACTTGCGACGTGGGCAAAAAGAGTACAGCGAAAGGCCGAAAGAACAGCCAAAGGCAAGAAATGAAGACATGAACACGCCGGGGTGAACCAGGCGTGGCTGAAACCCCACAATACCCTGGAGAAGACTGCATCCACAGAGGCAGGAGAGTGCTACGGACCAACCGAAGATGACAACACATAAGCTCCAGGAGAGAGGTGAGTCCTGCCAAACAGGACGACCCACACAGTAGGAAGAGCGGAAAGAAGAGAGAAGCCTACAGTATGACCCATAGGGCAATTCCTCAAAGGGACAGAAGACAACCATCCTAAGAAGCCTCAGCGGGAGCACTCGAAACTTCCCTTGCCAGGAAGAGCAGCTATGCAATAGCCAACGAATACCCCACATAGGGTATGTCACATCCCTATAAAAAGTAAGGGACACCTCTTGAGACGAGCTCGTAGTCAGAGGACTCAAAAAGAAATGCAAAAACAGCTGGCTAGCTGTACCAAATAAGGGCAAAAACGGCTGATAAGCCGTACAATCCGTCCAGGAAATAAAGTCTTGAACCTATAGACGGATACCAGAAAAACAGTGACAATACTGCAAATGAAATTAAAAAGTCCGCAATGAGGACTATAAACCATGGAAGTCATGGGAACCCAGACATGAGGCGCTGAACCGCTGAGTCAGCGTAACTGTCAAAAAGACTGACCCCATCAAAGGGCCGATCCCTAAGACGCTCCTGAACATTTTCAGGGAAACTGCCATTGCGCAACCAGGCATGGCAACGCAGAGCAACTGACCTGGCCATAGCCCGACCCACAGAGTCAGTAGTGTCCGTGGCCGACCGAATGGAAAACTGTGCCATTTCCCGGCCATCATGAACTAGCCGAACCAGGTCAGCTCGAGGGCCCTCTGGAAGAGAAGGAAGGAGACGCTCGACCGAGTCCCAAAGGGCAAAAGTAGCTCGTACAAACATGCAAGACTTGTTCAGGGACCGAAGGCCCGAGCTAGTGGATGCAAAGACATGGCGGCCACACGACTCTAACCAGCGAGACTCCCTAGAGGGAGGAAGCAGCGGAGGAAAGGAGGGTAGCGAAGCTGAAGCAGCCTGGACTACCAGCCCTTGAGCCCTAGGATGGAGGGACAAATAGACCGGGTCATCCGGAGCCGGGCAATGACGATGTGCAATAGCACGATCCACAGGGTCCCCCGATGAGGGCCTCGCCCAAGCCCCAAGAAGAGTGTCATATAATGACCCGCAAAAGGACAGCAAGGGCTCCACATCCACAGCGTCCTGGTGGAGTAGATCCAACTAGGGATCACAAGGCAGAGAGACTGAGGGAGGCTGCATCTGTAAGAGATCTGCAGCCTAGCGAACAGCCCTCGCAAACGCCGCACTAGCCTCTGTGGCCATTCTAGGAGGCGACAACAAGCCATCTGTAGGGGACGGTTGTGGGCTAACCTGTCCACCCAACGGTAGAGGCTCCACAGCTCGAGGACGACCAAAAGCCTGCCAGTGCCCCATGGGCACATGCTCCGAGGAGCCTCGAAACAACCCTGGTGGAGGAGAACTCAGAGGCCTCATCCTCTACAGGAATAGCAGTAGACGGCACCGGTGTCGACCGACGTCGAGACGGCGTCGCCTCAACGTCGATGACCACCGAAGACTCGTCCGCCCGGTGTCGGGCCAGTTTCGATTTGACCTCCACCGAGATGGGTAACTGCGGAGAGGAACGGCATCGACTCGGAGTCGTGCTCCGCACTGCAGCCGCATCCGGCGTTGGTGTAGAGAGCCTCACAGGGCTGTGCAGAGACACCACAGGAAGGCTTGACGACAGACTGGGATGCCCCTCCAGGCCGTGCCCCGATGTCGCAGCGACTCCGGAACCGGAGTAAGGGTTCTCGATCGGCGCCGAGGGCGAACTCGCCGGCGGAGTCCTGACCTGAGTCCCTACCCCTTCTGTGGGGCCCGAAGGTGCGCCAGGGAGAGGGGGGTGACTCAAAGATGGCCTTTAAAGCCAGAGAATAGGCTTCCATCTGGGTCCTAGTCTCCCCAGCACCAGGAAATGGAGGGTAGGTGGGGGTCGACTCCTGGGGGCCCGTTTCCGGTGAAGACCGAGAGCAGCGGGCCTCGACGTCACGTTTATGTGAGGTCGACGACCTCTGTGACTTCTTCTTGTGCTTACCCGCATCAGGCGAGCGACGTCCGCGGGAACGACTCCGTGACCTGTCCCGAACAGGAGCCTTTACTCGAGATGGAGACCGGCGGCGCGAGGACTCCGAACGGGACATCAGGGCAGACAACAACTTCATCCGACATTCCCGCAGGGACTTTGGTTTCAACTGCCGGCAGGCGTCGCACTCTTCGGAGTCGTGGTGCTCTCCCAAGCACCACATGCAGATCTCGTGTGGATCCGTCACCGACATCTGCCGCGTACAAGTCTTACACGGCTTGAAGCCCGACGGCATCGCACACTGTTCCCGGACTCCAAAAGACGTCGAAAAGGCCTGAAACAAAAACAGGCCAGAGGAACCGCTTCTCCTGGATCCGCGTTGAGACACGGAAAAGAAGAAAACTGACGTCCGCGCGCCGGGAGGGACTTATATGGCTCCACTGGCGTCATATCCGTGGGTGACGTCAGGACGGAGCCATGCGACGCCATCCCCCGGCGCGCAGAGGTACTGCTGAAAAGTCTCCGGATCCAGACTGACGCCTGGGAACATTCTAAAGTTAAGGAATCTGTGGCTAGATGTCTCCATCAGATCCTTGGTACTGTAACGGGACTGGTTCTATGTTATACAATCTTATAGAGCGCACTATCACCCCACGGGTATCTTGGCGCTAAGATTACCTTAAGTTCCAGTGTACACATGTTGCCATACCGGTCGAATGTTTCATAAGCGGTGGCTAGGCTCCATTATACCCTAGGACAGAGCCAAGTTTTCAGCTTCTTCCTAAAAAGTAGAAGATCTTCTGTTTGTCTAAGATTGGACGGAAGTTCATTCCATAGCCAAGCAGCTACAGAACTAAATGCTCTTCCGCCGAGCCTGGTCTTTCTGAATCTGGGTGTGCTCACCAACTTGGCTGCTGACGAACAAAGGCTTCTGGTCGGGACATACCAGGTAAATTTGCTCTGCAGTGGCCTTGGCCCAAGTCCATGTAATGCCTTGAAAACAATGCAGAGAGATTTGAACTGTATTCTTTGCATGATTGGCAGCCAGTGAAGGTCTTTAAGGGACAGAGAGGCCGATGACCTACGTGGTCTCTTTAGAGCTAGCTTCACAGCTATTATCTGAATTCTTTGGAGCTTCTTTATCAAAGAATTTGGAGCACCCAGTAGCAGAGCGTTACAATAGTCTAGCCGGCTCAGAATAACACTTCTCACCACCAGTGCTCTGGCTGAAATCGGTAGCATAGGAAGTATTTTCCGTAATGCTCCGATGAGAGAAAAACAGGTTCCAACTATTTTATTCACTTGGGTATCTAGACTCAGTTTATCATCAAATATCACCCCTAGATTGCGCACTATCTTAGAGGGAATTAATGGCTTATCTGTAGGGGTAGGCCAAAAATTGGCCGAGAGCGGGAGAGGGACTTTATTTGCCATACAGTACAGAATTTCTGTTTTATCCCCGTTGAACTGCAAGGAGTTGTCTTCTAAGCCAACTTGCAGTTCTTTGTATACACTCGTGGAATCTGTCGAGCGATACTGATTGATTCCCTTCAAGTGAAAAAATGAGTTGTGTATCATCCGCATAGTTCACCAATTCAATTCCGTAGGATTTGATCATTGGAATCAGTGGGCTCAAGTATATGTTAAATAGGATCAGACTAATCGCAGAACCCTGGGGGACACCATGCTGGATAGAGCCATATTTAGATAGAAAAGGAGGTAGAGCCACTGCCTGTTGTCTATCCGACAGGTATGATTGAAACCATTTCAGTTCCACTCCCTCTATCCCAATATCCATAAGTCTATTCAGAAGGATTTTGTGATTGACCGTGTCGAATGCGGCTGACATATCTAATAGGACCAGTATGACTGATTGACCTGTGTCTGCTCGCATTCTGAGTTCATCCAGGACTGTTACTAAAGCAGTTTCTGTTCCGTGAACTGGACGAAAACCAAATTGTACATCTTCTAGCTTATGGTTAACTTCTAGAAATTGCGAGAGAGTTTTGCTGACCAGCCGCTCTAAAATTTTCACCGGGTAGGGCAGAAGAGAAAAGGGTCTATAATTAGTTGGACATAGGGGGTCAAGCGTGGTTTTCTTCAACAAGGGTGTCACCATTGCCTGTTTCCAACATACTAGCACTATTCCATTACTCAATGATGGGCAGCAGATTTGGCGGAGCTGTGGAAATAGCTCCTCCTTGGCTCTATGGCTCCTTTTGTTAAAAGAGCTTGTACCTCTTGTTTGAGGAGCTGCAGGTGCACTGACGAGAGTTTGTGAGTGCAAGGTGGAATATTGCGAGGATTGCTGATGAGCCCCAGGCAATAACCATGTTTGATAATGTCTAGTACCCATTTGTCAGATGTAATGGATTGCCAAATGGGAAGGAATTGTTGAAGTCTTCCCCCGACAGGTGTTAAATAATCGGGGGAGGTGTAGGCAGTCACTGTTTATTGGAGGAAGGGGATTTACGCATTGGCGTGCTTTTACCCCTACCTTTAAAATGGTTTCCTCTGTATCCTCCTCTATAGAAGCCTCTAGAGGAAGAGGGTTGTGTGTTGGACTTATATGAGGAAGCGTTAGGTTCTGAGGATGTATTTTTGGACCCTCCCCTATAAAATGAGCGGCGAAAAGAGCCTCTGCTTGATGGAGACTAAAGCGTTCCCATGGATTTTGCCACGCCTGTGTCTTTTTTCATCTTTTCTAAAGCCTCATCGACTTGAGGTCCGAAAAGATGTTGTTTGTGAAAGGGGATACTCAAAATAGACTGCTGGACTTCTAGTTTAAAGCCTGAAATCCTAAGCCAGGCATGTCGACGTAAGAGAATGCTGGTGTTAACTTCTCTCGCTGCAGTGTCAGCAGCATCTAGAGCGCATCTAATAGAAGAATTTGATATAAGTTTTCCTTCTTGGACTAGCCCTTGTGCCTTTTTCTTGTGCTCTTCTGGGACGTATTGAAGTAAGCTTTCCATTTCATCCCAGTGTGCCCTGTCATACCTAGCTAGTAGGCCCTGCGTGTTGGCATTGCACCAATGGTTAGCGGCTTGAGCAGCCACACTTTTACCAGATGCATCAATTAATTTCGACTCTTTATCTGGGGGAGGTGCATCTCCAAAGGTCTGTGAGTTTGCTCTCTTACGAGCATTGGAAACTACCAGTGAGTCTAAAGGGAGCTGTCCTTCAATAAAATCAGGATCAGAGGGTGAAGGTTTGTATTTCTTATCGACCCTGGGTGTTAGAATACGGGCACGAACAGGGTCTTTAAAAATGTCATCTGCATGTCTCATCATGTCTTTTAACATAGGGAGAGTCTGACTAGTTCGATGTGAAGACTCTAGTGTTTCAAATAAGAAGTCTTCATCGAAAGCCTCTTTGTGCAGTGTAACTCCATGATAAGCTGCTGCCCTGGAAATCCGCTCTAGATAAGAGACATTATCATCTGGAGGTGATGGTTTTGCAGGGTATAGATCTGGATCATTATTTATGGGTGGATCAATATTATAGTCATCCCATGGATCTGAAGGCAAAGGAACATTGTCATCATCCTCTCCTAAATCCGGCTGTGTATGAGGAGGTCCCTGTGGTATTATATGTAGTGGATCTGAACCTGGCAGTTGTGGTAATGGTGGAGGTGGTGGATGTGGAGAGGATGGCAAAGTAGGATGGATAGGACTTGCAGCAATGTCTTTCTTCTTCTTAACAGGAATCTTTAATCCAGTGTCTTCTGAACTGACTTTCCTTTTGGAAGGAGTTTTAGCTCAAATGTGTCCAGTATCTGGATTAATGTATAGCTTTTTCTGTTTTGGGTCTAATCTGTCCTTCATAATATTTAAGATTGGCTCTGGGGGATCTGGAAGATCTTCTTTTGATTTTGGCGCCAAAGGTTTCAGTGCCGAACCGGACTTGTCTTTCAAAGCGGAATATTTCGGCTCCGAACCAGACTAGTCTTTCGGAACGGGATGTTTCAGATCTGAAGACAATTTGTCTCGACTCGATCCCGAGCTGGAAGGCTTGACTGTTTGTTTTGGTGCCAGGCCCGAGGACGGGGCGTCGGAAACATCGTCTCGGTGCCAACCAAGGCCGGAAGGCAGAGGTGGTACCAAAGCCTTATGTTTAATAGAATATAGTTTATGGGGTACGAGGGTTTTAGTACTCACGACCACCTGTCCCGCTGAAATATCTTCGGACTCCAATTCGATCTCTAGGTCGGAATCCAATTCTGCGACCGAGAAGGCCTCCTCTTCTGCCGCAGCTGCCGCTTCATGGTCAGATTCTTTTTTTTCTTCTTTTTTTTAAATTATGTTTATTAAATTTTGCAAACATAACATGAGACTCATACAGTATCAGTACCTTCACGGCAGCACTCAGCATACGAAAAATGTCTGTACAGAACGTTCATCAGCAAATTAATAGACATTTCTCATAACATACGCACCTTTTGCACCCCCATCCTCCTAATCATTACAAAAAACCGACCCTACATAACATTACACACCAATATAGGGTACATACGTTGTTGTTCCCCTGCTACTCGTCAACCAAGGTCGTGGGCTGAACAGCCTCCTGCTCTCCATCCCCAGGGTCCGCCATGTCTGCCCCTTTGCTCGCCACATATGTTTTATACAGCTCCCAGAAGTTCTTCGGTCTATTACATGGCGGTAGGAGGTCACTATAATTTTCAGTTTGTGTACTACAATATAACGTATCACGTGACCACTGGGCTATTGTGGGAGGAGGTCCACGTCCGAACCCGATGACGGATAGAAAACAATCCAACAATGGAGTCGATACCCATGCCCACGATCACCGAAAGGAGGAGTCACCTTACCTCGTGACTAGGAAAGACTTCTTCGAAGAAAAACAACTTGCAAACATCCGGACCCAACACTAGATGTCAGGAGTATGCAAAGCATGTGTATCTACAGCACACATGCCTCGAACACAATGGTTCATCAAGGACTCATTTCTTAGAAATAACGAATGAATGAACTCAATTATCAATACACATAATGTAAAAGAAATAAAGTAGCCAAAACAATGGATTTTAATGCACACATAAACCAAAATAAATGGCACATAAGGTGCTCAGTGACACTGTGATCATACAGTGTAAAGAGTGAGGGTGAATACTGGTGAGTATATATCGTACTCCACAGGAATGAGGAGGAAGAAAAGACCAAGGATTGATGTATAGTTCTTAACTTTCTTTGCTAAATAGACTAATAGAGGCTACGCACCTGTGTTTTACTAGGCCCACCATTGGAACTTTTGTACAAAAACCCTCTACAATTGTCTGAAAAATCATTTTTCTTTAGAGGGCTAAAGCACTTTATTATGATTTTAACTTATTATCATGTATAAGTGGGCCTTGTAAACCACTTGAAGGTACTTATGTCTCCACTTCTAAAGTTTAGTATTGTAGAGCAGCCGGTTCATAAACCCCCTGTTTTTATGCCGAAATGGTGTTTATTTTAATGACAGTATTTATTTATGAAGGGCTTAACTATTGCGATATTGGATTAGCGTTTTCTTTTTTATGTACTGTTTTATGAATGAAATTCAGAGTAAACATTTTGCCTTTGAGCAAGGCTTATGCCCTGCTAACCACAATAACACAACATAGAATACTTATAGTCAGCTGTCAGAGGTCATAATGTAGGTCTGAGATGTGTGGGCCCAATTGCATTGAAGGACAAAAGCCCTCACCCAACCCACCCAAGGGTGGCATGCTTCATCAGAGGGCCCCTTGTCACACTGACTCCATGTGTTGCAACAGTGTGGGCTACTACCCTATGGAAAGGAGAGCTCTCGAGTTTAAAAATGTTAGGAGGGGGTCCTCTAATACTTTGACCTATTACATCTAGTTAATATCTTACAAAAGTTTATCTACCTTACTTCTGGGTTATTTTCAGGTAGCCCATGCCCCATCTGGAGGTTGGGTGAGTTAAGAATTGTTTTCTGCTAAATCTGTGTCTTTGTGTGCTGTGACCCCACCCTCACCTCCCCTTCACCACTTACACTATGTGGTATACAACAGAGTCCAGGCCCAACCATTGGTCCAAGAGAATCTTAACTTAAGTCACTGTTTTTATGTTATGTCTTGTAACATGTGTTTTTTTTCCAGACTAATAAAAGGTACAGAACCATTGGTTTCCTCTGAAGGTTCTTCCATTATTGGTTGTAAACCTCTTTACTACAACATTATGAGTCATATGAGCAGATAGCGGTATGGTCCTGAAGAATAGCTTCACACACTTCTTTTGAGGGTCTATCCTAAACAGATACGTCATAGGGACCCCTATGATGAAGCATGCTACCCTTGGGTTGGTGAGAGCTTTTGTGCGTTAATGCAATTGGACCCACAAATCTCAGACATACGTTTTGATCCCTGACAGCTGAATAGGACTATTCTTTTTTATGTTATTGGTGTGTATATGCAAAAGCAAACCTCTTTGAAAACAACAGATGATCTGGGTACATAAATATACATAGACCAAGCAGTCTGTTTGGGATAGAGGCTATGTTTCAACCTTATGTATAAAAATGTCCAGGGAGGAAAGTGAGTGGTCTCACTCGCTTTCCCACCATGGGCAGTGACAGTCACAATGGCAGGTTTCCGACTGCTTTATGTTTAGCGCAATTGTTTCCGAAACCAAGGGTTACTAAGAACATCTTCTACTTACTAGAATGTGCATTGTCACTTTGATCCTGAATTTTATTGCGTCCAATGACATAATTCCTGGAACTGGCACCAATATTAAGGTGCCCATTACTGTCTTGTCCAGATGAATACATTGTAACGACACAGGAGGGCCCAATGTCAACACTACAGCAAACAGACTCTTTATTCAAATATAGGAGAGACCATGTGGTGTACTTATATTTAGGTACCCATAGCATCCATTGTTTTCAAAGTCGTATGCTTCTGTACTTATAGCCAGAATTCACCATCACTGGTAACACTGTTACACTGAACACCTTATATGCATTTCTTTTGATTTACATGAGCATTAAAATGTCACTGTTTCGGCTAGTTGATCTCTGTTCGAGTAACTGTTTTGGTAAACTGGGTTACCATGAGCGCTTTCATTATTACTAAGAAACTAGTCCTTGGTGAACCATTGGTTCTCTATTTCTGTAAGCCCATCAGTTACTGAGCAGTGATTTTGATCTGTATTTGTGCGACGTTAGAATGCCAGGATACACTTATGCCCCAACTACAATAAACCCGGTAAATTCAGATGTGTGTGGTACTCCTGTAACTGCACAGATTAGATTTTCAAGGTGTGTGGTAAGCATCGCACCCCTCACAAAGTTCAGCAGATTAAAGCTACCACAATTTACCAGGGGAAGCATTCCTGGTAAATAACGGGACATCCAGATTTCAGTGCTGAAAGTGCCATAAATCAGCACGTTATGTCACAGTTTTTAGGCAATAAGAACAATAGTTACTTACCTGTAATCTGTGGTTCTCCAGTATTGGTATCTTTCATAGATTCACATGCTTGAATCATTCCCCGTCGTCGGAGTGGGAGTCCCACGGTACATAAAAATAGCAATATATATATATATATATACCATATCCTAGGTAAATTAGAACCAGGAAGTAACGTAGCTAGAAATTAAAGGAAAAAATTCCTTCACCTTCATGACTCGTCCAAGTCATTATATATAGTCCAAAGTCCAGCCAATCAGGCGACAGCACCACCCAGAATGTTCTCCTCAGAGGCTCAGGCTCTCAGATTTTCCAGCACAAGTGTGATCCAGAATGAAACAGAGCATAGCAAAAGAGCCTCTGAGGGGAGGTGGGCGGGTTGCATGTGAATCTATGAAAGATACCAATACTGGAGAACCACAGATTACAGGTAAGTAACTATTGTTCTTCTCCAGTATTGGGGTATCTTTCATAGATTCACATGCTTGAATCAGAGTAGATAGCAGTAACTCCAGAACAATACTGCTGACATTATCAGCACAACATAAGCATATGCATAACACAGTCAAAGTGTAATCACAAACATATAGCTTATTGTTATATATGTATTCACATATCAAGATATATCTGTATAAATCCATAGTAAAACAATAGCAAGAGGTGGAGGGAAACAGAGGCTCACCTTAGTTAAAAAGATTACGAAGAACCGCCTGTCCCACGGACGTGTCTGCATCATTGGCAGCTTCCAAACAGTAGTGCCTTGTAAAGGTGTGCCTGTTGGACCACGTAGCAGCTCTGCAGATTTGATGAATCGGCACACCAGCAAAGAGAGCAGTAGAGGAAGAGATTGCTCTCGTAGAATGTGCCCTTGGAATTGTCTGTAAAGGTCTGCCTGCCAGCTGATGACAGAAACCAATCGCAGCAGAGATCCAACGGGCAATGGACTGTTTTGATATTGGGTGTCCTGTACGCATCTTTCCATAAGCTAAAAATAGCTGATCAGATTTCCGTATGGAAGATGTCCTTTGTAAATAGAATTTGAGACATCTTTTGAGATCAAGAGTATGTAAAGCCCTTTCCGCAGGTGATTGAGGATTGGGAAAAAAAGTTTTTAAAATGACCGGTTCGTTGAGATGGAAGTCCGAAGGTACTTTGGGCATAAAAACGGGGTTAGTGCGTAACACTACGGAATCTCTTGTGAATTGAAGGTACGGCGGTTTTATAGTGAAGGCTTGAATGTCACTGACCCGCCTAGCCGACGTGAGGGCTAATAGTAAAGACACTTTCCATGAAAGAAACTTCAACTCTGTCCGATGAATAGGTTCAAAGGGGTGTCGCATAAGTTGCGATAGCACAACGTTAAGATGCCAGGCTGGAGGTGGATGGCGAATAGGTGGAAACATACGAAATAACCCCTTAAAGAACTGTCGAATGATCCTAGAGGAATAGAGAGAGTTGGAACCATCCTGTCTAAATCTTGAGATAGCTGCTAAGAATACCTTAAGCGTAGAATGTGCAAGGCCTGATCTTGCCAGATGCAGGAAGAAAGGTAAAATTTGTTCCGGCTTTGCATGTACTGGATGTATGTTGTTGGCTTGACACCACAGGCAAAATCGTTTCCATTTAAGCGTGTATGTCTTTATTGTGGAAGGCGCCCTAGCATTGGCCAGAACTTCTCTACAGTTAGAAGGAATATCTAAGTGGGCGAATTCAAGGTGCTCAGGCGCCAGGCTGCTAAGTGCAGGGATGCAGGATCCGGATGGCAGATCTGACCGTTCTGCATGGATAGAAGGTTCGGTATTGGTCTCAACTGAATGGGATGGCATTCGGAGAGAAGGAGTAGTTCGGTGAACCAGAACTGGCGAGGCCACCTGGGAGCTATGAGTATTAGGCGACAAGGTTCCTTCTTCATTTTCCAGAGAACCCTGGGAACCAACGGTATCGGTGGAAAAGCGTAGGCATAAATCTGCGACCAGTTCATCAAAAAGGCATTTCCGCATGATTCGTTGTGGAGACGCCAACTTGCGAAGAATTGGCATTTGCGGTTCAGACTGGTTGCGAACAAGTCCAGGTTGGGCTGACCCCACTCCTGAAAAATTCGATTCAACGTTGGCTGATGGAGCTCCCACTCGTGATTGGATGTTGTCAAGCGGCTGAGGGAATCCGCAAGAACGTTGGACACTCCCGGGACATGAACTGCTGTCAGGGTTATCTGATGTTTGATCGCCCAATCCCACATTTCCTGGGCTTGTTGAGACAACAGTGCGGACCTTGTTCCTCCTTGTTTGTTCAAGTAATGCATACTTGTTGTGTTGTCCGTCCGTATCAACACAGATGCTCCGAGAATGATGGTGCGGAAAGACTTCAGGGCTAGGAAGATCGCCAGTAACTCCAACAGGTTGATATGACAAGTCTTTTGCTGAGCATCCCATCTTCCGCTTGCTGTCAGTCCCTGCAGATGGGCTCCCCATCCTTCTAGGGAGGCATCCGTGGTGATGACGAAGCTTGGAGGTTTCATGAGGAATGAGCAGCCTGCTGCTACATTTGTCTTTGAAGTCCACCATCGTAGAGTGTCCCTTATCTGTGAAGTGACGCGAATGAGATCGTCGAAGGATCCTGAGATTTGCAGCCACTGTTTGTTGAGTTCCTCTTGCAAGGGTCTCATTCTGAAACGGCAATTGGGGACCATAGGAATGCAAGATGACAGCATCCCCAGAAGCGACTTGAACCGTCGAACTGAAACGTACTCTTTTGATCTTATTAGCTGTGCAAGATTGCAAAGTTTCGTTTGTCTTTCGGTTGAGACGCAGACTTTTGTTCTCAACGTGTTTAATGTGGCTCCCAAGAAGGTTCTCTCCTGCGATGGGAGGAGGTGCGATTTGTCGAAATTGATGGAGAGACCCAGAGATTGGAACAGGGATAGACATCTCTGAGTATGGACGTTTGCGCTGTTGAATGAACTCGCCTTGATAAGGCAGTCGTCCAAATAGGGAAAAATCTGGATTCCCTCCAGTCGAAGGTGTGCAGCCACCGGTGCTAAGACCTTGGTAAAGACCCGGGGTGCGGACCGTAGTCCGAAAGGGAGGACTTTGAACTGAAAGTCCCTGCCGGCCACTCTGAACCTCAAGAACCTTCTGTGTCTGGGTAGAATTGGCACATGAAAATAAGCATCTTGGAGGTCGAGGGTGGTCATGTAATCCCCTGCAGTAAGGAGAGGAAGAATTTCTTGCAGAGTTAGCATCCGGAATGACAATTTCTTGAGATATTTGTTGAGGGAGCGAAGATCTAAAATGGGACGCCATTCTCCCGATTTCTTTTTTATGAGAAAAAACCTGGAATAGAACCCCGTTCCTCTTTGCAGTCGAGGGACTACTTCGATGGCTCCCTTTCGCAGCATCAACTTTATTTGGGCAAATAGCTCTGAGAGGCGAGCTGGAGGTGGGCCCTTGGGGGAAAATTTGGAGGAAATTTTACGAATTCTAGAACGTGGCCTCTGGCCACAATGTCCAATACCCATTTGTCTGTTGTTATTTTCGACCAGTTTGAGTAATAACGGGAGATTCTTCCTCCAACTTGTACAGGGGTAAGTGGTCGAGCAGGTGGCAGGTGGCAGTTGTCACTGTTTTTTAGGGTTATCACGTCCTCGGAAAGTAGACTTCCTTCTATTTTGCGAGTAAGAGGTCGCTGGTTGTTGCCTGAATTGTTGTTGGCGCTGGGAAGAGAAGCGCTGATTGCTGTGATAGGGCTGATATTGTCTCTGTTGATTGTATCCTCCTCTAGTAGAGAAGGATCCACGCCCCTCGCACCCCGAAAGGGCGGTTTACGAAACTGAAGTGTTCCGAGAGAACTTGCTGTCTCAGTATCCTTTTTAATGGTCTGTAGGGCCTCATCCACATGGTTCCCAAAAAGAGACTCGCCATCGAAAGGCATGTCCAATATCTTAGTCTGAACTTCCTGGCGAAAAGAAGTTGATTTTAACCAGCCTTGCCTCCGCAAGACCGCAGCACCTGCCATTTGTCGAAAACCTGTAGAGGCAACATCCACCGATGAGTCTATAATCTCAGCCGAGATTCGTTCCCCTTCTTGAAGGATCTTAAGCGCCTCTGATTTAGAAGGCTCAGTCAACATATTAATGTAGGGAGCAATGTCCGACCACATTTGCCTATCATAGCGTCCTAAGATAGCCAGTGAATTAGCTGCCCGAACTGTTGTCGCTGCCATAGTGGACACCTTCTTCCCAATAGCGTCCAAACGTCTACCGTCCCGATCTGGAGGGGCGGATAATGGAGAGGAGGGATTCCGCGATCGTCGCTGCGCTGCCTGCGCTATAACCGAATCTGCCTTTGGTTGACCGATCAAACATGCAGGCGAGTTGTCCGGAGCCTTGTACTTTTTATCAAGGCGGGGCATGACCGCAGGAATAGAGGCAGGAGCTTTCATAACTTTCAATCCCTCTTGCCAAATGAAGTCAATAATGGGAATGGATCGTATTTGTCTTCTTGGTTGATCCTTAAAATCATAGAGGAAGCAATCATCCTGCTTCGTTTCCATAGAAAGCAGAAAACGCTTAGTAGCTCTCTCCATAAGCAGGTGAAAACCTCCAACGTCAGCAGGAGGGGAGTCGACAGGAGCAGGAGTTAAAGGCGACGGAGTTTGTATCTGATACTCATCCCATTCTGAAAGTAAAGATCTGTCATCTAATTCTCCTTCCTCCCTATCGTCGTCAGAGGTGTGGGCGTCCTGAGAGTGATGCGACAGTACAGGAGAATGAGGCCTGGGTGATCTTAAAGTTGAAGAAGTTTGAGGCATAGGTGTGGGCGGCATAGAGGAAGCCGATTCTGATGGAGGGAAACGGCGATAGTAATTATCTAGCATGTATTGCAGATTGTTCAAAAGAGCCAGAGGCATTTGGGCCGTAGGCAGTGTATCTGAAGGTAAAGGCACCGTTTCCTGACAGACGTCATCCTCTGGATCCTCATCTTGATATTTAATGAGGAGCTCCGAAGGGCTCCTGGCGGTACGGAACATATCACCCTCTTCCGATTGGTCATCGTCATCATCAGAGGTTAGCAACTGGTCCGGCAGTCTGAGGTGAACCTTAGGAGGAGAAATTGTGAGCGGAGAGCGTACATTTAAAGAAGATGCACGTCTTTGTAATAAAGAAGACGCCGTTGTCACCGGAGGCAATGTAGACGGCGTAATCTCCACTGCAGGCGTCGACGACGACCAGACCTGCAGAGCCGTGCATGATGCTAGTGGTAACGTCGACAAGGAAACCGTTGACGAAGTAGTCGTCGACGGTGTAGGCGTCGACGGAAGCATCGTCGACGGAACGGACTTCGTCGACGGGACGGACTTCGTCGACGGGACGGACTTCGTCGACGGGACGGACTTCGTCGACGGGACCTTCGTCGACGGGACGGACTTCGTCGACGGGACCTTCGTCGACGAGACAGTCGACGACGACACTCCTTTAGTCTTCGTCGTCGGAGCATCGACGGTAGATACTAACACCTTCGTCGACGGAACTGGTCTGACTGAGACGGATACCAGCGTCGACGGCGAAGACGCCGACGACATGATCATTTGTGTCTTCGGCGATGAGAATGTTGCCGTCGACGTAGTAGTTGCAGTATAAGAGCTCGTCGACGAAGGAGTCGCCGACGAGCCCGTCGACGAGGAAATCCGTTTCTGAGGCAAATCTTTGTCAGACACTTGTGTAGAAGAGAGAGACTTTTTTGACTTTCTCGGGGGCGTAGAAGCTATAGATCTAGGCTTAGAAGGTGGAAGAGTCTTTTTTGAAGTAGAAGGCACTTCAGTACTGCTGGAGGGTTGCTTCTTCAACACCTTAGCCCCAGGAGAAGACAAATTTGTGTCAGAAAACCTCTTTCTGGAGGACGTAGACTGAACAGAGGCAATGCTCCCCACCTCAGATAAGGGATTGTCCTGGTCTTTTATCTTCTGTAGCCACAGAAGTAGACGCCCCTCTCTGTCCCTCAGAGTTTTTTGAGGAAAAGTTCTGCAGATCTTGCAGTCTCTCACCTGATGTTCAGGATATAAGCAGTAAATGCACTTCTTGTGGGGATCTTCTGAAAACAGCCGGAGCTTCCCACAAGACTCACAAGGGCGAAAAAGAGACTTCTTTGAAGAAGACATCCTAAGAATAATAAATTCAAAGAACTGAGAAGAAAACTGAGCAGAGCTCAGGGAGACTCCCTTCACACGACGTGCGGTAGAAAATCTGAGAGCCTGAGCCTCTGAGGAGAACATTCTGGGTGGTGCTGTCGCCTGATTGGCTGGACTTTGGACTATATATAATGACTTGGACGAGTCATGAAGGTGAAGGAATTTTTTCCTTTAATTTCTAGCTACGTTACTTCCTGGTTCTAATTTACCTAGGATATGGTATATATATATATATATATTGCTATTTTTATGTACCGTGGGACTCCCACTCCGACGACGGGGAATGATTCAAGCATGTGAATCTATGAAAGATACCCCAATACTGGAGAATTGTAATTGATGCTACTTATCGTACCGGGGAAATTCTGATCAGTGTTGTGTTGGAATACATCTTGTGCAATAACATACCGCACCCTCTTCTGGACATCCGTAATTAGGATCTAGGGGTCTTTTTTTTTTTTTTAAAGATTTTTATTGAAAGTGATACAAAACAATATCATGAGACACAGAAAGAAAAAATAGACAGAAATTAAGAAGACCCACAATACATAATCACAACCCCCGTCAGACGGAAACACAGAGTGTAGCCTTGCAAATGATGAAATGTACAGCAGAGCCAGGCGGCATCGGAGTCCAGGGGGAGTACAGAACAACAGTAATAACCAAAAGCATAACAAAATGAAACAAAATTTACAAAAACAGACATACCCAATGAATGATGCATACTCTCGCTCAATGTAGGAGAACTGAAGTTCACGCATAATCCCAGGTAGGTAACCAGGAAAGGCAAGGAGCGGCGGTTGTGGCCCGGGTAGAAGACCGAACCAGCCACCCAACTAGACCGCCCTGAAGGGGGGCAACAGCCCACGGGAGGCACAAGGAGATCAAATCATGCACCAGGTATTACGGAAGAGGGGTGGGGGGGGAGGGAACAGTCTGTGATGCGGGAAGTGCGCGTTGGAGGTAGGTACGGTATATGCACCAAATGTCGCAAGGCCTAGAGGTAGGAGGCTGGAGTGAAGCATATATGTCAGATTGAGTATTGCAATATAGCATGCTTCGCTGCCAGGCCAATTTAGTCGGGCGAGCCTTCGCCCCCCAGAGAGTGGCAATCTCCCGCTTGGCGAGAAGGGCAAGCGCAACAAATCGCCTGTAACACAGTTTAATTCGCTTGACCAGGCCTAGCAATCCCAACTCCGGGGTGGGTACCAACGGTGTGTCTATGATGCGTGATAACTCAGCAAAGACATCCTGCCAATATGGAAGAATGTGGGGGCAGGACCAGGACATGTGAGCAAAGTCGGCATTCAGAGCATTACACTTTGGGCAGTTCGCCGACCTAGATGAATCAAATTTGGACAATTGGAGTGGGGTAAGATAAACCTGGTGAATAAATTTAAAATGAAGCAATTTATGCCTGTGATTGGGAGACACCCTGTGGGTTTGTTCTAAACAGTAGGCCCAATCCTTGTCATGCAGCGGGTGTCCAATGTCAGCTTGCCAGCGTTGCCGGACCCCAGCATCCCGCCCCCCTCCAAGTGTCATAACTGCCTTATAGAGTTTTGTGACCAAATGTGAGCCAGTGTCGTCCGATATAAGAAGAGTGAGTGGGGGAAAGTCTTCGTATGGAGCAGGAAAGGTAGAGAAGGTGGTGCGCAGCGTGCCCTGGAGTCGGTTCAAGTTAAGAGAGTCTACCCCGTGAGCCCGGGAAGCTGTGCCAACTCGTAGCCCCCGCGCCCGACCATCCGGAAAAAGGGACTCAAAAGTGTCAAGCCCTAACTTGCCGAAGGTGACCAGCACCCCTCTATCCGTGGCAAGCGGTAAAAAGGGATTATTTGCGATTGGGAGTGCAGGTGAGTAAAGAGGGCCAGACCCATACAATCTGTTCAACTTGCGCCAAGCCCAACACGTGGTGGCCAGGGGCTGAATGTCGTGTGGATCCAGAGGGACCCCTTTCGGGAGCAGGGATGCCAGGGGGGTCTGAGCAGCCAGCTCCCGGTCCGTTTTCGTAGAAGGTATCCTGGCATCAGGATGAAACCAGTGGTGCGCATATTGCGCTTGGGCAACCAAAAAGTACAATTGGAAATCCGGTACTGCGAACCCCCCCCCCCCGCGCATACGGAAGGGTGAGGGTGTCCCAGGCCACTCTGGGCCTACGACCAGCCAAGATCAGTCGAATAAGCAGGCTGCGCAGACGAGTAAAGAACACGTTGGTGAGTGGAATGGGAATGGTGCGAAAGAAGTACAGGAAACTAGGGAGCATCTTTATCTTTATGAGGGCGATACGGCCGGCCATGTAGAGAGGTAGCTGTATCCATCGCTCGATTTGCAATGAGAGCTGCTCAATGGCAGGCCCGTAGTTCAATTGCACGACCTGGGCCTTTTCTCTATGTAGGTGCACCCCGAGGTATTTAGTGGTCTCCCGATCCAAGCGCAAGGGGTATTCCGTGTCGACTGTCGCCGCAGCATCCGTAATGGGAAACAGAACAGATTTCCCCCAATTAATCTTAAGGCCTAAAACCAAGCCGAAACGTTCGATCTCATCAATGAGCGGCTGAAGATTGGATTGGGGATGACGCACAAAGAGCAGGACGTCGTCCGCATAGAGAGACATCAAGAGCGGACCGGAAGGAAATTGCAAGCCGCGGAACAGGTGCTGTTCTTGAAGATGACGGACCAAAGGGTCCATTGCGATAATAAACAGGATCGGGGACAGTGGACAGCCCTGACGTGTGCCACGCGTGATGGGGATAGGAGGAGAGAGACCCGTTGACCCGCAGCCGGGCTGAAGGGGATGAGTAGAGAAGAGCGATCAAAGCAAGGAAGTTAGGAGGAAGGCCTAGTTTACGGAGCGATGCCATCAGAAAGGGCCATTCGAGAGAGTCGAAGGCCTTCTCTGCGTCCAATAGCGCGACCGCGGCTGGCGTTGTGGGCTCAATGCGATTGATGACTGAGAAGACCGTACGGAGGTTTAGAGCGGTGGAGCGATGTGGCACAAAGCCGGCTTGCACCGGAGATAAAATTTGGTCGAGTAAAAGGGAAAGACGCGAGGAAAGCATTTTTGCAAGAATTTTATTATCAAAGTTTATAAGGGAAATGGGTCGATAAGATGAGCAATGCGTAGGGTCCTTTCCCGGTTTTAATAACAAAGATATAGCCGCTTCGCGCATGGTAGGAGGGAGGACGCCAGACTCCAGCGCTTCTGCAAATACCTCCAATAGGTGAGGCACCAGGGTTTCTTTGTAAGCCTTGTACAACGCTCCATTAAGCCCATCAAGGCCAGGGGCCTTAGAGCCCGAGAGTTCGTCGATAGCCAGGGAGATTTCATCGACCGTAAAAGGATGTGCCAGGAACTCGGCCTGGCCTTTAGTTAGCCAGACCATGGCCACCTCCTCCAAATAGGAAAGGTGTTGCGAAAAATTAGCAGGCAAAGTGGTGGAGTAGAGGGAACGATAGTACGCCACCAGCTCCGCCACAATGTCCCGATCTGAAGTAGCAGTAGTCCCGTCGCCGCGCACGAGGGAAGTGATGTGCCCAGCCCCTCTAGGGGGGCCCACCAGACACGCCAGCGTCCTGCCGGGGCGCTCACCCTCTCCATAACGTCTCGCCAGATGATATTTACCTAGGAGAGTGGCCTCCCTGTCAGCCTGGTCGTTGAACTCTAACAGTGCGTTACGTTGGGCCTGCACTTGCGGATCGGGGGAAGACTCATCTAGGATGGCCAGATCGGCCTCCACCCTAGCCAGGCCGCCGCGCAGAGACCGTAGTACCCCGGCCTGCTTGGAGAGGATGACCCCCCGTATGAACGCCTTGAAGGCATCCCACAGGGTAGCATAGTGCGTTACCGACCCAGTGTTCAGGGCAAAGTACTCCGTGATAGCTTCTTGGACCTCCGCTCGGAAAACCTCGTCCAGAAGAGCAGAGGTCGGGAAGGACCATCTGCGCTCCCACCCCGCCGAGTGAGGAACCACCAGCCGTGCCAACAGGGGGGAGTGATTGGACAAAGTGCGGGGTAACACAGTTACCCCCTCAACCCAGCGGCACCCGGCCGCGGAGGCGAAAAGATAGTCAATGCGAGTAAGCGTGGCGTGGGGGGCCGAGTAGAAGGTGTAACCGGGGGTTGACGTATGATGTTGGCGCCATATATCACGCAACTCCAAAGAGCAAAGCAAATCGGAGAGCACCTCAAGGGAACGAGCCTTCGGGTTAGCCCGTGGATTAGAAGAGTCGAGGGTACTTTCCACCCAGAGGTTGAAGTCCCCACCCAGATAAAGGACGTCGAAGTCATGGCGGTTAAGCAAAGTATGGAGGCGGGCGAAAAAGTCCGGGTCATCGGTATTGGGGGCATAGACGTTTAAAAAAAGTATCATTTGACCCCAATAGTGTGCCCTTGACCAGCAGGTAGCGCCCCTGGGGATCCTCTTCCTTGTGGTGCAGAGTAAAGGGAAGAGAGTTATGTATTAACGTGCACACCCCCGTGAGTAGGTACTGTAACTTGAGAAAAACCTGTGAGGGCCCCAGGAGGAGGCGAAAGGAGAGGAGCCGTGGGGAGGGAGGTGGGTTTCCTGCAAAAAGGCCACCTGAACTGCATGGCGCTTCAAATAGGCTAACACCAGTTTACACTTCCTCTGGTTATTTAGCCCCCGGACGTTCCAGGTGAGCAGGTTAATGGACACTGAAGGGGCGACAGCCATGTTGCAAGGAAAAGGGGGTAAGATATATTTCTCCTAGGTCACAGAGAGTCGGGTGTAGCGGAAAACCAGACAAAATAAAACAAGAAAATAAAAACACATAACATCCTGAGCAGTCATACAAAGACCCCACAAATCCCCCCCAACACCCTCCCACCACCCACACCTGAGCCCGAAGGCTCCGAGAATCGGATCCCACCCCCCAAAAACCCACACCCATAGATCAACAACAACCCCCCCAATACAATTATGCAGAGTCATCCTGGGGGGGGAGGCAACGCCTCGGACAGCCGGTGCCCACATTAAGAAACAGTAAAGAGAATGATAGATTCAAACATAGCCGCAATAGCAGCCCCGACAGTGAGATAATGAACAGTTGAGGCAACAGTGAGTCCACCAAATAAGGCAAACCAAGGTGCGGTGAACAATAGCAGGCCCACACCCCTCCAAGCTAAACAAGCCCAATAATATCAGCAAAAGGAGGTGGATGGCCACAGAGATCAAAAAACAGACCCCAAACTAGTGCCAACGGGGTACATGGTTACTAGCCAGAAGCATCGCAGGGAGCAGAGGATCTTCAAATACCCGACAACCCCCCCATCAGAGTTCAGTCAGATGTGAACAGTTCGGCACTGGGGGCCAGGTTATTGTCCGGAGAGGAATGACGCGAGGAACGAGCCGGGCTGCGTCGTGACTCACTCACCCGCTGCTTGCAGAAGGCCAGGAAATCAGGGGCGTTCTTAAAGAATCGAGGCTTACCGTCCACCAGCACCCTGAGACGTGCGGGATAAAGCATCGCGTACTTGAGATCCAGGGCACGGAGCTGTCTTTTTGCTTCGGTGAACTTCCGCCGGGCCTCCTGCACAATCTGCGTGTGATCCGGGTAGAATGAGAGGACCGACCCCTGATACTTCACCGGGGCAGCCTCCCGCGCCAGGCGGAGAATGGTGTCCCTGTCTCTGTAGTTAAGTAACCGCGCCACAATGGGACGCGGCGGGTGCCCAGGCTTCGGGCGAGGCCCCAGGGAGCGGTGCGCCCTTTCCACGACAAACGTGGCGGAAAAGTGCTCAGTCCCAAAAAGTTCCTTTAACAGCCCCTCGACAAAGGGTTCCGGTTGGCCCATGTTGGTGGTTTCCGCCAGGCCCGCAATGCGGACGTTGTTTCGTTGAGACCGGGCTTCCAGATCCTCGTTTTTTATTGCGACGGCCTTCAACAGGTGTTCTGCGCGCTCCAGTCTACGCGCCACCTCCCGATGGTGGTCCTCCTGGTCCGAAATTCTCTGCTCTGCTTCGCCAAGGCGAGTGTGGTGGCCATCGATGCGTTCCCCCATCCTGTCCAGGCGAGAGGTGAGGGTGTCGAGGCAGTCATCAATGCCCCGGAAGCCGGCCCGGAGTTCTGCCAAAATGGCCGCCATTCCCTCTCCAGGGGGCTGGCGGTCCGCCGTGCCCGAGGCCTCCGAGCGGTCCAGGGAGTGCGAGGTCCGGCCCGAGTCGGCCTGCCGGTCAAATGTGAGCCTCCGCTGTTTGGGGTCCCCACGCCCCATCACCCCAACAGTGCGGACCACACGGACAGGGCTGCCCACAGCCCCACAGGAGGAAGCGGCGGTGGCGGCCGGGAGTGTTGGCCGGTCGAGAAGGGCCCCGGTCCAGGCTCAGCCCCCACTCTCTCGTCCCCACTCACCAGGTGGCAGGGATGGCTGCTGTCGATGGGCCACAAGCGCCTGAGCAGGCAATGGAGGGCAGGGCCGGGGAGCCTCAGTAAGGTGGAAGCCTCTAGGCTGGGAGATCAGGCCAGCGTCGGTCGTATATACGGGGTCACCCACAGACCCACGAAGTGAAACGGCGGTGCGTAGCCGGGAGTGGTGGCCGGCCGAGAAGGGCCTCGATCCGGGCCCGGCCCCCACTCTTTCGGCCCCACTCACCGGGTGTCCGGGATAGTTGCTGCCGGCGGGCCACCAGTATCCGATTGTGCGGTGAAGAGCAGGGCTGGGGCACTGCAATGCAACCGGGGCCTCCGGGCTCGGGAATCAGCCCCGCGCTGGTCGCACACACAGGGCCGCCCACAGTCCCCCGGGTTGGTGTCGCGGTGCGCGGCCGGGAGTGTTGGCCGGCCGAGAGATGTTTCAGTCCAGGCCCAGCCCCCACTCCCGGGGCCTCACTCACCGGGCGTTAAGGAGGCTGCCTCCGAGGAGCCGCAGGCGTCCGTCCACGCAGCGGAAAGCTGAATCAGGGCGCCTCCGCTGAACTGGAGATCTCGGTCCCCGAGAGCGGCCGCGGCCCCCCGTCACCCAGGGCGCCGCGCAGGGTCGAGAAGGATCGTAGGCCGCACCCCGCCGTCAGCCGACGGGCGGTGCGGGAAGCAGCACCGCTGCGCCCGCGCCTCACACAGCGCTCAACTCGTTCCCCGCAGGCTCAGACTGCACTCAGATGCATTTGAAGCGGTGAAGGTGGACCCAACACGCGATTACTGGGCACGTGTGTGCATCGGCGGCCGGAGCTTCAAGTCTGCGCGGCCATGTTGGTCGACGGCTCGGCCACGCCCCCAGGATGGATCTAGGTGTCTTTAATTCTGAATTTATCTAGTTAGTGGACCAGTGCTACATTTTTGAGGGAATAACCAACCACAACTCAGTTTGAGATGACCCCTGTCATACCAAGGATGGCCACAGTAATGCCAGGGACAGCCACATCAAGTAAGGGTAAACAATATGCCAAGCTGGATCATCATAATGCTAAGGCTGCAAACAATAAGATGAGCACACCACGCTAGGACCAAAACTAAAGTTTTGCCACAAACTCCATCCACTGTGCTCGAGTTCCTCACCATTATGCAAACAGAGCACTTCCCAGATACGAAGGAGGCTGCCGCCCAGACATCATTCACCCATGCATATCACACACACACACACACACACACACACACACACACACACACACTCGCACACACGCACACACACACGCACACACACACGCACACACACACACACACACACACACACACACCTTTGCTTAACTGAAACTATCCTCTCCTCATCTTCTGAATGCTTCATCATCAAATAAAAGCATCACTGCACAGCTGCCCAGTCACAGCAAGGGAAGGGGCTCCCACCTGCTCATATCAAGCACAAGGCATGTTGCCAGATCTCTCCTGGAGAGAAGGCAGGGAGCTGCAAAGTGTAACTGACTACTGAGGAGTACCTGAGAGATTTTAGCAACAGCATCAACAAGGGTGACAAGGTCCCCAGGGACATCTGGAGCACATTCTAGGAAGAGAGCGCACAGCAGCAAGGACAAGGAACAGCATGTGCAGGACAAAATACTGCATACTCTTTCCCACTGATGTCTCAATGGCTGAATCTCTGTGAAGCTCAGCCAATGACAGGAGGTGGTGCTGGTCTGGCAGCTGGGCTAGGCTTCTATCACAGCTCAGAGTTAGACTTATTCACCCGAACTCTGGACTAGAAAACGGCAGGTTTTAGAAGGGCAGATGTGAATGCACACAAACACGCAATCAGAGTGTGCGCACCACAAAGGACACACCACACTGAGGCACAATATGAGTTTTTCAATGTTCAGCTGCATTTCTACTCGCAAAATTAGCAGTGGCAGATCAGTTGGCCCTGCTGGATGATCTACCAGTGATCCCTTGGCTTCTACATTCAATCTAATGTAAATTCAAGATCAGAGTGATCATATAAATACACAGAGCTTTCTATCAGTTGAAAACAATAAAAAACACCCTCCCAACTACTTATTCACATCTATATCATTTGACATGCTCTACCATATTTACGATGGTAATGCATGTTCAATGGTGTTCAAGCTTTTATTGCCTATTGATGATCCACAGGTTACTCAACCACATCACCCCTTCCTTAAAGATTTGCATTGACACTACCTACCCGCCTGCATTAAGTGTAAAAACTACTGCATAATTTACAGTGTGTTCAACATCAGCAAAATAAACAATCTAGTCAACAAGCTTGCAAACAGAAGTGGTCATACAGAAACCGGCATCTTCAATATCCCCTTAACTGAAACCTAGAAAACGAATAGGGAAAAGCTCAAAAACAGGAATGCTATGTAACTAAACTATGGAATTACCTCCCCATAAAATGGAGGCAGTCCCCATCCATCATCATCCCCATGTTAAAAAAGAATCCATGAACATTCCTGTTTCAGCAACTTGTGGTCCACCACGAAAAATGGTCTGCCCCTCACCAGGCACTTTTTAAAGGTTTGTAATCCACCCAGTAACTCAACTGATCTAATAATACTGGAGTAGCACATAGAGGACTGTAATTCTTGTTATGATGACAATTAATTATAGCACAACAAACTTTACAAAATGTATGTTGAATAACTAAACCGCACATCCACTAATTCTGGCAAAATCATGTAATTTGTGACAACCCAACTTCTCTGTATCACTATTCGTATACATTGGTTTGCTGCACTTTAGATCCAAATTGTGTTAAAAAAAAGTATAGTAGATTAATGAAATTAATGAGAGCAACAGGAAGTGCCTAGTGGTGGGACTGAAGTTAAACGCAAAACTACCTACCAGACATTTCCTGTTCTTAATCAAAATAAGTTTTTTAATACTGTGGAACTCCTTCCATGTACCAGTACTGCCCCTCTCTGCCTGTATGCCTATCTAGAGTGGTAAGGAGCTGAAACATTAGCAATATCAGATAGGCAGAAGTGGTGAAAAGGGAAGATTATAATGATCCCTCTTCTGTGGTCCGTATTACGAGCAGGAGGGATACCAACCAGGGCAACTAAAGGTTTTGCAGTGTCTCTGGACTGTAATTATCAGGTCCTCTAACTCTGCACCCAATAGTTACTTGGCTGGAGACTCCATACCCGGAATCATCATCAGAGCTACAGGGGGGCACCTGCAGGGCCCGGCTAACGCTGCCTGCAAATTTCAGCATGGTGGGGCAGAAGAAGTCCCCACCAGCTGACGAAAAAGATATATCTTTCCTGATGCCACCCCCTTTCCTACCACCTACAAACGAAAGTATAAGCCCCTGCAGCATTTACGACCTGCTTCACACACATGGTAAATGTTGTCAGATTTGGGCCTGTTGTCCCACCACCATCCCCAAAGGCGAAACGTAGAATTAGACCCGGTATTCCAGATTCTGCATGTTATTTCCAATTCCATAGAAAACACCTTGTAATTCCTGTTAAATCATGGGGGATACTGCTTGCGGGTAATAACAGGGAACTCTTAATAGGGCCCTGTGTCTTTTACATTGGAGTTCTGGCTTGTCACATGTGGGGACATTTTAAAATGTGGCATGTACATATAGGAACCAAACTCTGCAGCAGACAGTCATAGTCCTGCTTTGCACTTTGCGAAAAAGAGAAGGTTGCAGGTCTCTAACTATTGATCCTTCATTTGAGCCCTATGAAGAGTATATTGTGGGATCGCATAGATTTCTATTATCCAGGGTACAACTTTCCAACTATACGTTTGCCACCAGCCATTTCACTGCTGCCAGGTTCTGGGGCTTTCACTTCTAAGGATAGTGGGGTTGCGACCTGCTGCCTGTGACTGGTGACTTACAAAGGGGCTGCCAAACTGGGCCAGTGAAGACAGAGTGCCCTTCTGAACACTGTAAGGGTATGCATTATACCAATCAAAACTTGGGTCAGTCAGATTTTGACAGCTTGGATAACATGAGTAAGCATTTATCACCTGAATAATGTTCATCCACATATGAGGTATACTAAAGATACACTCCTTACCTGGCTGTGGCCTTAGCTTCCATAAGACCATACAGATTGTGCACATTGTAATGCAGAGAGGCCTTCTGTTGAGCTGAGGCACACAATGTCTTTGCAAAGAGAGTCCCACCTAACACCGCTGAGAGAATGATAAGACCAAAATAAGAGATTTAAAAAAAGAGAAATTAAACAAAATATACATAATACCAATTAATCATTTGAAATATGTATTACATAAGTACATAATGGTGCCAATCACAATTATACAAATGTAAAAAAGTGGGATGGAATACCCGACTGATCTGAGGTTATACAAGATGTTGGTGCTGAATGGCAGGGAGAAGAAAATGACTGCCAAAAATGTCAGGAAAGCAAAGTGAGGAGAGAATTAGATGAAGATAGAATGGGAAAACATTTGAACCAGAATGCACACCTATGCTAGATTGGCTAAGGAGAGAGAATCCAAGTACAAAACAATGCTGTGTTAGTATTACAGTCTGATTAATGTGCATGTCTGGGACAAAAGAAAATCTGACAGATGCTGGGAGGCCAGGAGGAGTAACAGCAGAACTCTTACATTTAATCTGGAAATATCAGGAGTTGGTGGAGTGTTGGAGAGGTGTTTTCCTTCACAGACAAGATCCACAATGTGCTGCCTCGAAATCTAGACAAATCAAATTGACAAGGTTCTCTTGGCAGCAAAGCAGATCTTTCCAGCCCACTCTAGTAAGAAAATGCTCCTTTCAAACAGTATCCACAGACTATGGGAGCTGCTGGGGATAGAAAAGCTCTCTAATCACATTTAAAAGGGGTGTGCAGCCTTAGAACCTTAGTCAGACGGATGCCATGAAGCACAGGCTGCCCATGTGCCCTTGTTTCTTGAAGATTCTCAAAATAATTCCTCATGAGCAATCTCAGTTTGTGTAATCATAGGTGCTGGCATTGAGAAGTGCTAACCAAAGTGGAAGGAGCCCTAGCCTCTGTGTGGAGGACGTTGATTGGAGTTTCCCTGGAATGTTTCTGTTTCGGTCCAAACTCTCAGCAGTTTCTCATAGGACTAGCATAGGAAGTACATAGATGGACGTTGTGAAAAGGCTGGGAGGGGAGTTGATGAGACTTTGGTTATATATTTGTTTACCTCCCCACTAGACTGTTAGGGTCGCCTGCCAGCATGAAAACTTCAATAAAAACTTAAGGGCTTACCTGTAGGTGGCTTTTCAGATTAGTCGTGGGACAAGATTCAGATCCGAAACCACTTATACTTCAACCGTCTGGGCACTTTGAACTTCGTTGGACTTCGCTTTGGGAACCAAGACTGCATCTGGAAGATTCCTGCTGCTCTTGGTCTCGTCAGCCTGCCAGTCTTCTGTGGCGTCTGTGTCTGTGCTCCATCCAGGTTATTCTCCAGGCCTGTGGGCATCAAAGACCTCCAAATGAATCTCCCTTGGAGTGAAGGAGTCACTCCCCTGCATCTGCAGGCAATGCAACTAAGCTGACTTGTCTGCTGCTCCTGACATCCTCAAGACTTTGAAAGGCCCAGCAACACAGGTGGTGGTTCTGCAACTCCCTCGAGGCCTGCACTGTCTTCTCACAGAGTTTGAGGCCAGTATCCCTCATCGGAACCGCTGGAACAGCACCCATGTGCACTGCGTCGACTTGCCGTTGCCAAGGCTTGTTGGCTCTGTCCTCCAGAGATCTTCACTCTACAAGAAGCTCCAACCTCCAGCTTCTCTTCCTGCCAAGATCTTTGTCCTCACCGCATCCTCTGCACCGTGAGCCTGCATCTTTGGTAAGCTGCTCGAGGTCCTCTTGCGACTCCTGTGCCTTCGGCGTGTGGGTACTCTTGAGGGTCTTCTTTGGCTTCAGTGGGCTCCCCTGCTTACTCGGGCCTGCTCTGACTCTCCTGCAATGGTGAGTCCCTTGGACCTTGCTGGTCCCAACGTTGCTCCTTTATCGTTTACCATGTCTGTTGCTGATGCAAAGGCTGGTTGGTGCTCCTGCCGGACACCAACCCCCTAGTTTCTCGACTTCCGATGTGGGACAGCTCGTGAATGGCTCCTGGTCTTCCACAGCGTCACCTAGTCCTCACAGCTGCAGCAACAAGGTCACCGTCATCACTCCTGCATCTTCCGTGATCGGTGGTCATTGCTCTTCCGTGCCTCCTGGTCACCTCCGAGTGGCATAAACTCTGTACCCTCTGCTTGCAGGTTCTTCTCTTCAAGAATCCCCCCTTGGATTCCACCGGACTCTTTTACCTTCTTCGCCAGCTGCATCTTTCCTTAAGTCCTCCATTGTGGTCTACGGCTGTTTCTGACGTCACTTCGCACCTATGCACCCGGCTTCCCTGGTGTAGGCATCCTGGTTCCTTGGGTATCCACGGGTGGGGTGACTCTCCAATCTTCTGTCTTCCACGGGGTTTCTTCAGGGTCCACTGGGAAGGGTCCATCTTTAAAACTGCAACCGCAACTTTCCCATTGACTTGCATTGAGTATGCTGCTGTGTTTCCACTCTGCGCAAAGACTCCATGGGGTTCCTGGGTACTTACCTCGGGTGGTTCCTTCTGTCCCTAGCTCTTCTGAGTCTCCTGGTTCAAGTCCCGACTTCGGTCGCAGTTCGCATTCCACTTCTTTAGTATATGGTTTGGTCTCTCCCTGGAGACCACTGTGTATTGTGCTTACTTACCTCTTGCAATTGAAGTATTTTTGTATATTTGTGCTGATATCGCCGGGTAGGAGATATACCAATGTGTTAGTGAGTGTTGTGTAATAAATAGACTTATTTTCATAACAACACTGTGTGGTTCTTGTTCATTTAACCTACACTACATGATAAGACCTGGTAAAACAAGCTGCTTAACACTCCTTCTGGACTAAGCCTGAAGGCTGCTCTCCACAGCTACCACTTAGAGAGCCTTCTATGGTTGTCTATGACCACTAAAATCACCATAAGGGTGGTCTGGATTAGTGCACGGTTCTACACTTTAATAAGTGTGCACCATATGCTAAGCGAGCCTCCTACATCTCTGATTTACCTGATCCAGCTATTTCCCTCCTTAACCTGTCCCTTAGCGAAGGCAAAGTACCTGGTTCATTCAAGAAGGCTATAGTGGTTCCCCTCCAAAAGAAAGCCGGCCAAGACCAACTGGAACTGAAAGATTTTATGTCAAGACAGGAGGCTAGCATTATGCATTAACCTTTTATTGCCACTTCCAAGCAGCAAACTTTAAAGAATTCCAAAAAGTACTTTAACAACCAAACAATGAAATAGAACTTTGCAGTCCAACAAATGACTCCTGCCAGCCCTCTTCTTCCTCTTTTGTGTGCTGCTTCTGAGCAGATAAGTATTCATGTTTAGTTACTTATGAGTGTTATAGTTGGTGAATTTGATAGGAACGTTTTGTTGGGAGTTTGAGATATGGTGATGCATGGTTGAAAATCCAATTTATGGATTGACAAAAGGTTTTTTCATCTGAATATTTCTTTTGTATTTCAACAGGCTTATTTGGTAAGTATTAATTTAAATAGAATAGGCTTGTGATAGTAGATTAAGTTTGAAGAGTTTTTTTTTTTTAATTTATCGGTTTGTAACTGGCAAGCATTATTTTTCTTGATTTTTGAAAGAAAATGTTTATTTTAAATTGGGGTTAATTACCTCTGCGAAGATCAGTTTGAATGTGACAGTTTACTCGAATGATCGTACTGCCTCGCTCTGACATTTGAGTCGATACACGCGCAGGACGAGCCGTGCTTTGGCAGAGTCACACGTGCAGTATGGGCAATTTTCAATGCCCATTTCAGATTCGGTAGAGTGTTGGGCGGCCATCTTTGTTGAGGGCATGTTCGGCACGCACGTTTATTTCAAAAGGAAAGAGCACAAAGAAGCGGAAATTGAATACACGATTCGAGCTGTTTGAGAGTTGATGCGTATTTAATATAAAACATTTTTAAAAAAGGGTCTAATTAGTTTTTTGTATTGGTTGGAGGTTTAACAAAACAATATTGTGAAAATTATTTGTAAAAGTGCTCTACATCGTGGTTTGTGTTTTTGGACTTGTTTCTTTTAAAGTTGAAGGGTATGTGTTGCTAGGTGATGCTTTCTGTCAGATCAGCTGTTGGCAGTTATTTCTAGTCAGGGCCCGAGAAGATTAGGTTCAGGATAATTCATGGTTATTTTAGAGAGGTTTTGCTAAGAAATAGGTAGTTTAAAGATTTTTTAGTGATTTTAAGTAGGAGTTAGGTAATATTGTTAGTATTTTTTAATAAGACTAAGTTTATTAAAACTAAATATGGACGAACAGGCATCTAATGAGGCTAACCAATCTGGTTAAGTATTAGACTGCATTTCTAAAGAATTGAGGGAGCTGGTACAGGAGTCTATGCATGAAGCTTTGTCAGGAAAGAAAAGACATTTTAATAAACAGGAAGATGAGTATTTTTCGATATCAGAAGGTGAGGATAGAGCTGAAAGAGGTCCAGGGGGAAAATGTACAAGAAAGAGAAAAAATGTAGATATTCAATTTGAGCAGAGAGTAGTCCCAAGCGGCTCAAAAAGAATGGGTGTCTGAAGCGACACGTCAGATGGGCAGGTCAACCCTGCATATGATATGGAAGATGTTGATGAATACATCTTGGATCTGGATTATAAAGACTCATTTGATGATGATGGAGATGGAAGTTTACAGAGCAAAGAAGCATCTAAAGGTTCTGTGACTGACCCCTTGGGTGATAAATTGTTTGTTCCGAGAGAAATTAAACCTCCTCGGGGAAGTGAATGGTGGCCTTTGCCTCATGTAGCGAAATATATAAAGAAATGGATACGCAAGCCTCTTGAGAAGAAGGAACGACAACTTATGAGGGCTGAGTGTTCACACCCTGTGATAGGTGATAAGGAGACTATGACTCCAAACCTGGATCATGAGTTGATAACGTACCTTTTCAAGCTAGTGCGTGATCCAAGAAAACAGTTGGAATGCTCATTGAAACAGTGTGACGATAAACTGTTAGATGTTCTGGGTCCTTTGGCCAGAAGTTTTGATTTAGTAGAAGATTCGTACATTAAAGGTTGTGATTTAGATATTAATTTATTAAGAGGTTGGAGCCAGCGTGCGATTTGTTTTTTGGGGAATGCAAATACTGGATTAATATCTAAAAGGAGAAAGGTGGTTCTTTTACGGATAAATCCCAAATTAGGGGATTTGACAAGGAGAGAACCTAGTGAGGAGGCAAAAGGATTCCTTTTCGGTGAAGGAACGGTTAAAAGTTTGGGAAAATATGTACAAACTGACTACCTTAGACAAGGCACATTATTCTATGAGGAGAGTTTTTTCAGGACAGAACAATTTATATGTCATTATAATTCCCAGTATGCTGGAAGGGGTTCATTTAGAAGAACCCAAGGATCAAGTAGTGGAGGATTCTATCCTCAGAGAGGAAGATCATCCAGAGCAAGGGCACATCGTGGAAGAGGGCATTCATTGTCGTCAGGAGCAGGTGAGTATGAAGAAAGTCATTGGTTTTATCCACACAAAAGTGGGAGGAAGACTGAAATTTCATGTAGAGAAATGGAAGTCGATAAACAATGCATGGGTTATATCCACAATTACAGGTTATCAATTAAAGTTTGATTCAATGCCATGGCAGGCTCAAGAGCCAAATGAGCTCTGTTTCAACGCAGAGTTACAAGATGTGGTGAGTTGCGAAATTGTATATATGCTGAACAAAGGCACAATACGAAAGATTCGCAACGAAAAAGTGGGTTTTGTAAGCACTTGGTTTGTAGTAGAAAAAAAGGACAAAGGTTGGCGTCCTGTAATAAATTTGAGGGATCTGAATGTTTTGTGACTTACAGACATTTCAAGATGGAGGGAGTCCATCCTCTGCGGGATGCGTTATTAGAAGGAGATTGGTTGGTAAAGATGGATCTAAAAGATGCTTTCTTCACAGTGCCTATAGCAGAGGACAACCAAAGTTCTCTGCAATTCTGTTGGAAGGGCCAGTTATTTCAGTTTTTGTGCCTTCCATTTAGATTAGCATCAGCCCCATGGTGTTTCACCAAGGTGATGAGCACGGTAGTAGGTTTTTTGAGAGCGAGAGAGAGGAGTTCGGCTTTTGATTTATCTGGACGATATTTTGATAATGAATCAAAGCAGTTTAGAACTAGTGTCACAGTTGATGATGGTGAAGGAACTTTTAGAGTCTTTAGGACTCGTGATAAATATGGAGAAATCAATTTTGCAACCCACTCAAAATCTAGAGTTTTGGGGTTTTGTGGTGGACACAGTCAAGGCACAACTTTTGTTGCCAGAGAAAAAAAATTCTAAAATTATGAAGGAGGTAAAGTTTGTCTTGAGAAGGGGGATGGTCAAATTGAGAGACGTGGCCAGAGTGATAGGACTTTTATCTTCGTCGATTCAAGCGGTGTTTCCAGGTCCGTTACATTACAGGGCTTTGCAGAGAATAAAAAGATAGGAACTTTCAAGAGGGCTATGGTATAGAGACTTTATGAGGATTTCTTTGGAAGCTCGAGAGGAGTTGACATGGTGGTTGGAGAATCTTTATGCTTGGAATGGAAGGGCAATTTTTGGGACGAAACCAGATTTTGTATTGGAAACAGATGCGAGCAATTTAGGATGGGGAGCTTTGTGTTCCAATCAAGAGACAGGTGGTATTTGGAGTTTGAGTGAAAAAGAGGATCATATCAATTGTTTAGAAATGAAAGCAGGATTTTTTGCATTACAGTGTTTCAGATCTCAGTTCCAAGGAACTTCTGTTTTACTAAGGATGGACAATACAACAGTGGTAACATATATAAACAGGTTGGGAGGAAGCAGGTTAAAGAAGCTAACAGATTTAGCAAAGGAAATGTGGGAGTATTGTCTGGAGCACAAGATTGGATTGGTGGCACAGTGGATTCGACATCACTGGAAAAACCAGTCGACCAGAGCCAGGCTTGGCGACAGGTGGCAACACCGGTGCCAATAGCGCGCCTAATGGAATCGGTGATGTCAAGGCCACAATGAATTGTGAAAGTGGGTTCATCCTGACCGTCCTACATAGCTTGGGCGAGGACAGATTGGAGGTCTTCGAGCACACCTTGGAGAACTTGAGCCACCGAGTCACAAAGAGAATGGGAATAGAAGGCAGCAGGCAACTGGCACTGAGGGATCTGAGCGTCAAACTAGTGGACAAAATACCCTCTATTCCCAAAGATCTCAACTGGTTTGGATTTTCTATTGGGGCGTGTAGTCAGAAACTTTTGGGATTTCCTATCAGGGCATGTAGTTGGGAACGTGTTGGGGTTTGTCCATCTAGTTGAAGAATGCACTACCAAGCTCTTGGGAGAGGGGTGCTGAGATCAAAATGCAAGGTCGCCCGGGGCAGGCCGGTGGTATCTGGAGATTTAGTGATTCACTGTGAGGCCAGAACAAGGTTTGGTACAGGTCCCCAAGAGCATATCAGTGAGTGCCTCATTAAATGGTAGTAAGGATTCAGTAGTGGTTTGCCCCGGCTGAAGAGCTGTCTGTAAGAGACATATTTTCGTTATAGATTCCTTACCTTAGAATTACCCCCAGGCGTCAGACTGGATCTGGAGAATTTTTCTCTTAGCAGTACCCCTGCGCGTCAGTCGACTCCGCGTCCGTCGTCGTGGTTCCCGGGATGACGTCGCGGTGTCTACTTAGACGCCGCCCCTGCGCGCTGACGTCAGTTCTGACACGATTTTCCACGCCAGAAGCGCAGAGCTATGCAAGACACTGACCACTGGTGCACATAACTAGGGCCCTGAAAGAGGGTCCCTATCCCTAGAAGTCAGTTCGCAGAACGGGGAGGATGGGAGGAGCTGTAAGGAATCTATAACTAACACATGTCTCTTACAGATACGTCGTTACCGAAGGAACGCAACTCGTTCATCTGAAAGACTATTCGTTATAGATTCCTTACCTTAGAATAGATACCCCAGCAATACCAACCCCGGAGGTGGGTCTGCGAATCAAGTTCACACCAGAAAGTCTTGGAGAACAGAACGGCCAAAATAGACATCTCTCCGGACTTGGCTGCCTAGGCAATAATGTTTAGTAAACGTGTGCAGTGACGCCCACGTCAATGAGTGGGACTCCATGTCCCAAGGCGGTAGCAGCTGCCGTAACCCTGGTGGAGAGGGCACGCAGTTCCACTGGAGCTTCTTTTCTTGCTAGGGAATAGCAGATCTTAATGCATAGGACAACCCACCGAGAGATGGTACGATTTTACACCGCCCGACCTTTCTTGGTGCCCACATAGCCAACAAAGAGTTGATCATCCGCCCAGAAATCCTTTGTGCGGTCGAGATAGAAAGACAGCACACGTTTTGGGTCCAGACAGTGGAGTCTCTCCTACTCCTTGGAAGGGTGTGGAGGCGGGAAGAAGGTGGGCAAAGTGATGGTCTGACCTACATGGAAAGAGGTAACCACTTTGGGAAGAAAAGAGGGCCTCGCACGAAGGACCACTTTGTCTGGATGAACAGTCAGAAAAGGAGGTTTGGAGGATAGAGCTTGAAGCTCACTCACTCTGCGAGCAGAGGTGATGGCAACAAGGAAAGCTGTCTTCAGAGTGAGAAGCCCGAGAGGATAGTTGTGAAGAGGCTCGAAGGGAGCACACATTAGATAGGTTAAGACCAGGTTCAAGTCCCACTGGAGCATTATGAACGGAGCCGAAGGAAAGAGATGAGTAATGCCCTTTAGAAATCTATTTACAATAGGGGACTTGAAAAGAGAAGGCTAATCAGGAAGGCAGATATGGCCAAGAGGTAGCCTTTGAGAGTGCCCAGAGCAGAGCCCTGCTGGGCCAAAGATAGAATGAATAAGAGTACCTCCGAAAGAGGGGCAGAAAGGGGATCCACAGTCTTTGCTGTGCACCATTCCACAAATTTGTTCCATCTACAGGCGTATACCGTTTTAGTGGAGGGACACCTGGCTGCAAAGATGACGTTAAAGACTTCGGGAGGAAGGTTGAAAGCTGTCAACTGTCACCGCTCAATCTCCACGCAAGGAGGTGTAGGCTGGACAGGTTCGGGTGGAGGACCGTCCCCTGCTGCTGCAACAGAAGATCCTCCCGAAGAGGCAGTCTGATCGGAGGATCGATGGCCATGCTCAAGAGCTCGGGGTACCAGACTCTTCGTGCCCAGTCTGAAGCCACAAGAATGACTTGGGCCCGGTCGCGCTTGATCTTCTTAAGCACTCTGGGCAGAAGTGGTATAGGAGGAAAGGCGTACAGGAGGCAGCAATTCCACTTGAGATGAAAAGCGTCGCTGAGCGACTGCCGCCTTGGAAATTCCAACGCGCAGAACTGCTGACATTGCACGTTATCTTCGGTGGCGAACAGATTTAACTCTCGCCACTGCTGAAAGAGACCTTGCACCACCTCCGAGTGAAGACACCATTCGTGATCCATCATGCACCGACGGCTGAGCTTATCCGCCCTGGCGTTCAAAGAACCTGCCAGGTGTTGAACCACCAGGCATATGACCAGATGTTCCCGCCATATCCAAA
Organism: Calotriton arnoldi; assembly: GCA_963921515.1. NCBI lineage: Eukaryota > Metazoa > Chordata > Amphibia > Caudata > Salamandridae > Calotriton > Calotriton arnoldi. The sequence goes on along the minus strand of CAWUFW010001119.1, from coordinate 1,799,528 downwards.
AGCGAAGAGCCTCTTGACATAGGGTCCACCACCCCACCCAGCCCTGTTTGTTGCAGTACCACATGGCGGTGGTCTTGTCTGTGAACACCTGCACTACTCTTCCTTTGACAGAAGGAAGCAATGCCTTCAGAGCAAGACGGATCGCCTGGAGCTCCAAAAGGTTGATATGTAGACCGGACTCTGCCGGAGACCAGAGACCCCGGATCTCCGCCTCTCCTAGGTGGCCGCCCCAACCCAGGAGTGATGCATCCGTCACTACTGTGAACTCTGGGTGGGGAAGGGAGAGTGATCTGCTGCTGACCCAATCCTGGTACGTGAGCCACCACTGCAATTGACCTGCAGTCCCCTCCGAGATCTGGACGACATCGGAAAGATTCCCTGATGCTGCGCCCACTGGAATTTCAGGTCCCACTACAGAGCCTGCATATGCCACCTGGCATGATCCACCAGCAGGATGCAGGAGGCCATGAAGCCCAGCAGCCTCAGAGTCAATCTCACCAAAATCTGGGATAGAGGCTGAAACATTGGCATCATAGCCCGAATATCCCGGACTCGCTACTCGGGAGCATAAGCCCGAAACTGCGCAGTATCCAGAACTGCTCCGATGAAAAGGAGCTTCTGAGAGAGAGTCAGATGTGACTTAGGCACGTTGATAGTGAACCCCAGCGAGTGGAGGAGGTCCCCCCGTAGTCTGGAGGTGGGAGAAGACAGTCTGGGGCGAACTCGCCTTCAACAGCAAATTGTCGCGATATGGGAAGACTGGAACCCCTGATCTGCGCAGATGAGCTGCAACCACCGCCACCACTTTCGTGAACACCCAAGGGGCGCTGGTAAGGCCAAAGGGGAGCACAGTAAACTGACAATGCTCGTGGCCTACTGCGAACCATATGTAACGCCTGTGGGCTGGCAGGGAGGGGATATGGAAATATGCGTCCTGCAAATCCAACGCTACCATCCAGTCTCCGGAGTCGAGGACAGAGAGGACCTGAGCCAACGTGAGCATTTTGAACTTCTCGTTCCGGTAAGAAGCAGTTGAGGGCCCTGAGGTCTAAGATAGGACGCAGGTCTTTGTCCTTTTTGGGTACCAGAAAGTAGTGGGAGTAGCAACCACAACCTACTTCTGGCACAGGGACCCTTTCGATAGCTCCCTTGGCCAAGAGAGCTGCAACTTCCTGGTGGAGAATCGCCAAGTGATCCTCCGACATGCGATGGAAGGATGGTGGCATGGAGGGAGTGGTAGTCTCGAAGGGGAGGGAGTAGCCCCTTCGGACTACCTGCAAAACCCACCTGTCCGACGTGATGTTTTGCCAGTGGGGGAGGTGATGGCGAATCCTGATGCCCATTGGCCTCTCGTGGCCCTGAAAGGTCGGACTAGGAAGGTTTGGAGGCTGCTGCAGGGGGGTTATGGGTGGACTGGCCCGCCCGCTGGTCCCCAGACCCGCGTCGCTGGGTCCCACGTCCGCGGCCATGCACAGGCTGGGCAGCTTGTGTGAACCGGTGGCTAGACTGGGTCGAACGTGGTGAGGCACCCCTTCCGTAGCCACGAAAGGGGTGAAAAGCAGACTGAGTGGGGCGAGAGGTCGCCGCGAGGCCCAAGGATCTGGCCGTAGCCCTAGAATCCTTGAAGCACTCGAGCTCCGAGTCTGCCTCGTCACTGAATAGGCGACGGCCATCAAAGGGCATGTCCAGTAAGGTGGATTGGACATCCCCCGAACAACCGGACATCCTCAACCAGGCATAGAGCCTTAAGGCTACTGACGTGGAAACCGTTCTGCCCAGTGAGTCAGCGGTATGCAGCCCACATCTGATGGTGAATTTAGCTGCGTCTCTACCGTCTGCCACCGCGCGGGCACTGTGGCAGCACTTGCGCAAACATATCCCACACCATATGGATATAACGGCCCAAGAGGCATGCAGTATTCACCGACCGCAGCGCTAAGTTGGCGGAAGAAAACATCTTCTTCCCAAGGTGGTCCAGCTTCCTGGATTTCCTATCTGGGGGAGCAGTAGGGAATGCGCCCTTAGAGGACAAGGCTTGGACCACCAAGTTCTCAGGAGTCGGGTGTTGGGAGAGGAAAAGTGGGTCGCCCGGGGCCTGGCGGTGCATTGGACAATCATCCTGTCCACAGAAGCCCCTGTGCTGGGCTTGGACCAAATGCCCAGAAGGACGTCAGTGAGGGCTTCAATGAAAGGCAGAAGGGCTCCGAAGAGGCCGCCGCCGGTTGAAGCACCTCTGTCAGGAGGTTAGTACTGACTGCCACCATAGGAAGCTCCAGACCCAAGGCCTCAGCCGTCCTACACAACACCACTGCATACGTGGCTCCCTCCTCCGTAGCCACGGTAGGGGGGTGGGGTGGGGGAAGAGCATGCCAAGGTCTGGGGAGGTATCCAAACCGCTAGCATCACCCAGGTCCTCTCGCCAGTCCGGCTCTTCAAGTTGATCAACCAAAGGGTCCACAGACCCCTCACAGTCCTCCTCTGGTTGCCATTCAGGCCTGAAAGGAACACCAGGAATGAACAGAGGCACAAACGTACCTTCCGGCACCAGTACCGACATCGAGCGACGTCGGTCCCGTGCCGTGTCCAAGTCAGGGGTGAGGCGGGGGTCGGCGCCGGTCGGGGGCATGACCGGCGCCAGGGGCGTCATCACCGGGATCAGCGCCGGGGATGGTACAGTGAGGTTGACCGGCGTCGATCCGGATCCAGGCCTGGACCCTCGGCCACCAGCCGAGTCCACGGGGCCCAAAGGCACACCGGCGAAGTCGGACTACCCAAAGATGCCATGAAGCGCATCGTAGAAAGCTCGAAGCTGGGCAGGGGATGCTCTGGCAACGGGAAAGGTAGGAAAACTCGGAGCCGTCCCTGGAGCAGGCTCTGAAGACAGAGCTGGAGAGCGATGACGCTCCGGGTCCCGCGTCACTTCAGCCGACCGACGGGGAGAAGGCGAAGAGCAAGGCTGCTTCTTTTCTTCTCCTTCTTGTGCTTCGACTTACCCGAGGATCTCGAAGACTTGGGTGACGAATGGCGATGGTGGCTCCGCGACCGGTCACAAGACCTTCCCCTCGACGGGACCTCAAGCGACGCTGAGCAGACTGCCGGACCTGGGCCTCCAAGAGCTTTCGGGACCGCTCATGCAAAGACTTTGGATTCATGGCCCGGCAGTCAGAGCACAACTTTGGGTCGTGGTCTCGCTCCAGGCACCAAAGGCATACGAGGTGGGGGTCCGTAACCGACATCAGGTGGTTACAAGCCTCACACAGTTTAAATCCGGTCCGACGATGGGACATTCCTCGAAACACTAGAAGCTGATAGACTCAAAAAGAAGTCGACAAAAGTCGAGAAAAAAATTAGTCAAAAAGTGACTAAGGGGTAGCTCTCTCTGGATCAGGGCTAGGCTGGTGCGGAAAAAGAAAGAACTGACGTCAGCGCGCAGGGGCGGTATCTAAGTAGACACAGCGACGTCATCCCGGCAACCACGTTGCCGACGACGGACGCGGAGTCGACCGATGCCACCTACCGACACACAGGGGTACTGCTAAGAGAAAAATTCTCCGGATCCAGTCTCACGCCTGGGGGTAATTCTAAGGTGAGGAATCTATAACGAACAGTCTCTTTCAGAACTATAAGTTGGGGAACTTGGAAAGAAGCATGTTTCTCGGTGGCAGGACATGGGGTGTGTTAGCCAGAATCAGGGGAGGTATGTAGGCCACTAGCATGCTGGAGGTCATCATACTAATTTGCTTCTTGGTAGAGTTGGTCAATTTCATCAAGCATTGTAAACATGGTCAGAATCAGTGCCAAACAAGAAATGCTGTGTGTGGGGTCTTGTAGGGTTGGAATAACCAGCGGCACAGGTTGCAGTTCGATGGGCGAGGTTGTGAACCCAAAGAGCACAATAGGCATCTCAACCTCAGACAGAGTCGGCATCGATGAAAACAAGTTACTTACCTGTAACTACAGTTATCCAGTATTGGTATCTTTCATAGATTCACATGCCTGAATCATTCCCCGTCGTTGAGATGTGAGTCCCACGATAAAATACACAAGCAGTGTCATAAATAATACATAGGCTAAAAAGGCTTAAGGCCATCTAATAGTAGCCTATCCAAGTCCTTTTTAAAAAAGGACCAAATGTTGGCTTCAGCCAATCAGCTGCTAGCACCCTCTAGAACACTCCCAGCAGAGGCAAATTCTCTTCAGATTTTCTAAGCACAAGTGGGAAGCAAGTATCCCAAAATCAATGAGAACTGACTCCATGGGGAGGAGGGTGGGTTGCATGTGAATCTATGAAAGATACCAATACTGGATAACCGTAGTTACAGGTAAGTAAATTGTTTTCTTATCCAGTATTGGGGTATCTTTCATAGATTCACATGCCTGAATCAGAATAGCAAGCAGTACCCTAATTGTACTGTCGTTAGCGGAAGGTGGGAGACATGTAATTTCAAACTCCCAATAGTTACCCGCTATTCTTTACACAATGCATGTGCTAAGCATTACTGTATATTGAAATATTAAAACAGTGAATGTTGAAGTAACTATCCAAGGATACAACACAAACCATATTATGGTACAAATTGTCAAATACAGTTACTTGATCACTAATCTTAATTAAAAATAAAGGAAGAAAGAAGAAAAGAATTCCTTTATGAAAAATAAATAGGCTGACCTTAGTTAAAAAGATGACGTAGTACAGCTTGGCCAACCACTGCATCCTCAAGTTGTGCAGATTGCAGGCAGTATAGTTTCGTAAACGTGTGGACATTCTTCCATGTCGCAGCACGGCATATCTTGTCTAATGTCACTCCTGCAAACAAGGCTGCAGATGCAGAGACTGTTCTCGTGGAGTGTGCTTTAGCCCTCACTGTCAGAGGTTTGTTAGCTTTTTCATGGCAGACCTGTATCGCAGATGCAACCCATCTGGCGATCGTGGCTTTCGTTACTGCTGTTCCTTGTTTTCCTTGTCCGTAAGCTACCAGGAGCTGATCTGTTTTTCTTATTTCCTTTGTTTTGTGAAGATAAAGTTTCAAGCATCTTTTGATATCCAACGTATGCAAAGCCCGTTCTGCTGGACTAGATGGGTTTGGGAAGAAAGATTGTAATATCACCGGCTTATTGAGGTGAAATAGTGTTGGTACTTTCGGAATGAACGTTGGGTTTGTCCGAAGGGCTACGTAATTCTCAGTGAAGTGTAGGAAAGGTTCTTTGATTGTAAAGGCTTGTATCTCACTCACTCTTCTTGCAGAAGTAAGAGCTAGCAAGAGGGATACCTTCCATGTGAGGAATTTAAGTTCTGCTTTATGAATCGGTTCAAACGGTTGTCTCATCAACTGCGCTAGGACCACATTGAGTTTCTACTCCGGAGGAGGTGCGCGCACTAGGGGAAAAGCGCAGAAAAGGCCTCTCATGAATTGCTTTATGAGATTAGATGTACAGAGAGAAGGAATCTGAGGAGATTTCCTGTACCGGGAAATTGCAGCCAGGTGAACTTTTACTGAAGAAAAGGTGAGACCTGATTTAGCTAGAGAGAGGAGGTACGGTAAAATCTGCTCAGCAGGGGCTTGCAGCGGATTAACGTTGTTTTCTCCACACCAGCAACAGAATCTTCCATTTCAGACGATATGTTTTGATCGTGCTTTCAGCCCGGGATTTAGCAAGTATTTCTCTACAGTCTTGCGGAATATTGAGATCTTTAAACTCTAGGAATTCAGGAGCCATGCGTGCAAGTGAAGAGAGTGTGGATCCGGATGAATCACTTGGCCCTTGTTCCTCGATAACATCGTTGCTGACGGTTGTAGACGAATGGGTCTCGCTTGTGACAACAGGAGCAGCTCCGGGAACCAATATTGTCTGGGCTAACGTGGTGCTATCAGGATTAGGCGGCAACCTTCCGATTTCATTTTGATTAGTACCCTGGGAATTGATGGGGGGAAAGGTGTAGGCATATATCCCCGACCATCGCATTAAAAGGGCATTCCCCCTTGACCCTGGTAGTGGGAACCTGCTGGCATAATATTGGCATTTGGCGTTCTCCTTCGTTGCAAAGAGGTCCAAAGCTGGTTTCCCCCATCTTTGGAAGACCTTGTCCAACTGTGATTGTTCTAGTTCCCACTCGTGGCAGCTGGACTGAGACCTGCTTAACGTGTCTGCTAGGGTATTGTGTAGACCCCTGACATGTTCGGCCTTCAACGAGATTCCATGGTGCCTTGTCCATTCCCATAATTCCTGCGCTTGAGATAGCGCAACGGATTTTGTTCCTCCTTGCTTGTTTATATAGTACATGCTGGTCGTGTTGTCCGTACGGACCAACACTGAGGAACCTGCTATTCTTGGCAGGAAAGCTTGGAGAGATAGGAATATTGCTTTGAGCTCCAACCTGTTGATGTGCTGTCTTTTCTGTACCGAAGACCATTTGCCCTGGATTTGCAAATCCTGCAGATGACCTCCCCATCCCTCCATGGATGCGTCTGTTGTTAGAATGAAATCTGGGGTACTTTGAAGAAAGGTTAGACCTTGAACAAGATTTGTCGCTTGAGACCACCATTGTAGTGCTTCCACCATCCGTGTTGTGATTCGAATTACATCTTCGAAAGATCCCAAAGCTTATTGCCACTGTTTCTGCAGCTCTTCCTGAAGAGCTTCTGGCTAGAGGTACTAGGTTTAGTGCTGAAGAGCACATCCCCAGTAGCGATTTGAACATTCGTACAGAAACTGACCCTCTTCTTGAAATGGTTTTTGCCAACCTTTGTAGACGCATCTGTCTCTCTTGAGACAAGAATTCCTTGCATTGAACGGTGTCCAAGGATGCTCCCAGAAACGATATTACTTGAGTTGGACGTAAAATTGATTTTTCCCTGTTTAGAGTGAGTCCCAATGTATTGAATAGACGGAGGCAAGCTCTCGTTGTTTGATCGGCTTCCTGCACTGTTGCCGCTTTGAGCAGCCAATCGTCGAGGTACGGAAAGACTTGAAACCCCTGAGATCGCAAGGCTGCCGCTACTGGCGCTAGGCACTTGGTGAAAATCCGTGGTGCTGATTTTAGGCCAAACGGGAGCACTTTGAATTGATAGTGGGTAGCAGCCACTGTGAACCGCAGATATTTCCGGTGTCTTGGGTGAATTGGGATATGAAAATATGCGTCTTCCATGTCAAGCGAAGTCATAAAATCTCCTTTGTTTAAGCATCCCAGAATATCAGAGAGTGTTACCATCCTGAATGTCTGTTTCTTGAGAAACTTGTTGAGTTTCCTTAGATCCAGAATCGGTCTCCATTCTCCTGACTTCTTTCCTATTAGGAAGAAACGAGAATAGAAACCTCTTCCTCTCTGAGCGAATGGTACTTCTTCTATTGCTTCCTTGAGGAGCATGGTCAAGACTTCCTTTCGCAATAAGTGAAGACGAGGGGGAGGGGGACCCCTGGGTGGAGTAATAGGTGGCCGTTAAATAAATTCTAGAGTATGACCCTTCGTGACTAGGTCCAACACCCAGCGGTCTGATGTTATCTCGTGCCACCGCTGTACATAAGCAGAAATCTTCGCACCCACGGGTAGGGAAGGAAATTGGGCTGGTACCCTGACATACTCATTGTTTTCTGCCAGAGTCAGGGCCCTGTTGGGGTGCTCGCTTGCGGCCTCCCTGGCGAGAGAAACCAGCCGTCGATGATTGGCGATACGATGGAGGGTTGTAAGATTGGCGATACTGAGAATGGTATTGTTGATATTGCTGAGTCCTCTGATATCCTCCATTGTAAGTGGCGAATCCTCACCCTCTCGCACCTCTAAAAGGTACTCTTCTATATTGCAGAGCTCCCAAAGATTTTGCGGTGTCTGTATAATTTTTTAATCGCCAGTAGAGCTTCGTCAATGTGCTTAACAAAAAGCGATTCTCCATCGAAAGCCATATCAAGAACCTTTGTTTGTACCTCAGGTCTGAAGGTAGTTGCTTTAAGCCACCCTTGGCGTCGAAGCACAGCCGCTCCAGCCAACTGTCTAAAACTTCTATTCGCTATGTCCAAGGCACAATCAATTGTCTCCCGAAGCAGCACGCTCACCCTCCAGTAGGATTTTCCGTGCGTCCTGTCTGTTTTCCTCCGGGATGAGGTCTATCAGTCCTGCCATATCGGACCACATCTGACGGTCATAGCGGCCGATAATGGCTAGAGCATTTGCTGCTCGGATTGTTACCGCTGCCATAGATGAGAACTTCTTTCCTAGAATGTCCATCTGGCGCCCTTCTTTGTCGGGGGGGGGGGTAGTAATCGGAGTGGCCAGGTTCTTCGAGCGTCTCTGTGCAGCCTGGGAGATGACAGAATCTGGCTTCGGATGTCCAATAAGGCAAGATGGAGTCATCCGGAGCCCTATATTTCTTTTCTACATGAGACAGTACTGGTGGTATGGATGCCGGTGTCTTCATAATCTTTACGCCCTCCTGCCATATATGGTCGATAATAGGAATTGAACGTACCACCTTCTTTGTGTACTCTTTAAAATCGTACAGAAAACATTCTGTTTGCTTTACAGTAATGGGTAAGTGGAACCTGCTGGCTGCCCTTTGCCTTAAATTGTGAAATCCCCCGATATCTTCTGGGGGAGAGTCTGAAGGCAAGTGTGGAGGAGGGGATGGCGTTGGGATCACATAATCATCCCAAAGATCAGGAACGGATGCCGGGTCTGGTAATTCACCCTCTTTTACCTCTTCCTCCGAAGAGGAAGTGTTCGGATCTCCAGGGTCAGCTGGCACCGAGCCCATTGCATTCACCGGTGTACTAGGCACTTGAGGGTCTGGTGCGCCCGTTGGTTCTTCCACATGAGGAACCTGGTCTACTGGTGGACGTTGTTGAGGAGGGAATCTTTGTCTGTAATCCGCTAACATGGCTTGCAGATCTTGTATCAATGATGGCGGTAGATGAGCCATTTCTCTGTGGCGCGGTTCCTGTCGGAGGTTAAATTGATAGCTATGACGTGGAGCCATATACTGTTCTTGGTAATAACGTGCCTCCTGATAATCTTCCTCCTCATCATCATCCTGGCATTTTACATGGAGCTCATATGGACAGTGAACTACCCCATATAGGCAGTCATCATCATCATCCTCCGCTTCCTCGATATAACCTTCCAAAAGATGCGATGGGAGCAAAGGTGATACCTTGCTATAGTCCTGCAAAGACGGGTGCAAAAATGTCTTTGTAACGGTAGTGAATTGAGTTATCCTCGTCGACTAGGGCGTCGATGGTGCAGAAATTATAATCGAGGGGATTTCCTTCGTCGACGGTGTTGTCGTCGACGGTGCTGTCGTCAACTGTAGTGCCATCGCGGGTGTTGTCGTCGACGGTGTCGTCATCGACGGTGTTACCTTCGTCAACGGTGTCTTCGTCAACGGTGTCTCTGTCGTCGACGATGGGACATCGACGGTTTTCAACGACGAAGGTCTCGACGTCGAGATAGAAATCTTAGTAGATAGAATAGGGGACTGGATCGCCGTCGTCGTGACGGTTGCCGTCGACGATGGAGTCGACAATGTTACACATATCGTTGTCGATGAGAGAGAAATTGTCGTCGACGCTGGCTTTTTTAACTGTTTTCTACTCACAGGATCAGAAGAGGAAGATCTCGGATGCTCTTTTTCTTTCTTGACAGGCGTCGAGGGCACAGACAGCGTTGGTTCCGAGGAATGTTTGGAGATCCTCTCCTTGCTTACAGGTTTTTCTTGGGAAGATTTAAAATGTTTTCTTCCCTCACCTGAGGATCTGTCCTGGGATCTAGCCCTCTTGTGGGATGTTGAAGCCAACTCCTCTTCCTCATCAGAAGAAAGAAATTGTCGTTTTGTGGTTTGGAGGCACAAAAGTAATCTCCCCTCTCTGTCCTTGAGGGTTTTGTTAGAGAAGGTGCCACAGATCTTACAGTCCTTCACCTCATGCCTGGGATAAAGGCAATAAATACATTCTTTATGTGGATCATCCACATGGACCCTCTTCTTCCCACATGTTTTGCAAGGGCGGAAGAGGCCTTTCTTGTCTGACATGATGTCAAAGTTAGCTGAATAGAAGGAAAAACTGAGTAGCACTCAGGGAGACTCCCTTCCACACGACGTGCAGTGAAAATCTGAAGAGAACTTGCCTCTGCTGGGAGTGTTCTAGAGGGTGCTAGCAGCTGATTGGCTGAAGCCAACATTTGGTCCTTTTTTAAAAAGGACATGGATAGACTACTATTAGATGGCCTTGGGCCTTTTTAGCCTATGTATTATTTATGGCACTGCTTGTGTATTTTACCGTGGGACTCCCATCTCGACGACGGGGGAAGGATTCAGGCATGTGAATCTATGAAAGATACCCCAATATTGGATAAGTTCCAGGAACAAGTGTAGGTTGTGGAGCCGAAGAAAAAGTCGGTATGGCGTCAGAAGGGGAATGGTGATGGGTTTGGGGGGTGGGGACCAATTGGTGCAAACGGCAAACTTGCTGGCAGTATCCCAGAAGGAGAGCCTTGCAGCTCCCTGGAGCCCAAAGGAGCATCTGAGGGAGGTGGAGGGGCAATGAAGAGTCTAAACATGGCCTCGGTGAACTCTTGGATCTGCCTCAGTGTCGCTGACAGCCCTGGAAACTCAGGTTGGGCCAAGGAGTAGTAGTCCTATTTGGATTTTTCTTTATCCTTCTTCGTTGACTTCCCCAACGATTTGAACCGTGAGGATGATTTACATCAGGATCGGCTCATGTGGCTCCTAGACCGGGGACACGACCAAGTACGACCTTTGGACTCGTACCAGTAACAACGTGAAGTATTCCGATGCTTGGCGACATACAACTTTGATGTATGGCCTTTAGGTTCATTGACGTGCAGCCACTGCAGACCACAGAGCTTTAGCTCAACATCAGGCACCATTAACAATCCTGATGACGATCTGTCACAGACATTTGATTGCGACATTCCTTAAAGGGTTTGAAGCCTGTTGTCTTGAGAGGTGACATTTCCCTTGCATGCTTAATTTTAGAGAGAATTTTGAGGTAAAGAAGTCTTTGATAAGACAAGAGGTCTCTCTGGATCCGCATCTGGTTGAGCAGAAGGAAAGTAAATGACATACGCGCAAAGGAGTTCTGCCTATATGGGCCCTGCATATCAACTTCAGAGCAGAACAGCGTCAGTGTGGAGCTGCACGGTGCCCCTACTGGTGCACAGAGGTACTGCTAAAGTGTACAGATCCAGACTGAGGCCTGGGGAATATTCAAAAGATGAGGAATCTGAAGCTAAAAGTCTCCATCAGCAAAAAGGAATACTAATTGTGGAAGCTGAGCAGATGCATGGGGAAGGGACTAAGAGCAGCCGGTGCAAAATATGCTTTCTGGTTCCACAGATGTTCTTTTGGTCCGCAAACTGTAAAAGTCAAAGATGACACCCTTTTTAGATTTCGGATCAAAATATTACACTGCTACGTAAATAAATAAACAAAATTAGCCAATAGGAATGGGAGTGTGAATATAGTAGTGAAGTAGTAACTTAAATTAAAAGATGTTTTTATGAGAACTTCTGCATTAATATATGCCATGTTAAAGTCGATCACCCTGATATAAACAGTCCATCTGATTATTGTTATGGGACAGTTATCTATTAACCTGCCTAGGTATTCTGGTAGTGCTAAAAAAAACAAAAAAACATTTGAAATAATTTCTCTTGGCACAGATTCCAAGGCTTTCATCTTTGCACTTGTAGTAAAATCTAAAGGCTCAATTAAACTGCATTTTACAGTATGCAAAGACTACTGCAATTAATTTACACAGTACATTAAAATATATTAAAAAAAACAAATAACTTTATTTTATGTCCCTACACTTTTACATAGGGAGATCTCTACCAACAGGTAAAAAGTTACTGGTAGTAACTATACACTTGTAATTTCTGTCATAGGAGGCTCCACTCAGTCACTTGAGGGGATGGAGACATGCGAGTCTACAGCTAGATGTAAATCTCAACTCAGAAATAGTGAACAGCAAGAAAGTTGAGTGTTATAACAAGTTGTTGGAGTAAATATACAACAGTAAATATACATATGTACATTAATCTTTGTGAACAGACTATGTATACTATTTATACGCATATTATTTTGTAAAATGCCTTACATAAGTACCTACCTACGCACTTAGGGTGATCATATTAGTTGTGAGTAGTTATAGCAGGCAAGCTAGTCCATTTCATAAGATGAGGAAATTCAGAAAGATTTAGGACTTTGGCAATTATTTTAGTGAGGTTTTGGGAAGATTCAAATTAGTTTACAATTATGAATCATTGCATATAGCAATTTTACTAATGTCGCTTGATGTGGTATTGTTTGGCCACTAATTGTGATGTCACTTACGATATTTCAAAAGCATCAATGGACAAGTTACTTACCTTCGGTAACGCTTTATCTGGTAGAGACATGATCTAGCCTTCCCTTTGAATTTCCCAGGCTTCATGCTGGATCCGTAAGATTTTTCTTCAAGCACTTCCTGCATGCCAGTAGGTGGCCTCGGTCTGCTCATTGTGACATCGTCTGCATCGTATGCGCCGATGTGACGTCCACATCACCTATATAAGCACCACCTCAGCGTGCAGACGTCAGTCACGTTTCACGACTTTCCACGTCAGAAGCGCGGAGACATGAAGTGCACTGACACTGGTGTGTTTCTGAACAACTAGGACCCTGAAAGGGATCAGCCCTGACCCTAGAAACCTGTCCGCAGTGCAGCAAGGCTGAGTGGGATGGGAAGGAATCTGCAGCTAGATCACGTCACTACCAGATAAGGCATTACTGAAGGTAAGTAACTTGTCCATCTGATAGAGACATCTAGCCATAGATTCCTTACATTTGAATAGATACTCATGCAATACCATTCCTGGAGGAGGGACTGCGAACAAGTTTAGACCGGGAAATCCTGCAGAACAGAGCGGCCAAAAAGGCCATCCCTGCGGACTTGACTGTCCAGGCAGTAGTGCTTGATAAACGTGTGCAGGGATGTCCATGTTGCTGCCTGACAAATGTCGAGGACTGGAACTCCACATTGCAATGCGGTGGTAGCAGCCTTAGCTCTGGTGGAATGAGCCCTTAAGCCTTCAGAAGGCTGCTTTTTGGCCAGAGTGTAGCACATTTGGATGCAGAGGACGACCCATTGCGAGATAGTCCTCTTCTGCACTGCACAGCCTTTCTTCGTTCCAACGTAACCCACGAAGAGTTGGTCGGCCACCCGGAACACTTTAGTGTGGTCAAGGTAGAAAGACAATGCTCTTTTTGGATCCGGGCAGTGGAGTTGTTGCTCTTCTTTAGAGGGGTGCGGAGGAGCGGAGAGAATGGGCAAGGCACCAGATTGCCCCACTTGGAATGGTGTTACTACTTTTGGGAGGAAAAAGGTCCTAGTGCGAAGCACCAATTTATCAGGGAAGATTGTCAAGTAGGAGGCTTGGATGACAAAGCCTGCAATTCACTCACCCTCCTGGCAAAAGTTATTGAAATTAAAAAGGCTGTTTTGATGGTAAGCAGCCAGAGGGGGCAACTGTGCAGAGGTTCGAATGGGGGACACTTCAGGAATTGTAAGAACCAAATTAAGGTCCCACTGAGGCATGATGAAAGAGAAAGGTGGGAACATATGTAAAAAGTCTTTGAAGAATCTATTTACAATAGGAGATTTAAATAATAAAGATTGGTCTGGCAGCCTTAGGAAGGCAAAGAGGGCCGAAAGGTATCCTTTGAGAGTGCCCAGTGTAGAGCTCTGCTGGTCTAGGGGCAAAATAAAAAGCAAAAGATTGAGAAAGGGAAGCAGAAAGAGGATCATTAGACCTTTCTTTACAATATTTTACAAATGTGTTCCACCAGCAGGAGTGCACGGTGTTGGTGGAGGGCCACCTGGCAAAATGACATTGCAAACTTCGGGAGGAAAGTCGAATGCTATCAACTGCAGCCTCTCAATCTCCACGCAAGAATGTGTACAGTTGACAGATACGGATGGAGGTCTCGCCTCTGCTGCTGCGACTGAAGATCCTCCCGAAGGGGCAGACTGATCAGAGGATTGATGCTCAATTGGAGAAGCTCGGGATACCAAACTCTCCGTGCCCAGTCCGGAGCCACAAGAATGACTTGGGCCCGGTCGCTCCCGATCTTCTTGAGCACTCTGGACAGGAGTGGTATGGGTGGAAAGGCAGACAGAAGGCATGAGTTCCACTCGAGACAAAAAGTGTCTCCGCGCGAGAGCCGTCATGGAAACTCCAGTGTGTAAAACAGCTGACATCGCGTGTTCTCAGCAGAAGCAAACAGATCTAACCAAGGCTCTCCCCACTGTTGAAAGAGACCTGGCACCACTGCCAGATGGAGACACCATTCGTGATCCACTAGGCATCGACGGCTGAATTCGTCCGCCCTGGTGTTCCGAGAACATGCCAGGTGTTGAACCACCAGGGATATGCCCTGCTGTTCCAGTCATGTCCAGAGACGCAGGGCCTCTTGACAAAGGATCCACGACCCCACTCCGCCCTGTTTGTTCCAGTACCACATGGCGGTGGTGTTGTCTGAACACTTGAACAAGCTTTCTCTTGCTTGAAGGAAGAAAGGCTTTCAATGGCAAACGAATAGCTCGGAGCTCCAGCAAGTTGATGTGGAGTCTGGATTCCGCCAGAGACCAGAGCACTCTGATCTCCACCTCTTCCAGATGGCCGCACCATTCCAGGAGTGCCGCATCGGTCACTACTGTGTGGTCTGGTTGGGAAACGGAGAGGGGTCTGCCTCTGACCCACTCGCGGTTGGTCAGCCACCAATACAGGTCCTGTGCAGTTCCCTCCGAGATCTGGACCATGTCGGAGAGATTCCCCATATGCTGCGCCCACCGAACATCAAGTCCCACTGCAGAGCCTGCATACACCATCTGGCATGTGTCACTAGCAGGATGCAGGAGGCCATGAGGCCCAGCAGCCTCAAAGTCACTCACTGAAATCCAGGATAAAGGCTGAAACATTGGTATCATAGCCTGAATATCCTGGACTCGCAGCTTGGGCGGATAGGCCCCAAACTGCAATGTGTCCAGAACAGTTTCGATGAAAGGGAGCGTCTGAGAGGGAGTCAGGTGAGACTTCAGCACGTTGATAGTGGAACCCAGCAAATGTAGGAGGTTCAATGTAGTCTGGAGGTGGGAGATGACGAGCCTGCTGTCAACAGCCAGTTGTCGAGAAAGGGGAAGACTGGCACCCCAGATCTGCGCAGATGAGCTGCGACCACCGCCATCACCTTTGTGAACACCTGAGGGGCGCTGGTGAGGAAAAAGTTGAGCACTGAACTGGTAGTGCTCGTGGGTCATCGTAAACTGCAGGTAGGACTGATGAGCCGGCAGGAAGGGAATGTGAAAATAGGTGTCCTGGGAGTCCAGAGCAGCCAAGAACTGAGCCAGAGTGAGCATATCCTTTTTGAGGAAGTAGTGCACGGCTCACAGCTCTAGGATGGAACATAGACCCTAGTCCTTTTTCGGGACCAGAAGGTAGCAGGAATAACAACCACAGCCTATTTCTGGTGCGGGAAATCTCTCTATGGCTCCCTTGGCCAAGAAAGTCATGACTTCCTCCTGAAGCAAAGTCAGGTGATTCTCCGCCAGCCGGTCGTAAGCTGGAGGCATAGAGGAAGGTGTAGTCTCAAAGGGGAGGAAGTAGCCCCTTGATATCTGGAGAACCTGTCTGTCAGAAGTGATGTTCTGCCAGTGGTGGAGGTGATGGCTGATCCTGCCACCTGGCTGATGAGGGGTGCTACCCCGAAACCAGTCCCAGGATGCTTGTTTTCGGTCCAGGGAAGACTTGGCTTGGCAGTTCAGGATGGACTGTTCCCATAAGGAACAGGGTCAAGACTGATTTGCATATGGCTAGGTCTGAACTGGGGTGGCGAAGTAAGCTAAAGAACGATGATGGATTCAACCCAGATCTGTGAGTGGGGGTGTGTGTCTGAAGCGTTTCAGCACTCTGTCCATCATCTCCTTGTGTTTGCTTTGTTTGCCCTAAGTTGGCAGGGTATGCCCAAACGTGGGTCCCTTGCTCACTTTGCCACTGGATTCAACCTAGCCTGGCTGATGAGGGGCGTTACCCCAAAACTGGTCCTAGGATGCTTGTTTCCGGATCCAGGGAAGACCTGGCTTGGCAGTTCGGGCGGGACTGTTCCCATAAGGAACAGGGTCAAGACTGATTTGTATATGGCTAGGTCTGAACTGGGGTGGGAAGTGAAAGAACGATGATGAATTCAACCCAGATCTGTGACTGGGGGTGAGTTTCTGAAAAGTTTCAGCACTCCGTCCATCATCTCCTCCTGTTTGCTTGGTTCACCCCAAGTTGGCCGGGTATGCCCAGATGTGGGTCCCTTGCTCACTTTGCCACTGGATTCAAGCTAGCCTAGCTGATGAGGGGTGTTACCCTGAAACCAGTCCCAGGATGCTGGTTTCCTGTCCAGGGAGGACCTGGCTTGGCAGTTCGGGCTGGACTGTTCCCATAAGGAACAGGTTCAAGACTGATTTGCATATGGCTAGGTCTGAACTGGGGTGGCGAAGTGAGCTGAAGAACGATGGATTCAACCCAGATCTGTGACTGGGGGTGGGTGTCTAAAAAGTTTCAGCACTCCGTCCATCTCCTTTTGTTTGCTTTGATCCTGCCACCAACTGGCCGCCCATGATCTGGAAGGGCTGGACTAGGAAGGTTTGGAGGCTGAGGCTGTGGGGGGTTGGGGGTCTGACCAGACCTCTGGTCGCTCGAACCATAGGATCGGAACGAGCTGCGCCCATAGCGCACAGAGATTACTAAACTTCCGTGTGTGAGAAAGTGCCATCTTTCTTGCATGGTATGCCCCCCATTTTTTTTTGCTGATGTGCTTTGACTGAGTGTGCACTGGGCTCCTGCCAATCAGGTACCCAGGGCCTGTGTTCCTTCCCTAAAACTGCATTGATGCCTAAACTCAATTGGCAACCCTGGCCACAGGTAAAGTCCCTGGTAAATGGTACCACAGGTACCCAGGGCACTGTGACCAGGAAAGGCCCCTAAGGGCTGCAGCACTTATTGTGCCACCCTTAGGGACCCTGTACCTTTACACACACAAACTGCCTTTGCAGGCTGCGTGTTTTGGTGCAGAGCAAAAGTGAAGAGTCGACATGGCACACATCCCTGTGTGCCATGCCAGCAACAACACTGCCCTGGCATACCTCAGTCACCCCTCTAGCTGGGTGCCCTATGCCCGTGGTGTGGGTACAGGTGCATGAGCCCTGTACCCCTTCAGTGCCCAAGTCCATTCTTGGGCATTGTAAGTGCAGTGCTGCCATTTAAAAATATATGGTGCTGGGAGGTCGTCATTACGAACTCCACAGCACCATGATGGCTGCACTGAAGACTGAGAAGTTTGGTATCAAACTTCTCAGCACATTAAACCCACACTGATGCCAGTGTGGGATTTAATGTAAAAAGCACATAGAGGGCATCTCAGAGATGCCCCCTGAAACCAACCCGACCTCCAGTGCCTGGACTGAGTGGCTGCCCAGGCTGCCACCACCAGACATGTTTCTGGACCCCTGGGTTGAGAGCCATCTGCTCTCAGGGGCCTGAAACAATGCACATCCTGGGGAGAGGTGCCAAAGCCTCCTCCCCCAGGATGGGCAGGGGAGGCTTCAAAGGCCTGCCGCCTTTTGAGCTTCACCAGACCATTTGCTGCTCCCAGCAAACTGGTCCCCACTGGTTCTACCCCCACTTCTGGCGGGAGAACCGGCGGGAAAACCAGAGGCAGGAAATGGGTTGTGCCCACCTGTGCCAACTCCACCCCTAAGGTGGGGGGCGAGGTGAAGCACAAACTCGAGTCCCCGCCATCTTGAGGATGGGGGACCCAGCCAACCAGGGACAGGCTCCTGCCCCCCTCCCACTGGAGAGTGGCAGAATAGGGGGTGTACCCACCCCAGGGAAGGGACACCTTGGTCCCTGCCCTTACCTACCTGTAACCGCCCCTAAATTTAGTATTTAGGGGCACCCTGAACCTTCCTTCCTCAGATCCCGAGAAGAAAAGAAGAAAGAAGACGAAGCAAGAAGACCAGCCGTGCAGCTGCTAACAAAGAGGCGACGACAACTGACTTGGCCCCAGCCCTACCGGCCTGTCGACCCCTGAACCTGCTCCTGCGAAACCCCGGCTTCCCTTGTGGTCAGCAACCTCACCAAACCCGGAGGACCTGACTGCCTTGCCACAGACTTCAAGACAGGGACTCCCACGAGCAGTGGTACTGCTTAAAGAAAAGCTACAAGACCAGGCCCTGGCCCGGAACCGCGAATCCACACCTCTCTGCACCCGCCGACCCTGGCCCGAGCTGAGGTGAACCAACACCACGAGGACGTCCCCCCGGCGAGTGGGACCCAGTATCCAGCACCCACGGACCCTCCGACGACCCTGATGACGCCTGCAGCCTCAGAACAAGGGACCCCTTCTACCACGATCATCAGAGGGTAAGATTTCCGACACCAAAAGACACCCCTGCACCCGGCGCCCCACGGCCCCTGTGCCCAACTCCTGGGTGTCTACTCATCCTCTACCTTCCCAACTTACCTCTCGAAGTGGTGGTCACACCTGAAGAATCTCCGTCCCCGAGCTTGCAGTATTTGTTCGTCAGGCAGCTTCTCCATAGGAAACCATTGGGCGCCCGAAGGCCCAACAGCACTCTGCATCCGGCCGCCCCAGTGCCGCTGAGGGTGTAGAGATCACATCATCCTGACCCTGGGAGACCCCTGAGTCTACCCCCAGAAGATCAAATTCGCCAGTCGAGTGTTTGCCCTAAAACCGTCCACTTGAAATTCCTCCATAGGGTGACATTGGCTGGCTGCACTTGGAATTTCTTCTAAGTGTCCAATTTCGAAAGTTGCAAATATTCCTTAAAAATCGCCCGAAGTCCGAATCCGCAAAATCTCACCTGAACCCAGGAGAGACCCCAGTGCTGGAGACAAGACCCCAGCACTGACCCGTACAAGACCGATTAACCTGTTCAAAACCGTTCCTTTGTTTTTCGCCATTGAATAACATTGAGACATTTTCACTCGGAAATTCTTCTAAGTGTCCAATTTTGAAAGTTGCAAATATTCTTTAAAAATCGACCGAAGCCCGAATTCGAAAATTCTCACCTGATTCCAGGAGAGACCCCAGTGCTGGAGAAAAGGCTCCAGCACTGATCCGAACAAGACCGATTAACTCCTTAAAAACCGATACTTGGGTTTTTGCCATTGAATAACATTGAGACATTTTTACCGGAAAAGTTTCTAAGTGCCCAATTTTCAAAACTAAAGAAATTCCTTAAAAATCGCACGAATCACTAACCCGACTTTTTCCAACTGTTTGCAGGTACTGTCCTCGTGTTGAATCCCTGGTCCATCATTGGGGTTACAAAAGTAATCGTAACGTACCGTACCTTTAACTTGAAATTCCTTCCATAGGATAACATTGGGGATTCTGTGCAAAAATTCTTCCAAGTGTCCACTTTTGAAACAGCTAAATATTGCTTAAAAATCATATGTTTGACTAAAACGATTTTACACAACTGTTTCCAGGTACTACCCGTTGCTGAATCCATGATCCAGTACTGAGTTACAAAAAGTAATCCAAATGTGATTTACATGCATTTATCTTAAAAAGTCCATTGAAAGTAATGTATTGAGTTTTCTGAAATTGTACAATAACTTGACAACTACTGCAAACTCTAAAGTACAAAGTGCACTTGCCTTTGAAAAAGTATTAATTCAGTACCTGTAATTGAAAAGTATTTTATCTGCATACCTGCATCAAGCTTCCTTGGTTCTAAAATAAAAACTGTATATATTTTTTTATATACAAAACAAATTGGCCTAGAGTTCAGTTCTTGAGTGTGTGACTTCATTTGCTGATTGAGTGTGTACAACAAATGCTTTACACTGTCCTCTGATACTGCCTTACTGCTCGACCAAGCTACCACTTTAGAGAGTAAGGTTATATCTAACTTTAGCCTCTGCCAAGCCACTGGGGACTGTGGACTCTGTGCACACTGTACCTATTTGGGAACAGTATATACAGAGCCACTTTCTTACACCGTGGTCTTGTGGCTGGGGTGTGGCTGGCGCCGCTGAAACTCCCTTCCGTAGCCATGAAAGGGACGAAAGGCAGGCGGGGGGACGTGTGGCCACTGAGAGGCCCAAGGACTTGGACGTAGTCCGTGAGTCCTTAAAGCACTCCTGCGCCATGTCTACCTCGTCTCCGAAGAGACAGGAGCCATCAAAGAGCATATCCATGAGAGAACCCTGGACATCCCCTGAAAAGCCAGAAGTTCTCAACCAGCCATGGTGTCGAACAGCCATCGTCGATGAAATCGCTCTGCCCAGCGAGTCGGTTGTGTCGAGACCACAATGAATGGCAAACTTTGCTGCATGTCTCCCGTCGGATATTGCTTGGGAGAGGATAGCCGGGCCTCCTTCAGGACCTGTGGCAGCACTTGCATAACTGTTTCCCACAGGGAGTGGGAGTGACAGCCTAATAGGCATGTGGTTTTCACCACCCGCAATGCAAGGCTGGTGGAAGAAAAATGTTTTTTACCCCAACTGTCCAGCCTCTTGGATTCCCCGTCAGGGGGTGCGGATTGGAACACGCAGTGGAAGGTAGAGGCTTGGACCACCAAGCTCTCGGGGAATGGTGGTTGGTGAGGAAATTTGGGTCGCCCAGTGCAGGGCAATGGCGACAGGAGATTGTCCTATTCACAGGAATCCCTGTGCTGGACTTGGACCAGGTTCCCAGTAGGATATTAGTTAAGGCCTCGTTGAAGGGCAGCAAGGGTTCCAAGGAGGAGACACCTGGCTGCAGGACCTCTGTTAAGATATTAGTCTTGACTGCCATGGAAGGGAGCTGAAACTCCATAGCATATGATGCTCCCTCCTCGGTAGGGAGAGAAAGCAGGCCAGAATCTGGAGAGGTACCCAGTCCGCTAGCATCATCCAATTCCTCGTGCCACAGTGGCGTAACACAGGCCCCCACAGCCCCCACGGTGTGGGGGGCCTGGGCTGCTAGGGGCCCCCTTAGCACAGTACTCCAGCCCAAGAGCTCCTGAATAAATCTGGAGCGGGGGGCCCCTCCATGTACCGTGCAGGGGGGCCCCCTCAAGTTTCGTTAAGCCACTGTCGTACCAGTCCATGTCTTGATAAGGTCAATCTTCCTCCATTCCTAGTCCTTCAGAGTAAGGCTGAGGAAACAACTTAGGACCTAAGGGTTCTGTCGGCCTCGGTATCGGCATAGATAGGCGCTGATCCGGCTCCAGGTCGTCCAGAATAAGAATGGGGCTTGCGCCACCGTTGGCATCAGGAGTCTCAGTGTCAGGGCCGGAGCAGGTCGCAATGGTATGACCAGCGTCGGTCCGGATCCATCGCCGAATCCATTGAGGGGGTGAGGGGGGTTTGTCGCCGGAGCCACCGGCGTGGAACCTGATGGAGCCCCCTCTCAGCCTTCGGGCCCGGTAGGGTCAGGCCACCCAAATAGGAGGTACATGGTGTCATAAAATTCTTTGAGCTGGGTGGGGGTCGCTCTGGCTCCCGGGAAGGCGGGGAAGCACAGAGCCGACCCAGGTGCAGGCTCAGAGGAACAAGGACTAGAACGCCCAGACTTCTCCGTCACATCGGCAGACAGATGGGGAGAAGTCGAAGCGCTCCGACTTCTTATTTTTTTTGTGCTTCTTACCTGACCAACTCAACGACTTCGAGTGGGAGGATGAAGACTTAGGACTCCTGGAGCGGTGCCTGGACTTTCCTTTCGACCGGGACCATGAACGAGACATCTGAGGAGAACAATGTGGTGCCGAGCGCTGGGACACAAGCAATTTTAAATACTGATCCCTCAAAGCTTTTGGAGCAATGGCCCGGCAGTCGGAGCATGACTACGAGTCGTGGTCGTGCTCCAGGCACCAGAGACAAACCAGGTGTGGGTCCATCACCGACATGGCGCGTTGGCAGGTGCTGCATGATGTGAACCCAGAAGTCTTCTTGGACATGAGGAAAAACCTACACACCAAAAAAGGGGTCAACAAAACACCAAAAAAAGCCAATCAAAAAGTGATAGTGGGTAGCTCTCTTCACAAATCTGCGATGGCTGGCGCGGAAAGAAAAGAAAGGACGTCAGCGTGCCGAAGTGGTGTCTATATAGGTGATGCAGATGTCACAACCGCGCCGACGCAGTCACGCGGAGCCGACCGACACCACCTACGGGTGCACAGGGGTATTGCTCGAAGAACAATCTTACGAACCCAGTCTGACGCCTGGGAAATTCAAAGGTAAGGAATCGGCAGCTAGATATCTCTATCAAGTCATTACATTTAGAACTTGCAGCTGAGAAAATATAAAATTTGAAATCGATGTGTATGAACATTTCAAGGGTAACTTTTAATGGTTGGTTGAGCAGATATTCTCTAATTAGGTTTTAGATTTTTGGCTCAAATTAGGAAAATGACAGTAAAAGGATCAGTAACAGAATTGGCGTTTTTTTTTAGCATTACTGCCAGCCATTACAACCATATTCAGAAGTTACACCTGAAAAATCAGGAACTGTAATAACATTACTAATGCTGGTCATTTCCCAAATGAACTCTGGCAGCCAAAAGAAATTCTGGTAATTACCAGGAGGTGTGATTGTATTACCCTCACTCCTCCTATTAACTGCTGCAAAAGTGCAAACGCGGATATGCAAATGTATGGTTACTGGATATTTTTTTTCCCCATCGCAATCCCAACCACCTTTCAAAGGGGGCCTATGAAGCTGATCAGTAGCTTATGGCTTTGGATTGCATGCTATATATATATTTTATTTTGTTACCTGGCGTGTATGGAGGGTTATCAAATTCTCCAGAAGGGCAGCCATCTGTTGATCCATCAACAAAGTTAGATGGTTCGTTCATGTCCTATCGAAAAAATGTAATATTTTAGCTTATAACTTACAATAGTTCAGCAGTGTATGCAAATGAAATCCAACCATTCATTTTAAGTCCTAAATAATAACACTTCTTGTTGTAACCACTCATAATTAGGGACTTTTTTCATTGCAGCTAAGTGCCTGCTTGTAGGGTTTTACTCTAGGTACATTTCAGGAAATAAAACAAGTTACTTACCTGTACACTGTGGTTCTTTAGTATTGATATCTTTCATAGATTCACATGCTTGAATCTTCCCCATCGTCATGGTGGGAGTCCCACGATAACAGCAATATAAGAAGCGTCAACGCATTACCCATGAAACCTCATTGAAAACAATAGACATTGGTAGTCAATTCACACTGATTTAAAACATCCAAAATTCAACCAATCAGAGTAGAGACCCTGAAGCATTCATCCCCTGCAGAGCCACCATACCTCAGCTTTCAAGCACAAGCGTAATACAAGGAAAAAAGAGGTATATAATTGGTGAACCGTAACGGGAAGGAGGGTCGCATGTGAATCTATGAAAAACATCAGTACTAGAGAACCACAGTGTACAGGTAAGTAACTTGTTTTTTCTCCAGTATTGAGTCTTTCATAGATTCAGATGTTTGAATCAGACTAGTAAGCAGCACCAAGGTAACAAAGGAGGTGGGTAAGACAAACAATCCCACCATGATAAAAATAATACAGCAAGATGAAACTCATTAACATGAATTCAATACAAGGATTCGAAAAACCAATACACAACAGAGCCACTATAACTGTAAAAGAGAGGAAAGACATCATACACGATAATGCTTATGAACAACCAAAAGTTACACACCTTAGGAAAACATGGCCGCAGCGCAGACTGTCCAACTGCCACATTGGCTTTTCTCTATGAATCCAGGCAGTACTCCTTCTGAAGGTGTGGGCATTAACCCATGACGCTGCCTTGCTGATGTCAGGCAACAATACTCCTGCGAAAAGGGCTGAAGATACAATGACCTAACGCGTAGAGTGTGCTTTTACCTTTGCATACAATGATCTTCCTGCTTTTTCATGACAAAGTGAAAGCTGCAGACACCGAAAGAGCGATGCCTGCTTGAGACAGAGATTGACCTTTCCTTGGTGAGGTAACAGAAATCTAGAGTTGATCAGATTTCTTGAAAGTCTTTGTTCTATAGAGGTAGAACTTTTGACAGCGTCTAACGTCCAGAAAATGTAAGGCTCTCTCCTCTGGCGAAGACGGTTTACTGAAGAATGTCGGTAAAATGATGGGTTCATTTAGGTGAAAAGATGTAGGCACTTTCGGCATGAATTTAGGATTAGTTCACAAAATTACTCTATCATCCCGTAACTGCAAGAATGGTTCGTGAATTGTCAAGGCTTGAATTTCATTTATTCTCCTTGCGGAGATGAGCGCCAAAAGAAAAGCTACTTTCCAAGAAAGAAATTTCAAGTTAGCTTTTTGGATTAGTTATAAAGGAGTTTTCAATAGCTGAGATAAGACTGTTTAGCCGCCATACCACAGGAGGAGGTTTTACTGGAGGGTGGACTCAAAATATGCCCTTCATGAACTCCTTAACCAGTATGTTAGACCAAAGTGAAAGTTGTCCTGTACGACTCCTGAATCCGGAGATAGCCGATAAGATGGACTTTAAGAGATGAGTAAGTCGGTCCTGATTTTGCTAGGTGCAGGAGATAAGGGAATATCTGCTTCCAAGTGGAGGAGAGAAGATGCAGAGACTGAGAGCCACACCAGAGCAAAACCTCATCCATTTCGCGGAGTAACACTTAGTTGTGGATTCAGCACGAGCGTGTCGGAGAATCGATCTGCAATCCTCAGAAAGATTTAGTGTCCCAAACTCATTGTTGTGAGGAGCCAAGCTGATAATTTGAGAGATCGTATCTGTGGATGTACAACTTGCCCCACATTCATCGACTGAAGATCCTCCTATGGTTGGAATGGAAAATGTGTGCACTGCAATAGGTGAAGAAGCTCAGTAAACCAATACTGCCTTGTCCACGCTGGGGCTATAAGCATGAGATGGCAAGGTTCCTGCTTCATATTGTGGATGACCTTGGGAATGAGTGGGAATGAAGGGAAAGAATATGCAAACATCCCCGTCCATGCTAGGTGAAATGCTTTTTCCCCAAGAACTCGGTTGAGGCTACCTGCTTTTGCACAAGTTGAATTTCTTGCAGTGAAGAGTAGCAAAAAGATCAAGGTTTGGGGAACCCCAACGATGAAAAACCTGCAGCAAGTGTCGCTGATTGAGTTCCCACTCGTGGCACTGTGTGTCCTGCTTAAGGTGTCAGCAAATTCGTTCTGTACCCCTGGAACATTTCTAGCTTCAAGATTATGTTGTTGTCCAGTGACCATTCTCCGATCTGTTGTCTAGGTTTTCCTGCAACCGTTACATGGGAAAATGACAGTTTGGAATAAACGGGATGCACGATGCCAACATCCCCAACATCGACTTGTATGTCATACCGAAGTGAACCTTCTTTCTGAGAGGGATGCAGTGATTGACTTGAGGCAATGATTCTTTCTGCAGTGGGGAAAGCCTTGGCAACATTCGCATCCAGAATTGACCCCCAAAAAATAGCCGACCTGGACAGGATTAGGGATGATTTTCCTCTGTTCAGCTTGAGACCTAGAGTTTTGAATAGCCTTTGACAGGCCCAAGTCGATTTTCTTGCAGTGTGACAAGTGGGTCCTTTTATTAGCCAGCCGTTCAGATATGGAAAAACCTGGTGCCTTGCTCTCCTCAGGAAAGCCGCCATGCACTTTGTGAAGACCCTGGGAGCCGATCTTAGCCCAATAGGAAGCACTGAATTTGTAATGGCACCCTGTCACCATGAACCACAGGAACTATAGGTGCTTTCAGTGGATTGGGATATAGAAATACGCATTTAGCACATCCAGGGATGTCATGTAATCCCCTGTATCTACGAGTTTCAGGATCTCCTGCAAGGACAACATTCTGAATGACTGTTTTTTAATGAATTTGTTTAAATCCTCAGGTCCATTACTTGTCTCCACTTTCCGGACTTCTTTTTGATGAGGAAGAAGTTGGAGTAAAACATCATGTTGTGTTAACATAATGGGACTTCCTCCATAGCGTCTTTGGAGAGAAGTAACCAAATTTCCTGTTTCAGCAGAGAGATGACAATGCGATGTTCTGCGTGGTGAAAATTGGGAGGCTTTGAACAAATTCCAGTGTGTGACCGTGTTGGATTACGTCCAACACCCATTTGTCAGAAGAGCTACTCCTCCATCTTTGTAAAATTTGGAGAGGGTATATCAGAAACGTTGAGGTGGGACTGAGGTGACCGCTGCCTGTGACATATCATTGTCACCTAGAATTGTCCAGTGACTTTCCTCCAGCCGGAGGACGTCTAAGCACTGGCTGCCTAGAGTAGAAGGACGCTGCGGTTATATAGTTGTTGTGAAGGATATGCTGATCAAAAACTCCGTTGGGAGTAAGGCTGGTACCTATTTTGCTGGTAAGGTACTCAAGATGTAAATTGCTGTTTCCGTGTCCGATTTTATGGACTGCAAGGCATCGTCCACATGCTTACCGAAAAGATTTTCCCGATTGAATGGCATGTTCAGGATTTTGCCTGCACTTCAGAGCGAAACGATGTTGCTTTCAACCAACCCTGGCGACGCAAGACTGCCGCTCCTGCCATCTGGCGAAAGGCAGTAGAAGAGATGTCCACATGCACGTCAATTATCTCTGAAGAGGCCTTTTCCCCTTCCAGCAGTATTTCCTTTGCTTCTTTCCTCTTTTCTTGTGGGAGATATTTTAAAAACGCTGACATATCAGCCAATATCTGACGGTTGCATCTCCCCAGGATGGCCAATGCATTAGAAGCCCTAATGTATGTTGACGCCATGGCTGAGAAATGCTTCCCGATATTATCCAGTCTGCGACCCTCTCGGTCGGGGGGGGCAAGCAAGGGGAAGACGGATTTTTAGCCGGTCATTGGGCTGCCTGCATTATCACGGAGTCAGGGCAAGACTGATCTACAAGTCGAAACGCTTGTACGCTCGCTCGTTCAAGCATCTCATGAAAGCCACCAATATCAGCTGGAGGAGAGTCCGCCAGAGGTGCGGCAGCCGCCACAGATAGTAGTGCCACATAGTTGTCCCATTGCAGGTTATTTTCTGCTGAGTCAAAGGGGATTTCGCCCTCTTCAACATGCTGGTCACCATCATCATGAGCATAGATATCTGTAATTGTAATGGGCAGTAACAGAAGCCTTTTCTTTGGTGTGGTCATAGAGGGGTCTTTGAAAGAGATACTGTCTCTGTAACGTCTGAACGCATTGGTGTCTGCTGTGTCGGGGCATTGGCCTCAGGAAGCCTTTTGTAGTAGTCATTTATCATGCGCAAATAGTTGACTAAAGAGACAGGAACCGCCATAGTGGGCCCATGCCCTTCTTGCTGTTCTTCAGGCTCATCGTAAGGGTAATGTTCCTGGAAGGTGTCACATTCCTGAGACAAGTTCTGGCTTCTGCCACAAAAAGAAAATTCACCTTCGGACCTTGGTCGGCATCCTCATCCTCAGTTTCCTGACTTTTGACATTCAGTTAAGAGGGACTGTATGCGGGCCCAAAGAGAATTTCATCCCCTGATTTCTGCATCTCCAGCAGGCGCACTGGGGGGCAAAGGTGAAACTTTAGAAAAGTCATGTAGCATAGGCATGGGAATTCCCTGGTCAGAAATTAATGCAGTATCTTTTACTGCCGTCGACGGGATCGTCGACAGTGCTACAGACGGGGAACTTGACGACGTAGCCCCAGATGGAATCCTCATCGACGGAAGCAGTTGCAATGTAACCGAGGGTGTCAACAGTGCTGCCATCGAAGACAGTCTTGTAAACGAAGACGATGTAGTAATCAATGTTTTTGTCGACGACGAAGATGTGATTGTCATCTTCGTCCTGGGCCTCAGCATCGTAGAAGCTGCTGTAGTTACTGGAAGCTAAGGAGATATCTGAGACGCTGCCGGCGGGTCAGTTGATGGATGGATTTTCTTTGTAGACTATTCTTTGAAAGGTGTAAAAGGAACCAATGGAGGTCAGGAAGAAGATCTTCTGGGAGAGGGAGAAGGTCCAGGAGGTTCCCTGCTCTTCGGCCTCTCAACACTGGCCTCCGTACTATGGGATTTTGCCCTCTTTGAATCCTTGTCAGATGAAGAGAACCCCTCATTTTTTCGCTTATTTGGGGGAGTGTGTCCACTTTCTTCACACTCAGACGCAGATTAAAACTGAGCTTTCTTCTTCTGAAGCCAGAGAAGCAGCCTGGCCTCACAGTCTTTGAAGATCTTTGCCCAGAAAGTGCAGCAGTACTTGCACTCCTTAGGTTTGTGCTGAGGGTTAAGACAATACAGACATTCCTTGTGAGGGTCCTCAGAGAAGAGTCTTGATTTCGCACTGGACTTACAAGGCCCGAAAAGCCTTTTTATGGATCCCTCAGACATGGGAAAAATAGGATATAACACCACCAAACTGTACCTAAGAGGTTGCCTGGAGGTTTGAAAGTTGTTTGAAGAGCAAACAGGTCAAAAGTTGAAAAGATGAAACACTGACTGAGCAGAGCTCATGGAGACTTCCGAACACACGATGTATGGTAAGACATCTGAGGTGTTGTGGCTCTGAAGGGGATGAGTGCTTCAGGGCTTCTACTCGGACTGGATGAAGTTTGGATGTTTTAAAACAATGTGAACTGGCTACCAATGTCTAATGTTTTCAATGAGGTTTTAAGGATAATGGCTTAACACTGATATTATTACTGTTACCGTGGGACTCCCACCAGGACGACGGGGGAAAATTCAAGCACGTGAATCTAGTTAACTGCAGCTGCAACATGCTATTCTCTTAAAGTTATGATTAAAGGTTTCTGCATGTGTGGGCCAACTAATTACTGCCCAGGTCTGTGACATCTTTGGGAGCTACTGAGCTCTGTAAGAATTAAGAAAGATTATGGCGACGCAATTACGATTCAGATGATAAAGCAGCCTTTAAGAAGGCACTTTCTGCGTACCATCGTAATATCAATAAGACTTGCAAGGTATATATTGCTAATCAAATTGCTTTTGCTGATAATTCCTCAAAGGAATTGTTTCAAATTATCAAGAATTTTACTCCTCGCCCCCTCTGCTCCCCCCAAACCCCCCCAGGCCTGTTCACAACCATTGCATGCCACTCAGGAATTATACAATTCTTTGTCAGACTACTTTGAAGAGAAGTTCAAGCTACTCTATCAGAATTTTACAAGTAAGCCACTTAATTGTATTGAAATTTTAACAGACACCCCTTCTAATAGTTCTAGGGGTTGCAGGTTGGACAATTTTAAACCCCTTACTTTGGAGCAAGTGCAGCAGGGGCTTAAACGGTTGAAATCTGGCTCTGCTACGGGCCCTTGCCCAATGAGGATAGTGGCCAGCCAAATTGCCCCCACAGTAAGGTCACTATTCAACGTGTCCAATGCATCAGGTAAACACAGCTGCCCGGCTGATTCGTAATCGGTCGCTCAGAACAGCCTCTGCGCCCCTCTTAAAATCTCTTTACTGGTTCCCAGTAAAGAAAAGGATAACTTTCAAACTGTGCTGTTAATCTATAAAGTCCGGTTGGGCAAAGGCCCTGAATATTTATGTCAGAAGCTTAAACGCTATAATCCCGCTAGAAGTCTCCGCTCCACTGAGAAAGAGCTACTGTCAATCCAGCGCATTCGTCAACCTAGATGTGGTGGCAGGTCTTTTTCTTATTTGCCCCCACCCTCTGGACCAAAGTGCCACGCTCTGTTAGAACCTGCACAGACTATCACACATTCAGGAAAGCACTAAAAACAGCAGTTTTAGATCTGGTCTCTTTCTGGCTTTACTGTACTGTCGCAGCACCGAGATACTCCGGTTGGGGTGAGTCATGCATGTTATCAAGTCGAATCATTCATTCATTCATGTAAAGTCATGTCAACAAGATTTTAGTACATTGAAATGAGAGGACAACCTCAGAGTGAAGACGCCCTTTCGTGATCCATCATGCACCGACAGCTGAGCTCATCCGCCCTGGCGTTCACAGAACCTGCCAGGTGTTGAACAACCAGGGATATGCCCTGATGTTCCAGCCATGTCCAAAGGCGAAGAGCCTCTCGACATATGGTCCACGACCCCACCCCGCCCTGTTTGTTGCAGTACCACATGGCGGTGGTGTTGTCTGTGAACACTTGCACTACTCTTCCCTTGACAGAAAGAAGGAATGCCTTCAGTGCAAGACGGATCGCCTGGAGCTCCAAAAAGTTGATGTGGAGACCGGACTCCGCCGGAGACCAGAGACCCTTGATCTCCGCCTGTCCCAGGTGGCCGCCCCATCCCAGGAGTGACGCATCAGTCACGACCGTGAACTCTGGGTGGGGAAGGGAGAGGGATCTGCCGCTGACCCAATCCTGGTCCGTGAGCCACCACTGCAATTGGCGAGCAGTCCCCTCCGAGATCTGGACGACATCGGAAAGATTCCCCTGGTGCTGCGCCCACTGGAACTTCAGGTCCCACTGCAGAGCCCGCATATGCCACCTAGCATGATGCACCAGCAGGATGCAGGAGGCCATGAGGCCCAGTAGCCTCAGGGTCATTCTCACCGAAATCCGGGATAGAGGCTGAAACATCGGTATCATAGCCCGAATATCCCAGACTCGCTGCTCGGGAGGATAAGCCCGAAACTGAGCTGTATCCAGAACTGCTCCAATGAAAAGGAGCTTCTGAGAGGGAGTCAAGTGTGAATTTGGCACGTTGATAGTGAACCCCAGCGAATGCAGGAGGTCCGCCGTAGTCTGGAGGTGGGAGATGACAGCCTGGGGTGAGACCGCCTTCAACAGCCAGTCGTCGAGATAGGATAATACTGGAACCCCCTGATCTGCGCAGATGAGCTGCGACCACCGCCATCACTTTCGTGAACACCCGAGGGGAGCTGGTAAGGCCAAAGGGGAGCACGGTAAACTGAAAATGCTCGTGGCCTACTGTGAACCGCAGGTAACGCCTGTGGGCTGGCAGGACGTGCAAGTCCAATGCTACCATCCAGTCTCCGGGGTCGAGGGCAGACAGGACCTGAGCCAACATTAGCATTTTGAACTTCTCCTTCCGAAGGAAGCGGTTAAGGGCCCTGAGGTCTAAGATAGGACGCAGGCCTTTGTCCTTCTTGGGTACCAGAAAGTAGTGGGGGTAGCAACCACGACCTACTTCTGGCACAGGGACCCTTTCTATAGCTCCCTTGGCCAAGAGAGCTGCAACTTCCTGGCGGAGAAGGGCCAAGTGATCCTCCGACATGCGATGAAAGGCTGGTGGCATGAAGGGAGGGGTAGTCTCAAAGGGAAGGGAGTAGCCCCTTTGAACTATCTGCAAAACCCACCTGTCCGACGTGATGTTCTGCCAGTGGGGGAGGTGATGGCGAATCCTGCCGCCCACTGGCCTCTGGTGGCCCTGAAAGGTCGGACTAGGAGGGTTTGGAGGTTGCTGCAGGGGGGGTTATGGGTGGATTGGCCCGCCCGCTGGCCCCCAGACCCGCGTCGCTGGGTCCCACGTCTGCGGCCACGCATAGGCTAGGCAGCTTGCATGGCCCAGTGGCTAAACTGGTCGAGCGTGGTGGGGCACCCCTCCCATAGCCACGAAATGGGTGAAAGGCAGACTGCGTGGGGCGAATAGTTGCTGCGAGGCCCAAGGACTTGGCCGTAGCCCTAGAATCCTTGAAGCGCTCGAGCGCAGAGTCTGCCTTGTCACCAAACAGGCGACGGCCATCAAAGGGCATGTCCAGAGGGGTGGATTGGACATCCCCAGAGAAACCAGATGTCCTCAACCAGGCGTGGCACCTCAAGGCTACTGACGTGGAAACCTTAATGGTGAACTTAGGTGCGTCTCGACCCTCTGCCACTGTGCGGGTGAGAACGGCCCGGGCCTCCTCCGGGCACTGTGGCAGCACTTGCGCAACCATATCCCACACTGTATGGGTATAACGGTCGAAGAGGCATGCGGTGTTCACCGACCGCATTGCTAAGCTGGCGGAAGAAAACATTTTCTTCCCAAGGTGGTCCAGCTTCTTGGGTTCCCTATCTGGGGGAGCAGTAGGGAATGCGCCCTTTGAGGACGAGGCTTGGATTGGACCACCAAGCTCTCGGGAGTAGGGTGTTGGGAGAGGAAAAGTTGGTCGCCCGGGGCCAGGCGGTGGCGTTGGGCAATCATACTGTCCACAGGAGCCCCTGTGCTGGGCTTAGACCAAGTGCCCAGAAGGACGTCGGTAAGGGCTTCATTAAAAGGCAGAAGGCGCTCCGAAGAGGCCGCTGCCGGTTGAAGCACATCTGTTAGGAGGTTATTCCTGACTGCCACCGTAGGAAGCTCCAGGCCCGAGGCCTCAGCCGCCCTACGCAACACAACTGCATATGAAGCTCCCTCCTCCGTAGCCACGGAGATCATGCCAAGGTCTGGGGAGGTATCCAAACCACTGGCATCACCCAGTTCCTCTCGCCAGTGCGGCTCGTCAAGCTGGTCAACCAAAGGGTCCACAGACCCCTCCTAGTCCTCCTCACCCTCCTCTGGTTGCCATTCAGGCCTGAAGGGAACACCAGGGATGAACAGAGGCACGAACGTACCTTCAGGCGCCGGTACTGACGTCAAGTGACGACGGTCCGGCGCCGTGTCCAAGTTGGGGGTGAAGCTGGGGTCGGCGCCTGTCGGGGGCACGACCGGCGCCGGGGGCGTCGTCACTGGAATCGGCGCCGGGGAAGGTACCGTGAGGTCGACCGGCATCGATCTGGATCCAGGCCTGGATCCTCGGATGCCCTCTGGCGCAGAGGCTGGAGCCGCCGGCATCGAAGGCCCAGGGCCCCCAGCAGAGTCCGCGGAGCCCTAAGGCACGCCGGCGGAGTCTGGCTGCCCAAAGATGCCGTGAAGCGCTTCGTAAAAAGCTTGAAACTGGGCAGGGGACGCTCCGGCTCTGGGAAAAGGAGGAAAGCGCAGAGCAGTCCCAGAAGCAGTCTCCGAAGATGGAGCTGGAGAGCAACAACGCTCCGGGTCCCGTGTTGCATAGGCCGACGGACGGGGAGAAAGCGAAGAACGATGGTGCTTCTTCGCCTTCTTCTTGTGCTTCGACTTACCCGAGGAGTGCAAAGACTTCAATGACTAATGGTGATGGTGGCTCCACGACCAGTCCCGAGACCTTCCTCTCGACCGGGACCTCGAACGGCACAGAGCCGACTGCCGGGCCTCCAAAAGATTTCGGGACCGCTCCCACAATGACTTCGGATTCATGGCCTGGCAGTCGGAGCATGACTTCAGGTTGTGGTCGCACTCCAGGCACCAGAGGCACACGAGGTGGGGGTCCGTCACAGACATCAGGCGGTTACAGGGCTCGTACGGCTTGAATCCGGTTTGGCGATGTGACATCCCTTGTGCTACCAGGAGTCGAAGACTCAAAAAGATGTTGACAAAAATCGAGTGACTAAGGGGCAAGCTCTCTCTAGATCTGTGCAGGCTGGCGCAGAAAAAGAAAGAACTGACGTTAGCGCACAGGGGCGGCGTCTAAATAGACACCGCAACGTCATCCCGGCGAACACGATGCTGACGACAGACGCGGAGTCGATCGCCGCCACCTACAGACGCGCAGGGGTACTACTAAAGAAAAATCTCCGGATCCAGTCTGATGCCTGGGGGTAATTCTAAAGGTAAGGAATCTATAACTACAGTCTCTTTCAGATCCCAGCTGTTAGTGACGATAACCATGGTATAGAGAACCAGGTTGATGACCTCGACCTCACCCCTTATCTCCACTTAGAATTTAGGGAGTTAAGGTCTCTATGCAATTTTAAAAATATTAACAAGGGGTCCCTTCCCTCCAAACAAAAGCTCCAGGAGCTACTGGCAGGGTATGCTAAGGACCATCCTTCTGAGAATGGTGAAGACCTCTCAGATGAAGAAGAGGGAGGGGATGAGGTTAACTACCACCCTCCCCCCCCCACCACCACCACTTCATAGGGAAAGAAGGGCCCCAGTGCCCCTCAATCCAAGAATACAACTCACAGTACCTAGATCCCACACAGCTGGGTCAGGCACTACTGAGGACATTGAGGACAGCCTCAATGAGGAGACCAACCTTTTAGTAAGGTTGACAAAAAGATTGGATCTGGAGACCAGACTCTTGACTTTAGAGAAAGAGAGCAGAGATGGGCTTAGCTCCCATCAATGGTGGCAGCAATTTACTAAATAAGGATAAAGAGCAATCTTATGTTTCTAAAATCCCCAAAGGGATTGTCCCTAAATATGAAGAGGGTGATATCACAAAATGGTTCACAGCATTTGAGAGGGCCTGTGAAATGAGAAAAGTGAGGAAGTCACACTGGGGGGCACTCCTTTGGGAACTGTTCACTGGTAACTGCAGGGACAGACTCCAGACCCTCACAGGGGCAGATGCTGGTTCTCATGAACTCATGAAGAACACTCCGACTGAGGGCTTTGGACTCACAACTGAGGAATATCGAATTAGATTCAGGGGGGCTCACTCAGTCAAGACACTAGATGGTTGGTTAACTGGAATAATGTAAAGTCCATTATTTCAATGGACTTTACAATTTGTTTATGAAGGAACATATTTTAATTAATTGCACTAATGAAAAATTACATCAGCATTTGGTAGACCTAGGTCTAATTTCTCCCCAAGAATTGGGAAAGAAGGCAGACCATTGGGTCAAGACAAGGGTCACAAAAACAGCCACTGGGGGTGACCAAAAGAAAGGGGTTACAAAACCTCCCCAGGGGAAAGGGGGTGAGAATCCCAAAGATAAAAAAGCCTGAGTCTGAGTCTTCAAAAGGGCCCCAAAAACCTGCACACAGGGGTGGGTCCCAAAACTCTTCCCAGTTCAGTGATACAAAGGGAAGAACTTTGATCCCCTAAAGGCCTGGTGTCACTACTGTAAGAAGTTGGGACACTTAACTGGAGATGCTACTTGTCCTAGCAAGATGCCCCCTAGTCCTCCTACAGCTACTACTGGTGTAGTAAGTCTCCAGATGGGATTGACAGTGTGCCCAGAGCAAATTAGGAGTCACACTGAAGCAGTTGTAGTTACTGAGGGTGAAATTGAGTTTGCCACTTTAGCTGTGTGACTTCCCAACTTAAAGAAGTATTTGCAACACCCCTGGATCAATGGGACTAGAATAGACACCCTGAGGGTTACAGGTGTCAGTGTCACTATGGAGAGAGATACACTGGTTTCCCCAGAGCAATACCTGATTGGGAAAACTTAACCAGTCACCAACACTGACAGTGTTACTACTAACCATGCCATGGCTATGGTGACAGACTAGGGGGGGTTACTGGCCTGAAACAGGTAGTGGTCTCTCCAAAGCTTCTAGCTGCCTTCTGCTTGGTAATGTAATGACCTGGAAACCTCGGCATGGGCTGAGGTAGAATTAAAAACCCATGCAGCAAAGCTGAATATCCCTGATATTGTGTGTGTCAAGACTAGAGCACAGAGCCGAAAGCAGGGTGAAAAAAGTGTTGGAGCCTGAAAGAATGGCCCAACCTTCCAAGAGGGAAGGTAAGAAGACTGGGAAACCAGCTTCTGAACGGCAAAATAATCAGGACCCCTCTCCTCAAGGAGAGGACTTGGAAGCCCCAGAGGGAACTGAGCCTATGTAACTTGACCCTTACCAGGTTGAGCTCTTAGGCCCAGGGACACCCACTTGGGAAGAGCTGTGCCTTGGACAGCAGTCCTGTCCAACTCTTGAAAGCCTGAGGCAGCAAGCTGCTGCACAGGAAAAGGGAGATGTCAGTGGTACCCACAGAGTCTACAGGGAGGAGGGACTACTGTACACTGAGGCCAGAGACCCCAACCCTGGAGCCACTAGGAGAGTGGTAGTGCCTCAGAAGTACAGGGAGTTCTTACTAACTTTAGCTCATGACATCCCCCTAGCTCAACATCTGGGCCAAACCAAAACTTGGGAAAGGCTAGTTAGCCACTTTTACTGGCCCCAGATGTCTCAGAAGGTAAAGGAGTTTGTCAGCTCCTGTGTCACCTGTCAAACGAGTGGCAAAACCGGTGGACACCCAAAGGCCCCCTTAATTCCACTACCAGTGGTTGGGGTTCCCTTTGAAAGGGTAGGTATGGACTTAGTGGGTCCACTTGAACGTCCTACAGCATCAGGAAACAAATTCATACTGGTGGTAGTGGATCATGCCACCAGGTATCCTGAAGCAATTACCCTTCAGATTACTATAGCTCCTGCAGTAGCCAAGGCCCTCATTGGTATCTTCACCAGGGTAGGGTTTCCTAAGGAGGTGGCTTGAGACAGAGGGTCAAACTTCATGTCTGCTTACCTAAAACATATGTGGAAAGAGGGTGGAGTGCGGTACAGGTTTACTACACCCTATCACCCACAAATCAATGGTCTTGTTGAGAGGTTTAACAACACATTGAAAGGCATGATTATGGGGCTCCCTGAAAAGCTCAAAAGGAGATGGGATGTCCTCTTACCATGCTTGCTTTTCACCTACAGAGAGGTGCCTCAGAAGGGAGTAGGGTTTTCCCCCTTTGAACTTCTGTTTGGCCATCCTGTTTGGGGACCACTCTGTCTTGTAAAAGAGGGTTGGGAGAAGCGTCTCCAAGAACCCAAACAAGATATTGTGGACTATGTACTAGGCCTAAGGTCCAGAATGGCAGAGTACATGGAAAAAGCTTCCAAGAATCTGGAGGCCAGCCAGGAGCTCCAGAAGCACTGGTATGACCAAAAAGCTGCACTGGTGGAGTTCCAACCAGGGCAAAAGGTGTGGGTTTTGGAGCTAGTGGCACCAAGGGTTCTCAAGGACAAATGGAGTGGCCCTTACCATATCTTAGAAAAGAAAAGTGAGGTCTCCTACATGGTTGACCTGGGCACAAGCAGGACCCCCAGAACGGTGATCCATGTGAACCGCCTTAAGCTTTTCCACGACAGGGCCGACATCACCATGCTGATGGTGACTGAGAGGATCAGGAGACAGAGAGTGAACCTCTCCCTGACCACCTCTCTTCAGCCCCAAAGATGGGTCAGTGGATGGAGTTGTCTACTCAGACAGTATGCTAAGCTCTTTTCCTTGACACCTGGTCAGACAAACTGGCGTACCCATGATGTGGACACTGGGAACAGTGTACCTGTCAAGAACAATATCTATTGACAGTCTGATCAAGTCAAAGAAAGCATCAGAGCTGAAGTTAGCAAGATGCTGGAGTAAGGGGTTACTGAACCCTCTGAAAGCCCCTGGGCCAGCCCAGTGGTTCTAGTCCCCAAATCTCATCCACAGGGTGGAAAGAGCGAAATTAGGTTCTGTGTGGACTATAGAGGGCTCAACTCTGTCACCAAGACAGATGCCGAACCTATCCCAAGAGCTGATTAATTGATAGATAATTTGGGTGCAGCCAATTTTTTAAGTACCTCTGACTCAACTGCAGGGTACTGGCAGATTGGCATAGCACCAGGAGCAAAAGAAAAGACAGCATTCTCCACACCTCATTGCCATTATCAGTTTACGGTTATGCCTTTTGGTTTAAAGAATGCCCCTGCAACCTTCCAAAGGTTGATGAATCAAGTCCTTGCTGGATTGGAGTCCTTTAGTGCAGCATATCTAGATGATATTGCTGTCCTTAGCTCCACCTGGCAGGATCACCTGATCCACATGGGGAAGGTTTTGAAAGCCCTGCAAACTGCAGGCCTAACTATCAAGGCATCCAAATTCCAGATAGGGCAGGGAACAGTGGTATACTTGGGCCACCTTGTTGGTGGAGGCTAAGAGCAACCCTTACAGCCCAAGATCCAGGCTATTCTGGACTGGGCAGCTCCAACAACCCAGACACAAGTCAGGGCATTCCTTGGATTGACTGAGTACTCCAGGATTTTTGTGAAGGGATATGGGTCCATTGTGACTCCCCTCACAGAACTCACCTCCAAGAAGATGCCCAAAAGGTAAACTGGACAGTTAGCTGTCAAAAGACTTTTGACACCCTGAAAGAGGCAATGTGCTCAGCACCAATTCTCAAAGCTCCAGACTATACCAAGCAGTTCATGGTGTAGACTGATGCCTCTGAGCTAGGGATAGGAGCGGTCCTATCCCAGACCAATGATGAAGGCCAAGACCAACCTGTTGCTTTTATAAGCAGGAGGCTTCTCCCCAGGGAGCAGCGTTGGAGTGCCATTAAGAGGGAGGCCTTTGCTGTGGTTTGGTCCCTGAAGAAGCTGAGATCATACTTGTTTGGTACTCACTTCCTAGTTCAAACTGACCACAGACCTCTCAAATGGCTAATGCAGATGAACGGTGAAAATCCTAAACTTTTGAGGTGGTTCATCTCCCTACAGGGAATGGACTTTATAGTGGAACACAGACCTGGGACTGCCCATGCCAATGCAGATGGACTTCCCAGGTTCTTCCACTTAGACAATGAAGACTCTCTAGGGAAAGGTTAGTCTCATCCTCTTTCGTTTGAGGGGGGTGTAAGAAAGTGCCCTCTTTTTGCATGGTTGCCCCCACTTTTTTGCTAAACTGCTGATGTACTTTGACTGAGTGTGCCCTGGGTTCCTGCCAAACAGGTACCCAGGGCCTATGTTCTTTCCCTAAACTGCATTAAAAACAAAACCCAATTGGCACTCTTTGGCCACAGGTCAGTCCCTTGCAAACGGTACCACAGGTACCAAGGGCACTGTGGCCAGGGAAGTCCTCTAAGGGCTGCAGCACGTATTGTGGCACCCTTAGAGGCCCTGTACCTTTACACACACACTGCCATTGCAGGCTGCGTGATTTGGTGCAGAACAAAGTGAAGAGTCGACAAGGCCCACATCCCTGTGCCATGCCTACAACCCACTGCCCTGGCATTGGTCAGCCACCCCTCTAGCTGGGTGCACTATACCAGTGGTGAGGGTACAGGTGCATGGGCCCTGTACCCCTACAGTGTCTAAGCCACTTCTTAGACATTGTAAGTGCAGTAATGCCATTAAGAGTATATGGTGCTGGGAGTTTGTCATTACGAACTCCACAGCATCATAATGGCTTTACTGAAAACTGGGAAGTTTGGTATCAAACTTCTCAGCACATTAAACCCACACTGATGCCAGTGTGGGATTTAATGAAAAATGCACTCAGAGGGCATCTTAGAGATGCCCCCTGAAAAACGACCTAACACTAGTGTCCAGGCTGAGTGGCTGCTCGCCAGCTGCCACCACCAGACATGTTTCTGGACCCCTGGGTCGAAAGCCTGTTGCTCTCGGGGGTCAGAAAAAATGCACATCCTGGGACGAGGTGCCAAGCCTCCTCCCCCAGGATGGCCAGGGTCCACGAAGGGGAAGCTTCAAAGGGATCTTATGGAAGGCAACATCACCAGGGCAGTTACAGCGCTCAAATCCCAAATTGAATTCTGGAATACGCTTAACCTCTCAGTTATAGGCAGGGTGGAGTTAATAAAAATGGTCATGCTGCCACGTCTTTATTATTTTTTTAACCTCCCGCTTTACCTACCCATGACCTTCTATCGTTATCTGGAGGGAGTTATTAGGGATTTTATTTGCAATAACACGCGGTGCAGGGTAGCTCTGACGAAGTTGTACCTACCACGGTCACGGGGAGGTCTGGCTTTACCCAACTTAGAGCACTACTTCCTGGCTTCTCAAATACTGTGGGTGGCAAAATGGGTGGAGGAACTACACTTGTCAGACTCGGCGGAACGTGACCCACTGTACTTCCTGGACAGGATCCTCTCCTTATTCCATCCTTGTAATAGATCACACGTATCGCTTCCATTATTGGTTCAGATTGCGC
This sequence comes from Calotriton arnoldi, assembly GCA_963921515.1. NCBI lineage: Eukaryota > Metazoa > Chordata > Amphibia > Caudata > Salamandridae > Calotriton > Calotriton arnoldi. The sequence continues at coordinate 1,759,791 of CAWUFW010001119.1, read as the reverse complement.
GGAAATGTTTCCGCAGGACACTGCACCTTACTAGGCACGTCACACCGTACGCGCCCGTTATGCCCTTGCTGAGCATGCCGACAGCGAGAGGACGAGTCCAGAGTACGGACCTTGCCGACTGGGTGGGAGCAGGTTTAACTACCCTGGGGGACTTGTATGGAGAGGGCGCATTACGGCCGTTCCTCACCATCACAGAGGAAGACGGGGTTCCCCCGGGCCAATTCCTGAATCATGCCTCCTGGACGGCCACAATGTGGTGCTGGTGGGGTGACATTGCGCAGGAACTTCCAACACATCTCCTTATGCAATATGTGCACGTAATGGGCACGGGCGTCACCTAGTGAAGTGGTTTGCGGAGTCGATCCGAGAACACACCCTGGTGGACTTAACGCCGCTGCGAACTAAATGGGAGGTGGACCGGGAGAGACCATACTCAGAGAGGGAGTGGCCCATAGTCTTGGAGAGCTCCAAACAGATCCCTAGAAACGCATGTTTTAGATTGATTACATTTTACATTGTCCACAGGGCATACCTATCCCCAGACAAGATAAATAGGTATTTTCATAGGCTGGATGTGTGCTGTCCTTGCTGCAAATTGGTGGATGCGGATTTATTACATATGCTCTGGTCCTGCCCTGCATTCGTACTGGGACGGGGTGATTCGTGCGCTAGCCACTAGCACGGATAGGGAGATGCCACGGACATGGGAGGCATGCATTACAGGAGTATTCCCAAGAAGCAAAAAACACAAAGCATCCTCTAGGTTTTTGGATTTGGGCCTAGTCGTGGCCAAACGGCTTATTACACGCCGGTGGAAAGCGGAAGAACCCCCGCCGACGAAGGCATGGTTTCACTCAATGTTGAACTGGGTTAAGGCAGAGGCGGTCTCCCTGGTACGTGAAGATACGCTGGGTCTTCGCAAATTCCCCATTTCCACTGCATGGAATGCAATGTTGTGCACGCTTCAGGGGCTGCTGGTGCCGGATGACCCTCCAGATATTCCTATTACTGATTAATATTGTGTAATACATGTGTTGAAATATGGCCCGAGCTGTATGCTGGATAGTAAAGAGCGTTCCATATACCCCAAACTGTTATGTATAATTTCCAAATAATCACAATATGCAACTGTATGATTGTAGACAGTACTTTCTCATCCTGATGGAGGTCCATGTTTTTACCTACCTCTATATGGCTCCTGCTCCCCGTCCTACACCCCCCTTTTAATTGTGTTACTGCATTAGACGTTTTCAATACGATTGTTTGATTGAATAAGAAGAGTAATGTGACATGGCGGAGTGAAGCCATGTGGGCTGCATATATGCAATTAATATGTACACGCATAGTGGAGTTATACTGCATCATAATATGGTTAAACAGCCACGCTGAAGGAGGTTTAATGTTAAGTGATAGATGGGGTATTCCATTTGTTGTTAACCAGGTAAAACCGATGACAGTGAGGTCTTCATGCTGCTGTGTTGCTGATTTACATATTTTGCCTGGCAGATTGCCTACTGGTTCCATACGATAATTCCTATGAGTGTCAAATGTTTTATTTTATGTACAAAACTCTTAATAAACAGATCAAACAAAAAAATGTAAATTGAGACCGTATAGACGCTGTATGCACTATCCATAATGTAATCAGTTAGTGTTCACATTCTCCCTCTCTCTGGGAAGAAATAATCTTTTTAACAATACCCAATATGTGGTCTTGAAATTTACAACAGCCCAGGCTAGGAGTACAACTGGAATGAAGAATGAGTGCAGAAGATGACTGAATGTAGCTAATGTGTGGAAGATCCCTGTAACCATGGCTGGAAAGTAGTGCAGATGCTTATCTAAACTTCCAAGATTAGATGGCAGCTGCTCCAACTGGAAATTCTTCTGTGAGGAGTGGAGTGAGGGCCATACTTTCAACTGGTCAGAAGAAGTAAGTTCATACTTTAGAGCAGAATGTTCTGAATGAGCACTTTCAAATGTCATTTATGTAATTACCAACATTGTAAATGTGAATAAGAGGAGATGGTTTTGCCAAATACTTACAATCCAAAGTCCATCAAAGGGCACCTTACTGTATAGTTGTTGTAAATTCTCCAGCCACCACTGATGCGTCTCTGGGTTTGTGAAGTCAGGAAAAGCAGTTAGACCAGGCCACACCTGGAAAGCAAATGAGGATAGGCTTACACACATTTCATATTCTAATCTCTAGACACAGATAGGCACAACTTATGTTACCCACTAGGCATCAACATATAATGCTTGCATGAGGACCAATGCTGAGCTGTCTTTATGCTTGTTTGTGACAGCTGCTGTTAAAGCTTTGAGGGAACTTGCAGATGTTTTGAAGCAATGTAATCAGTGCTATCAGTTAATAAGCTCTTAAAAGCAAAGGATGAGATCAAGGGAGGTGTGCATCTTTAAAGAAAACATACTCAAATTTCAAATTAATATTTTACAACAAAAAAATACTTAGTCCACTTATCCATAACAGGGTAACACTTTCTCTAAAATAACATCATAGGTGCATCCCTTTAAAAGGAAAAGGAAAACAAAACACTTTGCAGAAAGAAAAGTTTCTTTAGCTGAAGGTGTCAGAGATGGTAAGGAGTCATCTGGCACTCGCTGCATGGTTTAAAGAGCACGCAAATTGCCACAGGGCCACAGTTGTTTGCATGGCCATGGAAAGGAACGGCTCCTAAACCCTGGGGGGGGGGGGGGGGAGGGGGGGAAGGAAGGTTTAAGTGAGAGGAAAGTGTTAGAGTACTACCATGGGTCAATCATACAGGGTAGGAATGAGATGATACTCTGCCACCAATGACACCACAACAGATTTAATGGATGCAGACGGGTTTCGTTGCACTTACCATTACAAACCACATCAAAATATACAACTTATAAAGGGATATGAAATTCGCCAGGACTTGTAAGCGCACATTTTGGCAGGGAAATTAATACCCACACCTTGATTCTGAGCTTGGCAAGTGAGGGATTAAAAAAGTATTCATCCCACGTCAAACTTCAAACACCTCGTCCGTTGCTTGGGGAAGAAAAGGATAGTTCCTATAGCGGATAATCCAACTGCAACCCCCAAATCACCCCAACCACAACTTTAGATATGAACATGAATTTCTTTTTAATATTCCTAGTTTTTGACTAGTCTGAGCCAACAATGATAACTTACCAGTTGTAGGGGACATAATGATTTCCAAAGGCAAGCTGCAGAAGGAGCATCATTCCATCAAAGAAGAGAGAATGGTGGGGCAAAAAAAAAAAAACCACACGCAGAGTAGGAAGCGTGCAGCAATGAAAGAATGAAGATTGTGGCATTTGGACATCTGCTGTGCACGTAGCTGGAGCCTCTGTGTACCTTATTTGTCCCTTCTCCTCGTTCAGGGTTTGGTGCAGATTAGGGGCAGACAGATTGCACCACAAACCACACTTTTTGCACCTCACCATAGGCCAATGATCTATTTTTCATATTTCTTTGTCAATGACGGAGTAAGTTGTCCACTAGTTAGACAAATTCAGTTCACTAAGTAGGTTAACCCAATACAATTAGGAGCTTATGGTTGGTTTAAGATCAATGCATTTCAAAGTAGTTGCTCAACTGGGACTGCAGATGATACAAGGCTTAGCAAATCCTCATGGTGCTATCAAAGATCAAGCTCGACGCATCTGAAATGTGGTTGATTCTACAAATCGAGAAATACCACTTTCTAAAGTTAAATAGCAATGACTATCTGCACTTTGTCAGGACGCGAAGCTGAAGGTATTGCTTCCCATTTGGAACTTGGCGAGTGTGGGGGAGTGATACTTCAAACCATATTTCGCTGTTTCAGGGAAGGAAAGGCTATCTGTCACTGAAGAGTGCCAGTACTGTCTGGACTGAAGCTTCACATGTGCGGAGAACGCACTATGCAGCAGTGTCCAATGATCTACAATTCTCAGAGGGCCATTTACTCTGGAATAGTCTATATAGTCTGTGACCATCTTGGTTATCTGGGTATACCTTACCTTGTGGACCATGGCGTGTTTGCAAGGCAATCATAATAAAATGTTGCTGCAGCCAGGGACCTGCTATGCATATCTCAGATTTCCCTGGCAAGAACCACCTGCTTACCTACAAATTTGTAATGAAGGACACTAGAATTACACAGAATTATTTCAGGAAGTCATGTTGTTGGTTTATACAAACTTTGAACTATTTCATGAACATTTGGATGATATCATTTAACACTTAGGGCGTTACATTTTATTGAAGGTTATCTTGTGCTGGAACAGGGAGGATTTTTAGCCTGGACAATGTTGCTCATGCTATGTATGCATGTCAAAGTATAAAGTATTTGTATTCTAGTATGTTTACACAAATTATTAGAACTAGGAAACAGTAGAATATTAACATTAATAAATATTTTGCAGAGGTACCAGTCGAGTAGAAACTATAACGAGTCTTCCAGGGAGAGAATATGTTGAAGACATTTGGGGTAGGTACTCAAGTCACAGGGAGAAGTGTTAGTGAACATATATTTAAAGTACTCACTCTTTTTGCATATTTAGGAATTATCAGTCTCAAGTCAAAGCACAGATTTTGGTTACACAAAGATATTCCTAGGGTATATCCATTTACTGTGATAGGTAAGCAGAGACCCCTAAATAGCAACCCACTGAAGCAATCTCTTTGCCTTAAAATATCCAGCAAATTCTGCAGCACCCTTGAGCAGTCAGAGTGGTGGAGTCAAGTGTCTCAGTTTTATTTCTTATCCCCATTACTACCACTGTCTGTCATAATCCCTTGTATGTGAGCAATGGAAGAGGCATTGAGAGACGGAATAGTATGTCTCTCCAGAGCACAAAGTTAGTGCATTTTGTGTACACAGTCAATTCATGATTGGGTTTTAAAGTAGTTTCAATTATGCTACTTCAAACGTTTGCAGATTCTTAGTTTAAAAAATCTTAAGCTGAACTAAAACAGACAGACTTTAAAAGAAAAATAAATTGGACTGACCTGTTTAGGTAGCTCAAGAGACACAATGCAGAACAATGTCATCTAGCACCGGTTACATTTTTGGCTTACTAAGGGAAAGTACATGAATTGCTTCCCTCATAAGTATTCTGGCTCCTCTGGACAGAAGGTTAATTTGTTCATTCATTTAATCCAGAATTCCATAATGGAGAATGTTGCCATGGGATCTTCACTAACGTTTGGTAATTTTCATAAACAGTGAATAGAAGAGCATGTTCAATGCTTATCTGGCCAATCGTTTTTTTCAACACTAGTTTATTTTGTTCACGCATAATCATTAAAACATACAATACAATGAATCTAATTTAAAAATCTAAAACCATATTTCATTTAGATACAAATAACCTGTGAGAAATGCCAATATTCCAACAGAACTTGAGCTTAAACAATTATTTATATCACTTCTGTTGAGCTAGCCCAAATGCTCTGTAAGCTTTATAACAGCGCTAAGGAGATTTGAGACCACAAAACATTCTAGAGTCAAACATAATGAAGCTTGTCTGGAGTTATTTACATACATCTTCGTCATGACGAGGCACAAAAATTTCTTCCCAAGGTATAGATAAATTAGACAGAAAAATATTTGAATAACGGTCTGCCAAGATTTTTCTATCAAAAGGCAACATGGATTGCCTTCTTTATGGGCCCTACACCAACGAAAATTAAATATTTCTGAGAAGCCCAACCTATACTTCGTTGAAACGCTATACTCTTGATAGTGGGACACCCTTTTCAAGGCACTGCTCCATCATATTTTTAGTACTCAAGTAAATGGCATCCTAGTTGAAGGTTTCAGTAGCTCACAGGATGTTTTCTCCCTTTCTTCCTCAGTGGATGATAATGCTAACTATCTATTCATTTGTTTAAATTGAAAAAGAGTGTGATCTTTTTGGCCAATATTTTAAACCATGAAGCAGGAGGAGTAAATTACTTTGTCCTTTTGTGACTTGGGTACTTTTCAATTGCATTGTTAGTCTGGGTGATAAGATATTTAACAAGGCGATGTTGAATTTACAGATTACCCATTCTTTACCCAATTGTGGCTTATGCTATCCTGCAAAATTATTTGTTTCCTTCCCACCTAGGCAGCATGGAAATAGACTGCAGGTGAGTGCAGGTCACTGCTTTCAAGTTGGTAGTGGTTTTCCAGCAACTATTGGTGTCTGGTTTTTCTTTCTTTTATAAGGTATCATTGCATGGGTTACATGGGTTCTAGATGTTGTTGCTGCCAATAGAGGAGTGTGCCATTGGAAAAACTGAAGAATAATTAGAAGCCAGAAATGTAGGTGAAAATAAGCGGCCCCTTATTCAACCTCATCCAACAATTTTGCTCTCTAACTGCTTTCAACAGAATGCGCAGCCTATGACAGCCTACAAGACATCAGAGAATTACAAAACTCTGATGCAGGCAAGTGAAGCAGGACATTACACTTCTTCCCTTGTAACCAAACAAAAGATAACCATATTTGTTAATGTAATATGTTCACTTATACAAACACCACAATAGAAATCCAAAACAATAGTAAAAAATAAATTTGCAAATTGTGTTCAAATTCCAATTTCACAGTCATGAAACGTAATCTTTCAGATACTCTGTTTTTTTTCCAAATGCATTTCACCTAGCTGAAAGAGGAAACATCTAAAATACAGAATTCCTCATCTGCATTCTTTGTGTTTCAACTAATTGTTGTACACAAGAGACCAGTCTCTGTGTTGTAAGGCTGACTGTTGTCCGACATCTTCTTTGCAAAGCGAAACCCCGAGGAGACTCCATGTGCGGCCATCTCTGGTCTTAACAGCATTACAGAACTCTGGGCTCTGTTTATTTGGACCACTGCTTGGCATCTACAGGACCCAACTTCCTATTTTCCTCTCATCAAAACTAGAATTCTTGGCATCCATCTTGGATAACTGTGTGTCTCTCTCCATTCATAAAATTAAGACACACTCACCCAACCATTCCTCTAGTTCATCCATCCAAGTAGCAACTTAGAGAGGTTTTCTCCCAAGGAATAATTTAAACCGTGCTTTACCAGTAGTACAGTGGGGAGATAGTCTGTAAGCAACCAAACATACTTGAAGAACTTGCTTCCCGTCAAACCTGTTTCCCCTGGCAAGTTGAATTTCCCCTTTCAAGAGTGTGCTGAAAACGTTTTACCATACCCTTTATCTTTGGGTGGTAGAGCAAGCTTTTTCTGTGTTTGATGTCACCATTCACCAAAAACTAAACATCCTGAGAACACAAATGGACTCATTTATCAAACAGTTTTTGGAAAACCTTCCAGTTATGTAGTCCAGGGGTAACTTTAAATTACGTTGATTTAAATCACTTAATTTAGGGAAATTCTCATTACACTTGTCATGTGAAATTCCCACAATAACGCTTAATTACATGCCATTTGCTGTACAACTTTAACATGAACACACATGAACATAATGCGAGTGCTGTTCATAGTGGTTTTGTTTTTTGCATTGTATACATTATAGAAAATGTGTCCTTGCGTCTGAAAAATGCTGCAAGACACATTTCATACTAAACTACATTGCTAAATTAAAAATTAGCATTTCATGTAATTCCCTGGAATTTTGCCGTAGTTACGCAAAAGTATATGATGCAAATTGCGCACCGCTATTGTGCTACGAAGCCACAAAATGTCAACCAGCTAAGTGAAAAAAATTGACATGCAACACCATAATGAAAGTAACTGGCAGAATGTAGTCACTTCCTAACGAACGCTCCCAGGTGTTGAGGTACTGATCCAGTCACTTCCTCGAAGCACTCATTAATGTCTTTAAAAAAAAAAAAAGGGGATTTCGCTGATGCTCGTCTCTGCCCACCAACAATGTACAGCAGCTCTGCAGTGCACAACTGAGTAGATGTCACAAACTTCCCTCAGGTCACCAATGAGGTTGAGTGGCTCTGCAGCGAATACCACAGCAGCCCCCGATGGTATGGTGCAATATGTAACCAGAAAGATGTAACAAAGCAAAGCTGTCACTGCTTTCTGGCACTGATCTATATGCAGTGACTTCCCATCAGCCATTTCTTGACACACACAGCTGTGTTTCAGCCAACAGGACCGTAACTTTTATGCCATTTAAAAAGAGGCCTCACTACTTTAAGTAATCCATAAAACGCACTATGTTTCAGAAATATTTTCAAATACTCCTCTAGGTCTCTATAATTCAAAGTTGTTCAGAAGCGATAACGCTCCAAGCATCATTCTATGGTAGAGACCAGAGAGACCACCAGCTTTGCAGAGAGCACAATCACCCCTCTAATGTTGCATCTCAGCGATCCACTCAACGAGGAAAAATCCCCATCCCCGGTAACAAAAGTTTCATCAATATTGCTGTAGTCCTGCTCAGATTGAGCAATCTCTATGTCAACTTGACACCAGTGTAGGAAACTGGCTCTGTATATACTATACCAAAGTAAGGTATAGTGTGCACAGAGTCCAGTGGATCCCCAGAGGCTTACAGAGGTAAAAGTAGATAATACCTCACTCTCTATTTGTGGTAGTGTGGGCGAGCAGTAAGGCTTTATCAGAGGGTAGTGTTACGCATTTATTGTACACACTCAGCCAAGAAATGATTTCACACACTCAAAGACAGAACTCTGACCAATTGTTTTGTATAAAAATATTTTTGTTGTATTTTATTTTTAGAACCAAGCCAGACTTGGTGCAGGTAAGTAAAAATAATACTTTTCTGATAATACAGTTGAATGCAGTTGAATGTAGACACAGGTAGATCAAATGTTCAGAAACAGTTGAAATTACTTTTTAGTTGCTTTGCAATTACTTTGTGATTACTTTTTAAGTTACTTTTCAGATTACTTTTTCTACTCAGTGTGATATGCCTAGATATCACACTGGGATATTTCCTGGATAAAAGGTGAGTAAAACAGTTTTTATCAAAACACAGTTTCTTAGGTTTCCATACAAAACACTCTCGACACTTAAAAGTTTTTCAAAGGAAAACAGTCAATGCAATCCTATGGAGAAAAATGAGGTTATCGGTTTGCAGAGAAGTAAACAGTCTTAAGGGTTGAGTTTCTGGGGTTAGAACAAGGGTTCCCCCAGGGTCAAGGATGCACTCAAAAAGCACCCTCAGCGGCACTAGGGCGGCCGGGTGCAGAGTGCTGAGGCCCAATGTTATCCAATAGGGGATAGGGGGCCTCCGGTTGGTGGCTGCTCACGAGCAGGCCACAAGGTTGTGGGAGCAAAGCTCCTGGAATTAAGCTCAGGGCAAAGGAGGGCTCAAGTTAGCACACAAAGTGCACCCACAGCAGCAGAGCGGCGGCCAGGTGCAGGGTGCTGTTTTGGAGTCGGGTGCCCTGTTGTTTTCAATGGGGATTCTCCGGTTGCAACAAACACTGCATGCTCGGGGATGAAGATCTTCTGGTAGCGACCACCAGTTGAAGAGGTAAGTTGGGATGTCGTGGGATGCTGGGACACAGTCGGTTGGGCCACCCAAGGCCATGGGGCATCCGGTGCAGGGGTATGTTTTGGTGTTGGGTTTTTCTTATCGGCCGCGGTCAGGGAGATCCCCCAGATAGGGGCTGCAGGTGTCATCAGGAGACTTGAGGTAGGTCAAGGACCACCAGATCCCAGGTCAGGATCGCCGGGGAGACCACTTGAACTCGGGCCATGGGCATCGGGTGCAGAGTGGAGCAGACTCGCAGATTTGGCTGGAGCCAGAGGTTGTTGGCGAGCAAATCCGGTGCTCACAGGAGACAAAGTCTTTTCAGTGAAGGCAGGGCAGGTCCTTCAGGTTCTGGGGGGCTGCTGGCTACGCCGGGATTCGGCTGGAGCAGGTTGAGGTCGGGACAGGCCGGTAGGGCTGGGGCAAAGTCAGTTGGTGTCCTCCTTCTTCCTTCAGTACGGCTCTTCAGTCCTTCTTCTTGTTTCTTCTTGTCTGAGGAGGCAAGGTTTGGGGTTGCCCCTAAATACTAGATTTAGGGGTGTTTCAGGTAGTTACAGGTTGGGACCAATGAGTCCCTTCCTTGGGGTGGGTACACTCCCTATTATGCCACCCTCCAGTGGGAGGGGGGGGCATAACCCTCACTCTGGTTGGTCAGGTACCCCCATCTTCAAGATGGCGGGGACTGAGAGTTGTGCTTCACCTCGCCTCCCCACCTGAGGGGTTGGGTTGGCAAAGGTGGGAACACCTCTCCTCCCATCTTGGTTTTCCTGCCGATTCTCCCGCCCAAAGTGTGAGTCAGAACTGGTGGGGGCCAGTTCTGAGGAGCAGCAAATGGCTGGGTCAGCTCACCAAGGCGGCAAGCCTTTGAAGCTTCCCCTTCGTGGACTCTGCCCATCCTGGGGGAGGAGGCTTGACACCTCTGCCCAGGATGTGCTTTGTTTCCAGGCTCGAGAGCGGGAGGCTCTCGACCCAGGGGTCCCGAATCATGTCTGGGGTGGCAGCTGGCGAGCAGCCAGTCAGCCAGGACACTAGAGTTAGGTCGTCTTTCAGAGGGCATCTCTAAGATGCCCTCTGAGTGCATTTTTCATTAAATCCCACACTGGCATCAGTGTGGGCTAATGTGCTGAGAAGTTTGATACCAAACTTCCCAGATTTCAGTAAAGCCATTATGGTGCTGTGGAGTTCGTAATGACAAACTCTCAGACCATATACTCTTTATGGCTTTACTGCACTTACTATGTCTAAGAATAGACTTAGACACTGTTGGGGTACAGGGCTCATGCACGTGTACCCTCACCAGTTGCATAGTGCACACAGCTAGAGGGGTGGCTGACCTATGCCATTGGCAGTGGGTTGTAGGCATGGCACACAGGGATGTGTGCCATGTCAACTCTTCACTTTTCTCTGCACCAAAACACTCAGCCTGCAATTGTGTGTGTGTTAAGGTACAGGACCGCTAAGGGTGGCACAATACGTTCTGCAGCCCTTAGAGGTCTTATCTGGTCACAAGGCCCTTGGTACCTAGGTTACCTTTTACAAGGGACTTGCATGTGGCCAGAGAGGTGCCAATTTGGGGGTACACAGTACAGTTTTAGGGAAAGAACATAGGCCCTGGGTACCTGGTTGGCAGGAACCCAGGGCAAACTCAGTCAAAGAACACCAACATCAGGCAAAAAGTGGGGGGCAACCATGCAAAAAAGGGACACTTTCCTACAACCAGTGAAGAAAGGTTACATCCCAGGCAGGTGCATAAAGATAATTGGAAGTTTATTCAACCTCATCCACCAACTTTGTTCTCCAACTGCTTTCTACAGCACACACACACACACACTATAACAGCCTACATGACATCTGAGTTTTCTAGAACTGTAATGAAGGTAAGTGAAGCAAAACATTACAAATACCTTTTTGTATTTCATTTGAATTAGGTATAACAGAGTTTTACTTCAGCTTGACCAGGTCCAATGTTTTCAGGTTTCCAATAGCAATCCTTTTTCTTGTTACCTTATTTCTGTGAACGATCCAAACAGTGACATGCAAGAGAACTGCACATCTAGGATTCTGCTGTGGGCATCTACCACCACTTAAGTGGGTCTCAGCCAAAAATGACTTCCCATGGAGTGAAAATGACAGAATCCGGGGGTCGTGGTCTGGCCACGAGAGAAGATGGCCGCCTGATCCGGGAGCTCCGCTGTGGACGGACTCCAGACGGGGGACGGTGGCCTTCGTAGTGCGGCTGAGACCTCAATGCAGATGCCTCACAAGGGGCTGTGAGCCTTGGACCCTGACGGCCCGGGTCCCGACGCTGTCATCGGATACTGAGAGGGTTTAACAGCCTGAGGCGCAGGTGAGTCAGCTGGGCCTAGAGGCACGCTCACAGCCTCGGCCCTTGTGTAGCTCATTAACCCCGCCTTCAGCTTTTCGTGCTCTACCCCCTGCTGCTCCGGTTTACCGAGACTGGCATAATTGAACTCAATCGTCAATTGAGGCGGCGGCAACTGAGGTGGCGGTATTTTCCTCAGAAGTGCCAGTGCTCTTCGCCATGTTGAATGACCTAGTCCAGGACGCCTGAGAGGAAAAATGCATGACTGAGAAGTGAACGCAGAGGACCGGGGGAGGCTTTTCCACAGCCTCGTTCCTCATATACCTGCCGGCATTAACAGGTCGTGATACCCGCAGTGACGTCCTCCTCCCCTTTCGGATCTGTGGTGTGTTGAACTGAGTGAGTGGCACGGCCCTCGCGCATTTGAGGTTTTGCGTCTATTTGATTCACGTCTCTTCCCTGAATTTGGCATCTGGTTTCCCGCCTATTTTTCTGGGATAAAAAACAAAACACCGGAGCGCTGACGCGGCGAATAAGCTTAAGGACCCCATCGGAGTGCAGCAGCTGCGGAGGGTAGTGCCATGAATAGGTGAGAGTGGCGGCCTCACCCCTCTCTATACGCATGGTCTAGAAGTAGGATTGAGGCACACCAGGCCCTACACCAGTTCCAGGACCGAGCCACATCAAATACGCCATAGTGTGCCCCGCGATTACCATCACGAAGGAGAGAGAGAGAGAGTTGCAGGAGCGCCCTCCCCCCTTCTATGCAGACAAGAGGGAGAGAGAATCGTGGTACCTTATTTTTCACTGTATCACTTGTTGAAACGCAGTAGCATTTGACATCTAGGTCCTGAAGAAGGCCACGACACCCTTGCGGGTCACACTGGCCGAAACATGTAGAGCTGTTTATTTTGATATATGCAGTAAACATTTTTTATACTGCACATGCACTGTTTTTAATCCTGACACTAGGAGTGAGCCAATAAAGTTCTTTTCGCTCTTAGTGGTTAGTTTTAGCAGCACACATCACTTGGTTGAGTATCTTTTCTGCACTGCGCTCATTACCCAACCAGCTTAGTGTTTCACATCTGGAGGAATTTAGCATATCCTTTGTAGAGTAGGAATTAAAACATCCCTGAGCTCCTCCCTCATAGTGAGGGGGTCGTAGCCCTTGGCGGTGCTAGGTGTCTCCGCCAAGAGGAGAATCCCAGATGATGAAGCATGCCACCTTGGTGGGTGATGGGATTTCGTCCTAATTAAAGGACTTTTTCATTAGCGACTAGTTTTCTTTGCTTGTGTCTTTTCATGGTGCTATTCTAGCATGTTAGACCCGTGGATACTTTGTGTTTCGCAGTAATTTTCTTTGGGGAATCTATCCGCGCTGGTCTTAAAATCTTACTTGGACCCTCTACTCCCAGTTTGTTTTTTCCCACTAATATCTCCTCCCTAGCAGCGGAAGCAAAATCTATCAGAACAGACATTGCGGTGTTCCATACAAAGGTTGAAGGGCTGGACCAAAGACTAACGAAGATGGAGTGTCGCCTTGAATCGGTACACAGCAGGGACCAGGAGCTGATGGTTCTTCGTAGCAAATTGATAGATTTGGAGGATCGCAGTCGGAGGGATAATGTCCGTTTCTTCGGTTTCCCAGAGAACATCGAAGTCCGGAGTGCCAGAAAGTTTCTATGCAATATTCTCCCGAAACTACTAGATATCACCTTTGACCCGCCACTGGAAATACAGCGTGCCCATCGCATCGGCCCCCCCACGCAAAGACTTCGCCACACAACCACGTCCCCTCATTGCTTGTTTCCTTAGGCATGAGCAGGTGAGGCAGTTACTGACCACAGCCCGCAACAGGGGTTCTTTCCCATTCAATGGTCACGATATACGTTTGGCTGCTGACTACTCCAGGGAAACCAATGACCGCCGCAAGGCATTTCTTTCCATGAGGCCCCAGTTGCGTCAGCTGGACATCAAGTACAGCCTCTTTGAGCCTGCCCGCTTCCGTGTAACCAAAGATGGAATCTCTAGAGACTTTTACGAACCAGAGGACCTGAGTCTCTTCCTAGACCGCACAGAGTCACACGAAATGGATACTCACCATGCTACCCCAGGGCAGGCGCAATGTGATATCTCCCTCTTGTCACCGGACAATAGAAGGCGTAACTCCAGTGGATCCTGGCACCGTGGCAGGGATCGGGAAAGAGCCGCCCGCTCCCATGATGACAAAGCTTCGGCTCTGCAAACTGCGACCGCCTTCACCCAGGAACAACATAGAGACAAGTCCCGCTCGCCTCTAAAACCTACCCTGCATGCAGACTGAAATTAAAGTGAAGTCTGTCCAGGGTCTCTCATTCCAGGGACAGACTTGCCATTGATCGCAATTCCAAGAAGACTCCGGACAGCTTAGTATTGCTTTCATGGTGTTAAGAATATCTATATTAACTGTTTGCTTAGTCGTATATACAGTATATATTGCCTACAGAAATGGTTCATTTGCTCTTCATTGTTAGAACTATAAATTACGTTACCACCTCCAGCTTTGCTTAACATTATATGCCTCTCCCTCCCTAATGCAAACCACCCCCCACCCCCCGGGTCCGGTCACTCAGCACATTATTGTATCACATCTAGATATCTCTCCTGTTCAACACCGCCCCTCCCTCCCCCTCCCACCGTCAAGACATATCCCCAAATCCGCACTATCATCATAATAATATATTGACTCCTCCATTTAGCCCTAGCTGCGACCCCGTCCTTCCGAAGGAGTCCTGTCTTTCGGTGATGCCCCAGTGAGCTTAGACCCCCAGTCGAAGAATCAGTAACCCCTGTGACGTTTCCCAGCACCCACTAATCCTACCCTTTCGGCCCTATCCTCATTCTCTTCCTCCCTCCCCTCCCTCCTTCTACACTCTACTTCTCGACAAGTCGAACTACTCACCCTGGGCTGTAGACCAAGATTTACACTTCGTTCATTGACATCCTCCCCTCCTCTCCCTGGCTGCATCACCAGATTGTAACGCTTTCTCCACGTGTCAGGACCCCCCTTCCCTCCCCTGTCTTTGTCTTTCCATTGCCCTCCCTTTTTTCCTCATTGTTCGCGTCCCTTCTCTCTTCCGCCCTTCCTCTAACCACTCTTACATCCGTGCTTCTCCATCTCTTTTTTTTTTAAACTTTATTTGTCATTTTCAAACGGAACAAAAAGTCAGCAGACAGGTCACGTTTGGTCATATCTGAAGTACATGTAGAGAGCAAGTTAGCATGTATACATGATCACATAACAGCGACAAAGCACAGCAAACATGGTGTGACTAGGTTTAAGTTACATTTCAACTTTAAGGCAATTTCAGTCGGACACAGAAATGCAACAAGGCTACAATAATACCTGCACGTGTGTGTAGTATTATATTGATCGGATATACAGGTATATCAGGGCTGGACTGTTGGAGCAGTAAGACGATGACTTCAGGAGAGTAAAATGGTGCAAGATCATAATGCATTAATGGTTTATACGGATGTGCCTAAGGGGGCGTGCGAGTTGGTGGAGTATGTACTGGTGTTGCGGTGTGCGCAGCCGCCCATGTAATGAACGGTGCCCAGATGTCTTTGGGGCGAGATGCAGTGGGCATCAGCTCCCAATACGCTGCTAGCATCTCTTGGCAATAGGTCACATCCTTTATCCACGTGTTAATGGTGGGCGCGCGGGGTGATCCCCAGTGGATTGCAATGCGTCTCTTGGCCAGGAGAAACATCATGGCTGACCAGCGTCCCACGCCAGGAGGTGCGTCAGCAACGTGGCCAAGAATAGCAGTAAGGGGGGTGCGGGCATGCTGGAAGCCTGTCACTTCATGAACAATGTCAAACACCCTGTCCCAGAACAAGGAAATGGGGCCACAGCGCCATGACAGATGTAGGAAGGTGGCTTGTGTGTCAGCGCAACGCCAGCATATAGCATCAGGGTGCAATCCCATTTTCTGTAGTTGCACCGGCGTACGGTATAATCTGTGTAAGTATTTGAAGTGTATGAGCCGCAATTTATAATTTGGAGAGAGGCGCTTGAGTTGAGCGCAGCAATAGGCCCATTGTTTGTCTGTGGGAGGTGGGTCTAGGTCAGAGGACCACTGCGCCACCGCGTTGGGTACCGTGATCGGGCTGGTCTGCTGTGTAATGTTATAAACGCGGGTCACAAGCTTCTTGGGCGAGGAGTTCGCTAATATGTTTTCCAACGGGAGCAGGGGTGTAGGTGCAGTGGGAAAGGAGCTGTGCATTTGCCAGCAGTTAGCCCTGAGTTGGTGGTAGAGTAGGAGATCCAAGGGGGGGGGGCACGCACGTCCTCCAAATTTTGTGGCCTAGGCAAAAACTCCTCCGCCGGGTACAGGTCCGCAAAAGTGGATAGTCCCATATGCCGGGCTCGTTGTATAGAGCCAGCTTCTTGCATTGGAGGGAAGCTTGGATGGTGGGCTAGGGGCGTGGACGGGGCATAAAGCTGTGGTAGTTTCGCACGACGTCGGAGTCCATCCCAAGCCCAACATAAATTTTCAACGGTATTGATTTCTGCATGGGTCCTTTTGTAGGTATAATAGATAGCAGCAGGTAGAGGAGCCGGGAAAGCAACATCCCTCTCCACCGCTACATGGGGTTGAAACGGGATAGGGTGGACCCAGTAGTGGAGGTACTGGGCCTGAGCGCTCAGAGCGTAGAGTTCGAAGTCCGGCGCTCCCAGACCTCCTGGAGTTAATGGTAGTGTCAGTGTCTCCCAGGAGATGCGGGGTTGTTTACCCGCCCAGACCAGGGAGATTAAAAGGGAACGTACTCGTTTGAAGAAGGCTTGTGTGAGGGGGGGTGGGAATATTGGCAAAGAAATATAGGAACTTGGGCAATATGATCATTTTAGCAATTGCTATCCTGCTAGCGAGCGATAGCGGTAGTTTGGTCCAAAAAGAAATCCTACCCTCCAGCCAGGAGATAAGGTGGCCGTAGTTCAGGCGCCAGATATCCTGAATCTCTCTAGAGAGCCATACCCCAAGGTATTTGACCGCTGGGTCCACCCAAGTGAGCGGGAAGTCAAGATCAAGTTCAATTGGAGCCGGTGTTAAGGAGAGGAGGGTCGATTTCAACCAGTTGACCTGTACACCTGACATACCCCTGAAATAGGAAGATTTCCCGGAGCGCGGGGTTAAGATTGGTAGCCGGCTCCCTGATGTATAGTGTGATGTCATCAGCATATGCTGATATGATTAAGCCTCTATCTGTGAGGCCAAGACCCCTAGCAGTGTGGCGTTGGCGCAGTCTGGCTGCGAGGGGCTCCATCGCTATCGCGAATAATAAAGGGGACAGAGGGCAGCCCTGCCTAGTGCCTCGGGTCACAGGAAATGGCTCTGACAGTAAATCGTTTACCTTAAGTCTAGCAGTCAGGTTGGCATATAATAGGTGGATAAGTTTGAAAAAATTAGGGCTAATGCCAATCCTAAGGAGTATAGTAAAAAGAAACAGACACTCAAGGGAATCAAATGCTTTCGTAGCATCTAAAAAAGCAGAAAGCGCTGGCAGATTAGGGTCTAACTGATGGAGTATAGAGAAAAAGGTACGCAGATTGTGGGAGGTGGATCTGCCAGGAATGAAGCCGGATTGATCCGGTCTAGCGATAAAGGGGCAAGAGTGGCTGTACTCTGTTTGCGATCAATTTGGGCAGAATTTTCGCGTCAATGTTGATAAGGGAGAGTGGGCGATAGGAATCGCACTTGTTAGCCGCTTTATCTGGCTTTAAGATTGTTACGATCACAGCCTCACGCATCGTGGGAGGGAGATGGCCAATTTCAAGGGACTCTTGATATACTTCTAATAAATAGGGGGCAAGTTCTGCGGCATAGGATTTATAGAAAGCGGCTGAGAGGCCGTCTAGGCCGGGAGCTTTGCCGGGTAGGCCGTTAATGACCTGAATGATGTCCTCTTTGGTAAATGGCACGTCTAGATATTCACGATGGGCATTGCTCAGCCAGATCAACTCGATGGAATCTAGGTAGGACTGCAATTCCGCATGCGGGTGGGTTTGGGTCGCAGTGTATAGGGATTCGTAGAATCTTTTCATTCTGTCTAGGGTGGCCGACTGTCCACATGCAAAGCTGGAATCATCTTCCAAGAGCTCAATAATATAAGCAGAGGCGCTGTGTTGTTTGAGTGTGCAGGCCAGGGCTCTGCCCGGGCGATCACCCTCCCCATATGCGCGGGCTTTGGCATTCCTACCGAGGAAATTCGTTTCGCGGATCGCTTCGTCATCGTACTCCGAAATGTTACTACGAATGGTGGCGAGGTGCTACTTTAAGCCTGTTTGGAAGTACATCATTTCCGCCTGCTTTATTTCCCTCTCTATCCATTCCAGAGTGGATCTAATGGATTTCAACACCCCTGATTGTTTAGAAATGCAGACCCCCCCGTATCACAGCTTTGAAGGCTTCCCAGAGTGTGGAAGGGGAGTCGACCGATTTGGCGTTGGTAGTGAAATATTGCTGAATTTCCTCGCGGACCTCCTCACGAAATACGGTGTCGTGCGGTGGCAGGCGCCAGCTAAAAGCACGCGGCCGGATAACGGTATGGACCAGGTTAGCTGAACAGGGGAGTGGTCCGATAGTGTACGTGGTGTGTGTCTGATGTTAATGGTCCAGGAGGCTACGTCCTGGGTGACCAGCCAGAAATCCAGCCGAGACCAGGCATTGTGGCAGGAAGAGATGCACGTCCCCTCTCGGGTGACTGGGTGCCATGAGCGCCAAATATCTATGAGGTTATGTTCGGCTGCTATAGTGTTAAGTACTGCAGTGGTTTAGGGGTGCAGCTGCCTAGATGTGCCTACGCGGTCCATAGAGTCCTGGATGACTGCGTTAAAGTCTCCTCCCCAGATAATTGTGTCATTGCCAAGTGGTGTTATCTTGGTCCACATGGTTTCAAAGAGGGCAGGGTTATCGGTGTTAGGGCCATAGATGGCCGCTAGGATCAATGGTGTTGTGTGGAGCATGCCTTTTAACAGTATGTAACGGCCTTCAGGGTCAACAAAGGATTCTATTGTGTTCCAGCCCACATTTCGACGAATCAATATAGCAGTGCCTCTGGCGTAGTTGGAGTATGTGGCAGAATGCATCTCCCCCCAGTACCTATGTCGCAGCTTGGGGTCTGCCGTCTGCATGAGATGTGTTTCTTGAAGGAAACATATCTATTTTGTGCCTAATCAAATAAGCGTGAGTGAGTCTTGCCTTTCTGTGGTTATTTAGACCACGTATGTTCCAGGTCAGGAATGATACTTCAGCCATATGGTGTGACGTCAAGCGCGCCGAGGAGACAGCTAGTGTATGGTACACGGTCCGCGCAGTGAATTAAATGTAGCGCAGCTAGTAAACCTGTGCGTCGCTGTTGGCAGTAGAAGCTGTGTCTCGTAAGTGACCTAATAGTGCCTGTAACTTGCCAACTGAACATGCTTAAATTCAAGCACCACCCCCCTCCCACTCCAACCCCCCAACTTGGTCGAGTACCCACTACCTCACCCCTCCCGCACAAACCCAAATCAAGAAAGGACCAAATGAGCCCTGGGAGATCTCCCTTCGGGGGGCATGAGTTGCCGGCGAACTGCCCTGCGCGGAGGCAGGGTGGCCGGGCGTCCTTATCAGTACCGGAGGACGGTTGAAGAGCGCAAAACAAGAACAATCGTTATATGGAGGACAGGGAGTAGGATACTGGAAAGCAGATCATGGCGACAGCGGAGCAATTAGGATAAAGTACAAAGTACAGTGCGTCCGGAGCGTGTGATCCCAAGCTCAATCATTGTCACTTAGTCTGTCTCTCGCCTCCTCGGCCAGGGGCGTCCGGGGGGAGGAACGACCCGGACAAATATGTTTGGCGAATTTAAGCGCTGATTTAGTGTCTGTGAAAAAGTGTGCTTGACCATCATGAGATATCTTTAGCTTCGCCGGGTAAAACATCGCATAAGGTATTTCAGCGCGTTGAAGAAGGCGTTTTGCGGGTAAGAACTCTTTACGTGCGGCCTGGACCGTAGGGTTCTTATGCCACACTCTAAATAGGCCTCTTAGGAAGGTGGGGGGGGGGGGGGGATTGGCCATGATCTATCATAATTCAATTAGGGCAACTTTTCAGGCTGTCCCATCTGCAACATGTGAGGCCCTATCTTTCAATCTAAAGCTCTCCAACCATCATACCTTTAAAGGCATTCTCCTATACAGACCACCGGGAGCTAGAAATACTTTCTTAGCTTCATTGGGTAACGTTTTGTAAGAAGGCTTTTGCACAGACGCCTACACTATCATGGGAGATTTTAACTTCCATCTTGAGACTTTGGCTGATTCCGATACACTCACTCTAACAGATATGATGAGTAGTGCAGACCTGAAGCAGCAGGTTTTTGGTCCAACCCATGTAGCGGGTCATACTTTGGATGGTATTTTTTCTAACCATCCTGGCCTACAGTTAACAAGTCTCCTGCCTCTTGTATGGTCAGATCATGCGGCCGTTCAATTTGAGTTGACATTTATGACTCGATGCACAAGTGGTCCTCACCCGAAAGGAAAAATGATAACTAGAGCATGGAATAAAATTGAGGGGACTGCCTTGCAGAGCTTCTTACCTCCACAGCCGAACAGGTGCCGGCGGGAGGAGAAGAGGCCGCCATGGCATACACTAAATGGCTGGAGAAAGCCTGTGAAATTAGCCCCCAAAAAATCTTTCTTTCCTAAACGATCGCAACCATCTGCCCCATGGTATACAGAAGACTTGAGAAGTCACAAACTCATTTGAAAACGTTTAGAGCGAACCTGGCGGAAGGGCTATAAAGAAACAGATAAAAAAACGTTACAAAATTGAATTGCAGAAGTATAAACAACTTCTTTTTGTAGCTAAACGAGTTCTATGCAGCTCGTATTGATTTAGCAAACAATTCGGTAAAATAATTATTCAGAACTGTTTCTAGCCTGACCACTCCACGTCCAGCTATAGTGGAATCAAGCCAAGATCTGTGTGAGGAGATAGCCAAATTCTTCCGGAGGAAAGTGGAAACTATCTTCTCAGCATTTTGCGGTCCAAAGACTACCACGCTAAATTCTGCAAGTGAAATACCCAAGCCCTTAAAAGTCCCTACTGACACTTTAGACACATTTGGGCCGGTATCTCCAGACAATTTCGAGAAGCTGCTTATGACAGCTAAATCAGGTTCACCCTATGATCCATGCCCGGTAGCAGTGGCCAAACTGGCCCCGGGTCCTATTGCTCGATCATTGTCATCGATTTTTAAGGGCATGTGTGAATCAGGGCATTTCCCTACCTGTTGGAAACTGGCCTCTATATTGCCCCTTCGAAAGAAACCGAGTTTGGATCCTAAAGACCCTAATAACTTCCGCCCGATTTTGCGTCTTCCGCTTCCAGCCAAGTTAGTTGAAAATTTTTTGAATATACAACTTAGCTCTTTCCTGGCTACAACACAAGCCTTGGACCCCTCCCAATATGGCTTCAGAGGGGGGGGGGCACAGTACCGAGTCTGCTCTCATTAAGGCCACAGAGGAGATTAGAGAGGCTGTGGATCGGGGTGGAAGGGCAGCCCTGATCCTGTTTGATCTGTCCGCAGCCTTTGACACTGTCCATCATGGTATCTTGATGGACCGTCTAAGGGAGTGTGGGGTCCAATCTAAAGCCTGGGAGTTGTTAAACTCGTTTCTATCTGGTAGAGAACAGACTGTTGCGCTGGGTGGATACCAGTCTAAACCTTTTTCATTACCCTGTGGGGTTCCACAAGGATCCTCCTTGAGCCCTACCCTTTTTAATGTTTATGTTTCATCTTTGGCCCCCATTATTAGATCATTTGGGTTTGGTCTCACTTCCTATGCGGATGATACCCACATTGTGGTTTCTCTGCGACCGGGCCAGGAAACAGGTATAGATAAACATTTCCAAGCCTGTATGCAATCGGTTGGGAGGTGGATGGCAGAGAATTGTCTGAAGCTTAATTCAGGAAAAACTGAAGTTTTATTGTTTGGAAAGGATACCAACTTTTGGACACCTAATTGGTGGCCTGACTCTATGGGCTCTCTCCCATTGCCTTCGAAAAAGGTAAAGAATTTAGGTGTAGTTATGGATGAGAGACTTACCTTTGGGGATCAGGTTAATGCAGTAACTTCAACAACTGCTTATGTGCTACGAACGGTCAGGAAAGTACTGCCATTCCTACCCCGGGGTAGTCGCCAAACAGTGGTCACAGCCTTGATATTGTCGAGGCTGGACTACTGCAACAGCCTATATCTCAACATTCAACAAAAAAGCATGAACAAACTCCAGCTGCTGCAAAAATGCAGCGGCTAGACTCCTGACGGGTACTTCTAAATTCTCCCCCATTTCTAAGGAAATAAAGAAACTGCATTGGCTCCCGTTAAGGAGTCGAGTGCGTTTCAAATCACTTTGTATGGTTTTCAAAGTTCTTCATGGTACAGGCCCAGACTTCCTAAATCGGTTGTTCCAGTGGTAAATTCCGAAAAGAACACTTCGTTCGCTGGGGGCCAAGCTGGTCTCCGTACCGCAGACGGAAAAAGTTTTGTGGGGGGGCAGAAGCTTTGCGGTCTGTGCGGCGAAAGCCTGGAATGATCTTACGTTTCACTTAAGAAACGCCACTGATCTCTTAGACTTCAGGAAGGGTCTTCAGACCTGGCTTTTTACTGAATAATTCCGGTCCTCCTTGCTCATTGTCTTCAGGATAAATAATATAGCGCCAGGACACCCTTGGGTAATCGCTGCGCTTTATAAAAGTTACTAACATAACATAAAGTCTGGAAAGACGGATATATGGTTTCCCTGGTGCGTTATAGGACTGTGTTCTCTAGCCGCTTTCAAAATTGAGTCTCTGTTGCGGTAGTTTAGTACACGCGCGATGATGGGTCTGGGTGTGCCACCGACAGGCGGTTTAGGGCCGAGCGGTGCGCACGTTCAATTACAAAGACTGCAGAGAGCTGTTGGGAAGAGCTCACGGAGTAGGGTTTCCACGTAGGGCTCCATTTTAGGAATTGCTGTGGTCTCTGGAATTCCGGCAATGCGCAGATTGTTGCGCCGGGAACACGCTTCCAAGTCTTCATTTTTTGCCTTTATTAATGCAAGGACCCGTTCCATATTTAGGAGGTGTTCCTTGGATTCCACTTGATATTCATGTGCTTCCTCCGCGCGGTTCTCCAGAGCGTCCAACCGGGATTCATGAGCATTCACTTGGCGCTTTACTGTATCGAGACTGGCTGTTAGAGTGTCAAGTTTGGAGTCCATAGATCTGAGATTGGATCGCACCTCCAGCATGATAGCGCGTAAGTCCTCTTCCTGTTTGTCTACAGCCTGAGAGGGTTCTCCCTCAGACTCAGGGCCTGCATCCCCAGCGCGGGTTGTACGCTTGTTTTCAAAAGGCAGCTAGGATTGTTTGGGGTCGTTTTTCCCCATGGCCCAGCTCACACACGCCGCTGCAGATCGATGGTACAATCAAGGCTCTCGGGGTTGATATAGTCCGGCCCAGCGTGTCGCCGGTGTCGTCTGCTGTAGAAAGCTGTAATGGTCTCCACGTGAACGCGGTAGCCCCCGGGCCGCGGTGTTTATCTGCGGCGCTGCTCTGTGGCTGTTACGGTCGCGCTAATCCACTCAGTGGATTCTCCTACAGCGGCTGTCCGGACCGGGGTAGTGTCCCAGGGGTGGCCGCCCGACAAAGAAAGGTCGCACTGTCGGCGACATCGCTCGGGCCCGTCTCGGCCTCGAGGGCGCTCCGCTGCCCGGTACTCACAGCCGCCTCTCCCCTTCTCCGTTCAGCTCGATAGAGGCATGAGTGTGTGCCCCGTCTTGCGCTCAATTAGGCACGATGTGGCATGAGACGCTGGGTCCCCGTTTTGCATAGGATGATTCAGGACAATATGCCCGGCCGGCAGAGCCCCTTCAGAAGGCGGCCATCTTGCTGCTCGGCCAAGCCACGGCCCGTGCTTCTCTATCTCTAACCCTTGCCCCCCCCTCTCTCCGCACACCGACCCGGATACCCAGTCACCCACACACATAATAAAAGCAGGATTTATCTCCACTGCCCTCCAGCGCATCATACACTCCACTGAGCATACTTAACACACCCTTTAGAGGCGCTCATCAACATTAATTTCTTCTTGCCTCCACACTATAGCTGCTTCTCACCCCTTACGCGTGGTGACATGGAATGTACATGGAATTACACATTACATAAAGAGGAAAAAAAAGTGCTTTCCTACCTTCCATCAAAGAAGGTGGACATAGCACTTCTGCAGGAAACACATTTTGACGCCCCAGAGTCTGAAAAGTTTCGCAGGGACTGGGTGGGCAAGGGGATTCACAGTAGCATAGGCAAGGAAGATTCTCCGGATGCGACGCCTACCAGGAAATGTGGGGTGGCGATCCTCATACACAAATCTCTCCCAGTCACTTTGTCCAAGACATGGATAGATCCAGATGGGCGATTCGCGTTTGCACGGCTGCGCATAGGAGAGGCTTTTTTCTGTGTTGGATCAGTCTATGCTCCGACTGGTGCAAAAAAATCATTCCTTCAACTGAATCGCCTCCTAGTAGAAATAGATGCCTCACAGTATCTTATTGGAGGGGATTGGAACCTGGCAAGGGACCCTGTTCTAGACAGAACGGGCCTCCTTGACAAGAGTAATGCCGCGGACAGAGCTCTAATGGGCGACATTTTGACGGACAATGGCCTAGTGGACCACTGTCGCCTTTCTCACCCGACTGATGCAGAATATACATTTACTTCCCAGACCCACGGCACGCTCTCCCGACTGAACTAGTTCCTGATTTCCTAGAGGACGGTGCAATTAGTTAGAGATTCCCACATTCTAGAAGCTGCACTCTCTGACCACTCACCGGTTCTCCTCTCACTGGAGGTGGGACTGACCAATCTGGGCCGCAAGCCATGGCGCATGAACATACAGTGCAACCGCACCCCACTAGGTAAATAACTACGTGAGCACCTCCAGGGATATCTTGCTACCAACCTGGGATCTGTGAATTCGGGCAGATCTGGGCCGTAGCGAAAGCTACATTTCGGGGTCAGCTCATGCGGGATGCGGCACAGGCTAATAGGCAAATAATGGCTCGGCAGAAAGAACTAGAAAAGGACATTGCGTCTGATACCCACCTATGCACAAACAAACAGACAGACCCTGCAGCACCGCAAATCCTTAGAACAGGCCCGCATGGCATTAAACAGCCTCTTCACTTCAAAGGCTGAATACGCCTTACAAAGGATGAAAGGAAGACATTACGAGCAGGGAGAAAAGGCAGGGAGGCTACTAGCGGCGCAGTTACACCAAAGGGAAGTTGCTATGGCCATACCGGCAATACATTCAGCCAGCGGGGCAACTCTCACTCGTCCCCAAGATATTGTTAACAAATTTGCTCAGTTCCATCAGACCCTTTACACTCCTGGAGCGCAGACAGACACAGCTAAAATGACCACTTTTCTCTTGAAGGTGACTCTCCCCCGGTTATCGGATAAGGGCAGAGAACTCCTTGAGGGAGAGATCAGCAAGGAGGAAATAGCGCAAGCAATAGCAAAACTCCCCTACCACAAGGCCCTTGGTAAAGACGGATTCCCGGCGGAATTCTATAGATGGGCCGGAGAAGGGGTAGTTGACACTCTCTAGGCGGCATTCCAAGAAGCAGAGCACACATCCTCTTTAGGCCCCCTCTCCAATAAAGCAGTGATTGCCGTTTTACCTAAGCTTGGGAAAGACCCTACACTATGCGCCAGCTACCGCCCCATATTACTGCTGAATTGTGATATCAAAATCTTAGCCAGTATCCTGGCTGCCCCTCCCCGTAAAGTTCTCCCCTCCCTAGTCCATCATACACAAGTAAAGTAGGATTTGTACCAGGCCGTTCTTCCAGAAATCATATGCGAACTCTGGCACATACTTTATGGTCCGCCAAAAATCTTCCCTCAGATGCACTAGCTTTGTCACTCGATGCGGAGAAAGCTTTTGACCGCATCGAGTGAGACTATCTTTTTAAAGTATTGGCGCGATTTGGATTGGGAGATCAGTTCATTGCCAAAGTACGACTGCTATACGACAATCCCACCGCCCAGGTAAATTGTGGGGGTTTCATCTCAGACTCATTTCCAATTCGTCTGGAGACACGCCAGGCCTGCCCCCTCTCTCCACTTCTTTCTCCTTGCTATGGAACCCTTAGCAGCTACCATACGTCAATCAACCACAGTCACGGGTGTACCCCTCCCGGTAGGGGAATCCAAACTATCTGTATGTAGATGATATCCTACTCACCCTCACGAACCTACCCAGTTCCCTACCGTGTCTGCTTCAAATAATTAACGACTTTTCATCCTTTTCTGGTTACAAAATAAATTGGGACAAAAGTGAAGCATTGCCCATCTCAGATGGAACCACAAAGGCGGCCATACATGGATTCCCCTCCATTGGCAACCCTGCGCCTCAAATACTTGGGTGTCTTGGTGAATAAAGGGACGGAGGGGATGATTGCGGACAATATGAGTCCCCTGTTAACCCAGATTCAACGAGACTTTGATAAATGGAAGGCGTTGAAGCTTTCTATGTGGGGCAGGGTACAAGCCGTACGCATGGTCACACTCCCACGCTTCATATACACCTTGGGCATGCTTCCCATACAGGTACCCCTGGCCACACTGCATTTAATTGACTCCAAAATTAAATCCTTTCTGTGGGGTTCCTTGAGGCCCCGTCTGGGCGCGCTGAAATTGAAGGCTTGTTGTTCTTGTGGGGGACTATGCCTCCCATCAATTGAACATTTTGCACTTGCACTGCAGCTCTCCCAATTGGCATAAATGTTACCAGATACCTCTGATGTACCGCAGTGGGTGCACATAGAGAGACACCTGCTATCTAAGGGAATAGGCCTCTATGCTTTATATGGACAAGAAGTGTGCCGCCGAAACCCCTCTAACCCGATATTATTAGCCATGCATGGGGCCTGACAACATGTGCATCGGTTAATGGGCTCACACCCACGGATTCACGAGAAAGCCCCCCTCTGGCGGAATGCTGGCATACGCATCAATAAACAGCCTCTATCATGGCCCCTATGGGAGACGGCGGGCATACTCACCCTGGATCAACTCTTCCATAAAGGGGACTTTAAAACATTTGTGCAACTCCAAGAGGAATTTGCCCTTCCCATGTCGCAGTCTTGCAGATATAAGCAGCTTTGCCGCTGCCTGCAGAAATGTCTGGAACCGTGCCCTTGGTCATTATCATTACCAACCTCACCAGTGCTATTGTACCTCCACACATGGGGAACGCACCAAGGAGTCACAGCCGGCCTCTACGGAGTACTCACATCTCATCTTTTCTCCCAACCCCTATTACAAACCCTTCGCAACAGATGGCAAGCCCGACTTTCGGTCTCTTATGGAATGGAGGAGTGGGCAGAACTATTAGATGATCTGAACAGGGGTGACCGAGAGGCAAGACTGAAATTTAGTATATTTAAAATCTTACACGAGTGGCACTGGTCACCAATGAAATTACATAAAGCAGGCCTTCTTTCGCACGCGAATTGCTGGAGGTGTGCAAATTCGACTTGCGATATGACCCATATTATAAGCGAATGTCCCTTGGTACAATCCTTTTGGTCATACGTGGGCAAGACCCTGAGCTGCTATCCTTCTACATGACTTGCGATGTTCCCCAGAGTTGTCAAAGCCGCAACGTCGACTATCATTCTGCACTTGCCACAGCTAAGCTATGTATCCTGTGTAAGTGGAGGTTGCCGACTCTTCCATCTCAAGAGGCTTGGTTGGTGGCCCTGATCCACACAGCCTCCCACGAACGAGTCATATACAATTTACATGATCAATCTGACCTCTTTCGCCAGGTATGGGCGCCTTTTTTGCATATAGAGAGCAACAATGAGGGTTGTCCCGTGACAGGAAGCCCACTTAGAAAATCAACATGACTCCATTACGTCATCAAAGCATCTTACTCCACTCTACTTTATTATACCACACACGAGCCCCCTTCCTCCTATGCCCCCCTTTTTTATTTCTTCTACTCCCCCTACTAGTCCGCCCCACTCCTGCCCTTCCCAATAAAACTAATCCTAGCTACCCCCTTCTTCCCCTGTTACTCCCTCTCCACCAATTCCTCCCCCCCCCCCCTTCTTCCTCCCCTTCCTCCCTGGTTTCCTGGCACTGTGGCTCCTCAGACTAGTACTGGCTAAACCACCCCCAAATATTACGTGTCGGTTCATCATAATTAGGTGAAGTTTAATATCCTTCCCCCTTCCCTTGCCTATATTACGCCATCAGCGTGGCAAATACAACTTTCAAAAACAGAGCATTTATCCTTCTTTATACTTCTCATCACAATTGATATAGGCCAGAGACGCTTCATTTTCATTCACCAAATGTCACACCTCCTTACGGGTTTATACGTCCCGGGCACAATCCCTTCCCCTTGTGTTTAGATATTGATATGGCCCCAGTGCGATTAGGCACGGCATAACCATCTATAATACGTTATTATTGATACATCAACATCCTCCCCCTCCTTTCTCTCACACATTTCAACACAGCATGTTTTACAATGGACATACTGGAATAGACAAGTCTTTTCCTTTCCCTCCCCTCCCCCCCCCCTCACTTTCTCCCACCCCCGTCCATCCACCTTTTTCCTGTATACTCTCTTTAATCTTCAAGAGGCAAGTGCCACACAATTTTTCTGTTATAATATCTAATATGGCCATTGTATTTGTGTGGCCGATGCTGATAGCCCTATGATCTTATTTTATTCTAAAATTGCTAATAAAGAATTATAACAACAACAAAAAAGACAGAATCCATTGGTTGATGGATTCACTACAAGTTTTATTCCCCTGACACAATGCACCCTTCCTTCACAAATTCTTTGAGCACTTCCCTTTGATCTACTGGCAGGCAAGTCAAGTCACATGCTAAATAGAGTGCCACAGTAACTTGCCATACCTATATCAACCCCCGAAACCTGGTACCTCTTCACTTACTGTTGTGTAGATGCAGGACTATAGGAAGATTCCACAGTAGGTTAGAAAGGACCCAGAAACAATTAGAAGCGGGAAGCTAGCATAATAGCACCAGCTCAGAAAAATCACATGTTTCATGCTGAAGAATTCAAGCAGAAAATACGAATTTGGTGGCAGGCCTATGCCTCACTCCTGCAAATTTAGTGAAGCTATTTATGAAGGAATAAAACCAGGTAAATTGGAGAACAAGTACTATAGAGAGAATATGTGCTTCTGTTGATGCCTTGGAGAAGGAAAATATCTATGTGACCAGCATCCTAGGTGTATTGAAGGGGTTTCACGCCTTCTTGGAGACTGAAGCCTTCCCTTAGAAGTTGAATGATGTCTACACCCAGATACAATTATCCTTAATGATGAGTGGGTGAACTTTGATACTCCGAATAAGATATCTACGTTCAGTTTTTTATGGAATTGACACTTGTGCCTGAAGACAGCCAATGCATGGAATAGATATTGAGGGTTCTGAGGAGGGACTGGGTCATTCAGAGACTCAGGCGCCTTTTCCGGGGTCCTCATCACCAAGCATGAGGTCCTCAATACTGATGCCATTAGAATGATAGCTTGCAGTGAAACATGCACCATCAAAGAACGATCCCTCAACATCAAGCATGTCGCCATCAGGGTTCTTGACAGGACAATGGCATTATGATAACTATGCTTGTACCCCAAAATCTATTAAATAGAGGCCAGTAAGGACCAGGGCAAGGGAAGTATTTCTCCTGGTTCTGTCAAAATGAATCCTAAAATGTGCCAAGGAAGTTTTAATTTGACCCTAAACTGGAATTCCTTTCTGTCCGACAGCTTTTTGATTAGCATTCTTGTAGAAATTGGGCAATGTTCCATGGTGCAACTGTTAGGCAGACAGACAATGAAACCACATTAGAGAAACAAAAGCCATGTTCATCTGATACTGTAAAAGAATTTCTTAAAAGATATTGAGTGAAGCAAAAACAAATGCTAAAGAGCTTGTAGATCTATTTTGTTTCCTTCTATAAAAGTTCAAAATACCCAGTCAGTTGTTTATAGACTTTTGGGAAAACTGAAATGAGGCGAATTGATTCAATGCAGCATTGTGGGACTCCAAACTACTGCCAAACATAAAAAATGTAACTATGATTAACTATTCATTTATTTCCTTTCATCATACCTTTCAAAACTGGAGTTGGGCAAAGGTCATAAAGCAGTACAGTTCCGATTTGAAGTCACAACAATTCGAAATTGTCTTTTAAAAGAAAATAAAACAGTTAAGTCTGGGTAACTTCTTTTGTGTTTGGAAAGCAATTTTTATGGAGACTTCTTGGAGATGACAAAGATGCACAGTATTTATGAATATTAATAAAGATTCTGTTAGAAATGTGTCCTTTCTGCAGGGTCACCTCAGATGTTTTTGCTAAAGACTTTTTTTGCCGGCTACTGAAGTCTGTGCACTTTACAGCTGCCAGCCAGTGGTAATTTGCTTGTGCTCCTCCTTTCACTATGGTAGAATTAATATACACCTGATTGGTTTATTTAATTTGCCTACAGGAGTATATCGTACCAACTGTACCCAGTGCCGGTATATTAAATGCTACCAGTTGACTAAAGCACTCATTGTAAAAACCTGTATCCAGGTCTACTGTTGAAGAATGGCTGTGCAGGTTTAAGAATGCAAATTTGACGTAGCAAAATAAACTCTGACAGGCCTAAAACCATACTTTTATATATTTATAATACACTCCTAAATAGGTCCTACTGCCCATAAAAGTAGGACTGTAAACGTTTAGTGTTAAACATGTCCTTACAGTGACTAGCACCTCAAGATTATTTACATTGTAGCAAGGATTGCTGTTCTATTGGAAAACACTGTGATACAATATTTCAAACGAATACTGTATATTGGGAAGGGGACCAGCTAGAAAAATAATTAAACCACAATTTTTTATATTTATTGTAGGAAGCTGGCTCTGTATATACTATACCAAAGTGAGGTATATTATGCACAGAGTCCAGTGGAACCCCAAAGGTAGGCAGAGGTAAAGTTAGATAGCACCTCACTCTCTATTTGTGGTAGTGTGGTCGAGCAATAAGGCAGTATCAGAGGACACTGTTAAGCATTTGTTGTACACACTCAGTCAGCAAATGAATTCACACACTCAAAGACTGAACTTCAGACCAATTGTTTTTGTATAAAAATATTCTTTTAGTTATTTTATTTTCTAGAACCTACGCAAGCCTGGCACAGGTAAGCAATAACTACCTTACAGTAGTAATGCAGTTTGTAAAACAGTTTGAATTGTAATTGTATATGCACTTTTTGACTTACAGTATTGTTGCAGAGAAATACAATGCTTTGTAAATACAGTACATAGACTTGAATGGGATTTTCAATAAAATACCAGATAAGTTACTTTTTAGATTACTTTTCTTACTCAGTGTAGTATACCTGGATACTACACTGAGACATTTCCTATAAACAGGTAAGTAAAAGCGTTTTTGTTAAATAGTACAATTTTAAAGAATTTCTTTAAGTTTTCAAACTCCAAACAGTCAATGTTATCCTATGGAGGAAAATAGTGTTATTGGTTTTAGGGTAAGTATTTGGTAGTGGGAGTTGAGGATCTGGGGGTAGACTCAGGGGTCCCCCAGGGTCAGGGATGCACTCTTGTTACAGCCTCAGCGGCACTAGGGCGGCCGGGTGCAGAGTGCTGAGGCCCAATGTTATCCAATGGGGGACAGGGGTCCTCCAGTTGGTGGCTGCTGACGACCAGGCCACTTGGTTGTGGAAGCAAACCTCCTGGACTTTAGCTCAGGGCAAATGGGGAAACAAAGTAGCACCAAGGGTGCACCCTCAGCGGCACTAGGGCGGCCAGGTGCTGTTTCGACATCGGGCGCCCTGGTGTTTGCAATGTGGAACCTTCGGTTTGCAAAGGCACTGCAGGCTTGGGGACGAAAGTCTTCTGGGTGCGACAACCACTTCGAAAGGTAAGTTGGGGGTTGGTTAGGCACCGTCGGTTTGGCCACCCAAGGCCGTGGGGCGTCGGGTGCAGGGGTGCCTTTTAGGGTCGGATCTTCTTACCAGCTCCTGGTCGCGGTTGGGGGTACCTTCCGGATTTAGGCTGCAGGCGTCGGCTGGAGGCTTGAGGCAGGTCAGGGGTTGCCGGATCTCGGGTTAGGATCGCCGGGGAGACCTCCTCGTGGTGTTTGCCCACTCGAGCTCGGGCCGTGGACGGCGGGTGCAGAGTGGGGCGGATTCGCGGTGTCCGGCCGGAGCCAGAGGTTGCAGATGAACAAATCCGGTGTTCACGAGAGACACAGTCTTTGTGGTTGAAGGCAGGCAGGTCCTCCGGAGTTTGAGGTTGCTGGCTGCAGGACACACCAGGATTTCGCAGGAGCAGGTTCGAGGTGGAGACAGGCCAGTAGGGCTGGGGCCAAGTCAGTGGACGTCTTCCTCTTGTTAGCTTCGACACGGCTGTTCAGTCCTTCTTTTCTTGTAGTTTCTTCTGGTCTGAGGAAGCAAGGTTCAGGGGTGCCCCTAAATACTAGATTTAGGGGCGTTGCAGGTAGGTAAAAAGGTTGGGACCAATGGGTCCCTTCCCTGGGGTGGGTGCACCCCCTATTATGCCACCCTCCAGTGGGAGGGGGGCATAAGCCTTACCCTGGTTGGCTGAGTCCCCCCATCTGCAAGATGGCGGGGACTGAGAGTTGTGCTTCACCTCGCCTCCCCCACCTGAGGGGTGGAGTTGGCAGAGGTGGGCACACCTCTCTTCCTCACTTGTTTTTCCCGCCGGTTCTCCCGTCCAAAGTGGGGGTCAGAACCAGTGGGGACCAGTTGCTGAGGCAGCAAGTGGCCTGGGGAAGCTTACAAAGGCGGCAAGCCTTTGAAGCTTCCCCTTCGTGAACCCTGCCCATCCTGGGGGAGGAGGCTTGGCACCTCGTCCCAGGATGTGCATTGTTTCAGGCCACCAAGAGCAGCAGGCTCTCGAAACAGGGGTCCAGAAACATGTCTGGTGGTGGCAGCTGAAAGCAGCCACTCAGCCTGGACACTAGTGGTAGGTTAGTTTTCAGGGGGCATCTCTAAGATGCCCTCTGTGTGCATTTTTCATTCAATCCCGCACTGGCATCAGTGTGGGTTTAATGTGCTGAGAAGTTTGATACCAAACTTCTCAGTTTTCAGTGTAGCCATTATGGTGCTGTGGAGTTCGTAATGACAAACTCCCAGCACCATATACTCTTAATGGCAGCACTGCACTTATAATGTCTAGGAATGGACTTAGACACTGTAGGGGTACAGGGCCCATGCACCTGTACCCTCACCACTGGTATAGTGCACCCAGCTAGAGGGGTGGCTGACCTATGCCAGGGCAGTGGGTTGTAGTAATGGAACACAGGGATGTGTGCCATGTCGACTTCACTTTGTTCTGCACCAAAACACGCAGCCTGCAAAGGCAGTGTGTGAGTGTGAAGGTACAGGACCTCTAAGGGTGGCACAATAACTGCTGCAGCCCTTAGGGGCCTTCTCTGGTCACAGTGCCCTGGGTACCTGTGGTACCATTTACCAGGGGCTGACCTGTGGCCAGAGATGCCAATTGGGTTTAGGCTTCAATGCAGTTTTAGGGAAAGAACATAGTACCTGGGTACCTGATTAGCAGGAGCCCAGGGCACACTCAGTCAAAGCACATCAGCAATTCAGCAAAAAGTGGGGGCAACCATGCAGAAAGAGGGCACTTTCTCACACAACCCCCCAAACGAAAGAGGATGAGACTAACCTTTCCCTAGAGAGTCTTCATTTTCTAAGTGGAAGAACCTGGAAAGTCCATTTGCATTGGCATGAGCAGTCCCAGGTCTGTGTTCCACTACAAAGTCCATTCCCTGTAGGGAGATGGACCACCTCAACAGTTTAGGATTTTCACCTTTCATGTGCATTAGCCATCTGAGAGGTCTGTGATCAGTTTGAACTAGGAACTGTGCACCAAACAAGTATGGTCTCAGCTTCTTCTGGGACCAAACCACAGCAAAGGCCTCCCTCTCAATGGCACTACAACGCTGCTCCCTGGGGAGAAGCCTTCTGCTTATAAAAGCAACAGGTTGGTCTTGGGCTTCAACATTGGTCTGGGAAAGGACTGCTCCTATCCCTAGCTCAGAGGCATCAGTCTGCACAATGAACTGCTTGGCATAGTCTGGAGCTTTGAGAATTGGTGCTGAGCACATAGCCTCTTTCAGGGTGTCAAAAGCCTTTTGACAACCAACTGTCCAGTTTACCTCTTTGGGCATCTTCTTGGAGGCGAGTTCTGTGAGGGGAGCCACAATGGACCCATATCCCTTCACAAACCTCCTGTAGTACCCAGTCAAGCTAAGGAATGCCCTGACTTGGGTCTGGGTTGTTGGAGCTGCCCAGTCCAGGATAGCCTAGATCTTGGGCTGTAAGGGTTGTAACTTGGCCTCCACCAACGAGCTGGCCCAGGTACACCACAGTTCCCTGCCCTATCTGGCATTTGGATGCCTTGATAGTTAGGCCTGCAGTTTGCAGGGCATTTAAAACCTTCCCATGGTAGATCAGGTGATCCTGCCAGGTGGAACTAAAGACAGCAATATCTAGATAAGCTGCACTAAAGGATTCCAATCCAGCAAGGACTTGATTCACCAACCTCTGGAAGGTGGCAGGGGCATTCTTTAAACCAAAGGGCATAACAGTAAACTGATAATACCCATCAGGTGTGGAGAATGCGGTCTTTTCTTTTGATCCTGGTGACATGCCAATCTGCCAGTACCCTGCAGTTAAGTCAAAGATACTGAGAAATTTGGCTGCACCTAGTTTATCTATCAGTTCATCTGCTCTTGGAATAGGGTGAGCATCTGTCTTGGTGACAGAGTTGAGCCCTCTATAGTCCACACACAACCTCATTTCTCTCTTTCCACCCTGTGGATGAGGTTTGGGGACTAGAACCACTGGGCTGGCCCAGGGGCTCTCAGAGGGTTCAATAACCCCTAACTCCAGCATCTTGCTGACTTCAGCTCTGACGCTTTCCTTGACTTGATCAGTCAGAATGGAGATAGATTTAGTTTTTGACAGGTGAACTGTCACCAGTGTCCACATCATGGGTACACCAGTTTATCTGACATGGGGTCAAGGAAAAGAGCTTTGCATACTACTGCAAGACTTGCTTGCAATCAGTCTGCTGTTGGGCAGAGAGGGTGTCTGAAAAAATAACTCCATCCACTGACCCATCTTTTGGGCTATATGAGAGGAGGTCAGGGAGAGGTTCACTCTCGGTCTCCTGTTCCTCATCAGTCACCATCAGCATGGTGATGTCAGCCCTGTCATGGAAGAGCTTCAGGCGGTTCACATGGACAACCCTTTTGGGTGTCCTGCTTGTGCCCAGGTCAACCAAATAGGAGACCTCACTCTTCTTTTCTAGGATAGGGTAAGGGCCACTCCATCTGTCCTAGAGAGCCCTTGGTGCCACTGGCTCCAAAACCCACACCTTCTGCCCAAGTTGAAATTCTACCAGTGCAGATTTGTGGTCATACCAGTGCTTCTGAAGCTCCTGGCTGGCCTCAAGATTCTTGGATGCCTTTTCCATGTACTCAGCCATTCTGGACCTTAGGCCAAGCACATAGTCCACAATATCTTGTTTTGGTTCTTGGAGAGGCTTCTCCCAAACCTCTTTTACAAGACAGAGTGGTCCCCTGACAGGATGGCCAAACAGAAGTTCAAAGGGGGAAAACCCTACTCCCTTCTGAGGCACCTCTCTGTAGGCGAAAAGCAGGCAAGGTAAGAGGACATCCCATCTCCTTTTGAGTTTTTCAGGGAGCCCCATAATCATGCCTTTCAATGTCTTGTTGAATCTCTCAACAAAGCCATTGGTTTGTGGGTGATAGGGTGTAGTAAACTTGTACTGCACTCCACACTCTTTCCACTTATGTTTTAGGTAAGCAGACATGAAGTTGGAACCTCTGTGTGAAACCACCTCCTGAGGAAACCCTACCCTGATGAAGACACCAATGAGGGCCTGGGCAACTGCAGGAGCTGTAGTAGTCCTAAGGGGAATTGCCTCAGGATACCTAGTGGCATGATCCACTACCACTAGAATGTATTTGTTTCCTGGTGCTGTGGGAGGTTCAAGTGGACCAACTATGTCAACACCTACCCTTTCAAAGGGAACCCCAACCACTGGTAGTGGAATTAAGGGGGCCTTTGGGTGGTTACCTGTCTTGCCACTGGCTTGACAGGGGACACAGGAGCTGACAAACTCCTTCACCTTCTGAGACATCTGTGGCCAGTAAAAGTGGCTAAGGATTAGTTACTTACCTGTAATCCTAGTTCTCTTCCAGGGGTATCCTCATCAAAGTCATAAGCACATGAATATTCCCGCCCATGCGCGGGACCCCGGAAACACATTACATATATGTGAAAACCATATATGTAGCTCTATATATATATCCATATATATATATAAAAAACACACAATGTAGCCTCCCATAAACATGCTGAGCAATGTTGCAAGGAATTCTCTTGCACATAAACATATTCCAATAACGCAGGGAGAAATAAACTTTTGAAAACTGCTTTAATACATAGCAGACAACACAATCCTGCGAGGAATAATGAAGAAAACATTGCCAGCACATAGGCTGCATTGTGGAAACATTAGTGTAGAAAGCTGAAAAGCTAACCCACATAAACACTCAGATAAACTGGCACCGTGCCTTTAAGGCAGCCATGACCCCTAGCTTCCCATCATGCCTCAGGGGTGACAGTTAGGTCAGTTGTTCTTTGCGGATATCCGCAGACCTTTTTCAAAGAGATGTATGAATCATGTTCACTTGCCCGGGAGGCGGGTGGGTTGCTTATGACTTTGATGAGGATACCCCTGGAAGAGAACTAGGATTACAGGTAAGTAACTAATCCTTCTCTTCCAGGGGATCCTCATCAATAGTCATAAGCACATGAATAGAATAGCAAGCCCATCCCCTCATCCTGCGGGCAAGTAAACAGAGTACCATCAAGATACATAGATGCCATAAGGCCTATACAGACTCCAATAGGTTAGCATTGGAACAGATTCCTCAAGGAGGCCTGGCCCACTTGTGTATCTGCTCTGGAGTCAGAATCCAGACAGTAATGTCTGGTAAATGTATGGACCGATTTCCAAGTTGCCGCCTTGCAAATCTCGGCCATCGGTACATTATGTAAGAATGCAATCGTAGCAGCCTTACCCCTAGTAGAATGAGCTTTAGGGGAGACAAACAGAGGCTTATTTGCAATCTGGTATGCCAACTTTATACAAGATACTATCCATCTTGAAATGGATCTTTTAGAAGTTGGGAAGCCTTTTCTAACAGAACCATAGTTTATAAACAATTGATCTGCTTTTCTAATGGATTTCGTTGCATCCAAATAGAATTTGAGAACCCTCTTGAGGTCTAGCGAATGAAGAGACCTTTCCGCTGGTGTGGATGGATTGGGAAAGAAAGAGGGTAGAGAAATTGTCTGATTAACATGGAACTCTGACACCACCTTAGGTAGGAAGGAAGGGTGAGTTCGCATAACCACCCTATTATGGTGGAAGACCGTATAGGGTTCTTTAGAACAGAGTGCTTGTATCTCACTCACTCTGCGTGCTGATGTAATTGCTACTAGAAAAGCTACTTTCCAAGAAAGGTGTTGCAATGTAGACTTATGAATGGGTTCAAATGGAGGTCCCATCAATTTAGACAATACCAAATTCAACTCCCAAGGAGGAGAAGGAGGTCGAACAGGGGGATAAACCTTTTTCAACCCCTGTAGGAAGTCCTTGACCACCTGAAGTTGAAAGAAAGAAGGCTGGTTAGGTGATTTACGATATGCTGTGATAGCCGCCAAATGCACTTTAATGGAAGAATATTTCAAACCAGATTTGGCCAAATGTAGCAAATACGGCAAGATTACCTCCTCTTGCCCGTTAATTGGACTCCAATCATTACTGATACACCACAAGTAAAACCTCTTCCACTTTAGAGAGTATGAGGATCTTGTGGAAGGTCTCCTTGACTCCCTTAAAATGTCCATGCAGTCCTGAGGGAGGTTCAAATGTCCGTACTGCAGGACTTCAGGAGCCATGCTGTCAAGCTGAGCGAGGGAAGGCTGGGGTGCAGAATTTTCCCTCCCATCTTGGTGAGAAGGTCCGGCCTGCACGGAAGTCTCCGATGAGGGCGAACCGAGAGTTGCAAAAGGTCCGGATACCACCATTGGCGAGGCCAGTCCGGTGCTATGAGTATCATCCTCATTCTGGATCGCAGAAGTTTGGCCACCACCTTCGGAATTAGAGGGAGGGGTGGAAAGGCGTATGCAAACGTCCCTGACCACTCTATCAAAAGAGCATTCCCTCTCGTTCCTGGTCGGTAAAACCTGGATGCGAAGGCGTGGCATTTTCTGTTTTGATCGTCTGCAAAAAGGTCGATGGAAGGATGACCCCATTGATGAAAGATTTCTGCCACCACTTCGTCGTTGAGCACCCAGTCTTCTTGCTCTTGGAAGTGACGACTGAGGGCGTCTGCTCGCACGTTCTGCTCTCCCGGCAGATGTATTGCCGTGATCGATAGGTTCCTGGCTAGCAGCCAGTGCCAGATTGCCTGGGATTCGAGAGACAGAGGGCGAGAGCGAGTTCCACCTTGTTTGTTCAAGTAATACATGGTGGTTGTATTGTCCGTTTGCACTAGGATCGATCCGATCTGAATTGACGGTTGAAAAGCTTTGAGGGCTAAATGAACTGCCCGCAGTTCCAGCATATTGATGTGATATGTCTGTTCTCTGCTGGTCCATCTGCCCTGAGTTTGCAGATGACCCAGATGCGCTCCCCAGCCCTGAAGTGAAGCATCCGTGATCAGAGATTGTTCTGGCAGAGGTTGATGAAAAGGAACTCCCACCAGTAGGTTCTGTGGTTGCAGCCACCAGAGAATGGACTTCTTTGCTGCAGGAGAGAGGACAATCCGGTCGTTCCACTGACCTGAGGATTGATTCCATTTGTCCTCGAGATCTTGTTGTAACGGAACCATCCTCAATCTGGCGTTGGGTATGAGAAAAATGCACGAGGCCATCGACCCCAGTAGAGAAGCCACCTGTCTTACTGATGGCTGATAAGCCTGAAGGATGATGTTGCCCTTGTCTTTCATTGATGACAATCTCTCCTCCGAAGGAAACACTTTTCCGAGGTCGGAGTTGAGGTTGGCGCCCAGATAGTGGAGTGATTGAGTTGGGCGAAGGATCGACTTGTCCAGGTTGACATGCAGGCCTAAGCGCTGAAGTAGATCTAGGCAGGCACGAAGATGTTCCTGCACCATTTGAGGAGAGGATCCCTTCAGCAGCCAGTCGTCCAGGTATGGATATACGAACAGGCCTTGGCGATGTAATGCTGCCGCTACCACTGCCATGCACTTGGTGAATACCCTCGGAGCTGATTTTAGGCCGAAGGGTAAGACTTTGAACTGGTAATGTCTTGTTCCCACCGTGAATCGCAAGAACTTGCGATGTCGTGCTGTGATTGGGATGTGAAAATACGCATCTTGTAGATCCACCGAACACATCCAATCGCCTTTCCTTAGATGTGGAAATATTTGGTGGAGCGCCAACATCCGAAACTTTTCCTTTTTGATGGACTTGTTCAGAGAACGTAGGTCCAGAATTGGTCTGAACTTGTTCGGTTGATCTTTTTCTGAACAAGGAAGTATCGTGAGTACACTCCCTTTCCTCTCTGCGCTTGAGGGACCTCTTCTATTGCTTGTTTTTTGAGAAGAGTCAACACTTCCTGACGCAGGAGGTCTATATGTAGATGACGAGATTTCACAGGAGGAATGTCTCTTGGGGACGTCCAAAAACGTAGTGTGTACCCATTTTTAGTATATTTAGCACCCACTGATCTTTGGTTATGTTGCGCCACTCTTGAATGTAACTTGAGATACTTCCTCCCACTGGAGTGTGCAACGGTGCTAGAGGAAGCAGAGACTCATTGCTTCCCTGGAGTTTTTGATGTAGAGGAGGACTGCTGTTGATGTCCTCCTCTTCCTCTCGAGGAACGGCAGCCTTGATACTGGGATTTGCCCTGTTTGTTTTGTGACCATTGAGGGGTTTGAACCCTCTGCTGGTAACTTTTCCGATTGTAGGTCCGGTACCTCTTCCTAAACTCCTTTTTCTTTTCTAGGCCCACCGCCTTTAAGGTGTCCAACTCGGCCTTCATCCTCGCCATTTCTTCATCTGTGTGAGCACCAAACAGTGAAGTGCCAGAAAAAGGGAGATTCAGGATGCGTTGTTGTGCTTCTGGTTTTAACGCTGTGAGGCGCAGCCAGGAAGATCGTCGTGCACAGATGCCATGTGCATACGAGTGAGCCGCCAGGGACGCACCATCTGCTGCAGTGCGGATTACCTGATTAGCAACCAGAGCACCTTCGTGAAGGATTTCAGAAAAGTCCTGCTGATCCTCCTTTGGGAGCCTGTCCTTGAAGCGCTCCAGTGAGTCCCATAATGATCTGTCATAACGACCAAGCAGAGCCGCAGCGTTGGACACTTGCAGAGAAGACGCTGCAGAACCACAAGCCTTCCGTCCCCAAGAGTCTTGTGCTCTACTCTCTTTATCCGGAGGAGCGGAGGAGGAAGATGCAACCGCATGCGTCTTTTTCGCTGCTGCAATTATAACAGAGTCCGGAGGTGGATCTGATCTAAGGAAAAGAGGATCCGATGCAGCTGGCTTGTATTTTTTAATAATCCGAGCTGGAGCTGCTTTAGTCGATGCTGGTGTAAGGAAGAGATCCATTACCGGCTCGATGATGCCTGGGACCAAAGGAAGTAATGGTCTAGTCGCAGACCTTTGGTGGAGAGTCTCAAAAATGATGGACTTGGTTGTCTGAGGAGCTGACATAGTGATGCCCAGCTTCTGAGCCCCTCTGTTGAGAACATCATGGAAAGTGTTCACATCATCAATAGGCGACACTCTGGAGGGAGGACTATCCGTCAGGGTAGGTGAGTAATCCCTTTTGGATGAATGTGTCGAAGAGGAAGACCAAGATGGTGTACGCCGCCTCTTGCGATGTCCCTGAGACGACCTGCGTTCAGGGGATCTGCCTCGGTGTTCCCTGGCCCGAGTGGTGGGTGATTTGTCCACTT
This sequence comes from Calotriton arnoldi, assembly GCA_963921515.1. Taxonomy (NCBI): domain Eukaryota; kingdom Metazoa; phylum Chordata; class Amphibia; order Caudata; family Salamandridae; genus Calotriton; species Calotriton arnoldi. Next base: position 1,718,799 of record CAWUFW010001119.1, on the reverse strand, counting down.
CCTGCACAAGACGCTGTAATGGTGATCTGTGCCGCGGACTGGAGTAGGTCGTAGGTCGTTGAGCGTGACCTGTGGACCCCGTCTGCCAATGATGTAGTGGTTGAAGCCATCTGGGAGAGAGATGGATGGAAGGAGAGTGCTGTCTCCTTGGAGAACCTCCTGGCGGTGCTTTTGTAGGCTCCTGTGAGTGAACAGAAGCACTGCGTGATGACGCAACCGTCTGGGGTGAGCTCCGGATGGAGTGAGAGGACTCTCTGCGGCTTCTGGAGCGTGATCGGCGTCTGGATGAGCGATGTGACGTCGATGGGGTGTGTCTCGACGTCGACCTGCTCTGTGTCACCATCACTGGTGAAATTCTCTTCGACGTCGACCTCTGTGTGCCTAGACCTCGCCTTCGACGTTGAGCGTGGAGACCTCAACGATGAACGGGTAGACGGAGAAAACCTTCTCGACGTCGATCTTTCTCTCGACGTTGATCTTCTCGCCGTCGACGGAGACCGCCGTCTCAACGTCGATCTTTCTCTCGACGCTGACCTTCTCGCCGTCGACGGAGACCGCCGTCTCGACGTCGAACGACGTCTGGTATATTTTACCTTTGGTCTTGACGCCGAATACCTCGCCGTCGGAGAGGACCTTGCCTTCGACGTCGAACGCCTTCTAGGCGACGGCGGAGGCGATGAGTGTCTATCCTCAGGTGACGAGGTGTGTCTCGACGTCGACTGCCGTCTGGGTGACGTCGACTGAGATCCTTGCTTCGACGCCGACCGCTGGAGACCCTGCGACGGCGTAGCCTGTCTCGACGTCGAACGCCGCATCGACGGCGGAGACCTGTCTCTCGACGCTGGGCGAGCCCGCACCAACGGAGAGCGACTCCTCGACGCCGATCGTCGCCCGGTTGACGACGGCGGAGGATTCGACGTACCTTTCTTCGACGACGACCAGTGTTCTCTCGACGGCGAGCCCGCCGTCGATGGTCTTCTCGTCGACGTTTTTGCTGCCGATGAAGGGAATAGAGGCGCCGAGCCCGACGCCGATGGAGAGCATACTGGGATCTTACTTGTAGATAAGCTCTCTTTCCTCTTCTTCATCGGAGTCTTGTCTTTAGAAGGTGATTTTCTCTTCTCAGCTAATCCATGGAGACGAATCCTTTCTCTGTCCTTTAAAGTTCTGTTGGACAGCAGCTTGCAATGCTGGCAGGATTTAGGATTATGCTCAGAAGGAAGGCATAGAATACAGACAGGGTGGAAGTCTGATTTGGCCTTCTTCTTGCCACAGGAAGGACAAGAGTCAAAAAGAGAGGGCATTCTGTTGTAAAATAATGCTCAACTCTCTAAAAAAAACAGTAGAAAATACTTTAACACCAAAAAGATGTTGAAGTAAGAGCTTTTATCAAAAATTGTAGAGTTTTCTGACAGAAAATCAGAAAAAAAGAGGTAGAGCTGAAGTAACCAGGGTCCTGACAGAAGGAGCCGGAAAGAACAACTGACCTAACTGTCACCCCTGAGGCATGATGGGAAGCTAGGGGTCATGGCTGCCTTAAAGGCACGGTGCCAGTTTATCTGAGTGTTTATGTGGGTTAGCTTTTCAGCTTTCTACACTAATGTTTCCACAATGCAGCCTATGTGCTGGCAATGTTTTCTTCATTATTCCTCGCAGGATTGTGTTGTCTGCTATGTATTAAAGCAGTTTTCAAAAGTTTATTTCTCCCTGCGTTATTGGAATATGTTTATGTGCAAGAGAATTCCTTGCAACATTGCTCAGCATGTTTATGGGAGGCTACATTGTGTGTTTTTATATATATATATGGATATATATATAGAGCTACATATATGGTTTTCACATATATGTAATGTGTTTCCGGGGTCCCGCGCATGGGCGGGAATATTCATGTGCTTATGACTATTGATGAGGATCCCCTGGAAGAGAACTACCCTTTCCCAGGTTTTGGTTTGGCCCAGATGCCCACCTAGAGGGATGTCATGAGCTATAGTTAGGAGGAACTCCCTGTACTTCTGAGGCACAACCACTCTCCTAGTGACTCCAGGGTTGGGGTCTCTGGCCTCAGTGTACAGTAGTCCCTCTTCCCAATAAACTCTGTGGGTACCACTGACATCTCAAAACCAAAGGGGATGATGGACGGAGTGTTGAACATTGCAAGCACTCACCCCCAGTCAACTGATCTGGGTTTAATACATCATCATTCTTTAGCTCACTCCGCCACCCCAGTTCAGACATGGCCATATGCAAATCAGTCTGACCCTGTGCCTCATGGGAACAGTCCAGCCCGAACTGCCAAGCCATGTCTTCCCTGGACCGGAAACAAGCATCCTGGGACCGGTTTCTGGCTTACAGCCGTCATCAGCCAGGCTATCTTGAATCCAGTGGCAAAGTGAGCAAGGGACCCACGTCTGGGCATTGACTGGGGGTGAGTGCTTGCAATGTTCAACACTCCGTCCATCATCCCCTTTGGTTTTGCTATGTTCGCCCTAAGTTGGCAGGGTATGCCCAGACGTGGGTCTCTTGCTCACTTTGCCACTGGATTCAAGATAGCCTGGCTGATGATGGCTGTAAGCCAGAAACCGGTCCCAGGATGCTTGTTTCCTGTCCAGGGAAGACATGGCTTGGCAGTTCGGGCTGGACTGTTCCCATGAGGCACAGGGTCAGACTGATTTGCATATGGCCATGTCTGAACTGGGGTGGCGGAGTGAGCTAAAGAATGATGATGGATTAAACCCAGATCAGTTGACTGGGGGTGAGTGCTTGCAATGTGCAACACTCCGTCCATCATCCCCTTTGGTTTTGCTATATACCACTGACATCTTCCTTTTCCTGTGCAGCAGCTTGCTGCCTCAGGCTTTCAAGAGTTGGACAGTCCTGCTGTCCAAGGCACAGCTCTTCCCTAGAGGGCCCCCCTGGGCCTAAGAGTTCAACCGGGTAAGGGTCAAGCTCCATGGGCTCAGTTCCCTCTGGGGTGTCCAAGTCCTCTCCCTGAGGAGATGTGTCCTGATCCTTTCGCTGTACAGAAGCTGGTTCCCCAGTCTTCTTACCTTTCCTCTTGGAAGGTTGGCCATACTTTCAGGCTCCAACACTTCTTTTTCACCCTGTTTTCTGCTCTGTGCTCTTGTTTTTACACGCACCATCTCCGGGATATCCAGCATTGCTGCATGGGTTTTTAGTTCAACACTCAGCCCATGCTGAGGTTTCCAGGTCATTGCCAAGCAGACATGCAGCTGGTAGCTTTGGAGAGACCACTACCTGTTTCAGGCCAGTAACCCCCCCAGTCTAATGTCACCATAGCCATTGCATGCTTAGTGGTAACACTGTCAGTATTGGTGACTGGGCAAGGTCTCCCAATCAAGTATTGCTCAGGGGAAAGCAGTGTATCTCTCACCATAGTGACACTGGCACCTGTATCCCTCAGAGCTTCTATCCTAGTTCAATTAATCCAAGGGTATTGTAAATACTTTAAGTTGGGTGGCCACACAGCTACAGTGGCAAACTCAACTTCCCCTTCTGAAACTAGAACTGCTTCAGTGTGCAACCCGATTTGCTCTTGGCACACTGTTGATCCCATCTGGAGACTTGCTACACCAGGAGTAGCTGTAGTAGGACTAGGGGCCTTCTTGTTTGGGCAAGCAGCATCTCCAGTTAAGTGTCCCAACTTCTTACAGTTGTTACACCAGGCCTTTAAAGGATCAAAGTTCTTTCCCCTGTACCTATTATTGGACTGGGGAGAGTTTTGGGGCCCACCCCCCTGTGCAGGTTTTTGGGGCCCTTTAGAAGACTCAGGCTTTTTATCTTGGGGATTCTCACCACCTTATCCCTGGGGAGGTTTTGTAAGCCCTTTCTTTTGGTCACCCCCAGTGGTTATTTTTGTCACCCTTGTCTTGAACCAATGGTCTGCCTTCTTTCCCAATTCTTGGGGAGAAATTAGACCTAGGTCTACCAAATGCGGTTGTAACTTTTCATTAGTGCAATTACTTAAAATATGATCTTTCATAAACAGATTGTAAAGTTCATTGAAATCATGCACATTGTGTCCAGTTAACCAACCATCTAGTGTTTTAACTGAGTCGTCTACAAAGTCAATCCAGCGTTGGTTTTGTGAGCCCCCCTGAATCTAATTCTATATTCCTCAGTTGTGAGTCCAAATCCCTCAATCAGAGTTCTCTTCATGAGGTCATAAGACCCAGCATCTGCCCCAGAAAGGGTCAGGAGTCTGTCTCTGCAGTTACCAGAGAACAGTTCCCAAAGGAGTGCCCCCAGTGTGACTTCACTTTTCTCATTTCACAAGCCCTCTCAAAGGCTGTGAACCATTTTGTGATATCATCACTCTCTTCATATTTAGGGACAATCCCTTTGGGGATTTTAGGATCATAAGATTGCTCTTTATCCTTAAGTAAATTGCTGCCACCATTGATGGGTGCTAGGCCCATCTCTGCTCTCTCTCTCGAGCCAGCAACCTGGTATCTAGATCCCGTCTTTTGGTCAACCTTGCTAAAAGGCTGTCCTCCTCATTGAGGCTTTCCTCAATGTCCTCAGTAGTTCTTGACCCACCTGTGTGGGATCTAGGTACTGAGAGGTTGATTCTTGGAGTCAGGGCCACTGGGGCCCTTTTCTCCCTAAGAAGTGGGGGAGGCTGATCTACCTGGTCATCCTCACCCTCTTCTTCCTCACCGGACTAGTCTTCACCAGTTTCAGATGGGTGGTCCTTAGCATACCCACTCAGCCAACAGCTCCTGGAGCTTTTGTTTGGGGGGATGGGGCCCCATGGCTATGTTTTTAATTTTGCTAAGGGACCTTACCTCCTTGAAAGACAAGTGAAGGTAAGGGGTGAGGTCAAGCTCCTCAACCAGGTCCTCTATGACATTGTGGTTAGTTTCACTAACAGCTGGGTTCTTATTTTGAGACATTGTTAAAAAAACTTCTAACCCCTCTAACCCTAGCTACAGTGACTTTATTTTTCTAAAATTCTACAGGGACTTAACCAAGGCCCTAGCAAGACTTTTAGTAATTTAGCAAAAATGGCAATTTGAAAAATCAGAATTCTAAAGACAATTTAAGAGTTCTGTCGTGTGATCAAGTGGTAACCAAGTAGTCCAACAAATGCAAAGTTGTATATCCCAACGCTGATCCACCAATGTAGGAAGCTGGCTCTGTATATACTATACCAAAGTGAGGTATAGAGTGCACAGAGTCCAGTGGAACCCCAAAGGTAGGTAGAGGTAAAGTTAGATAGCACCTCACTCTCTATTTGTGGTAGTGTGGTCGAGCAGTAAGGCAGTATCAGAGGACACTGTTAAGCATTTGTTGTACACACTCAGTCAGCAAATGAATTCACACACTCAAAGCCTGAACTTCAGACCAATTGTTTTTGTATGAAAATATTCTTTTGGTTATTTTATTTTCTAGAACCAAGCAAGCCTGGCACGGGTAAGCAATAAATACCTTACAGTAGTAATGCAGTTTGTAAAACAGTTTGAATTGTAATTGTATATGCACTTTGTTTTGACTTACAGTATTGTTGCAGAGAAATGCAATGCTTTGTAAATACAGTACATAGACTTTGAATGGGCTTTTCAGTAAAATACCAGATAAGTTACTTTTTGGATTACTTTTCTTACTCAGCGTAGTATACCTGGATACTACACTGGGACATTTCCTGTAAACAGGTAAGTAAAAGCGTTTTTGTTAAATAGTACAATTTTAAAGAATTTCGTAAAGTTTTCAAACCCCACACTTAGAAACTTTTCCAAGAAAAACAGTAAACGTTATCCTATGGAGGAAAATAGTGTTATTGGCTTTAGGGTAAGTATTTGGTAGTGGGAGTTGAGGTTCTGGGGGTAGACTAAGGGGTCCCCCAGGGTCAGGGATGCACTATTGTTATACCCTCAGCGGCACTAGGGCGGCCGGGTGCAGAGTGCTGAGGCCTAATGTTATCCAATGGGAGATAGGGGGCCTCCGGTTGGTGGCTGCTGATGAGCAGGCCATTTGGTTGTGGGATCAAAGCTCCTGGACTTTAACTCAGGGCAAATGGGGAAACAAAGTAGCACCAAGGGTGCACCCTCAGCGGCACTAGGGCGGCAGGGTGCCGTTTCGACGTCGGGTGCCCTGTTTGCAATCGGGAACCTCCGGTTTGCAAAGGCACTGCAGGCTTGGGGACGAAGGTCTTCTGGGTGCGACCACCACTTCGAGAGGTATGTTGGGAAGTTGGGGGTTGGTTAGGCACCGTCGGTTTGGCCACCCAAGGCCGTGGGGCGTCGGGTGCCTTTTAGGGTCAGATCTTACCAGCTCCTGGTCGCGGTTGGGGGGACCTCCCGGATTTATGCTGCAGGCGTCGGCTGGAGGCTTGAGGCAGGTCAGCGGTCGCTGGATCTCGGGTTAGGATCGCCGGGGAGACCTCCTCATGGTGTTTGCCCACTGAAGCTCAGACCATGGATGGCGGGTGCAGAGTGGGGCGGATTTGCGGTGTCTGGCTGGAGCCAGAGGTTGCAGATGAACAAATCCGGTGTTCACGGGAGCACAGTCTTTGTGGTTGAAGGCAGGCAGGTCCTCTGTGGTTTTCGAGGTTGCAGGCTGCAGGACACACCGGGATTTCACAGGAGCAGGTTCGAGGTGGAGACAGGCCGGTAGGGCTGGGGCCAAGTCAGTGGGCGTCTTCCTCTTGTTAGCTTCGGCACGGCTGTTCGGTCCTTCTTCTTTTCTTGTAGTTTCTTCTGGTCTGAGGAAGCAAGGTTCGGGGGTGCCCCTAAATACTAGATTTAGGGGCGTTGCAGGTAGGTAAAAAGGTAGGGACCAATGGGTCCCTTCCATGGGGTGGGAACACCCTCTATTATGCCACCCTCCAGTGGGAGGGAGGCATAAGCCTTTCCCTGGTTGGCTGAGGCTCCCCATCTGCAAGATGGCGGGGACTGAGAGTTGTGCTTCACCTCGCCTCCCCCACCCGAGGGTTGGAGTTGGCAGAGGTGGGCACACCTCTCTTCCTCACTTGTTTTTCCCGCTGGTTCTCCCGTCCAAAGTGGGGGTCAGAACCAGTGGGGACCAGTTGCTGAAAGCAGCAAGTGGCCTGGGGAAGCTCACAAAGGCGGCAAGCCTTTGAAGCTTCCCCTTCGTGAACCCTGCCCATCCTGGGGGAGGAGGCTTGGCACCTCGTCCCAGGATGTGCATTGTTTCAGGCCCCCAAGAGCAGCAGGCTCTCGACCCAGGGGTCTAGAAACCAGTCTGGTGGCGGCAGCTGTAAGCAGCCACTCAGCCTGGACACTAGTGGTAGGTTAGTTTTCAGGGGGCATCTCTAAGATGCCCTCTGTGTGCATTTTTCATTAAATCCCGCACTGGCATCAGTGTGGGTTTAATGTGCTCAGTAGTTTGATACCAAACTTCTCAGTTTTCAGTGTAGCCATTATGGTGCTGTGGAGTTTGTAATGACAAACTCCCAGCACCATATACTCTTAATGGCAGCACTGCACTTACAATGTCTAAGAATGGACATAGACACTGTAGGGGTACAGGGCTCATGCACCTGTACCCTCACCACTGGTATAGTGCACCCAGCTAGAGGGGTGGCTGACCTATGCCAGGGCAGTGGGTTTTAGGCATGGCACACAGGGATGTGTGCCATGTCGACTTCACTTTTTTCTGCACCAAAAAACGCAGCCCCAAAGGCAGTGTGCGAGTGTGAAGGTACAGGACTTCTAAGGGTGTCACAATAAGTGCTGCAGCCCTTAAGGGCCTTCTCTGGTCACAGTGCCCTGGGTACCTGTGGTACCATTTACCAGGGGCTGACCTGTGGCCAGAGATGCCAATTGTGTTTAAGCTTCAATGCAGTTTTAGGGAAAGAACATAGGCCCTGGGTACCTGATTAGCAGGAGCCCAGGGCACACTTAGTCAAAGCACATAAGCAATTCAGCAAAAAGTGGGGGCAACCATGCAGGAAGAGGGCACTTTCTCACATTTATGATAAATCAAATTCAATGGTGAATTCGGATTTGTTTCTAAATATTACGGAAAATAACTGTTAGAAAGTTACTTTTGCCCTGAAGTTCCTGGGGGCTAAATCTACATTTTATTCTCTCACTTTGGCCAGCCAGTAATTAGAATTTAAATAGGTGTGAATGAGGTGTGAACTTCTTCCCAGAAGCAAAATAGGCTGACTTGAATGGGCAGAGATGACCTTCGGGAACCTAACAGATTATGCCGTGGAGGCCTGAGAAGGAACCTTTTTGACATTGCATTGTCAAGTTCTGCTTGAGTGGCACATCCTGCTTGACAGGTCTGCTGGGGTTTTTTATAGGGTACTTGGGGCGCACTTTAAAGACGCCTCCCCTGTCACAGGAAAATGTTAGCGGACACTTGGGCAGGGCCCTTCTGTTGTCTTGGCAGCTACTCAGACTCCAATTCTTTTGATATTAGTGTCACAGCCTGTTTGACAGGTCATCTGGGCTTACATATAACATTTGAGGCACTCCTCAAAGGAGGGTAACAGAATTCCAAAACTATTTGTGGGTATCTACTGTCTGGTTGCTGAAAGCTCAGCTTTGTCATACCAGACTTTTGACTCTGAGATTGTTGTGCATAGAGGGACTCAATCAAACCGGAGTTGGTGTCAGATGTGGGAGGACACTAGGATTACCATAGTACGCTCCCCTCACAAACCTTCAGCACCCAAGTTTATTGTGGCCAAAGACTTTGGTCATCTTGAAAATGGCCAAAGCGTCATGGCAGGGTCAGCCCATTGGCTAGGGAATCCCCAGGGGTCATTCCCACCCACTAGCTCGTGCCTAGCATAAATGTGAGACCTGCTGGCACCCACTACAGAACACTCCTGGACTGTGGCAGATCAAAAGAGGACTGAACCTGCTCTCACTCTCGTACACAAGAAATGGACTCCAAGGGTCAGCTGGCTGACCTGTTAAAGCTACAGGGACACAAGCGACAGAAGGCCTTTCCAGCAACTGCCCAGCTGACCACTGGCCCTGGCAACTAGACATGGAATGAACACTGCTATAGGCCTCTGCCTGACACCCTGTGAGTCTCTAATGCCAGCGCTATACAAAACTTTCAAAATAAAATAAATAAATAATGTCCTCCCCGGATGTACTGGGGGGCTTTTAGACGTGTACTCCTGTGGTGAATTGGGACTTAAAGGACGAAAAGTAAAAAGGTAAAATCTTTGACCAGGAGGAACCTGGCTAGTGTATCTGATTGCGGTCAGCGTGAAATTGTGCCTACTTCCTGTTCTACTACCACCATTAACTATCATTGCCACTTTGTGCTTTTTGGTGCTATTTCTACTTACAACTTTAAAAATTAATGTCCCCGGTTGCCCTTATTGGATTTTTGTCATTTTGCTGTCACTGTGTTTATTATATTTTACTCTATTTTGCTTGTTATTGGGATATTTATTGCTTTGCATGTATACTTTATTACTGGTTTAGTACTGCATAAATATTTCACACATCGCTCTAAAATAAGCCTGTATGCTTTGTGCCAAATCTACCAGGGGTTGAGCTCATGTTAATTTACTGACTTTAAAGATTCACCCTGACAAGGATTTTGATTATTACTTGAGGTATGTAGTTACCCTCCTCAACTAATAATCCAGTTTCATAAGTGTTCATTGGTGGGATCAAGGATTTATGTTGCAGTACCACCAGTGATTTGTGTTAAAATCAAAAATACCTTTTTTTATAATCCGACATCGAAATCTATTTTAAATGTTGAAATTCTTCTAATTTATTTGGGCATTTTTATTTTTTCCTAAATTTCATTGTTACCTGTATTCAATACAGGGTCTGAGATTTCGGCTCAAAGAATAAAGGGCTCTAGCTGGTGATGAAGAATGTAAAAGCAACTCATTCAATTCTCAGTACATAGGCCTTGAGAATCTTGTTCTAAGGCATAAAATGAATGCACCAAAGAGTACAGAGCCTGGCTCAATTAGTATAATTTAATAACACTCCCCATGCACAATATAAGACCAAACCTCAAGTTTAGAAAAATCTGTAGCATATGCATGAAACTGGAGTGGCACTGGAGAGAGCTTAGGCACTATTAGATTTGAAATAGACTTGGATTATTTCTGTTCTTGTATAGTAGGACAGTATCCTCCTGAAACATAGCAATGACAGTTCTAAAACTGTGATAAGGACTATGTTCTGCTAGTTCACCTATTTCACCCTACTTGCATGGGTTCCTCTTGTGGAGAAGAGTTACTGTTTCCTAATTTTCTAAAAGCATAGACTCTTGGAAAAGCATGAAAACCCAGACTGAGACATCTTTCTTTCATTATCTCTCTCAAAATCTACATTCAATTAACAAAACGATGTCAATATGTTCAGAAAAATAAAGTAGGACAATCAGTAAGAATTAATTCATCCTTGATCTCTTTTAATCCTTGTCAAAATAATGTCATTTAGTTCTTATTACAACAAGTAATCTCAGCATTCAATTGGCAAAAACAAGTCACATAAATGAATGCATTTATACTTCCTTGCTGAATACCACTAATACTTTCCTCAGTAGAATGTCTAATAATAATATCCTGAAACATCTTCTTGAAAACAAAAAAGAAAGGAAGCATAACTCTACAGCCATTATCAGAAGGACTTATTAAAGGTGTAGCACAAGCCAAAATAGGTTCATTAAGACGGTTAATTAAGTACCCTACTATGGCTCAATCATGAGAATAATGTGTAGAGTGAAGAAAAAGGCACAATTTGTGAATTCAAAAATTCCCTCAATTTCATAAGGTACCCAGAAATCAGAGGGGTACCCAAAGGCACTAGTGTGCTTAATGCTAATGTTTGTTTTAGAGCTGCATTCTCAAGAAGGACTTGTAGTTCTTACATCGATAGCTAAAGCAGACCTTTAGAGTCATTGGTGTAACAATCTGTGAAGGACTGGACGCATCGAAGCTCCTTCGTTTGTACTAAGACTGCCTGAAGAAAGGTCTACGTATCCCAGTAGTCCCAGTGCCATCTTGGCAGAAAAAAACCTCCTTGGCCATACCGATAGGTCTTCATTGAATATGAAGAGATGAGCTTTTCATGAGTTTGGAACCAAGGCATCAACACTAGTCAGAGGAGAGAAAGTCTAGCATATTCTTCCTGGTTAATGAATTCACAAGGTGGAAAACATGTGCAAAAAAATTTAGCAAAATTCAGCAACAAAAATAATCTAAGGTGAGCGATGGACTTAAAGAAAAATAGAGGAATCAAAAGCATTGCAACACATCCTTCTCTGATCCAAGATCCCTTACAAAGGAGCATAACAAGAAATGACTACACAGGAAAATGATCTAACACCATCTTGGGCAGGGAAAGTTCGACACCACAAACTGGTAAGACTATCATCTTGATTAAGAATGAACATATCCTTAACCACACCAACCATCACTGGAAAATGGCCTTGCCCTCGTATGGCAGACACAATGAGAGGGATTGACCACCCAGCATTCTCCCATTAATTCATCCGGCATCTCTGATCCTGTGTACCATTGTATACCTGTCTCTGAATTCTCAGGCACAGCAGAAGAAATTATGGGCTATCACAATCATGAGCACACCAGGAAACCAAGGGCTGCAGTCTGAAATTGTACTAGCTACTGACAGAATGGAGTTGTGTACATGTGTGTGAAGAGAAATATGTTCCAAAATAGGCCAGAAATCTCAAAGACACTGATAAGCATAGACCTGAAATAAAGAATCAAGAAATGAGTAAGCCAAGAAAAGCATATTTGCACATCGGTTGTTTACAATTTCTCCAAGAGATATGGATTCACTCAAATTCCAGGAATTAGTAACTGAACAGTGACTTTTATCTGTCTTATCCACCAGGAACAGATTGCTCGAGAAGCCAGCTGGATCGAAGTCTGTTCAGACAACAGCCATTTTTGCTTCTAAGGGCACTACCTCTTAGTCTATGAGGCTTCACTCTGGGCCTGAATGAGAACGGGGTGGAGGTTTCCTTAGTTGCCTTGGTAAACCACAGAATTCTATTTGAAAACATGGCACAAGAACTGGTTGGGGGTTTGTGGGTGGAAGTTCTTATTTTCTCTTTAAAAACAAGCATTGGCATAGCCAATAGGTCTCGCCTTTGGGACCTTATAAGTGTTTAGACATGCAACAGTTGATGTTGTTGCACCAAGGATATTGTACTGCATAACTAAATACTTATAAGGTTCCAAAAGCGAGACCTATTGGCTATGCCAATGCTTGTTTTAGCATATTCATGCCGTCCCAATGCAATGACTCCGGGCCTCATTGAAGCCTTGGGAATCAAAGGGCTCGCAAGGGCAGCATCACCTCCTCAAAGGAATCCTTTTATATGGAAATTGGGTCAGTGGGCAGATGGAAAACAGCAGGAGAGAGTGCCAAAAGGAGCTGGGGAGAAGGGGCCTACGAGGAGGGGCGCTGGCCACACGGGAGCGGCCGGGAGACAGGCAGGCATGGTGGTCTGAGCCGAGGGGAGCATTCATTGGGGCCGTGTCCCTGGATACAAAAGCCTTCCAGGTCGCAGTGGGCAGCATGTCCGGGTCACCGCATCTGCAATGAACACGATGCTTGGGGTGTCTTTTTAGGAGCTCGTGAGTAGACATGGGAGAAAAATACATGCAAGCCCACTCATTGATGCATGCAGAAATGCGAACCTTTCTGGCCTCCACCAAGAGCAGAGCTCTGCCAGGCCGTTTGGCTGGCAGTCAGTCAAGAAAAAATTTCCAACTCTGCCGATGTGACTCTTTCTGGAGGCAGACACAACTAAAAAGGAGTTTTCAAAGCACGGCTGAGATTTGTAGGACTTTTTTTAATCTAGCGCCTTATCTGCGGGGAGGTTCTGGAGCACTATTAGAGGCGCTCGTAATTGAGTTCTGGACGGTCTAGGCAAAGAGAGAGATAGTGAGAGACGGGGAGAGAGGGGAGCTGAGAATAAAGAGAAAGGAGAGAAGGAAGGAGAGCGAAAGGGGAGAGCGAAAAAGAGAGGGAATGAGAATAAGAAACGGAGAGAGACGAGGATAGAGGAAAGAGAATGCGGGGAGTAAGAGGGGGAGGGAGAATGAGAGAAAAAGCGAGATATCGCGGGATCGAGAGGGGTTTGGGGTAGAGTCAGGAGTTCAAATTGCTTGGCGCCTGTTCTAGAGGTGAGGGGCGGGACTCGTTCCGAGCAGATGACGTCAGGAGCTGGCATCACACCAACTCTGAAGGCACACTCAAGATCAAGCCACTGACAAATGTCTGGTGATGCTGAGCGAACAAAAGCAACAGAAAGCCAACATCTGGGCACTGGAGCTGCTCACCAGACTGGCAATGTCCGCTACAACCCCACAACAGCGCTGGCACATTTCCTCTGCCACCAGCTCTTGGATAAAACAGCACAGATAGACAAAAGACATATGGTGAAGCAAGCGTCACCCCTTCATCTGGGGGAAGACACGACCTGGTCGATTTCTGTATGTGTACGATTTTAAGATGTAGTTTACCATCATGGTTGTGCATCCGTCAGACGACCATGGCGCCCGGTTCGCACAATACTACACAAACAGCAAGAATTATACACAAAGCAACACACGCACAGCAGGGTATGTGAGAGGAAAGGTGCCGTGTTATATACAGTGGGATACAGCAGCGAGTACAATGCTGCAGTCAGCGGTTCCTCACAAAGGTAGGCGCCATAATCTGTTTGGGTTTCAAGGACCCCGTTCTGCATGTAAATGGGATAATAATCTGGAGCGAATCCAGGGATTGTGCACAGTGAGAAGGCATGCTTCAGTGGCCTTGGCGCCAGCCATGAGTGATTGATCAGATTCACACAGCACAGAACACGACACGAAGGGAGCCATCACGGGCCAGCCCCTGGCAGGGGAGAACCGAAGGTAAGAGAGGAAAAGCGCCCAAGATCACAAACTGCGCCTGCAGGGGAGCGGGTGAAAACACTGCAGGAGAGAGAGAGGGAGGCGAGGTAGGGTAAGCTGTTTTCAAGCACTCGTGCTTGCGGACATATTACTTCCTATTCTACTCTTTATTTACCTCTATAACCTTGGGTTTCACTGTAGTGTGCTACGCACTGAAAAGTGTGTCTTCGCCACGTCAGTGGTAGTAAGTGCTACATAATTACAATTTACAATTATAAATGGCAGATATTTTTAATCCCAAGGGTCGTCCTTCCAGAGCAAACACGCATTTGCAAACAACCACCAAATCAACCAGGAAATCTTCAGTGTCACACTTGTCAGACATGTCAATGTGCCGTGGCAAAACTGAAGCAATCCTCTGATCCACACATACAACACCAAGTTTTCCATGTAGGTCACATGCCAACCATTCACTGCATCACAGTGCGCTCTAGCTTGCAGCAAAAGAGAAAAGGGCTGCACACCACTTAGGGAGCCACACTAGTGCAGTGGATCCAGCCTTCCAGAAGTACCAGAAGCTGGCTAGTGATGGAGAGGAGGCGGCATAGGGTAAGAGGGAGTGAAAGGTGCGGTGAGTATCAATGAGAGCGGAGCACTGGCATGTGAGGACCAGTAACGGAAAACAGTGAGTGACAGGGGTTGGGGGAAAGTAGAAGTGATTTGCAGTGAGTGATAGGAGAGTTTAAGTGACATGCTGAGGGACAGATAGAGAAATAGAGAGAGGCTGTGCGAGGAGAGGTTAGCTACGGCAGCAGTAGCTACCAGGAGGACATCAGAGACGTGGGCATCAATAGAGGAGATGGTCCCTGATGGAGTGGGTGGGTAGTGACGGAAAAGGTTGACACTGATAGGAGGTGGGCATTAATAGGACAATAGGGCAGTGACAAAGGAGGTAATCTGTGTTGGTGAAGATGTGCAGTGACGGGAAAGGTAAACACTAACAGGAGAGGTGACACTTAACCGCAGAAGCTGACACTTTCCAGAAATCGAGGCAGGGAGAAAACGGGTGGGCTGTGAGGTGGTGAGTGACAGGAGAGGGGGATAATGACTAGATGGAGGGGTAGTGACAGGAGAGAGTTGGCCAGTGGTGGGAGAGGGGTAGTGACGGGAGATATGGACACTGATGGGAGAGGTGCTCAGTGGCAGAATAGGTGGACACCGGCTTGCGATGTGTATACATTTGAAAGACGTTAACAGTGCCAGGTAGAGAGGCAGTATTTAAAATCCGAACAGTGATAGGACAGGCAGGCTATGACTCGTCTTGGTGCTCTGGCCAGAGAGGTGGCCCTAGGTTCCATGAACAAGATAGCAAGGGAGCAATGAGCGACAAGACACAACAAGCATTGGCCGCGCGGCCGTGAAAGTGAAAGTAATCGTGAGTAAGCGGGTTTTGTAAGTGCAAACAGTGGCTTTTGCTGGCGACCAGCTTGCGTTCACGCGAGCGAAGCCATATGGCGCCTGATCGCGCGTGCACACTCGCGTGAACGCAAGCTGGTCGCCAGCAAAAGCCACTGTTTGCACTTCCAAAACCTGCGCTGGCTCAGGCGAGACCTAAAAATGGAATGCCGGCTGCATAAGTCATTTTGCAACCTGCCTGGGTAGAACACTCGGCAATGAAGACTGAGCTCCTCCATGACCTGCCTAAAAAGAGACACCACGCAGGGACTAACCTCGCTACTCGCTGGGTCTGATTCATAGGGTCACCACCTCAACAATAAATTCATTGAAGAAGCAAATCGAATATCACACTCAAATCAAAACTTTAAAAACTGAAGAATAGAACACAACAAACAAGATAAAGGCATACGTGTCCAGAACAGTTAAATGAATTTAAGTGTACAGTGAAAGGCATAAATCTAAATAAGGAGAATAAGGCGTAAATCAGTACCTGTATCCAAGTTATATGAAAGGAGTAGTTAATAGAAACCCAAGGGCTGCAGAGCAATGAAGAAAGCGGGCATCTGAAGGTTCATCAGAGCCTATATCCTCCTCAAAGTGCTCTGAAAAGTGCTGGTGTTTTTCATGGTTTATATTAATTTTCTCTGTTGATGGATACAGTAGTTTTGGGTTGTGACTTTAATCTGCTATGTTTGCTTAGTTAATAAATGGAGAAGGTGATGCATAATTCTTGCATCCGAGTCCTTAGTACAATTGAAACTTTCCTTCTCAATTGTGATGGAGTTTCTAATTCACAAACAGTGCAATTCACATTGAGCACTACGCAGTAGCAATGGAGTTAAATAATTCCAACATAGAAAAATTCTCATCTCACCTTTCCAATTATAGGTTGCCCCGTTGACGAATTAATGAATATCCCTCGCTTTACGCCTTCATCATAAGGCCAATATGAACCGGGCGGTCGGGTACTACTGATTGCAGGATCCTATAAAAACAATAAAAAACATGACTTTTTTTTCTGGGGATCGGCAATCCCAATCTCACACTTTTTTAAAGGAATTTTGAAACATGTGGAATATACCAAGTATTTGGGTCTAGTTTATTTTTAATTCAAACCCATATAGTGACAAACATAAAATGTGCTCTTGTTTCTCCAAGGAACAGACATTTGAAGGAATATATTTTTTGTAGCAGCATGCAAATGATGCACAATTTGGAAAGAGCAACTGTAGTTCTTTCTTAAGTCTTCAAAATTATAGATTCATTTAGTGTGTTAATTACTGAAATAAGGATGCAATAAAGTCATACAGTAAGTTAACCAAGGGAGAATCACTGAGCATAATTTGTATAACATCACAATTATCTTTGATCAAGTCTATGCTAAAGGGAGTTTCAAACGCATACATTGTGTAATTTGTTTTCTATAGACTTTTGATAACAGAAGGTGGATTATCTGGATATTTATGGCTCTTGAGCTGTCAAACAAGGATGCCCCAATTTAAAACTAGAAAATATAATAATCAAAACCAGGCCTCTATGACTGTAAATGCGCTGCATGGGCGCTAGTAAACAAAAGAAATAAATAAGCGCGGCCGCTAAATGCGGACTGCGCTGCCAAAATAAATAAATAAAAAACCGCGGCCGCAATAGTTCAAGCGGACCGCCATTAGTAAAAACTAAAGCGGGCGGCGTGGACCGCCATTAGTAAAAATAAAAGCGGGCGGTGTGCTGCAAGATAGTGGGTGGAATAGGGGAAGAGCATTAAATAAAATAGTGCTCACCCACTAGATAAAGCAAACCATGTAACACCAGTAAAAGGTCCAGTCGTTATGGGAGGTAACAAATGCAGACAAGGCGGTACCACGGAGGGACTAACAAGCCGAATAACGACTTGGAAACCAGAGTTTACGAAGGACACTGACACAAGCCAATTAAAAATAGACAGAGAGTGGGCGGGGCTTCAAAGCCATACTCCACTACTGCATGCCTCGCAGCAGCGCATGCGCTGCCCAGGCTCGACCTAAAAATGAAGGTGTTCCTAAAGTTAAGGGCCTAGTTACTTCCTTTTGATTAACTGCAATTAACCTTTAAATAAGCGCTTGCTGTACATTTAATTTTTTTTTTAATGTTAGTGCTGAGTCGAGTGAACAGCAGCCCAGTGCTGCTGCTGCTCAGGGGGTCGCATGTAAAGGTCAAGAGGGTCGCATGCGGCCCCCAGGCCATACTTAGAGCATCACTGGGCTGGGGTATATATGTGACCAACTAGCACTTGCGCCCCTGCTTAGATGGATTAGGGTATGGAGTAATCCAGTGCTTGATCTTAACTGGGCAATTATAGAGGACTGTCTGACCTTAGACAGGGCACTTCACATCCCATGGATTAAATACATCAAGGATGTCACTCTTAAATTGGGCCTCCCTGACTTATTTGAACATCTGTATGGCATTACAAAAAGCGATTTGTCTTGGGCGAAGAAACACTTTATCCGCATAGAAAGGGAGGTGCAGGAACTCTCTAAACCTTCAGTTCAGTCCTGCATTATGTTAAAAACTTGCCCCTCGATGGAACCTTATCTGACCATCACCACGCTACCTCATCATCGATTCCTATTGACCAGATTCAATCTTCTGCATTGGTCTCCGGCAGTCCAATTAGGTAGACATAATGTGAAAAATATAGGGCCTGTTCGTGCGATCATTTCTACCCTCAAGATGCTCTGCATTTTATCTTTTTTTGTGATTACTAGAGAACTTTGTGGCCTCGCTATATACTGCCTTTATTTAATGACCAACATTTTGAGCAATTGAGACCAGCTCTGATCTGTTTACAAATGTTGACAAGCCCTCATTTTTTTTAATGTAGCTAGTTTCCCGAAAGGAGCTCTCAGGATCAGTATGAGGCTGTCTGGTTTATGTGATGGTTTTCTGCTATGCACACCAACTATGAATTTGTACTTGCTCTTGACAAATTCCTATTTGAATTTGTATCTGTTTTATGTTTTAGGGCTTTACAATAACCTCTGTTAGCTCTTTAACACCTTTAGATGGCATGTTGAACCTTTTTTAGCCCTGGTTGTATTTGCTTTTAGAGGTTAATTGCCCTTGTGCCCCAGGGTGCCTTGTGAGAATTTATAAATATTTTTATTGGCTCACTGTTTTATTATGTATTGTTTATATCTGTATTGTTTACTTTTACGGCTCTTTTGAGCCGAATAAAGTTTATTGACTTGAGGTTGATACATGTGACCAGTTATTATTACTTAATATATGGTATTAAAATAACCGATCTCGGAAGGAGAGCAGGGCGGAGTCTTCGGCAGTCGTTCAACTAACTGAGCTATCTTGCCCAGTTGACCATTCAAACTTTTTTACACAAACTGAATATCAGGTCTTTTGTAGAACATAGGGACAAGGTAGAAGGTGTAAAAATAAGTCTGGCTGACTCTTTTCCAACTTTACCAACCTTTCGAAGGCATCAGCCTGCCAGGAAGTCTCCGAATTTGTCAAAAGAGTAGTTGGCCCCAGGTGAAGGAGCTGAATTTGTCAGAAATATCCATGACTGGCTTTCAGAAGAAGAGAGTATGTCCACCCAGGAAATATCTAACCCTGCTTTCACATATTGCCTGATACTTTAGGGAAGCACAACACTGAGGTGCGTTATTTTAGCAGTAGTAGTAGTAGTAGTACTATTAGTAGTAGTAATAATAATAATAATACTAATAATAACTTTTTATACGTCAATAACTCAAGACCAGCCATCATGGAGCACGTGCCCAAGAAATCACAAATGAAAACATTTGTTGTTGTGCTTACTGCCAGTCTTGCTTCATGGAGTGCAGTCTCACTCGACTTAGAGTACTGCATTGCATTCCAGGCGTTTTTATTACCCATGTCACTGGTACTCAACTTGTCCAACGTGTGCTCTGCGGATTGCTCGGCACCAACCTACTGAGTTATAATCATGCACCTACACTGCAAGACTGATAAAACACTTCCGACAATAAACTGAATATGTGAGAACCTCCCCAGGAAGCAGGCGTTAATGGAGACATGTGTGCAGTGAGACCGGTGTACAATTCAGAGGCAGATGTTCCTCACTTCAGGCGGTTCACTGGACCAGACTCTGTACGAAACCAGAGGCTAAGGATCAATGATGACGTGCAAGTGACTACACACATATTGGTTGGACGTGACCATGGTGCAACTGACTGCACGTGCATTGTCGGGGTGGTACGGGATGAAACCGACTGCACTTGCATTGTCTGGATGGCATCAAGGTGCAACTGACTGCATGTGCATTGCCAGGAAGGCATGGGGCCAACTGACTGCACGTGCATTGTCAGGCTAGCACTGGAATCGACTGCACATGCATCGTCAGGATAGCAGCCGGT
Organism: Calotriton arnoldi; assembly: GCA_963921515.1. NCBI lineage: Eukaryota > Metazoa > Chordata > Amphibia > Caudata > Salamandridae > Calotriton > Calotriton arnoldi. The sequence continues at coordinate 1,699,104 of CAWUFW010001119.1, read as the reverse complement.
TACAATTGCCTGCACATATATTGTCATGATAGCTGCATAGTGCCCTCCACTGAAAATATAGACAGAATGGCAACAGGGTGCAATTGACTGTAACTGCATTGACATGAGGGCAGCAGGTGCAATGGACTGCACATATATTCCCAGGACGGTAACTAGATGCACTTGACAGCATATATATTATCAGGAGCGGTGAGCTAGGTACAGCTGGCTGCATGTATACTGCCAAGACGGCACCACAGTAATATTGACTAAATATACATTATGTCATCAGGGAGATATTGACTGCACATATATACTGTCAGGACGGCACCAGGGTACAATTGCCATCAAGGTAAAGCTGACTGCACATACATTTTCAGGATGGCCTCAGGGTGCTATGAACTGCATACACATTGCCAACCTGGCATCGGGGAGATATTTACTGCACATACATTGATTGTAAGAGTTACCTACAGGAGTGCACAGGCCACTGCCTTGTACTGCACTGCACGGCACTGGTTGCAGTTCACCATTCAGGTGGTGTTTTGCTCTGCATGAAGTTCTATGCCAAGTCTTGGCTCTGTGCACACTTTCCAGTGGAACAGAGGGAACACTTTGGAAAATGGCTGCTGATTTACTCACAACAGTGGCACCTGCACCCCAACAAGTGGAAGGCAGACTGCACCACAATTAAGTCTTTTACTAGCCAACCAGTGTGAGCGAAGCCTGTTTTCCCTGCTTGCAGTAGGGCCCCTGGCACCCTTACTACATGCTTTAGAGTTCTAAGGATCTATGTGATGTCAGATCATATACGCAACACACTACTGTGGTTGGCACCAGAGCACCACATCAGTACTTTTATGTATTAATTTGTTTATGATATGCAACTCGGATGCCATCCTAAATGGAGTACAGAATGGTAGCAGAAGAATATTCATCTAAAAAGGCAGGTCCCTCACGATGCCAGGCCTTCAAGCAGCTCGAAAGGCATTTTAAAAAGCACCCTCTCCTTCACCTGTAGCTGATGTAAGAAATGTAGATGTGGCGGTGGGGGAGGGTAGCCTGAGTAACAATCGTGATAAGTCCAAGACAGGAAGACAAAGACTGAATATATCATGCAAGGTTTAGCTAGGCCAAGCACATATCACATATTGTTGCAGTATTGACTGAGTAAGTAGGACGCTCACCACGCCGCAACATGATGGCACATTGACATCTAAATCACAGACATTACACAAATCCGGGGCACTCATCTTGGAGGGTGAAAGGCTGCGTGGGCACAACCTCAACACAAACTTTTGCACCTGCAGGTTACACATACTTCGCTGCAGCAGGGGCTCAACACACTAAACTACCTACTGTGCTCTGGTTATACACATAGCAGCCAGTTTCAGTACTTGAAGACCACGGGAAGCATCTTGTGCGACGGCGTCCATCAGTCAGCTTGTGATCGAGCTGCAGTCCTTTTTATGTGGCAACGGAGGTGCGATTTGGTCTGCGACTCAGCCCGTCAAGCAGGAAGGAAAAGAAAATAATAGTGAAGCCCCAAAAAGACCAACTGTTTTGGCAAGAGGATGTGGCATAACATTCAGAGCTGCCGACTTGGGAACTGGGGAACCGGGTTAGAGTCTCTGCTCACCCGTGCCTACAATAAAAACAAGCAGCGACGTGTGCCAAAGCCATAGACTCGAGCAGAAAACAAATTTTTTTAAAAAGAGAAGAGTTCCCCAAAACAAACCCATAAAAGGAAAACCGTAACGAGACCAGTAATTGGGCAGTGCGCCTGGGAGTAAACAAAAGGCAAAAAGGCATGACAACCAGGGAGGATTGACCAGTGGTAAGGAATCATTTTTAAAGGACAATCGAAGCAACCAATTAAAAGCGATAGGTGGGCTGTAAGCTCATAGTGTAGACACAGCATGTCTTGCAGAGCAGTGCATGCACTGCCTATGCTCGACCTAAAAATGGGAAATATCAAGGCAGTCTGCTGCCCCTTTACAACATTTATAGTTGGAAAAGTTAGGTGTAAGTAGATGGGTAGATAAGTGTGACTAAACACACTGGGAAATATTTGTGACTACCGTCACAGTTACAGCTATGTATTTGCTCATCTCAATTGCATTCCACTGACATGACCAAGTCTCCAAACCACACTGAGCAATGCCGACATCTATTAGAAATGTATGACTGATAAAGAATTTATGTATACATTTAATAAATTACAGACATACTTCTACATATATAGATGATTTTGTAAATTACTATGCATTAGTAGTTTAACTTTCCATACACAAGTCTAGGGAAAGCCACACCAATTATGTAAACTGTGTTTACAATTATTTAGTGTTTGTCTTCAAAGGATGACAATTTTATCACACTGATGGGACACATTTTGTAGATGTGACTGTTCAGCATCTTTTTCCAGATATGTCTTTCTTTGGTGGAAGAAGCTACTGTGCTGCTCAGTGATGCTACTCTTCTGCTTGAAAACAAGTTATAAAGAAAAAGTTACTTACCTTCGGTAACAATATATCTGTAAGAGCCATATATTAGTTATGGATTCCTTACCTTAGAATTATCCCCAGGCATCAGGCTGGATCCGGAGAATTTTTCTTCAACAGTACCCCTGCGCGTCGGTAGGTGGAATCGGTCGACTCTGCGTTCGTCGTTGGCGTCGTGATCGCCGGAATGACGGTGCGCTGACGTTAGTTCTTTACACGACATTCCACGCCAGAATCGCAGAGCCATGCAAGACACTGACCACTGGTGCAAAAAACTAGGGCCCTGGAAGGGAGTCCCTTTCCCTTGAAGTCAGTTCGCAGAACGGGGAGGATGGGTGGGGCGGTAAGAAATCCATAACTAATATATGTCTCTTACTGATATATCGTTACCGAAGGTAAGTAACTTGTTCATCTGAAAGAGACTATTAGTTATGGATTCCTTACCTTAGAATAGATACCCCAGCAATACCAACCCCGGAGGTGGGTCTGCGAATCAAGTTCACACAGGAAAGTCCTGGAGAACGGAGCGGCCAAAGAAGCCGTCTCTCCGGACTGGACTGTCCAGACAGTAATGTTTAGTGAACGTGTGCAGTGATGCCCACGTAGCTGCTTGGCAGATGTCATGAAGGGGGACTCCACGTCCCAAGGCAGTAGTGGCTGCCGTCGCCCTGGTGGAATTGGCGCGCAACCCTACTGGAGGTTCCTTTATCGCCAAGGAATAACAAATTTTAATGCAAAGAACGACCCATCGAGAGATGGTTCGCTTTTGCACGTCCCGACCTTTCTTGGCGTCCACATAGCCAAGAAAGAGCTGATCATCCACCCGGAATTGTCTTGTGCGATCAAGATAAAATGAGAGCGCACGTTTTGGATCCAGACAGTGGAGCCTCTCCTCCTCTTTAGAAGGATGCGGGGGCAGGAAAAAGGTGGGCAAAGTGATGGTCTGTCCTATGTGGAAAGAGGTAACCACTTTGGGAAGAAAAGAAGGTCGAGTTCGAAGGACAACCTTGTCCGGATGAACAACAAGGAAAGGAGGCTTAGAAGAAAGAGCCTGAAACTCACTCACCCTGCGTGCAGAGGTGATGGCAACCAGAAAAGCAGTCTTTAAGGTCAAGAGTCTGAGAGGATAATTATGCAGCGGCTCGAAGGGAGCGCACATAAGGCAAGTCAGAACAAGATTCAAGTCCCACTGGGGCATTATGGACGGAATAGGAGGAAACGGGTGAGTAATGCCCTTAAGGAAACGATTTACAATAGGGGACTTGAAAAGAGAAGGCTGATCAGGAAGGCGAAGAAAGGCCGAAATGGCCAAAAGATAGCCCTTGAGGGTGCCCAGAGCAGAGCCCTGCTGGGCCAAAGAAAGTAGGAAGAGGAGAACCTCAGAGAGGGGAGCAGAAAGGGGATCCACAGCCTTTGCTGCGCACCATGCCACAAATTTGTTCCATCTACAGGCGTATACTGTTTTGGTAGAGGGACGCCTGGCTGCCAAGATAACATTACAGACTTCAGGAGGAAGGTCGAAAGCGGTCAACTGTTGCCGCTCATTTCCACGCAAGGAGGTGGAGGCTGGACAGGTTTGGGTGTAGGACCGTCCCCCCGCTGCTGCGACAGAAGTTCCTCCCGAAGGGGCAGTCTGATCGGAGGATCGATGGCCCTGTTCAAGAGCTCGGGATACCAGACTCTTCATGCCCAGTCCGGAGCCACAAGAATGACTTGGGCCTGGTCGCGCCTGATCTTCTTCAGCACTCTGGGCAGAAGTGGTATAGGCGGAAAGACGTATAGAAGACCGCAACTCCACTCGAGACAAAAAGCGTTGCCTAGCGAGTGCCGCCTTGGAAATTCCATCACGCAGAACTTCTGACATTGCGCGTTCTCTTCGGTGGCAAATAGATCAAACAAAGGCACTCCGTCCGCCCTGACGTTCAAGGGACCTGCCATGTGTTGAACCACCAGGGACATGCCCTGATGTTCCAGCCACTTACAGAGGCGAAGGGCCTCCTGACGACCCCACTCCACCCAGTTTGTTACAGTATCATATGGCAGAAGCGTTGTCTGTGAACACCTGCACTACTCTTCCTTTGACAGAAGGAAGGAATGCCTTCAGTGCTAGACGAATCGCCCAGAGCTCCAGAAGGTTGATGTGGAGCCCGGACTCTGCCAGAGGCCTCTGATATCGCCTCTCCCATGTGGCCACCCCATCCCAGAAGTGACGCGTCTGTCACCACTGTGAACTCTGGTTGGGGAAGGGACAGGGATCTGCCGTTGACCCAATCCTGGTTCGTGAGCCACCACTGCAACTGATGTGCAGTCCCCGCCGAGATCTAGACGACATCAGAAAGATTCCCCTGATGCTGCGCCCACTGGAACTTCAGGTCCCACGGCAGAGCCCGCATATGCTACCTGGCATGATCCACCAACAGGATGCAGGAGGCCATGAGGCCCAGCAGCCTCAGGGTCATTCTCACCGAATTCCGGGATAGAGGCTGAAACATCGGTATCATAGCCCGAATATCCCGGACTCGCTGTTCCGGAGGATAGGCCCAAAACTGCGCTGTGTCCAGAACCTCTCCGATGAAAAGGAGCTTCTGAGACGGGGTCAGGTGCGACTTCGGCACGTTGACTGTGAACCCCAGCGAATGCAGGAGGTACGCCGTAGTCCGGAGGTGGGCGACGACAGCCTGGGGCGAACTCGCCTTCAACAACCAGTCGTCGAGATGGGGGAAGACTGGAACCCCTGATCTGCGCAGATGAGCTGCAACCACCGCCATCACTTTCGTGAACACCTGAGGGGCAGTGGTAAGGCCAAAGTGGAGCACGGTAAACTGAAAATGCTCGTGGGCTTCCGTGAACCGTAGGTAACGCCGGTGGGCAGGCAGAATGGGTATGTGAAAATACGCATTCTGCAAGTCCAACGCTACCATCTAGTCTCCGAGGTCAAGGGCAGACAGGACCTGAACCAAAGTCAACATTTTGAACTTCTCCTTCCGGAGGAAGCGGTTGACGTCCCTGAGGTCTAAGATTGGACGCAGGCATTTGTCCTTCTTGGGCACCAGAAAGTAGTGAGAGTAGCAACAACGACCTACTTCTGGCACAGGGATCCGCTCGATGGCTCCCTTGGCCAAGAGAGCCACAACTTCCTGACGGAGAAGGGCCAGGTGATCCTCCGACATGCAATGGAGTGTTGGTGGCATGGAGGGAGGGGTAGTCTCGAAGGGGAGGGAGTAGCCCCATCGGACTATCTGCAAAACCCACCTGTCTGACGTGATGTTGTGCCAGTTGGGGAGGTGATGGCGGATCCTGCCGCCCACTGGCAACTTGTGGTCCTGAAATGTCGGACTAGGAAGGCTTGGAGGCTGCTGCAGAAGGGGCACTGGTGGACTGGCCCGCCCGCTGGCCCCCAGACCCACGGCGGTGGGTCCCACGTCCTCGGCCCCGCTGAGGCTGGACAGCCTGTGGTTCTGGGCAGAACGTGGTGGGGCACCCCTTCCGTAGCCACAAAAGGGGATGAAAAGCAGACTGCGCGGGGCGGGAGGTGGTAGCGAGGCCCAAGGATCTGGCCATAGCCCTAGAGTCCTTGAAGCGCTCGAGCGCATTGTCCGCCTTGTTGCCAAACAAGCGACGGCCATCAAAAGGCATGTCCAAAAGAGTCGATTGGACATCGCACGAGAAGCCAGTGGACCTCAGCCAGGCGTAGCGTCTCAGGGCTACCGATGTTGAAATCATCCTGCCTAGCGAGTCGGCGGAGTCCAGCCCACAGCGAATGGCGAACTTTGCTGCGTCCCTCCCTTCAGCGACCGCACGGGAGAGTACGGCCCGGGCCTCCTCCTGGCACTGTGGCAGCACCAGTGCAACCGTATCCCACCCAGAGTGGGTTTAACGGCCCAAGAGACATACGGTGTTCACCGACCGCAGTCCTAAGCTGGCGGAAGAAAACATCTTCCCAAGATGATCCAGCTTCTTAGATTCCCTATCTGGGGGAGCAGTAGGGAACGCGCCATTGGATGTTGAGGCTTGGACCACCAAGCCCTCCGGGGTAGGGAGTATGGAGAGAAAAATTGGGTCGCCCAGGGCCGGGCGGTGGCATCGGGCAATCATCTTATCCACAGGAGCCCCTGTGCTGGGCTTGGACCAGGTGCCCAGAAGGAGGTCTGTGAGGGCCTCATTGAATGGCAGCAGGGGCTCTGAAGAGGCTGCTGCCGGCTGAAGCACCTCAGTCAGGAGGTTAGTCCTGACTGCCACCGTAGGTAGCTCAAGGCCCAAGGCCCCAGCCGCCCTACGCAACAGCACAGCGTAGGAAGCTCCCTCCTCCGTAGCCATGGTAGGGGGAGAAAGCATACCAAGGTCTGGGGAAGTGTCCAGACCACTGGCCTCACCCAGTTCCTCTCTCCAGTCCGGTTCTTCCAACTGGTCTGCTAGAGGGTCAATAGACCCCTCCCAGTCCTCCTCACCCTCCTCTGGATGCCACTCAGGGAGATAAGAAATGCCAGGGTAGATGAGGGGTACAAAAGTACCGGCCGGTCCGGCTCTGTGTCCATGTCGAGGGGGAGGCTGGGGTCGACGCCGGATGGGGACACCACCAGCGTCGGAGGGGGCGGAGATGTCGCTACTGGATTCAGCGCTGGAGGAGGTGTCGTAAGGTCGACCGGCACCGATCTGGATCCAGGTCTGGATCCCTGGGGGCCCTGGAGCCGAAGCCGCCGGCATCGAAGGCCTAGAACCTCCAACCAAGTCTGCGGGGCCCGAAGGCGCGCCGGCGGAGTCGGGCTGCCCAAAGATGGAGTGGAGGGCTTCGTAAAAGCTACGAAGTTGGGCAGGAGTCGCCCAGGCTCCCGGGAAGTGAGGGAAGCTCGAAGCCGACCCAACAGGCTCCACGGGCGGAGCCGGACGACTACCTTCCACATCCCGCGTCGTGTCGGCCGACGGACTGGGAGAAGGCGAAGAGCAACGGTGCTTCTTCGCCTTCTTCTTACGCTTCGACTCACCCAAAGACGAAGATTTCGAAGAGGAGTGATGGTGGTGACTCCGCGACCGGTCCCACGACCTCCCTCTCGACCGAGACCTCGAGCGGCCTGGAGCTGACTGCCGGGCCTCAAGAAGCTTTCGGGACCGCTCCCGCAAAGACTTCGGGTTCATGGCCCAGCAGTCGGAGCACGACTTCGGGTCGTGGTCGCGCTCCAGGCACCACAGGCACATGAGATGTGGGTCCGTGACCGACATCAACTTGTGACAGGAGTCACAAGGTTTGAAGCCGGTCTGCCGATGTGACATCCCTTGCACCAGGAGTCGAACGACTCGAAAAAAAGAAGTCGACAAAAAGTAGGAAAAAACTAGTCAAAAAAGACTAAGGGTACCGCTCTCTCCGGATCTGCAGTGGCTGGCGCGGAAAAAGAAAGAACCGACGTCAGTGCGCAGGGGCGGCGTCTTAGTAGATACCGCGACGGCACTCCGGCGCTCACGACGCCAACGACGAACGTGGAGTCGACCGACGGCACCTACCGACGCGCAGGGGTACTGCTGAAGAAAAATTCTCCGGATCCAGTCTGACGCCTGTGGGTAATTCTAAGGTAAGGAATCCATAACTAATAGTCTCTTTCAGATTGTTGGTACAGTGAAACTCTATGATATCTTGACAGTGTATCTTTAGTTTAAGCAATACTAGTACCTTCAGTCCCCTGAAACTGGAACAGGATTAAAATAGAGGCTTGAGAAGGTGATATATAATAAACTTAAACGGAATTCAGCACTGTAGCAGCAACCCATGCGATTTAAACAAAATGGAGATTGTTGGTTCTGTAAAATAGAATTGCACCAACAAGTGAGTAGATAAAATCACTTTTAGTGGAGGAAGAATAGACAGATGAATGTCAATCAAATTACTATAGACAAGTCTTATATTAACAAGAGACTAGACTGCCACACAAACATGACATTTTTACAGCAAAGGCACAAAACAGCATGCATCAGATATACGTACGGAAAGACAATGCTGCTTGACAGACTGCCTTTAAAGAATAGACGCAAGTATATTATTACTGTCTCAAGGAAAATGGCGTCCTAATTGGCTTAACTTGAGTCCTGATGATGGTAATGCTGATTAGTTGTAGCATGAACCAAAACCCAAATTACCCCAATGGCTGAAGAAAAAAAAATAATCATTTTTTCCTTCAAAATATATTAAATAACCTTGTGAATTTCTTTTATGGTGATGTGTACATATAGCCATTTCTCTGAACTCGTGTACCGTTCTGAGATTTCCAAACTGCACCTGGTGATGGACACTGCTGTTTTCTGCACTTCTTCAAAAGTGATGTTTAAATACATATAGATGTTTTTGTTTCACTACCTAAGGATTCTGTGTTGCATATCACTGTATATTCACAAAGCATGTCAATATAATTGGACTCCAATGACTGACATTTTTTTAGTAAGTGAGATAACTTACAAAAGATAACCATTGGAAATCAATTGTTGTACTTCAGCAATTAGCCAGATTCCCTTAAGGATATCAAGATGCCCCTTAATTTATACGTAGAGTTTACCATGTCAAGCAATAGCTTTTGAATGCAATGTGTCGGGAGAGAAAGAATCTAAACAACTTCATTTAGAGTTAGATATCAATAAACTACTCATTTAACCTAAGTTACTTAATAAGTTGTTAAAACTGGCATCCTGTCTTTGACAGGATTGCATCTAACACTGTGAGCGTTCACAAACAACCTCTGACATGACTGCAGCTCACTTATTATGGCACAGCCATCAAAGTCCCTTGAAACACACAATCTTATTAGGATAGAATTATATTATGCCCTGCTCGTTAACATCATGCTGAGGACGGTAGACACTTGTGATCCTGAATTTTAAGAGACATGTTATAGCTTTCCCTACTGGTGCTAGATTATTATATTTCCTACAATCAATTTGCTGATTGTTTTGCATTTGCTTATGGTGGTGTAAAAACGAAGGCTGTAGAATGTACCACATCATGATGAATATAAAATGTGGGTGTTGAAATAATTCTGACATTTAACAGTAGCGAGAACACACATTAGTGGCAGAATTAAAACAGTACATGTTGTTGGAGAGTACTGTTACATATCAAGAAACAAATGTCACATTTTGGGAATAGTGGTGTCTGTTAGCTCTCTTTGTATCAGTATTTCTCTGCTTTATTCTCATCATCCATACATATAGTTTTTTTTCCACAGTTTTTATATACAATTCATTTTCCTCCTATACTCTATTGATAAAAATCGATGCCAATACTTATAATGAAACACTCGCATATACAAGCGAAATCGAATCACTGTTATCAAATTCGCCAGTCACAAACTCTCCATCAACCCCGACTCAGAAATACGTGGTCAGGCAGGCTCTGTGACCTAGGCCTGAGGTTACTGATGGACAGGCAACAAGTGGTGTGACACGTAGCCAGCAGACAAACATGTTAACAGAAAACTCAGGTCAATACCCCAGGTAAGCCCAGTGACACCACAATGGTCCAGGGAGATTGGCCCCAATAAAGCATTCATGGCCAGAGGGGTGTGCGTATTACCAAAACATCATAAAGTCGGATGCCACATGAAGTTAGGAACACATAGCCAATCAGGACACAGCACACACCTTACACAGTGTCATGCGCCCCTCAGGCCGGACATCTGGACACGTTACCCACTGGCCCCCACTGTCACTACACAAGGTCGAGGCCTACCTGCATTTATTATCAGGGGCCTTATTTATGACTCCACAGACAAGGCCCACATTCATTTATCAAAAAAAGATTGTTGGAAGTACTTTATGACACCCAAAAACTGTACAACGACTCGTTCAGATTAACTGTACTTTGAGACAGTCCTCAGACCCGCTTCTGTAACTGTGAACCCGGCTGAAGTGTTTAATTAAACGAACTGTTCCTGTTTTGCTAAACGCCTTTAGTCTTTAGTTTTTCAAGGTAAATTCATATGTGAGCAACTTTTTGGCGAGCCAGCCAGGAGACATTGGTACCTTGGACCCGACTGATGCTGAAGGAAAGGGACCCCGCCTGGATGGATTCACACCTGCGCAGCAAGGAAGGTGAGCAGACGCCGCAATGGATTGGAAGTTCTGCTGAATCCGCGGGCGGAGGTCTGTCCTGAAGCCGCTGTCAGAGGGTAAGAGACCATATCTGATCCTTAGTCCCCAGCATTTGGCGTATGGCAAATAAGGAAGAAGCGCAAAAATCTAACCTGGCAAAAGATGTTAAACAATACAAGAAAAAGAAAACAGATCAAACTAACTGTGCAATGATGCAAATGTATGGAGTGTACTTGTTGGCTATCATGCTGCCAGGTTTGTTCATTTAATAAACAGAATAAAAAAAAAAATCCAACCCGAGCACCCTGCCATTGACAGAGATCTGGTATTTTACCTCTTTAATATGTCTGAATGTAGTAGTCGCAAGGCGGCCTCAGAGGCGGTCCCGCGTAGGTCACCTTTTTCCTGATAGACAGCACGCTAGGAAAGGTGAAAATGGTTGACGCTTGGATTGCTGGGCGTGACACAGATGGTACACTTGTACCCTGGGTGTGATACAGGGTTGAGGCCTCACCGCTTTGACCGCTGGGGGTAACACAGATGGTACGCATCGGCCCTGGGAGCGATTGGGCCAGCACGTCAAACTTATTTTTTAGACTAAAGGGTTTTCTCAGTGCTAACGGTTATGAACACTATTGGAATCTGAAAGAAGTGAGAGGTGTTCGCTTGGATCGCTGGGTGTGATACAGATGGTATGCTAAGCCCCTGGGTGTGAAACAGGGTGCAATTCTGACATTAGGGAAAAAGATTTGGATCTGGGAGATCAGGTGTAGCTTGTGTGTGGCCAAGAGGGGCCTGTGGTTCTTCAAGTTATTCCTTTTTAAATTTTCTTTGTCCCGGAGACTATCAGGCTCACTTAGTCCCATGTACTACGCAGTGTCGTGTAGTTCCTACAAATCTATATAGGATCTGCGTGTTTAGACAACATAAACTAAGGGATTGGTGTCCAGACTGATTCCAGACACCCCCAAAGGATATGTTAGTCTATAGACCAGCTAGCTCACAGTGCCAATATAAGCCCCACAACCTTACCAAGGAGCGAATACTTTCTGGCAACTATCGAACATGACGACCCTGACCCTTCAGGGATCGTGGAAACAGTACAATACTTTTCGCTCAGTCACTCGTGCTCACTCTGTCTCAGAGAGATATACAGAATAAGCGGTGGGGATGTTTTCAATAAACATTTATTGAACCAGCGGCATTCTAGTATAAAATATGTGTTCTGCAACCACCATTAGACCGAAACAGATGAATACGGTTATAAGCACCAACAGTGTAAAGAAAAGGTAGAATTCTACTATGGTGTTAAAACAATGAATATAATATGCAGGCATATAGATACATGGCAATAATCATGAGTACTCCTAAAATGCAAACCCAAACTAGATGTACCTAAATGTACCTAGCATGCGTGTAGGTGTATAGCCGAGAATCCCCCTAGGAAAGAGCCAACCCCATTACCTGATGGGAGAGAACGAAGGATCCCGTCTTAGTCTCAAAATGGACACCCTGCGTGGGATGTCAGACCACTGCGTGCTGGAGTGTCTGCGAGAAGGGACTTCAGCGTCTCACGTCGGCGTGTCAGCATGGAGCTTGTTCTCCTCTGATGTGGGACTTATTTACCCGAAAGGTACCCTCAAGGGTTCTACCTAGATGTGTCATGGTTCTGTGGGCTTGTCGGCCAAGGATGAAGATAGTGGTGACTTTTGTACAGAGTTATTATGCAAAAGATGGTAATCCTGCTGTGATACTAAGAATCCTCATGCATAATAAATGAGGCTAGTTTTCGAAGAAAACCACACAACTTTTATTCGGCACCTAACTAGGTAAAAGGTCAGCACCAGAGCCGTTATGTAGAGCAAGGCAGGACAAATGTAGGTAAAAGGTTGAGCAACTACCTAGGCCTATTTTGGGGTACATGGAGGCTCATAACAGCAGAGCTTCCCGTGGTCACAGGATAGCATGCACTAGGAGCGGGCTAAGGTATTTTCTGACAAAGTCATCCTTTTCTCTGTCAGTTTTTTCTTTTTGCATTATTGAAATTGATGCAAGGAATATTTGATGTTGTGGTAATTTGATACTGTGGTGCTGGTAAATTAATGCAACTGTATTTTGTCTTGAGTATTGTGTTTTGTCGATGCTTCAATGTGCTATAAGAAGGCGCTGCTATTTCTCACAATTGTTATTTCATATAAAAGTGAAGTCGGCTATTTGCTGCCAAATTTCATGACGTTTTAACAATTGCACTTTCTTCTAGGTTGTGACCCTACATATGTATTGCTATTTGTGATGGGGAAATGTTCGTATTGATGCACCCATAAATAGAGTTGAGCACATCGTAAGTAGTTTAACCAGCAATCCCCGTATATAAAGTTTCCCACAACCAGAGTCAAACTTAAAGATTATCTAAAACCAGAAAAACTAGGGTGCATCTCTCTCTTATACAGTACCCAACTTATCACGGAGTCGCAACTAAAACACATAAAAACCAGGTTCCCTACACAGGCTAAAACACTTAACAAGTATTGCCACGAATGGCATGCACACACTAAGGTACACACGTTTCCATGGCCAAAGGAGGGGAACTTTTGACACTAACATAATCAAACCCATGAGAACACACATATGGACTAAATACGCAGGACAGAAGGACAGGAGAGAGGCACTATTAGAGCTGTGAGCCATTTTCGAGGAGGCCCAGACTGACAGTCATATCCCACAGAAAATAAGCAAAGCTGCTCTACCCGATGCCAGCTATCACTGCATTAGGATACACAAACCCACCAATTGAGGGAGCTGGAGGGTCCCCTAACGAACAACGAACTGTTAGGTCCAGGAATGAGAATCTAACAGGTCAGCAGGCCCGGGAAATCCCAGCACCACTGCAGTCCAGTGCTAGAGCTCCCCGAAGGTCGACCCCCTGTTTGTCACGTTCAGCCCATCGAACCCCAATGGAGCGAAGAACACGCACTCCCACCGGGTCAGGTGAACACACCTGAGTGACAGGAAGATTCATTGCAGTTTGGACAATGATTCAACTAGCGGGGTGAGGAAAGAGATCACAGTCCTCCGGGATCCGATAACGAGGTGGAAGCCACAGGATTTGCTCAGGTAGCCGTAGAAACGACAGGAAGCGAGTTTGAAGGCAAGTTCCGACTAAATGGAATACATAGCTCAGAGTGAAGGAGGCAATCTAGGTGGGATTTAGAGGAAAGGCGCGAACTAATGAGGGAGAAAAAGAGAGCTCACACTCTGGAAGCACAGCAAGAACGCAGAACAGTGCGCCCGCCACCTAAGGAGAGTGGGGGTAGGTACAGAGCACCTTTCGGGGAAGAGTGCGAAGCAGAACTAGAGGATCCGAGTCTCACCAGATCATCAACGCAGGAGAGGGGCTGACCAGGAAATAGAAGACCAAGGTAGCCTGGTGCGGACTGAACTAAGACGTAGGAGAAGTAAGATGGCACCTTTGTGTGTGCACAAGGGGAGCAGCAACGAAGACGTCCACTGCTCCTCCTGAATGCATGGGACAGACAGACAGACCTCAAGGGAGATAGTGACCCAAGATAAAGGCGAGATCTTCACACAGCCATTTTGCCACCGGCTAAGACACTGGACCGAGGGAAAGGACCAGTACCATAGACCCTGACCGGAGGTGGGATCCTTCGAACAAGAGGACATGGCCGTTGCGGAAGACTGCATCTTGCACGGAGGGGGGAGATCCTAAGTGGAACTTCCTCTACATGCACGATTGTCTAAGAAGATGAGAACGCTATGTTAGGGAAAGACCAGTGGAGCTTGCCTTAGCCAAAATGTACCCACTACTACAGAAGGGCATGTCAAGGACCATCTACGTGCCCTGGGCTCAGATGTATAAAGAATGGCTAAGGACTAAATTGCCACCCTTGATGGATGAGGCAGGAAAATGGATCTTATGTTTTAAGAAGAACACCGCAGGAGTAAATACAGCGACAAGCGATCATGAAAGTCTGCTAAGTAGCCTCATCGGAGAACAGACAAACACTGTGTTCACCCGAGCTTGCATTGCAAGCAGTCACGCTGACAAACACCGCGCATGATGGAGACGCATTCAATTTGTACAGGCACCAAATATGGACGGCCTTGAGGGAAATGTTCTCCGACTGCCCAGATGTAGGAGGGTTAATAGCAGAAACTGTGAAATCTGGGCAGACCATAACTGAGTTTCTGGATAGAATGAGGAAACAATGGGGACAAGAGACCGGACAGCCATGGACTGATAAAGGCCCGCAAATCGCATTATTTAAAAAATATCCTCAAAAATGGGATGCCCATCGAGATACAGAGCGGTTTGGACAGCGTAGTGGGGTTAAACACCAAACCCTAGCGGGAGATACAGGCCCACATATTGAACTATTACAATAAGAAATAACAAAAGGACAGGGAGAAACAGGAGAAAACCCAGAGAGACGCCGCTAAGTTGGTCCAACACAAGTTGAAAAAGACCGTCCTCGAGGGGGCAGCGTTGGCCGCAAGAGTGCAAATGGCACTAGTCTTGAAGGGGATCCACCAACAAACACCAGAGGGTTTCAACTAGCTATAACGGAAGAAGACAGGGAGGTTGGCATCAGCCAGACCTTAGTGAATGTTACTATTGCCACAGAATAGGCCACATGGCCGACCAATGCTGGCCAAAGGCATATCACGAACAGAGGTCGATAAAGCTGAGCCAGTCCCTGCAAAACCTCCATCCACAAAACCAAGCCCAGGGGAACCTGAATGCACCCTATACACAGCCTCAGGGAAGTCAGCCAGCTACCTCACCACCACAACAGGGCTCAGGTAGTTGGCAACAGCAACAACAGACAGGAAGCCCAGCCCAACAGGGACCAGGGCCATAACCGCGGCAGGGAGGGGTAACTGTCTGGGGAGGCAATGACTTCGCACAAACACAGAACCCAAATGTGCAGAAAATCAAAACACCCAATGCGAAGCATCCCTCTCACACGCACCTCACAATTCACCATACCAAAACTCAAAAGAAGGACTAAATGAGACAACATTAGGAATTCAAGCCTTTACTTGCGTTCGGGAATTCAGGGATGCTGGACGTGTTTTGTCGATCAGGTATCCGCACTAGAGTCCGCAATTCAGGGTGCCTGCGGGAGCCTAGGCCCCCACTCTGCTGCTGATCCTCCAGCGCGGGGCAGACCACACTGTAGTGTAGTTCCTATTTCCCTAATAGGCTCTGCGCATTGGAATAATAGAACCTATAGGCTTGACATAGGACTACGGTCGGTATGTCCCTATCGAGTATATTAAACTTAATTACTTGTGCCAGCTAGCTCAGAGGCCACTAGAAACTCCTTGAGAACAAGAATGGAGTAGTTTCTGGCAACCGAAAAACATGACAACTTTTGTTTCCCTTTAGAATCGGAACACGTCTCAGAATCGTGGAAACAATAGATAACCGTTTCACTCAGTCAATCGTGCATGCTTAGTTTCTACAGAGTTACACAGAAAGGAAAGACGGGCGTTTCAATAAAAGGGTTTATTGAACAGTCTTGTTTCTCGTGTAAGAGATATGTGCTGTTATGATCACAAGACAGTATGCAAGATAAATAATGTACAGCGTAAGCAGTATAAATAAATAATACTGCGCTAGCATTATCTTTTAGCATATATTCACGTACATAAATAACATGAGCTAAAAATGCGAGTACTCATACGATGCGTCTCTAAGCTAGTTCTACCCCAATGTACCTAACCTAGTCTAGGTGTAGGGAAAGGTAGAAGTAGGTGGAGTATTTTCTAGTCTGGTATACTAAGAGTATGTTTAAGTCTAGTATGCCAAGTATGGTATGCCAAGAGTCCCTCTAGGTTCTAGTCAGCTCCATACCTTGAGAATGAGAGAGGTGGGAATCTCTTGCCGGATCTGGAACTCTAACACCCCGCGAAGGGAGTCAGAACACTGGAAGCTGGATTCGTCTGCGTGCAGGAATGACAGCGTCTTCTCAGTGCGTCAGGCCGGGATACGGGCTCCTCTGAAGTCGAGGTCTCCTCTAACTTGCTTTGGCAAGGGAAGGTATATTTATACCTGGTAGGTGTCTTGGAATGTTAGCATTGACGTGAAGTCGGACAGAGGAAGACGTCAGGAATGAACCCTTAAGGTATAACGGTTCATACATAATAGATGAGTTCTTGGAGAAATCAATAGTCCTGTGCTAGGGGAACTCCCGAAGCTTAAGGGTCTGGTTTCTAAGAACTCGTTGCGACGTTAGGGTGGACGGATGTCGGTGACCATGCCTGTATTTGGAGTGCACGGTTAATGCCTAAATAAGGACAGGTATTCTATGCCTATATAAGGGCAATGCGAATTGTGCCTATATAAGGACATGATTCAGGAAAACCTATATATGGACCCCTAAAGCGGAATACAGCAACACTCCGGGGGGAGGACAGTCTGACGAGGGGGCAGTGTGGCTTACCGTCCACACCCACAAGTCAATTGGGACAGGTCACGATTACTAAATCGAAAGGACCCCATTCTCGGGCCCCCAGCCTGGGACCAAAATTGCTTCATGGAGTGAGATTCCAACAGCGCCCCGAAAAAGCTAGCAGCTTCCAGCCAATGGATGCCCCGTTTAAGTTCCAAAACAAGGCTGTCCTCCAGTGTCGGAAGCAGGGGGTTCCCATACGCTTGAGGTAGTAAAGACGCCATAACCACCACTGCACGAGATCCGACAGGTTGCAAGGCGAACTGCACTGAGTCAGTTAGGAAGAAAGGTCCACCTGATTAACCAACTGTCCCAGTCTATCACATTTATTAGACAAATTTCAACGAGTTCTCAACCTTAAACTCTGGATTCTCCATGCAACAATGTTATTTCTCCCTCAAAATCTTCCATGTGTCCAAAGCCTGTTCACCGGGTCATGCGCCTCCAGAATAACAACAGAAGCATGTCACTGGTTAGAAGCCCCTAGTCATAGCTAGGAACCGCAGGTCCAAATACAGAGAAAAAGACACAGTCCAAGGGAGAGGAAGGAGCCGGGAAAAGCGAGTCTGCAAGTCCATCACAGCTCTGTGCGAAATTGGAACACAAGACTGTGCTCGTCCTCGTATCAGGCCCAGCAATCAGCCAATACACCAGGCCTTGCACACGATCTGAAGAGAACAATACGCCCAAACTCAGATACCGCTATATCAGAAACACACTGATGCCAAGGGACAACTTTCCAACCACCTGCATCTTTTCCTTCTAAAATGAGATAGTAAATCACGTGAGATCTAGGGGAGGCACTCAAAAGACCATTAAAAAGAAGCCCAAAGTCAGCTCAAAAACAAAAGTTTCTACAACAAGGGCGTAATCAATACACTTGGTGCCACTAGGGAGGGTCACATTGCATGCCATTTGCTGGGATTAGACGGGTATACACGTGACCTCAGGGCACGTTGCAATCGCCAACAGCATTCAATTGAAACACGCCCCCACTTTATACACGACCCTGCGGAAGAGGAGGTCAAGAGACACCACTCGCACTCATAGCACCACCCATGTACACCTTGGAGAGAGGATCTGGCGATGAACCCTAGCTAAAATTGATACCATCCCATGTTCACATGATTACCCTGTAAAAAATGTGCACCAGTCTCACTCCCAGCTAGGCACGGAGAGGAGACCCAGCAACCCATAAAAATTAATGTGTCTCATGAACAATTACATAATTTCAAAAATAGATACCCCAACTTGGGCCACCTTCCAGTACCTCACTAAAAATGTTGCGAATAAATGGGGGGAAAATAATCACACCCCTCAAAAGGGGAGCATAGGAACCACAAAGGAAAATGATGGCACATGCAATAAAGCACTCTGTTTTTAACTAACCAAGTGAACCTAGGTCTTATTCAACAGGTTCGCAATCGAACCTCCAAGTGTAACACCCTTTTCAGGAGCCACATCAGCAACCCAACAGGATCTACAGTGTGCGAATTAAGAACTACGAATTGTAAAGTGAACTTTTTGCCTCAAACTTTGCTGACTGAAGACACTCCAAATTACCAGAGGGTTACAGACATCTCCCCTGGATCCAATCCCAAGACCTGCATTATTATTATTAAGTTATGTATTGTTGCATTTCTATGTACCCTCTGTTTACTACGAGTGTTTCTGCATCCATTCATCGCCAAAGCACTGCCCAGTCTGATGGAGTTCACCCAGAAGCCATCACCGCGCTTGTGTATGGACCTCTCCCACATCACTTATAATTACACTGAACCCAACACTAGCATTTCACATGCACTACACAGCGCCCTCTTACACAACACATGGTATTAGCATAGGACCGCCAAGAGCACCGTTTCCTTGGACCCCGAGAGCACTGCTAAAATATATATCAAAATAATACTCCAACTCATTCGTACATTTTTCTTGTATATCAATTCTTATTTTGCAATTTGATTCTTCTATCATTTGTTGTGTATTCCTCTCTAATACACAGACCACTCCTATAGTCTACAACAATCATGTTATTGCCATACAATTGATTCAAAAATGCATCTTCATCATGACAAAGCTACACCAAAGAAATACAAGAAAGTAAATTACGGAAGCTTAAAAGGGATACAATTGACTAAAACTTAACGAAACATACACATGGGCTGAAGTTTATGCTCAGAGAAGGAACATCAAGAGAACAACTAAAACATCTTCAGAGGAAAGCACTGTCTCGGACAAAGACACTGATCCATCTAGAGCACCAATAACCATTACCCAACAAGATAAGACATTATCCATTGCACAAAACAGAGATAGCATCTTCTTCAATTCAATCTTCTTTTTTACCCACGGGACACAATTCAGGACAACCACTGAATACATCCATCACAACAAAAACATCAACTACAAAAGGAAAACACATAGAGGAAAAGGAAAAACAAAGAAAGAATTTACAGAGTCAAGACAAAGTTTAGTTATTAACATTTCATCGGCAGTATTAACAAAAGAACAACTAAAAGTGTTGGAAAAAGGAACATCATTTGTGAGCACATACAATACCAATGTTTTGGAAAGTGAGGTATCACTCTTTCGGTTTATGAGAACATGGAGGTTAAGGCACTTTTTTAACAACATATTACCTCCTCAAGGTACATTAAATCCGAGTGAGTTTATGGAATTCAAACCCAGAAGTACGTACCAAGCGCCCACTTCTCACAAATTGTTGGATACCTTTGAACTATTGGTGAAAGCTGATTTGAACAAGTTAGAATACAGATCCAAGAGTAAACAAAACTTAACTGATAAAGAAAAAAACATACTTAGGTCATTGGCATCTAATACTAATCTGGTGTTCCAATCGGCAGATAAAGATGGAGGACTAGTACTTGTGGATAAATCATTCTATACATCGAAAGTAGAAGAACATGTGAACGACACATCAACATACATGAAATTGGAGAAAGATCCCACGTTAGAAGTATCACAAGTTCTGACAATAATGTTACAAAAGGCAGAAGACTTGGGATGGATTCCCTCGACAACCAGAGCATTTCTAACCATGTCATACCCTAGAAGACCGCATTTATACATGCTTCCCAAGGTGCACAAAGATATTTCTCACCCACCTTTCAGACTAACAGTGTCAGGATGTTAATCGGTGTTTGAGCCAAAAGGGAAATATCTGGACACTTTTTTACAACCATTTGTACAGACGTGCAGTACATTCATTAAAGACACCACACATTTTTTAAACAAACTTGGTGATTGACCAACAGACAACTTACAAGATTGGATACTGTGCACTGTTGACGTGACATCATTATATACCTCAATTCCGCATCAGTAAGGTATAGAGGCGGTGGAATGGGCACTACTCAAGCAATCTGACATTAAGGCTCACAAAGTTTCTTATTAGAACTATTACATTTTTGCCTTTACCACAGCCATTTTGAGTGGAATAAGGAATTCTATTTACAACTCAGAGGAACGTCGATGGGATTTGCCGAGGCTCCGGCTTACGCCAATATATTCATGGCAAAATTTGAGGCAGAGAACATACTAGACAATCCAACTTTGCAAGATAATTTGATAATGTATTGTCGTTTTATTGACAACATATTTCTAATTGGAAAGGGACGCTGGAGACATTGTCTCTCCACATTACTAAATTAAATCAAATTGATTGCAGAGTGCAATTTACCAGCAACATTAGTCACACAGAAATATCATTCTTAGATGTAAGCATCCAGAAAAATGAGACAGGATTAAGCAAAAGTGTGCACAAGAAACCCACTGATAGGAACACACTACTATATCAAAGTTTTCATCTGGGAAATCTGAAGAATTTACTGTTCTCTCAGTTTTTGAGAATAAGAAGGATCTCCTCTAATTAGGAAACATGGAAAGTGAGATCTAAAAAGAGCACAATAAAAGTATCTACAAAGAAAATATCCATCTAAATTACTGAATGACACTGAATAAAAAGTAATGGCATTGGATAGACGCACCTTACTGAGAAAACATCAAAAAAAAGGAATCAAAGAGAATTGCATTTGTCTCCAAGTACTCAACCCAGTCAACAAACATAAAAAAAAATCATAAACCAACTATGGGAATTATTACAAGTGGAACCAGATTTTAAGGGACTTTCTGAACAGAAACCTATATTCACTTACACCAGAAAGAAAAATTTGAAAGAGAAACTGAAATTTGTTGAAGTTACACCAAAATTAAATATGACAGGCACGAGACAATGTCACAATTGCATACATTGCAATAATGTGATCATTGGAGACACAATTACACACCCTAGATCAGGAGGAACTATCAAATTACGACATTCCACCGCTTGTAATTCACAGAATGTAATATATAGTATAAAGTGCCCTTATGGAATGTTATACATTGGAAAAACAGAACGAAAGGTAAAAATTTGTATAACATAAGAGCATGATACAAACTCAGAATGTGAATTCTAACTCAGCTTTACATTGGATGGAACTTAGACATACGATTTCCCAATTGAGGTTTCAAATAATAGAATCTGTGGACATTTACACTGGACACCACAATTCCCAGATATTGTCACAAAGAGCGATTTATTGGATAAAACGTTTAGATACTGTGGTTCCAAAAGGTTTGAATGACAAGATTGATATGAGCTGTTTTTTATAATGGAATAAGATCCAGTTAGTGGCAGTGACAAATTCATACATAAGCACTTTCTTTATTTCCAAGCTAAATTATTTTTTCACACAAACTATGTTAATTATTAGTGCAGTTTGTGATGACTAACTCACCAAGATTTTGTTATTTATTATTTTCATTTTTTATTTTTTCTCCAACTTTTTTTTTTTTCATGTTTCAATTCTCTATTTTTATCACAGTTTTTTTTCTTGTGTCAAAAGAACAAGATTAAGGTGGTAGGTTGATATATAGCTTGTCACCATTCATTTTGAATTTTAGTGGCACCTAGCATTGATAGAGGGTTAGCTTAGCATCCTCGAGAATTAACTTTATTGATAAGGAGTTGACAGCGATTTCTTGGGTGTAACACTCGCCCATAACCGCACCATCAACAGGGTTGAAAAGGGTTTAGGGTAGCAGCAAGGATTATTATCATTCAATTTATGGAGGACGCTTCTGTAACACTACACATATTCAGTTCCCCTTTCTTAAGCATAAACAAAGGCAGAGCATTCTCCACATCAATATGGCCGAACCATACAAACACTTCTTTACGAAGAAGGCCGGACTAGTTGCATTTCTACCTTCATGAGTGAGTATGCGGTAAAAACGGAGGAAGTGGTCTTCGTGTTTGAATTCCACAAAACGGAGGTGACGGGTATGCTGAGAGCACACGTTGGAAAGACGGTGAATCAGGTATTCAAACAGCGTGCTTTGACCATTTGTTAAGATAGAGGTAGAATATCATGTTTATAGATGGGCTAAGTTTACTTACGTTGTTCTTTCTGGGGTCGTCTACATACATAGGCGGATTATGATTAAAGCTCCCAGTTTTATGGTATTTATTTTTTTAACATTTGTCTGTATTTATCCATATTTATTTTCGGGCCATTTTATCTGTATTTATCCATTTTTATTTTGTGTTTTGCGTATAAATGAAGTTGAAAAACTGTACATTTCCATATTTATTTAACTGGTAGGCGCGCACTCATACTTTGATGTCTGTCGTGTTTTAGCTATTTAAGCTGTCAAATATTACATAACAATACATCCACTGGTGAATACTAGCACTATACCATAAATGTATGTTGACATATGCCGTTATTTAAAGAAATTTCATCCTGTTTTTTAATTTCCCATGCTGTCCATCTGCTCAGCTGCTGGCCTATAATTCATGAAAGACATCAAGGAGAGTCACTTAAAAGAAGAACAATTTTCTGTATTTTTCCACTTTTAAAAATAAAAGCAGACAGAAAACACAATGTTTTCTGTCTGTATTTATCTGTAAAAATCCGTAAAAACGGAAAACAGGTAGCCTTAATTATGATTAAGACCGCTGTTACCCTGCGTGCGGACGCTTGATTAAATTGGAGACTTTAAAAAAACTGCAAAACTTAACAGCAGCAAGTGTGCTATTTAACGGGTAGGCTTTAGGAGTATGGTGTTTTTCCCTAGTTACACTGAGATGGGATAGTGGTAACATTGTTTAACGGCGGTGCGTTGTGTTTATTGTGCGTTGACAGTTATCAACAGTATCGAGTCAGGAGCCAGTAAGTTAGATCCATTATTCATGTTTTTAATCACAGACACTTGGGTGTCGGTGCTGCATGAGACATGCTTGACCACCAGTTCACTGTTTTTCAGCAACATTTTTATTTGTTTCACTGCACAATTGAGGGAAGTGGCCCGAGTAAACCTTTTAAATTTTTTTTTTTATTTATTGCTTTTTATTTGCATTTTTATAACAAAAACAACAAGAAACAGACATTGCAGTGCTGTACTAGAAACGATTAGACCGGACATGTCAGTATTCCAGGCAGCCCAACCCAATATACGGGTATCCATATAAGTCCTGTAACATGAAACGACAGTTGGCATGAATTTACACAGTATGACATCTTGACTTACACTTCCGGGACAAGACCCCACGGCACAATCTAATGGGTATTACAACGGGGACACATAGCATGGTATCAATACATTAGTCACCTCCCGCTCTAGAATTTAACCAAGTTACAAACGGTTCCCAAATGTCCTTAGGTCGGGATTTGGTCGGCTGAAGTTCCCAGTAGTTTGACAGCTGTGTCCTGCAATAAGTTACATTTGTGACCCAATCTTTTGCCAACGGGGGTCTGGCTACTCCCCAGTGTAATGCTATCTGACGTTTTGCCATTAATAGGAGCATTTCAGGTCCTTTGCGTGACTTAGGGGCCACTGTCTCCAGCACCCCAAGCAGTGACGTGAGTGGCGTGCAGGGGAGGTCCAACCCTGTTATGTGTTGTATTTGTTGGAAGATTTCAAGCCAGAAATTCGCTATGGGCCTGCAGCTCCAAGCTAAATGTAAAAAGGTTGCATGGGGGGGTACCGCATCTCCAGCAGCAGTCATCTTCACGGAGTCCCATTTTATGTAAGTGTATGGGTGTCCGGTACAGGCGATGAAGGTATTTAAAGTGAATAAGCCGGAGGCGGTAGTTAGGCGACAGACGCTCCAGCTGTTTACAGCTCAACCTCCATTGTTCATGTGTGAGGGTGTGAGTGAGGGTGTGAGTGAGGGTGTGAGGGTGTGAGGGTGTGAGGGTGTGAGTGAGTGAGGGTGTGAGTGTGTGTGTGTGTGTGTGTGTGTTTATATATGCGTGATATAAGTTTCCGTCCCGACTTTCCCGCAAGCAGGTTTTCAAGCGCCGGCAAAGACTGCAGGGGCGCTGGAAATGTAGGAAACCTGCTCCTACAGGATGCGCGGAGCTGGTAATATAACAGCACATCGAGTGCTGACGGCTCTGCGGGGGAGCACATGTGTTGTAGCGTGATAAAGGTATCATCAGGGTAAAGATCGCCACCCACTGCTAAGCTATGTGTGCTCGCGCGCTCTTGTGCCTTGCAGTCCATTAGAGGGGGGTACATGGGGTTATTGATAAGGGGCATGGATGGTGCATACAACACCTCCAGACTGCCCGTTTACGGAGACCCTCCCATGCCCATCGCATGACCTGTACAGTGTCTATTTCGTCGCGGGGCGCTTGTAAGAGTGGAATAGTGCCGTCGATATTGGTAGGGGGGCAGCGCGATCTATTTCTATGGACACGTGAGGTTGATAAGGTGTGGGGTGAGCCCAGAAATGTAAAAATTGCGCCTGTGCACTGTATGCATAAAGGACGAAGTCCGGGGCTGCCATTCCCCCTTGTTCCTGCGGTAGTGTCAGAATTTCCCAGGCTATCCTTGGTTGACCCACTGCCCACACTAATTCTATCATAAGAGATCTCAATCTTTTAAAAAAGTGCATTGGGAGCGGAAGTGGCAAATTTACAAAAAGATAGGCATTTTGGCAATATTATCATTTTAGCTACCGCAATGCGGCTCGCCAGGGAAAGAGGATGAGTATTCCACCGTTTTACCCTTTCCTCAATCCATGCCACCACCCTCCCATAGTTGGCTGTCCATAGTTCCTGCAAATCGTTACTGAACCATACACCCAGATAGCGAATGGGGCCTGAAGCCCATACTAACGGGTAGTCGGTGGTAAAGGCCTGAGTACCGGGCGTAAGTGGGAGGATCACAGATTTGCTCCAGTTAATATTTACTCCAGAGAGCCCACCAAATCGAACCACCTCCCTTGTCATGGGTGCCAGGTTGTCTGTTGGGTTCACCATATAAAGCGTGATGTCATCCGCATACATGGACACGGTTAGCGCCCTAGTTGTGAAACCAATCCCCCTATTTGTCTGGTGTTGACGCAAGCGCGCTGCCAGGGGTTCCGTCGCGATCGCGAACAGTAAAGGCGACAGAGGACATCCCTGTCTGGTGCCTCGTGTTATAGCTAACAGCTCAGAAACCAGCCCATTGACTGAGACGCGCCGTGGGTCGTGTGTAGAGAAGTTGAATTTGCTTGATGAACATCGGACTTAGACCTATCCTTTTGAGCAGAGGAAAGAGAAAGCCCCACTCAAGCGAATCGAACGCCTTTGAGGCATCCAAAAGAGCTGCAGCAGCGGGCACATGTGGTGCTAAATAGTGTAGCAGTCCAAATAAAGTTCTAAGATTGTGCGAGGTTGCCCTGCCCGGTACAAAACCTGATTGGTCCGGAAGGACTATCATTGGGAGTAGCGGTTGGAGTCTAGTAGCCAAGAGTTTTGCAAAAATCTTGGCGTCCAAATTAATCAATGAAAGTGGACGATAAGACTCGCATTGCTGAGGGTCTTTGTCCGGTTTGAGAAGGGTGATAATGATTGCCTCTCTCATCGATTCAGGGAGGATACCTTCCTGCAACGCCTCCTGGTACACTGCAAGGAGGCGAGGGGCGAGCTCCTCAGAATATTCTTTATAGAATTGCACGGTGAGGCCGTCCGCTCCCAGCGCCTTGTCTGCCCGCACACTGCCAATGACCCGACGCACATCTTCTACCGTAAACGGCATATCAAAATACTCCCGGTGTGCATTGTTGAACCATACAAGTGCTACGGATTCAAAATAGTCCTCTAACACCTCGCTCGGAGGAGTCACTTGGGATGTGTATAACGGTGTGTAAAAATCACGCATGGTATGTAAAATATCAGGGGGGGGAGTGCACCATGTCATTGGCTGGGGTTTGGAGTGCTGTAATAAAGGTGGCCCCCCTGGGCGGTTTTAAAATGTTCGCAAGTGTCTTCCCAGGCCGGTCACCCTCGCCATATCTCCTCGCAGTAGCGTATTTATGGAGGAACTTTATTTCCCTGTCAGCCTCCTCCTGATATGCAGTCAATTTACTACGAATTTGACCCAATGTCCCCGCTGATGGTGTCGTGTAATATTGTTGTTCAAGTGTGTGTATCTCCGATTCCAGACGGCCGAGACAACCACGTCTGTCCCTGAGCACCCTGTTTTGCCCCGCTATGCAATGTCCTCTGATAACCACTTTGAAAGCCTCCCATAAAGCCCCTACCGTTTCCACAGACCCTGTGTTCTTATCAAAGTATTCTGTAATGTGCGAGTGTAGTTCCTCCCTGAAGGCAGGGTCTCGCAGAGCATTGGGCGGGAGGCGCCATGTGAATGGCTGTCTGTAGGGCTTGGGTATCTGGAGGGTCAAAGTGACTGGAGAGTGGTCAGAAAGCGTGCGAGCGTGGTGGGACGCAGCTGAAACCCACGAGTGCAGGTCGGGGGAGGTGAGCCAAAAGTCTAAGCGCGACCATGCATTATGTTGCTGCGTGATACAGGTGCCCTCCCTGGAGTTAGGGTGGAGACTCCGCCAAGTGTCTATTAAACCGTAATCTTCCATTATTTGTTTTAAGACTGCGGCAGCCTGCGGGTGGTGTGTGCGCGAGGCTCCCACCCTATCCGCGCACAGTGATATGAATGTATTAAAATCCGCCCCCCATATTAATGACGCATCACCCATGGACTGTATGGTGTGCCATACTTGCTGAAAGAAGTAGGGGTCATCTATGTTTGGTCCATAGACATTGGCGATAAGAACCTTTTGGTGAAACAACACCCCAAGCACCAACACGTATCGCCCTTCTGTGTCGCTAAGCACCTTTAATGTTTGCCAGGTGGTACCCTTTTTTAATTAAGGTGGCAACCCCACGGGAGTAGTTTGAGTAGCTTGAGGTAAACACCTCACTCCATCTGTTGGACTTCAACCTATCACAGGCCGCACCCCTTAAATGGGTCTCCTGGAGGAGGCATATCGCAGCCGAGTGCCTCGAGAGGTGTCAGTGTATTAATCGCATTTTTCTGTGGTCATTCAGACCGCGTACGTTCCAAGTGAGGCATGTTAAAGTGGCAGGCTAACTTGAAAGAGTGTATGTCCCCGATGTTTATCAATTCTGCTACGGAACATGTCCCCGGTGGTACTCCGGAGAATCCCTTCAGGTGCATGATAGCGACCCCGAGGCAGTGTAAGACATGTCCAGATTGCATCTTATCAATAGTAAAATTTGAGGCACAGTGCAATGAACAACAAACAAATAGAAACAGTCCCTCCCCACCCACCACCCACTCCAACCCCCCAATCAGGTTGAGTTTCGAAACTAACCACCCTTTAGAATCTAATAACCCAATCATTCTTAGAAATAGGGAATCATCCCAGCGGGGGCGTGAGGTCGCCGGCATACTGCCCCGTCACTGAGTAACAGGGTGGCCGAGCATGTTAAACTACCATAAATTTTTTATCACAACCCATGTCAAAAACATGAAGAAAGAACAGGTAGAATACTTTCTCCTACACAGGGGTGTGGATGCAAGCAGAATTACAGGGAACTAAATGTCAAGAGCGTTATATTAGTCATTGTCACTTAGCTGACTCTGTGACGAGTTGTCTTTGTCGCGGTCCTTGTCACGTTGTTTTCGTGTTTGTTGTTTGACAAATTTCAGTGCGGCACTGGCTTCCGTGAAAAAAGAAGGCTTGCCATTTGCATGGACACGGAGTTTGGCAGGGTAGAGCATGGCATATGTAATTCCGGCTTTCTGGAGCAGTTTCTTTCACGGAAGGAACTCCCTTCTCGCAGCCTGGACCGCCTGTGTGAAGTCGGGGTATAGTGAAATGGCTATTATTCTGAAATTGTAGTGTGCCTCGTTCGCGGGCCAGGCGGAGAACTGTGTCTCTATCTCTGTAATTGAGCAGCCGGGCCAGTATCGGTCTCGGGGGGGCGCCCGGCGGCGGTCGAGGACCCAGAGTGCGATGGGCCCGCTCCACCAGGAACATGGCAGATAGGTCAGTCCCAAACAGGTCCTGGAGGAGGCCCTCCACATACTTCTCCATGTTGGGTATGTTTGTAGACTCTGGTACTCCAGTAATACGAACGTTGTTCCTGCGCGAGCGGGCTTCAAGGTCCTCATTCTGCGCTTTTATGACCTCCAGTACCTTGTCCATATGAAGGAGGTGTTCCTGTGTCTCGACTTGGCGGTCATGTGTGTCAGAAACTCTGGTTTCTAGCTCATTTAGCCTTGACTCATGTTTGTCCACTCTGTGCGATACTTGGTCCATACGGACTGCAAGGGAGTCAATTTTGGCATCAATTTCTTTGAGGCAGCCTTTTACGTCACGGAGCAAGGTTCTTATGTCCTCTTCTTGTTCCGGTTCCAGTTGTGTTTCTGGTACTATCGTCTGTGATATCATCTCGCCATCAACCTGCCGGGTGTTACGTTTGTCGAAGGTTATTTTCGGCTGTTTATTATCTGCCTTCCCCATCGTGTTTCTGTGCTGCGGTAATACCATCTAGGGTGGGCAGGCTAACAGGTTGTGAGCGCAGGGAGGGAGCAGAGATTGCGGCGCACACTCCGCGCTGTTCCCAAAGGCGACTTTCCTTGCGAATAAAGTGTTGCGCTGGGTGTGTGGGGGGGGGGGTACGTACGCGACCCCCAGTCTGCTGATTGTCTGCAATGGGGCGACGAGTTTCAGCCACCCCCGATCGGCCGCGCCAGCAGGGGTTAAGAGCTAGGCCTCAGACGCTCCACGACGAGGGTGTCCGGCCCACTGCCACTCCCAGGTACAGCCTCCACGAGCAGTCGCGCCGTTAGCAGAGCCGGCCCTCTGTAGTGGCGCCGCCAGTGGGGGGAGCGCGGTCTGTGGTTTGTAACTGGCGCCACCCACAGTAAATGGCGATGTGTGCGGCCTACGACTCAGCGCCCGACCCCAGACAACAGGATTTACAGACCTTTGCTTCGAAGTGGTCCGGCAAGGTAGGCCTGGGGGCGCAGTAACGGCAGGGGCCCAGGCGCGCGCAACGACTTTTGCGCCGATATCTGTTACGGGGGCAGGATTGGCAATACTGCCGCCGGTGCGGTTTTGCACTCACCGGCTCGTAGTAACGTCAAGGGCAGCTCTCCACCCCGGACCTCTGTCTCGCACTCCCGGGCAGCTTTGTCAGTTCCCAGCAGGACAGATACACCTCTGTGCAGGTTCGCCGCGGGCCGGCACAGCGCCCGGGCCCTCGCGCTCACCCCCTTTCTCCACAGCGATCCCGGCGCGCCCAGGCCGGCCACCGCCGCGCGAGGGGGAGCGCCCCAGAGGCCCGCGGCTCCTCAATCGTCGCTCCAGCACAACGCGGGAAAGGCCAACCTCCGCTTTGTATCCCTTTAGAGTGCTCCGCTATGACTGGGGCCGCGCCGTCGGTACTCACTGCGGTAAAGACGCCGCAGGAGTCAAGCCGGGTCCCGGAGCGCACCTCCTCCGTCCCGTCGGCGGCCCCGCCAGCACTCCTCGTCCTGTCCCCGGTGTGAAGTCACGATCTGTAACAGACGGATGTATGCCGTGGCGTATTGGCCGTCAGCGTGTTTCGAGTCGGACGCCGTCACGGCCGTAGCTGCGGCGCTTCACAGCCTTGACTAGGCCGCCAGCTCTTGTCGGCGATTAGGTCGCTTCCACGCCGAGTCCCGGGCTGATGGACGCCGCAATATATGCAGCACAGTACGCGGCATCCAAATTTAACTCGTCTTGGGCAGGATGGGTAGTTTCATGCAGGATAAATGCCGGATATTGTGCTCGACCGGCAGAGCCCCTTTACCAAGCGGCCATCTTGCTGCTCGGCTCGGCCACACCCCCCCGGCCCGAGTAAACCTTCATCTCTTCCACAATGACAGGTTTATTGTTGTATATAGATTTTTTCTTCGCATGGAAACCTGCTTTTTATTTTTCACTTATTCTTTTCTACACAAGAGCACATGTATATTTTATGTTGCATAAAAATAGGACATTCCATTGTAAAATACATCTAAAATGCTAGGTGCGTAGATAATGGACCGACTTGGTTTTTATGTTTGATTTTTTTATTTCTAGTTCATTAACAACAGCCCCTGAAGAAGGGAGTGCATCCCGAAATGCATTGGGCAGTTCGTTCTGTGATGATCATAATGAGACAAAATTGATGCTTTATTGTCATGATGAAGATGCATTTTTGAATCAATTGTATGGCAATAACAGGATTGTTGTAGACTATAGGAGTGGTCTGTGTATTAGAGAGGAATACACAACAAATGATTGAAGAATCAAATTTCAAAATAAGAATTGATACACAAGAAAAATGTACGAATAAGCTTGAGCATTATTTTGATATATGTTTTTAGCAGTGCTCTCTGGGTCCAAGGAAACTGTGCTCTTGGCAGTACTGAAAGAATATTTTGTGTATGATAGACAACATACACACCTAGAGAGGCACACATTTGTTTGAAACAATTACCAAAGGGAAACACAGAGTGCACGACAAACACCAATTGTTGATTAGCATAGCACCTCCGTGGGCTCCAAGACAACAGCCAGGTCATGTTACGTATGTCTGCTAATACTGCATGCAGTAGGCGCAGACAGGCTTTACTTGTCCCAAGAGGTAGCCCCGGAAAAAGCAAAATTCCTTCTCCACCTATACCTTTGTAGGATTATGGCCAAGATACAACCCAACAGAGGAAAACCCCATAGAGTAGTAGTGAATCTGACCCGATACGAGACCAATACCACAGCATTGTACCTTTTCACGGAGCCTAGCAACATTCAGACTGAGTACAGGATGCGCAGGAGGGCCACCAAAGGGGAGGACACTGTTTGGCCCAGAGACTTCCTAGAGAAGAGATTCTTGAATTAGCAAAACCACCACACCAATGCACAAACACGTCCGCTCCCATCTGTGGTCCCAAGGCGGCCCTTAGCATATCTGGGGCTGTCTTCTTTAGTAACAAATGGACCCCAGACATGGAGTTCCAGTGTAGGGTGATACACCTCGATGATACAAAGGGAAATGAGTCTCGTAAGGAAGGGTTTAACCACAGCATAGATAACCCATGTCAGGAAATTTGGGATACTGAGGTGAAAAGATATACATGATTAGAAGGGAAGGGGCAACCCCTAATTGTACGGTAACGTACACTGTATTCCTTGTGTTTCAGATTGAAGGGAACCATTCCACTGGGAACGAATCAAAACTGTGGCACAATACTGCAAATTCCTGACATGCAATTGGGCACCTGCACGCTGATGGATACCTACTGGCAAGTTTGCATACTTTCAGCTCGTCCCCAGATGGCGTGGCCTCGGCTCCCCGTCACCATACACACCCTGACCCTGGTCATTCCCAGGGAAGATCTCTCAGAGTTGCACCAACATCTGCTAAAGAAGACAGCAACTCTGTTGCATCAGGCTCGAGAAACAAAAAAAACAGCTGAGTATTTAGGATGGGCTCAGTACAAGGACATTTTGGAAGACTTCAGATTGTTTTCTGACACACAAATAAACACAGGAGGGTCCATGCCCTCCTTCACAGTGCAGACGAAAGCGAACCCCCGAAGGTTATAAATAAGTGGGAAATGTTCAAGATGAACAGCACTAAGCTAGGCCTAATGCAATCAAGGAAGAACTAAAAGCCATCCACCAACATCGATGCGTGTTGGACTTAATGACAGCAATGGAGGGAGGGGTGTGTGCCAAGATCGGAGTGTCCTGATGCACGTTTATCCCAGCAAATGACCAAGACAAAGGGACTTTAACTTTTGCCGTCCAAGCAAGGCACCATTTACAAAGGGACATGCGTGAGGAGGGAGGTGCCCCTGAGCAAGAATAGTACATGAACTGGTTTTCCTGGCTCCCCCAGTGGCTGACCAGACTGTGCACATAATTGTTGCCAGTTTTTATATTTTTATTGTTCTCGTGTGGTTTCCTGCAATTGGAAGTTTCCTGCTGTAAATACGTAGTCCTCAAATTAGGTAGAATGCAAGTAACTAGGAAAGTAGTAATAGTTAAAACTATGTTCCAAAGAATGTGACTGTCATGAAGTATGGGTTAGATACTGTAGTTAAAAATTCAACTTGAGAGGGGTCTGTTGATATTGATAAAAAAAAAAAATTTAAAAAAAAAAAAGCGATGCCAATGCTTAGAATGATACACTCACATATACAAGCGAAATTGCATCACTATTATCAAATTCGCCCGTCATGAACTCTCCATCAACCCAGACTCAGAAATACGTGGTCAGGCAGGCTCTGTGTCCTAGGCCCGAGGTTACTGATTGACAGGTCACAGGTGGGGTGGCACGTAGCTGGTAGACAAACACATAAACAGGAAACTCAGGTCAATCCCCCAAATAAGCTCAGTGACATCACAATGGTCCAGGGAGACTGATCCCAATAAAGCACACATGGCCAGAGGGGTGTGGGCATTCCCAAAACATCATAAAGTCAGAGGCCACACGAAGTTAGTAACACATAGCCAAACAGGACACAG
Organism: Calotriton arnoldi; assembly: GCA_963921515.1. Lineage (NCBI taxonomy): Eukaryota > Metazoa > Chordata > Amphibia > Caudata > Salamandridae > Calotriton > Calotriton arnoldi. The sequence continues at coordinate 1,666,213 of CAWUFW010001119.1, read as the reverse complement.
CACACAGGCCAGATATCTAGACACGTTACCCACTGCCCCCCCATTGTGTCCACCCAAGGTCGAGGACCACTGGCATTTGTTATCAGGGGCCTTATTTATGACTCCACAGACAAGGCCTGCATTCTTTTACCAAAAAATGATTGACGGAAGTACTTTATAACACCCAAAAACTGTATAAATACTCGTTCAGATTGATTGTACTTTGTTACAGTCCTCAGACCCACTTCTGTAACTGTGCTACCGGTCAAAGTGTTTAACTAAACCAACTGTTCCTGTTTTGCCAAACGCCTCTTGTCTTTTGTTTTTTTCAAGGTAAATTCATATTCGAGCAACAACTCATAAAATAATATATGTAATCTTATAAAGGAAGCAAAGCAATCTTTTACCCCTTTCTATGGGTCTTGTAAATACTACATAAAAACGAAATACATAAAATTAAAAAAAACTCTAAAACCTACAAAAAAGGTACAAAGCAATCCTTACCAGAATCACAACATAGTGTTGACTGTGGTTGTGAAGGTCTTCCACCAGCTGAGGGAGAGTCCCAAATGTGTTAGTGTCAATTGTGAAGTCTTGTGCAGCTTTCATATAATCAATATCGTTCCACTGAGCATCCTAGAGGAATCATAACACAGTATAAACATTAGATTATCCACATTGTCCATGTGCGTTAATTTCTTTTATTATGTATGTTACGTTTTACCTGTGGAATTTGATTCTCCCTCATTGCTCTCACAATCTGCCAAGTGTTGTTACTTGTTCTATAACCCCAGCGGCAGAGATGGAAACCCAGACCCCATAAAGGGGGCATTGCAGGGAAACCTAAGAAAAAGAGATTCTATAAAAATAATGGCTATATCAAGAAGAGATACCCTAATTAATTCATTACAATCACTTTGTTGTGCATTGGCTCTCAACTGTACAAACCAGATAAGTGTACAAATCAGACAAGCTTGACTGAAAGAATTGTTTCACTTTTTTAGTAAGTGTCTCAAAGAATCCATTTTGAATGAAAAGATTGACCTCACAGTGGAATAATATTAGACCTGAAAGAAAAATTAACAACCAATGAAGGCAATCAACGGTGTTATTTTGTACTGTGCATAATGACAACAAATGGTTTAACGAACCAAAAAATGCCCATTCACGATAAAAGTCTTTGTTCTAGGTTTCTTGGGCCCCAACACCATTATGTGGGATTTAGTAAGGTTGACTAGATCCCTCATAAAAGAGCCAAAAGTATTCAAGAGGGTTTGAAGACCATAGTCCATTCTTGCTATCAACACTGCATCATCCGCGTAACATAGTACTGGAAGGGAACATGTGCCAATCAATGGACAGTCTGCATTTGCAGCAGTTAGGGCCTGTTCCAGTCCCTTAACGTACAAGGAGAATAAAAATAAAGGGGCAAGGATGCATCCTTGACGAACTCAAAGACCCGTTTTGAAACTATCTGTACATAAAGAATCGTTAGAGTACCTAACTCTAGCAGATGTCTCAGCATGAAGCTCACAGAGAAAGTATACTATGTTGGGGTCAACACCCAGACCTAAAAGGATCTTCCAGAGCTTATTGCGATCAAACACCGCCATAAGATCCATAATGGCCAGGTGGATTGGTTCCGACTGTGCAACTGTATTTTTGCTTATCACCATGTAAAGGTTCATGCACTGGTCTATGGTGGATTTGCCTGACTGAAAACCATATTGAGAGTCAGAAATTATATTGTTATCTTCAGCCCAACTTCTCAATTTATCTAAAAGCGCCCACCCGCTACTTTAACAACTGAATCTAAGAGAGATCGAGATATGGGACTATAACACTGTGGATTATCTTTGTTCTCTTTTTTAAATATAGGGACTATGACAGATAATGACCATGAGGGGAGTGGGCCACCCCGCACTGCAGCATTCAGGACCAATGTCAACAGTGGGCCCCAAAAATCTGGTAACTGGCATATAGGTCAGGCAGGATACCATCTGGTCCAGGGGCTTTTTGTCAGGTAAGGCCCTTTATGCTCTTAGTTATCTCGCCAGGGTAAAGCTCAAGCCAGGTTTCACCGCCACCACGGCCCCCTCCTCGGTCTGGGCTGGCAAACCTATGTGAGATATAGTTTGTCTGATGGATCGGAGGACAGTGTGTCCTTATATGCTGATGATGTCATGCTCTTTTTGCAAGACCAGGAGGACTGACTGTTGAGTCTGCAGCAGATGCTGCGGGTCTATTGAGATGCCTCAGGTCGGACATTGAACTAGAATAAATGCACCTACATACAGGTGAGACCCCATGGCGATAACTTGGCATTACTCTGCATTTAGCTGGGAATCATTTTCAATACTTGGGCATGGAAACAATTTTAAACCAAAGTTTGGCCTGGGTACCTTAATATTGCCACAGTGCTACAATGATGTCGCAGGGATATGGAACCATTGGCCTCCCTACCAATCTCTATTATGGGGCAGGCCGTTTTATATAAAAATGATAGCACTACCACACTTTATATCCTACAAAAGTATCCCTTTATCCTCCCGTCAACCTTTTCCCCAAAGTACAGGCCATGACCACTAAACACATTTGTAGTGCTAAACTCCCCAGGGGGACATATTATAAATGCACAATGACTACATTTGATGGGGAGCTAGGTGTTCCTGGTTTATGCTTCCATTACTGGGCTGCACAGATTGGTTTTCCAGAGATAACACTCCTTGGGCACAAGTGAATACCCCTACTGTAAAGGTCCCTGTTCCTCAACTGCCCAATGGACAAGATTAAGGTACGCTGAAAGCGAGATCTGGGCGAATGAGATGAGGAATGGCAGGAGCACAGAGAATACTTATGGGGCTGAGCTTTTTGATTGCTAAGGGTGATACTGTGCACCACTGGTACAGAGCAGAACCTTTCTAAATGAGTGAAAGTAAGAGAGGAATTGACTACTGTGCGAATGCTGAGCAGGTAGTTTATAAGAGATGGGGATGTGAAAGGAAGACAGGTATAAGGATATCTGGGATCCGTGGACTTCTGGTCATGTTTAGATGTATGTTAACTGTAGCACATGCAACCTACTAAACACATTAAGCATCCCATCACAGGAAATGGAAAGTTTAATTTGTCTGACCAGCCCTTTTAGTCTCTGTTAAGTTTGATTTGTTAATATGATGTTGTCAAAAAACTAATAAAAAAGTAGAAATATATGAAGTGATACAGCCCAAGTATGCCTTCTATCAAAACATTAAATAGAGCATGGAATTATCAAAGTGGAAAATAGTGGATTGTGAAGTGACCCAGAAGCTGCATGGATCAGAATTTATTCAACTTCTGATCCCTCTGAAAAGCAGAAATATAACTAAATACAGGCAAAAGCATTACAAGTCAAAAATATGAGTGCACAGACACACTGCAGTGTCATTAAAGAACAAGTTACTTACCTTTGGTAACGCATTATCTGGTAGAGACAATATCCAGGAACAGATTCCTTACCTTAGAACCATCTACATGTGTCAGACTGGATCCGGACGTTTTTTGTAAGCAATACCGCTGCACGCTGGTAGGTGAAGTCATTCAGCTCCGTGTGGTGTTGTCAGCACCAGAAGTGATGTGCTCCGGCCTATATAAGTGCCATCGTAGCGCGCTGAAATCAGTTTCTTTTTGCGATTTTCCACGGCAGGAGCGTGGATCCAATGAAGAACACTTACCACTGGTGTGCAAGACAGGGGGTCCTGAAAGGGTAACAACCCTGTACCCAGACATCCGCTCACGGAGCGGCGAGGATGGGTGGGTCAGAAAAGAATCTGCTGCTAGATAGAGTCTCTACCAGATTATGTGTTACCAAAGGTAAGCAACTAGTTCATCTGATAGAGACTTCTAGCTGCAGATTCCTTACCTTAGAATAGATACCAAAGCCATACCCTCCTGGAGGGGACTGCGAACACATTTCTCACACTAGAAAGCCCTGCAGGACCGAACAGGCAAAATGCCCATCCCTGCGGACCGGACTGTCCAGGCAGTAGTGCTTACCAAACAAGTGCAAAGACGCCCACATTGCTGCCTGACAGATGTCCAGGACTGGGACACCCCGAGCCAAGGCCGTAGTCGCAGCCTTTCCCCTGGTAGAATCCCTCAGGGGGCTGCTTCTTAGCCAAAGCATAGCAAATCTTTATGCAGAGAACGACCCAGCGAGAAATGGTCCTTTTCTGCACTGCCCGACCTTTCTTAGCTCCCACGTACCCCACAAAGAGTTGGTCGTCCACCTGGAACTCTTTTGTGCGGTCAAGTTAGAACGACAACGCTCTTTCTGGGTCCAGATGATGGAGACGCTCTTCTTCTTTAGAAGGCTGCGGAGGAGCAAAAAAGGTAGGCAGGTGATAGATTGATCCAGATGGAATGGGGTCACGACCTTTGGAAAAGATGAAGCACTGGTGTGAAGCACCACTTTTTCTGCAAAAGGCATCATGTAGGGGGGCTTACATGATAGCGCCTGCAACTCACTCACCCTCCGGGCAGATATTATCGCCACCAGAAAGGCGGTCTTGATGGTAAGCAGCTGGAGGGGACAGTTGGGCAAAGGCTCAAAGGGAGCACACAAGAAAAGTGAGGACCAAATTAAGGTCCCACTGTGGCTTGACAAAAGGCGTGGGTGGAAACAAGTGACCCAGGCCTTTCAAGAACCTATTTACAATTGGAGACTTAAAGAAAGAGGGTTGGTCTGGTAGTCGCAAAAAAGCAGATAGAGCAGAAAGATAAGCCTTAAGAGTCCCTAAAGCAGAGCCCAGCTAGGCAAGGGTAAAAATAAAAAGAAGAACAGTAGAAAGAGAAGCAGAAAAAGGGTCAACAGACCGTTCTGTACAATATGATACAAAGTTTTGCCAAGGACAGGCGTATGCCGTCTTAGTGGAGGACTGCCTGGCTGCCAAAATAATGTTGCATACTTCGGGAGGAAGGTCAAAAGCCATCAACTGCCGCTGCTCAATTTCCACACGGAGGTGGAGAGTTGACCGGTTCGGGTGGAGAACCCTCCCCTGGTGCTGCAACAGAAGATCCTCCTGGAGTGGCAGCCTGATCGGAGGATCGATGGTCATCTTCAGAAGCGCAGGATACCAGACTCCCCTTGCCCAGTCCGGAGCCACAAGAATGACTTGGGCCCTGTTGCTCTTGATCTTCTTCAGAACTCTGGGTAGAAGTGGTATGGGCGGAAAGGCATACAACAGGCCTGAGCTCCACTCGCGACGAAAAGCGTCGCCAAGTGATAGCCGTCTTGGAAACTCCAGCGCAAAACAGCTGTGGCAAAACTTCTGACATTGCATGTTCTCTTTGGAGGCCAACAGATCCAACCAAGGCTCTCCTCACTACTGAAAGAGATCTTGCGCCACTTGGACTGGAGACACCATTCGTGATCCGCTAGGCTTCGACGGCTGAATTTGTTCACCCTGGCATTCAGAGAACCTGCCAGGTGTGGAAACATCAGGGTTATGCCCTGCTGTTCAGCCATGTCCATAGCTGCAGGGCCTCTTGACAAAGTGTCCACTACCCCACCTCGCCCTGTTTGTTGCAGTACCAGATGGCGGTGTTGTTGTCCGTGAACACCTGCACTAACTTACCCTTGACAGAGGGAAGAAATGCTTTCAATGCCAACCGAATTGCTCGAAGCTCCAAAAAGTTGATGAGGAGCCCCGACTCCGCTGGAGATCAGTGTCTCCTGATCTCCACCTCTCCCAGATGGCCTCCCCATCCTAGAAGTGACGCATCTGTCACCACTGTGTGATCTGGTTGGGGAAAGGAGAGGGGTCTGCCTTAGACCTAATCGCCGTTCGTCAACCACCACTGCAGATCTCTTGAAGTTCCCTCCGAGATCTGAACCATGTTGGTGAGATTCCCCTGATGCTCTGCTCACTGGAACTTCAGGTCTCACTGCAGAGCGCGCATATGCCACCTGGCATACTTCACCAACAGGATGCAGGAGGCCATGAGGCCCAACAGCCTCAGAGTCAGTCTCACTGAAATCCTGGATGGAGGCTGAAACATTGGAATCATAACCTGAATATCCTGGACTCGCTGCTCGGGAGGATAGGCCCGAAACTGCACTGTGGCCAGTTCGGCTCAGATGAAAGGGAGCATCTAAGAAGGAGTCAGGTGTGACCTTGGCACGTTTACAGAGAACCCCAGCGAATGCAGGAGGTTCGCCGTAGTCTGAAGGTGGGAGACAACAGCCTGGGCCGAGGACGCCTTCAACAGCCAGTCGTCGAGGAAGGGGGAAGACTGACACCCCTAACCTGCGCAGATGAGCTGCAACCACCCCCATCACCTTGGTGAACACCTGATATGCGATGGTAAGGCCACATGGAAGCACAGTAAACTGAAAGTGCTCGTGGCCTACCTTGAAGTGCAGGTAACGCCTGTGGACCGGCAGGATGGGGATGTGAAAATACACATTCTGCAGATCCAACGATACCATCCAGTCTTCTTGGTCTAGGGCAGACGAGACCCGAGCTAAAGTAAGCATCTTGAACTTCTTCTTGAGGAAGAGATTGATGGTCCGAAGATCTCAAATGGGTCATAACCCTTCGTTCTTCTTCAGAATCGGAAAGTAGCTGCAATAACAGCCAATGCCGACTTCTGAAACCGGGACCCTGTCTATAGCACCCTTGGCCAGGAGAGCTGTAACTTCCTATTGGAGACATTTTAAATGATCCTCTGCCACACCAAACAGATGGGAACCATCAAAGGGCATGTCCATCAAATTAGCCTGGATTTTGCTCGAGAAGCCAGACGTTCCAAGCCAGGAATGGCGCCGCACGGCCACCGTCGATGAAATCGCTCTGCCCAGCGAATCAGTCATGTCAAGTCCACACCTGATAGTGAATTTTGCTGCATCTCTCCCGTCCTTAACTGCCTGGGACAGCACAGCCCGGGTCTCCTACGGGACTTGTGGCAGCTCTTGAGCAACAGTCTAAGGGAATGGGAGAAACAGCCCAATAAGCATGCAGTATTTACAGACCGCAATGCCAGGCTGGAGGAAGAAAACATCTTCCCCATGTGATTCTAACATCTTGGATACCCTGTCCGGAGGGGCAGAAGGGAACGCGCCCTGGGAGATAGAAACCTGCACCATCAAGCATTCAGGGTGGGGTGCTGGATGAGGAACTTTGGGTAGCCCAGGGCCGGGCGATGGCGGCGTGCAATTTTCCTATTCACAGGAGCCCCTGTGCTAGGCTTGGACCACGTGTCTAGTAGGGCATCAGTAAGTGCCACATTGAAAGGCAATAGGGGTACAGAGGTGGAAGCTTCAGGCTGAAGCACTTTGGTCAGGAGATTAGTCCTGACCTGCACAGAGAGCTAGTCCAGTCCAAGGACCTCATCTGCCCTCCTTATCACCATGGCAAAAGAAGCCCCCTCCTCGTACCCACAGTTGGCGCAGAGAGCATGCCAGCATCTGGGGATGTGTCCAGTCCACTGGCCTCCCCAAGTTACTCATACCAGTCCATCTGCTCTGCAGACATATCCCGGTGTTCTAAAGGGTCCATAGACCCCTTCCAGTCCTCTCCCGTGCCTGAAACGTCATGAAAATGCTCAGGTGAAAACATAGAACCCCCTGGGTTCTATCGGTGGCAGAATCAGTGTCGAGTGATGCCAATCCGACTCCGTGTCATAGGGGATAAGGATGGAGCTGGAGCCGCCGGTGGGCACCGGCAGCTCCGTATGCACCGACTTCGGGTCATACATCAGGGAAGTTCGCACTGGCATGACCGGTGCCATCCCGGATCTGGAATCAAATCCCCGAGGCCCGACTGGTGCCATGGCCAGAGCAGATTATGGTGAATCCGATGGGCCCGTACCGACCCCGTGGGGCCCGAAGGCGCGCCAGAGAGGTCGGCCAGATCAAATACGCAGCGCAAGGCCTTGTAAAACTCTTTAATTTGAGCGGGGGTCGCTCGGGATCCCGGAAAGGGGGGGGCGCTAAGTGGACCCTAGCTCCAGCTCCTCAGAACCGTGCCTAGAGCGTCAGTGCTCCTTACTTCTCTAGTCGACGGACGACTGCCGAGGTGAAGATGAAGTCCGCTTAGACGTCTTCTACTACTTGTGCCTCTTCCCCGAGTGTCCCGACGACCTCGAGTGGGAGGAAGGACTTGGGGCTCCGGGAGCGATCCAGCGACCTCCACTTCTTCAATCGGGACCGGGATCGCCGCAGAGTCTCGCTGGATGATGTCGACTGCCTGGCCGAAAGGAGCTTAATAGCCTACTCCCGCAAGGCCTTCAGAGCCATGGCCCGACAGTCCAAGCATGACTGAGTTGTGGTAGCGCTGGAGACACCAAAGGCAGAAGAGGTGGCGGATCAGTAACCGACATGGCGCGCTGACAGGCGCCACACTGTTTAAAACCGGTCTTCCTTGAAGACATCCCTTGACACAAGATGGAAAAAATCGTGAAGTCGACAAAAAGTAAAAAAAAAACTTTCAAAATGCAACAGAGGGGTAGCTCTTCCCGGATCGGCACTAACCTAGCCCGGAAAAAAAAGAACAGACGCCTGCGCACCTGGGTGGTGCCAATATGGGTGAATGCGACATAACTGGCACTAAGGAGGCCAACGACGTCAAGCGGAGCCGAATAGAGCCACCCGACGGCGCACGCAGAGGGTATTGCTTGAGCAAAAGTTTCCAGATCCAGCCGGACACCTAGGAAATTCTAAGGTAAGGAATCTGCAGCTAGAAGGCTCTATCAGATACATTTTATTTCAGAAGGATATGGGTGTTGTATGTTTGCTGGCTGTGGGCTGATATTGCTGATGAAGAATTTAATAAAATCAGGGAATTGGGTGCAGGAGAAACTGGCAGTGCCATCACATTAGAAGTAGCTGAGGAACTCTAATGTCCCACCAAAATACATAAGGAACTATAAGACATCACATGTGGTGTGTACTTTTACAATAAGAGAAACCATAAATTGGAGCTTGTTGTTGCTTTGTTCCACCAAAACATGACAGAGCTATGTTTATATACAGAACAATGCCAATCCACCCGATGAAGGATTAGAAAGGAACATAAAAGGAAAACTATGAACAAAGAGCCATCCAACTTTTAATTAACCCGCCTCTGCATATCCATTTTATTAATTCTCATTAATCATCATGTGGTCTCACACATTACTTACTTGCCATGGCAAGGCTGTGTAGCTCCCGAGATCAAAGAGGAAACTGAAGCCATAGAGCAGAGTCCCCAATAACCAGTCCCTTGAAAACGCAGAGATGATTTCCATTTGCCCACCCAGCAAATTTTATCAGCAGGTTGTTTCTCAAGAAAGGAGTAATATATGCTTTTGTTCTAGTGGATTAGGCTATGGCCTGTCCACAATGGGCCTCTTGGCTCTCCTACAGCATTCAGCAAAAAAGCACAACGAGGGACCATACCTGGCTATTGATTCCATACTGGCTTTCAGACATCTTTTGAAAAGACAGGGGAACAACTTTAAATTGTGTAACCATAATGAACAATGTTTACCATCATTTTTAATGTTATGTTAGTTATGTTATGGTCATTTCTAGAGCGCACGGTTACCCGAGGGTGTCCTGGCGCTAGTTACCTGTCCCTTGAGCTGATCACGAGAGAGAGAGAAATTATTTATCAAAAAGCCATGTCTTCAGCCCCCTCCTGAAAGCCAGCAGATCAGTGGCATTCCTCAGGTGGAAGGGAAGGCCATTCTAGGCTTTAGCCGCACCGAAGATGAAGCTTCTGCCACCCCACTTTACCTTTTTTGCGAGTGGGACTATAACCAACTTGGCTCCCTATGAGCGAAGGGTTCTTTTCGGTGCGTACCATTTAAACTGTTTTATTAGATGGTCCGGTCCTCTTCCCTGCAGGGCTTTGAAAATGGTGCAGAGAGATTTAAAACGCACTCCATTCCTTACCGGTAGCCAGTGCAACTTTCTTATTCCATTGGAAATTGAAGAAAACTTGGGCGTACCATTAAGTAGTCTGGCCGCCGCATTTTTCAGCATTTGGAGTTTGTTCATAAAACGTTCCTGAATGTTTAAGTAGAGACTATTACAGTAATCCAGTCTTTGTAGTACCAATGCAGTAACCACTGTTTGCCGACTCTCTGGTGGTATATACGGTAGGATTTTCTTAACTGATCTTAAAACATAGGCTGTTTTTGATGCCACTGCATTAACTTGGTCCCCAAAGTCAAGTCTGTCATCTACTATCACTCCTAGATTTTTTACCTTTTTTGTGGGCGTAGGAAGAGTGCCCATGGAGGTCGGCCACCAGTTTGGAGTCCAGAAATTGGCATCATTCCCAAACAGTATGACTTCCGTTTTGCCTGAATTGAGTTTCAGGCAATTTTCCGACATCCAGCTACCGACTGCCTCCCTACAGTCTTGGAAACGTTTGTCCATTCCAGCCTCCTGTCCTGGCAACAGAGATACCACAATCTGGGTATCATCCGCATAGGAGGTGAGACCAAAACCAAAGGCGCTAATGAGTGGGGCCAGGGATGAGACATATACATTGAACAAAGTCGGGCTCAATGATGACCCCTGCGGGACGCCACAGGGCAAGACAAAGGGTTTTGAGCGATGATCACCCAGAGATACAATTTGTACTCTGTCCGTTAAGAAGGACTTTAGAAGTGCCCATGCTTTGTCCCGGATCCCACATGCTTTTAAACGATCCATCAATAGGTCATGATGGACCGTGTCAAAGGCCGCAGACAAATCCAGCAGGATCAGAGCGGCCTTGCCACCCCGATCCACGGCTTCTCTAACCTCCTCGGTGGCCTTAATAAGAGCTGTGTCCCTCCCTAAAGCCATATTGGGTTGGATTCAAGGCTTGGGTTTCTCGCAGAAAGACACTGAGTTGAGCATTCATATCTTTTTCTATCATTTTCGCTGGTAAAGGGAGACGCGAGATAGGACGAAAGTTGTTTGGGTCCTTGGGGTCCAGACTGGGCTTCTTTAGAAGGGGCAGAATCGAAGCTACCTTCCAAAGTTTAGGGAACTGCCCTGTTTCCATCATGGCATTGAAAATAGACGTAAGTGCTACAGTAATTGGTCCCGCAGCCAGTTTGGCCACCGCAACCGGGCATGGATCGTACGGTGACCCTGATCTTGCTGCCATGAAAAGGCTAAGAATGTTGTTTGTTAATAAAGGCACAAACTTGTCAAAGTTATGTGAGGAGGTCTCCATCGGCTTATGTTCCTCCCTTACCATAACCCTCCCTACTGCACTTGGGCCGCTGAAAGCCGAAAAAATAACCTCCACTTTGTTCAAAAAGAAAGAGGCAATGTCTTCGCATAGCTCCTGACTCGACTGCACTTTGACACTAATCATTGCATACAGTAATTATTTTATTTCAATTGTCCATTACTAACACCTAGATATTAATCAATTAGCAAGACAATTTTTTTCAATAATTTTGTTAATGACCAATCATACTCTTTAATGTGTTCTCCAAAATAGATCTGCCTTCATATTTACCACACGTGAGATGCTGTGCAGTTACCTGTGATTTTGTACCAAATGCCAAATAGCTTGAACTTCCCAGAGGAAAAGTTCCAAAATTCCTTATTCACTCTTTGTTGAGGTGGCAAATAGTTATTGTTTGCCTGTTGGCACTGTCACTTACCCCAATGTGATAAATGACTTAAGGACAAGATGGATCTATCTCATTTCTGGTACTACGATGAGGGAATCACATCTTTTTCTGTGAAAGAGTTCCTTAAGTAGTTAATACCTTATGCAAGCTCCTCTTGCCAACAATAAGAGCTTTTTCCAATTGTCTGGATGGGAAGTTATTTCTGGTGAGGTAGTCCTTTGAGCAGGTTTTTCTTCTTGTCCCATCCTTCAAGAGAATGGAAACCAAAAAAATATTACTTTGTTTGTTTTCGCAGTTATTGAACTTCAGGCACCACTGGTATTCAATGTATTTTTACAGAGGCCTCATGTGTAGCCATACATAGGAAATAATAAAAATGCAGCAAGCCACTGATTCCAGTAAAGAGTAGATCTATTTGCATAAAGGATGAGGATTTGTCAGGAGCGAAAGTCTGTTGCGTTGCCTTGTAGTCACTCATCCAGTAGACCACCAGTATTAAGCTGAAGAACAACTTTCTAGTTGTATGCAAAGTTCCATGAAGCATGCCCTCTCAATAGAATCATTTTACTATTGTTAAGTCCATTCTTTTACTAGCGGAATGTTCTGCTCCACAAATTCTCTAGGCTACAGAGGTGCTTCCCAAAGGATTTCGAACTACAAATTACTACATTTGCACAAAAGGTTGTGAAAAAATTCAGTCATATAAGTCTCAACCTGTTTGGGTTCTATTGTATTGTTTTGTTTCACTGATTTATTTGCTTATTTCTTTTTTCTGTTATTGAATGCGTTCATTCCTTTTTGAAGCACTGAACTCGAGCTTATTCATTTGTATGTCGAATTTGTTGTCTATGTCATGTCCAAGTCTTGTCCAATGATATAATTTGTGATGTTCAATTTTTTGTATTACATGTGTCAAAATTTAGTTTGCGGTCTGTTGACTTATTGCTTCATATGTTGTTCTTGTGAAAACCGATGTAAATTTCTAAACAATTGATTTTTTCATGAAAAAATGAACTCTTAAAATGAAATAAAAGAAATAAAAACGTATGTTTTTTGGTCACATCAAGTGTGATGTGTGATGTAATGAAATAATGATCAACTAAAATCAGTACTGGCATGTGTGTTGTTGTGTGCTTGTAATATTGGCCTAGCCTTACTGATTATGGGCCAAACCCTCTCTAGTTAATTTGGGTAATGGGCTAAGGCAGGGCTGTGTCCTGGCTCCCATGCGGTTTTCATTATTCCTAGCAGATCTGCCTTGTGCTCTTGATAATACTAAATCTTTTTCGCTGAAAATGGGAGGCAGCCTTCTCGTGTCTCCTCTATACAGATGACTTGGCTATTTTAGATCTGACATAAGTGGGCCTCCAGAGGAAGCTGGAAAGGTTTAATTTGTACTATGTGGCTAATAAATTAAAGGTTAATATTGAGAAAATTAAATAATTAATTTTGGGGGAAAAAACAAAAAGCATATAAGTGGTTGCTAGGCAACGATACGGTGGAGGTGGTAACCACAAATACTTCGGTATGATGTTTAATAATAAACTAAATTGGGCCATGCAAAAGAAACGATGGAGGCTCAGGGACTCTCCACTATAGGTGGTCTAGTAAACTTTAAAAACACATTCGGAGGACCATCTCTGTTCCCAGTATTTTCTGCTTATAATTCTATGGTTCCAACTCAATGTTTATATGGGGCAGAATTGTTGACCCTATGCCCAAAGGCAAGCTGATAGAAGCTTGAGGGTAAATGCCTGAAAAAACTGTTAAGCCTACCCAAAAGCACAATGTGCCTGGCGATACGACTGGAAGGGAACCTGCAGGCTAGGAACTTTTTAGCCTATAAAGCTACCATGCGCTTTTGGTATAAGCTGTGGACCTCGGAGGTTCCGAAGGTGTCAAGCCTCTGTGCTATGGAAATATCAAGAAGTGATCTAAAGTGGGCTGTGCAAGTTGGAAATAGATTAGTGAAAATCGTGGCATGACTGAAGGTGGGAAAATGTTGAGCAGTGGAGGCATCCCACCTATCGAAGGGGGGAGTTGAGAAAGGCCTGTAAGAGATTCAGCAGCAGAGTTCTATTATGTTTTAAGAAAACCATCAGCAAGTTACATGTTGGAGACCTGGGATAATCTAAGGATCTATTCTTATATATCCGCACTGCCAAGCCCCCAGTTGCGTATGCTGCTATAAACATTTCGGGTGGCGTTGAATTTTTGATTTTTAAAACTGGAGGAGTTTGACACACTTTCTGGTTCTGATAATAACTGCACCTGTGGATTACGGGTTGCAAGTGTTAATGTTTACCTCTTGTTAGATTGTTTGTATTGTTATAGATCCCGAAGTCAAATTTTAAAACCGACCTTTTAAAAATATAATATATGCACTTGCAATGAAGCACTGGCACTTCTCATGAACATGGAGTTTTTAAATGTGGCTTGTGTGTTAGCAACATTCTTAAAAACTAGCTTGGGCTATAATTACTGTTAGAGATTGATATGGAGTAAAGCTGGCAGAACTCCATGTTGATTCTACAGGAGGAGTGTTGAAACAGAACATGTAATAATGTGATTTTATGCTGTATCGTTTATTTTGTGGTTAGGTGCGAGGAAAATGAGTCTGTGGTTTTAATGCTTGTGTATAGGACTTGGTGGGGGGGTTGAGGTAGGGTATGGAGTTTTTATCGAGAATGTGTGTTCACTGTTTTATAGAAATGTGTCCAATCAATAACGTTTTTACCTACCTGAGGGACAATAATATAGTTCCTGATACACCTGGAGAAGAGGGATGAATTGACAAAGGGAGAAGCTACCAAAAGAAATGGGAAAAAATATGAAAACTAAGGCAGCAGGGCAGACTTATTTAAAACATAGGTTACTTATTGGCTGTGAGAGATAGTGTTTATTACCTGTAAATCAACAGGATCCACATGATATTTCCATCCTGTAGTTTCAAAATGTATGTTTGATGTTTTTATAAATGCAATACAAATGTTTTATAAATTAAGAAATAAAATGGCCCACAACTATTGTGTCCACTTTAACGGAGTGGTTATTAATGCTGTGGCTTGTTTGGAGTGCCTTATTCTGAAATGGGCTACACACATTCTGGAAGCCGTTTTGTGAGCTCCATTCATCTAGGCAATCACCCAGGTATAAGCAGATGAAAATTCATTACAATGAGGTCGGTCTTGACTACCGTCATGCCCATGGATAAAGCATGTATTGAGCAATTCGGCAAAATGATTGTACCTTGTACTTATAGTGCTGGTTGCTGACAAAAAAGCCACAGGAATTATATGCATCTGTTTACAATGGGGAATTGAAAGAAAGAATCATAACTATAAACTGATCCTAAATTGTGAAGTGGCAATTAGGAGCAGATTTACTGTAAGCCCAACATAATGAGCCTCGCTTTTCTGCAAATATTCTTAAACTGTCAAAAAAGATTCAACATGATCAGGGGATAGAATTCTCCTAAATAACGAACGAATTCTACTCCTGACCATAATGGAGTTGTTACCCTTCTGTCACCCTTGACACACAACACCAAACGCCCTCACTACTCAGACTATGCCACCTGCGAATTAAGGTATCACCCTAGATTGGAAATCAACCTATCTGCCAAAAAGAATACATATCCTTATGCTTTCACCACATTTCCGTGTTTTCTTCATTTGTGTCCTCCTCATGCCTCCCGGTTTGCACAGTGCTCCACTCCACTCCCCAAACACTTATCTAGGTTCCTTCCAGGACACCACCAAATCCTACTTTTGCCTCTTTAAGGTTGGTGAGATGCATTGCCTCTGAAATGTTCTGGGATACCAATTACACCATGAGATATTCTAATATTTATGAATATTATTCTCGATCTCATGATGAAGGATTATGCTACTTACCCAGTAAGCATCTGTTCTTGGCATGTAGAGATGTAGATTCACATGCTTTGCATACCCCTGCCATCTAGTGTTGGGTCCGGATGTTTGCAAGTTGTTTTTCTTTGAAGAAGTCTTTCCTAGTCACAAGGTAAGGTGACTCCTCCTTTCGGTGATAGTGCGCATGGGCATCGACTCCATTGTTAGATTGTTTTCCCGCAAGAGGGCGAGAATGGAGTAAATGTAGTACAGAGATGTCCATGCGTATGTAATGTAAATAATGCAAAACTGCAACAGCTACAGGTGCCCAGGGAGGTGGGAGGGCGCATGTGAATCTACAGCTCTACATGCCAAGAACAGATGCTTACTGGTTAAGTAGCATAATCCGTTTGAGACATATGTGCTGTAGATACACGTTTTGCATGGACTATATAGCAGTATTCTCCCAAAGCGGTGGCTAACCAGTAGATGTTGCAGCTGTTTGAAAAAGTGATTTTAGCACTGCTTGACCTACATTGGCTTGTTGATGTGCTAACATATCCACACAGTAATGTTTGGTAAAAGTGTGTGGTGTGGACCATGTTGCTGCTTTACAAATGTCAGCTATAGGCAGGTTACCTAAAAAGACCATAGATGCTCCTATTTTACGAGTGGAATAGCTCTAGGAGGTATAGATAAAGTTAGTTTAGCTTTAGTGTAGCAGGTTTTAATGCACTTAACAATCCATCTTGCAATACCAGATTTAGAAATGGGTTTGCCTCTGAGGTGTAGCAAATGCAACGAACAGTTGTTTTGTGAAAATCTTTTGTTCTTTTAATGTAGTACAATGGCGCTCTTCTGACATCAAGAGTATGAAGAGCGGGCGTGGTCTCGCGGCAAACCAACATGGCCGCAACTTAGGGCTGCTCCGGAGCCCCTCCATCCTACCACATTAATCCGCTACAACAATCCGACGGAAAGGTGCAGAATCGGACACAGGGGCGCAAGCGAAGCCCGGCAAAGCTTTCCCGGGCACAATCGGAGGTGGTGTGCAGTAGCTGTGCCGATCGGCGAATCTGGGCCTGTGGCTGAGGAAACCGGGACCTCGAGTGCTGGAGACGGCCGGCGGAAGACGCGAGGACGTGGGCATGACCCCCTCCCCCATCCTCGGGGGGTCGGGGAAATTCAGGCGAGCGACTTCGGCGCCCCCCCTCCCGGGACAGTGACGCTGCTGCCTGTGGCACGGGAGTGCAGCCCCCGAGAGGGTTGAAGCGTGCGGAGGCCAGAAACGTGAAAAAGGAGCCAGCGGCCCAGCACTGGGGAGACTGCGGACGACCGGGGCAGCGTGTGTCTTGTGGTGCCATACAGCGTCGATGCCTGATCGGCCCCCACGGGCACCGGAGCGGCAGGAGCAGCGCTGGTGAGTGACGGCCCCCGGCGTCTCCCTGCCTGTGGCGGGATCTGAAGCTGGCTGGAGGCCGGGATCGCTGGATGCAGTGCGCGCTTCCAGGACGCGACTGCGCCTACTGTAGTGGAGGCGGCGAGGGGCCCACGGGACTGGTGCGCTGCATCCAGGCAGGACCCGTTGTGGGAGCAGCCGACCCCACCCTACCTGTTCGGGCCTCACTAACCGAAACGAACCCCGGGACCGGAGGGGGCTCAGCTGCTGTGTGCCTTTGCTGTGGTTGGTGAGGACGGGAGGGAGTGAGCGTGGAGCGGCCTCCCTACTGTAACTGCGCTATGGGGGACGGCAGCCTGGGGCCGCATGAGGTGATCCGCCCTGCTCCCCTGCCTTTCCTTGGTGCGCCGGTGGCTCTTGAGCTGGCATCGTCGTGGATGCTCACTGCTGCCTGAGGGGTGCTTGGGGGCTGGCGGTGTCCGGGGAACGGGAGGCGACTGGACCGAGTGGCGCACAGGTGGCCCTTCACGACCGGCGACGCCCTGGGTGCCCACCTCCGTGGCTCGACTCCGGGTTCCGAGTCCCAGCAGGCAGCCAGAAACGGCGGAGCAAAAGAGTGTCATCCACATCGGTGCGCGGCTGACCCGGGGCTCTGTGGACATCTTCGGAGGGCCTGGCCGGGGACTATTCCATCTGGCGTCTCCTCGAGTCTACGGCCTAAGGAGCGGTGTTGGCCTCGACATGTCCGGTAACAAGGGTTCCCGAGCGTCTCAACAAAGCAGGCTAGACCGCTTTACCTGCCCGAAAGCGGACATTCCTGACAAGAAAGGGGCCAGTGATAAATCGCAAAGTGGAGCCGAGCACGACCCCACAGAGCCCACAATGAAGGACATAATGGCAACCATTATGGGTGTCCGCACATCTATTGACACCCTCTCCTCGGAGGTGACGCTGATCAGAGCGGATCTCACGAAATATAGAGAGAAGGTCAAGCAATTAGAGACAACCACCGCCAGCCTCGTAGAGGACACCTCGCAACTCCAAACGGACATCGGGGAGCTTCAATCATTTCGCAAGTACACGGAAGACAAGCTGGATGATTACGAGGGGCGCCTGCGACGCAACAACATCCGCGTCCTTGGAGTGCCAGAGAAATCGGAAGGTCCGTCTGCAGACCTATTCATGGAGGAACTGATCTCGACGAAACTACAACCAAAGGGCCTTTCTAAACTGTTTGTAATTGAGCGAGCCCACAGAGTGCCTGGGGGTCGCCCAAAGCCTGGGGCCCCCCCTCGTCCAATACTGGCCAGACTGCTCAATTATAGAGACAGAGACACAATCCTTCAGGCGGCAAGGGTCGCTCCTCCGATCCATTTAGACAACTCGGAAATCACCTTCTTCCCCGATTTCACCCGAGCGGTGCAGATGAGGCGACGCTCCTTCCTCGATGTGAAGCGCGGGATGAGAGAAAAAGGTCTCAAGTACGCCATGCTCTTCCCGGCCCGCTTGCGAGTTGAACTTGACGGAAAAACACGTTTCTTTGACCTCCCAGAGGTGGCATCCGACTGGCTGGACAGTCTTAAATCCTCGCCGGAACAAGACTCCACCGCTCATTGAACCCCGCGGTGATCTCTCATGGGATGGCCTCTGTTTTCTTCAAAATGATTCGCTTCAGCTGCTGTTGTACCCTGAACCGCCAGTATGCGGCTCAGGCTAGTATAAACCTTGTACCGATGCCTTGGGACCTCTCACATGTGGTGAACTGAACATTGGTCATGTCCTGCATCGATTCTGTAATGGTAGGAGGGGGGGCCGACGGACCTCTGAGGCCTTCCCCAGTGTGTTAATTTTCTATTAGTAGAATAGTTGGGCGACAGGCACTCTGCATTTAAATAATATGGGCAGTTTTAAGCCCGGAGTGCAGGGGAGCAGGGTGGGGGGATGTTGGGAGGGACTGATGTTTATTTTGTATGTTGTTTTTTTGTATTATCTCGACAGTACGATATCTATATACGACCCCACTATTGGGGAACCGGCCCGCTTTCAATGGGAGTACAGTACAACAGGGCTATTAAAATCTTAAGTTGGCATGTTAACGGACTGGGGGACAAGATAAAAAGAGGTGTTGTGTTGAGGTATATTAGGAGACAATCGCCAGATATCGTCTTACTCTAAGAAACACACCTCGTTGGCAACACATGCAGGGCAATGCACAGATGGGGGTACTCGATGGTGGTGCATGCGGGTTTTACCTCTAGCTCCAGGGGAGTAGGCATTATGCAAAAAAATTAATTCCCTTTCTCACTCACCAATACGTACATAGATGACCGAGGCAGATATGTTGGAATCACAGGCACTTGGGAGGGCAAACCTACCACTTTCATGTCAATATACGCACCCCCCGGGATGCAGAGCACAACATTCACTGACTTAAGTGCTATACTCTTGACGTTGCCTGACGGACACCTGGTGCTTGGCGGCGACTTCAATTCAATTGTCTCGGGCGCTTTAGACAGGCACCCACCCCGCGCAACCCCTCCGGCCGCTCATGCGTTCACCAGCTTCTTGGAGGCGATGGGACTGATGGATGGCTGGAGGACACACAACCCCGATAAGATGCAGCACACTTTCTACTCAGGGGCGCATAACAGCCTATCCCGACTGGACTATATACTGGTACCGGCCTCGCACATTACCAATATCCATGAGATCCGTCACCTGGCACGAGGTATCTCCGACCACTCCCCTCTCTGGGTCCATATAGTTTTAGATTACACACAGACAGGACGGGTTGCCCCAATAAACCCTTGGTACCTCAAGAACCCCAAAATACGGAAAGGCCTAATTAAAACTCTTGATGACTATTTCCTGGAGAACGAAAACACAGTTGAGTCACCTCAAACACTATGGGAAGCTTTCAAAACGGTGGTCAGAGGACAGGCCCTCTCCTTGGTGGCGGGCTCCAAAAAAGACAGGGTGAAAGAAATCTCTGACAGAGCAGGAATTATACCGCCTAGAACAGGATGTCACCGCGGATGCTAAGCCTGAAACCCTCCACTTCCTACGCTTGCGGCAGGAAGAATACCGGGCGTTGGTCACCGACCGTGCCAAACTACTGGGACAGGAACGGCTGGGACGGATATATGACTGGGGCGACAAGGCCGGCAAATTGCTCGCATGGTTAGACAAGAGAGAGCAGGCCAGCAGGCTCGTGCCCGAGATTAAGGACTCTGATGGGTCCTCGGTGACAGATCCCCAAGACATAGCTAACCATTTCGCAGCTCACTTCCAAACCGTATATAGCTCGGTGGCACCATACCCTGAAGCAGACTTTACTGATCTAATCAAAGACATATCGCTCCCGACACTATCGGACTCGGACCTTACATTCATGGACAGTGAACTGACGGCTGATGAAATAGCTACGGCAATAAGAGCGCTGCACTCCGGGAAAGCTCTGGGCCCAAATGGCATCCCAATAGAGCTCTACAAGCTTCGACCAGACAGATTGGCCCCCTATTTGAAGTCAATGTTTGAGGAGAGCCTCACCCAGGGGATGTTGCCATATTACCAGAGAATTGCCACCATAGTCACAATCCATAAAGAAGGGAAGCCCAAAACGCAGTGTACCTCCTACCGGCCTATATCGCTGCTGAATGCAGAACCCAAAATTCTAGCTAAAGTGCTTGCCACCAGGCTTACCAAGGTGTTGGGCGACCTAGTCCACCCGGACCAGTCAGGGTTCATGCCCAAAAGAAACACGGCTCTCAACCTGCGTAGACTACATGGGGTCCTGGGCAGGGTGCCAATGATACGAGAGGACGCTGTGGTGGTCTCTCTGGATGCCGCCATGGCTTTCGATTCACTGGAATGGCCATATCTCTTTGCAGTGCTTGGTAAACTGGGATTTGGGCCGGGCTTCTGCAACTGGATACGGCTGTTGTACAGCGCGCCGTTGGCCCAGGTAGTGGTGAATAACAGAAAGTCTGAACCCTTCGTACTCAGCCGGGGGACTCGTCAGGGGTGCCCCCTATCTCCTTTGCTGTTCGCTTTGGCCCTTGAACCACTCGCAGCATGGATCCGTAAGGATGTGAGGATCCGCGGACTGCGCTGGTCAGCGGAGTGGGAGGATCGGCTCTCACTGTACGCCGACGATATTCTCCTCTATCTTACATCCCCTAAGAGATCCCTAACAGTAGCCTTTGATATACTAGAGGTTTTCGGCAGGTACTCTGGGTTTCAGGTCAATTGGCAAAAATCACTCCTATATGTCCTATGGGGAACCCCTCCACAGTTGCCCCGCAATTGCCCGATCCCAGTGGTCTCAGACGGCTTCAAGTACTTGGGCATTTTTATATCTTTAGACCCATCAGTTCGGTACGCCCGCAATCTGCTCCCCCCACTGCAGCGGCTCAAGAGCGACATAACACACTGGAAGTCCCTACCGCTATCGCTATTGGGCAAGGCTGAATTATTTAAAATGTCACTGCCCCGATTCCTGTATGCGCTACAGAACTCAGCCGATCTTATCCCGAACTCGTATTTTAAAGATCTGGAAGGGCTCCTGAGAGACCTCCTATGGGGAGGGAGACCACGTATCGCCATGAAAAAACTGACACGTAGCTGGTATGATGGGGGAATCGGGTGCCTGATATTAAAAAATATTACTGGGCGGCGCATCTAGCAGCGATCAATCATTGCACGTATGGACACCCTGACAACCCGGGGTTTCTGATGGATCGTTGGCTTTTACCTAAAGGGACCTTTTTGAGAGCTCTATATTCAAAACCGGAGAAATACCCGCTCACCGGACCCACTGCCCATACAGTTGCAATCTGGCACTCCGCTGCTAAATCAATCGGTTGGCAAAATAAGTTAACGATGGCCACACCCTTGTGGGACTCACAAAAACTAGGATATATGGGAAACTCAAAGGGATTTGCGAAATGGGACTTAATAGGGATTTCCCATGTCAAAGACCTTTGGCATGCTGGGGGTGTGGCATCCTTTGCTACCCTACAAACGCAATATGCCCTGGCAGACTCCGAAGGTTACCGCTACCTACAAATCAGACACTCGCTGCGAACAGCTATCCCCGACGACTCGACGCCACCGGACGCTTCCCCACTAGAGGACAGACTATTGGATGGACATCTGCCTGACAGGGCCATCTCCCTCACATATCGGAAACTCATCAATAACACTGACAACCCCCTATTACAATTGCGTGACAAATGGACTGAGGACGGAATAGAGTTGGACGATGAAACCTGGCAGGAAGCGGTCTCTTCTCCTAAGACGGTCGCTATCCCAGCGAGACTCAGACTGGTGCAACTAAAGATCCTCCATAGAATTTACATAACGGGTCCCCAGCTGGTACACATGGGTGGACTGACAGACGGCTCTTGTAGGAGGGGATGTGCACAACTGGGCACATTCATACACATAATATGGCACTGTGCGCCGATCCAGGAATACTGGCGTAACATCCATGCGATCATGAGTGCAGTGTTGGAGGTAGTAATCGAACCGACGGCACCTAGATGCCTCCTTAATATCTGGGAACCTACCGACCTCAACACCTATACTAAGACATGGGTCACGCTCGGCTGCATGATCGCTAAGAGAAATATCGCGCAGCTTTGGGGAGCCCCACAGCCGCCCACGGTAGTAGCCTGGGAACAGGCTCTAGACTGGTGTATGCTGAGAGAGAAAACAGTCTATGTGGCTAGGGGGTGTCCCCGAAAATGGTCCAAGATATGGGCCTCTTGGAATGCATACCGAGGAGATATATGTGCACCTCCCTTAGAAGACGATGGTGAAGACCCCCCATCCCCGTGAACTCCAATGAATTATATTGCTGTACTGTATGTAACCTGATCTTACTGTAACCCTAATTGATTCTGTGAATATGTACTTTATGTCGAGACTGTTTAATAAAAAGATGTTTAAAAAAAAAAAATAAAAAAAAAAGAGTATGAAGAGCTCGTTCTGCTACTGAATCAGGTTGAGGAAAGAACACAAGCAACTCAACTGATTGGTTGATATGGAAAGCAGAAACCACTTTGGGAAGGAACTTTGGGTTAGTGCGAAGAACTACCCTGTCTCTATGAAGTTGAAAGAAGGGTTCTTCTATGGTTAAATTTGTAGCTCACCAACTCTCCTCAATGAAGTGATCGCAATGAGGAAGGCCACTTTCCATGAAAGAAACTGTAGCGGACAGTTGTGTAATGGCTCAAAAGGTGGACCCATGAGCCGTGTAAGCACAATGTTCAGATTCCTGGGTGGTATTATTCTCTTAAGGCCCTCCATAAAGGCTTTAATTACTGGAACCTTGAACATAGATAGATTGTCTGTTTTGCAAATAAGCAGCTATTGCTTCAAGAAGCAAACGAATGGAAGTGTAGGCTAAACCAGCACGTTGTAAATGCAGTAGGTAACAAATGATATTTTGAGTAGATGCATTTAGAGGATCAATATGGTTATTAGTACAATACAGAACAAAACGTTTCCATTTAACTGCATAGCATGCTCTGGTAGTAGGCTTTCTTGCTTCTTTAAGAATGGTCATGCATTCTGGAGGCAAGTTAAGATATCGAAACTCTAGGACTTCAGTAGCCAAATCGCTAGGTTGAGCTCCTTGAGATTTGGATGTCCGACTTCTCCATGGTTCTGCGGGAGAAGACTGGAATTGAGATGTAGTTTTTGATGCGGAACTACTGACAATTCTAAAAGTGTTGTGAACCACGGTTGACGAGCCCAAGTGGGAGCTACTAGAATCAGTATGAGGGATGTTTGCCTGAGCTTACGAACCAGAAATGGAAGGAGGGGGAGAGGCGGAAAAGCGTAGGCAAATATCCCTGACCAATTCATCCATAGGGCATTGCCTTTGGATACAGGGTGTGGGAACCTGGAGGCGAAGTTTGGGCATTTTGAGTTGTCCACTGTGGCAAACAGATCTATTTGTGGGAATCCCCATTGTTGAAAATATGGAAGGAGAACCTGGGGATGAAGTTCCCACTTGTGAATTTGTTGTCGCCTTCTGCTTAGGAGGTCGGCAATTTGATTGTACACTCCTGGGAGATGCTCTGCCAGAAGATGGACTTTATGATGAATTGCCCAACGCCAAATTGTCTGAGAGAGGCGTGACAGTTACAGAGAATGTCTCCCCCC
Source organism: Calotriton arnoldi (assembly GCA_963921515.1). Taxonomy (NCBI): domain Eukaryota; kingdom Metazoa; phylum Chordata; class Amphibia; order Caudata; family Salamandridae; genus Calotriton; species Calotriton arnoldi. Next base: position 1,642,207 of record CAWUFW010001119.1, on the reverse strand, counting down.
CCCCTTTTTTGTACATAGTACATTGCTGTCTTGTTGGTGCAGACTAGGACCTAGGACAACTGTCCCTACAGGGTGAGACTGAAAAGCTTTCAGTGCTACATATACAGCTAGAAGCTCTAGATAATTGATGTGCAGAGCTTTGTACCGGTTGTCCCACAGATCTTGAATCGTCAAGTTGTGAAGATGGGCAACCCCAACCTGTGAGGGATGCGTCTGCTATTCGCATGATCTGTGGAACAAGGTCGATGAAAGGCCGCCCTTTTGATAAGTTTGGTGTGTTCCATCACTGCAGAGATCGATGGGTGCGGCTGTCTACCAACACTAGGTTTGTTAATTGACCCGGAGACTGATTCCACTGACGTGCTTAGCAATCCTGTAGAGGACACATGTGCAATCTTGCATGAGGCACTATCGCGATGCATGATGCCATCATCCCTAGCAGTTGCATGAACGTTCTTGCTGTATTGTACAGTATTGATTGGCCTCAAACTGTATTAGCAGAGATTGAATATTCTGAATTTTGACAGCATTGGAAGAGGCTAGAGCTGTACAAGTGTTTAGAGTGGCTCCCACATAAGACTGCATTTGTGAAGGCTGAAGGTGAGACTTTTGAGCATTGACTGTGAAACCCAATTGGTAGAGTAGGTCTAATGTAGTCGGAGTGTGGTATAGACAATTTTGGTGTGTGCTGGCCTTGATCAGCCAGTAGTCCAGATATGGGAAGACATGAATTTGTTGTCTTCTGAGATGTGCCGCCACTACTGCTAGACATTTTGTGAATACTCTGGAAGCAGTAGTTACCCCAAACGGGAGTACCTTGAATTGATAGTGTTTTCCTGCGATCACAAATCTGAGGTATTTGCGATGAGCTGGTTAAACCGGAATATGAAAGTATGCGTCTTTTAAGTCTAGTGTGGAGATAAAATCGCGTTGCTGTAGCAGTGGAAGGACCAGTTGAAGCGTGACCATGTGGAAATGTTCTGAAAGTATGTACAGATTTAATGTCCGTAGATCCAAAATTGGTCTTAAGGAGCCATCCTTCTTGGGGATTAGAAAGTACAGAGAGTACACTCCTGAAACTTGGTACTGTAAAGGAACTGGTTCTATAGCTTCTTTTGTTAAGAGTTTGTACCTCTTGTTTGAGAAGCTGCAGGTGTTCTGACGAGAGTTTGTGAGTGCGAGGTGGAATGTTGGGAGGATTACTGGGGAGCTCCAGGCAATAACCATGTCGGATAATGTCTAGCACCCATTTGTCTGATGTTATGGATTGCAAAATGGAGAGAAATTGTTGAAGTTTTCCCCCCCGACAGGTGTTAGATGATCAGGGGGGGGGGGAAGTGTAGGCAAGTCATTGCTTATTGGGAGAAGGGGAGCTACATGCTGATGTGCCCTTACCTCTACCCTTAAAATTGTTTACTCTGTACCCTCCTCTAAAGAAACCTCTACCGGAAGAGGGTTGCGCATTGGACTTGTACGAGGAAGTGTTAGGGTCAGAGGATGTAGTTTTAGACTCTGCTCTATAGAGTGAGCGACGAAAAGATCCTCTGGTTGTGAAGGAGATTGCAGCTCCCATGGATTTCGCCACGTCTGTGTCTTTCTTCATTTTTTCTAAAGCTTCATCAACCTGAGGTCCGAAAAGATGTTGTGTGTTAAAAGGAATGTTTAAACTTGACTGTTGTACTTCTGGTTTAAAACCTGAAATTCTAAGCCAGGCATGCCGACGTAAGAGAATGCTGGTGTTAACTTCCCTCACTGCAGTGTCAGCAGCATCTAGCGCACATCTAATAGAAGTATTAGAGATAGGTTTTCCTTCTTGGACTAGCTCTTGTGCCTTTTTCTTGTGCTCTTCTGGGAGGTATTGATGTAGGCCTTCCATCTCGTCCCAGTGTGCCCGGTCATACCTAGCTAGTAGGCCCTGTGTGTTGGCAATGCGCCAGTGATTAGCAGCTTGAGCAGCAACCCTTTTACCAGATGCATCAATAAGCTTGGATTCTTGATCTGGGGAGGAGCATCTCCAGATGTCTGAGTTCGCTCTTTTAGTAGCGTTGGAAACTACCAGTTAATCTAGAGGGAGCTGTCCTTTAATGAAAACCGGATCAGAGGGTGATGGTTTATATTTTTTATCAATCTTTGGTGTTAAAATTCGTGCCCGAATAGGATCGTTAAAAATGTAATCTGCATGTCTCCGCATGCCTTTTAACATAGGGAGACTCTGGCTAACTCTGTGTGAAGACCGTAGTTTCTCAAATAAAAAATTGTCATCTAAGGTCTGCTTGTGCAGTGTAACCCCATGATATGCTGCTGCCCTGGAAATTAACTCTAGATAGGAAACATTATCATCTGGAGGTGAAGGTTTTGCAGGGTATAGGTCTGGATCATTATCTATAGGTGGATCAATATTATAATCATCCCACGGATCGGTAGGTAAAGGAATATTGACATAGTCATCATTATCATCCCCATCTCCTAAATCAGGCTGTGTGTGAGAAGATCCTGGTGGTGTTATGTGTAGTGGATCCGAGCCTGGCACTATTGGTAAAGGTGAAGATGGTGGAAGTGATGGAGGGGATGGAAAAGTAGGATGAATAGGGCTTGTAGCAATATCTTTCTTCTTAAGGGGGATCTTGTACCCAGTGTCTTCTGAACTGACTTTCCTTTTGGAAGGAGTTTTGGCTAATATATGTCCATTGTCTGGATTGATGTAAAGCTTTTTCTGCTTTGGATCCAATTTGGCTTTCATCAGGTCTAAAATTGGTTCTGGGGGATCTGAAATGTCTTCTTTCGATTTAGGCACCGAAAGTTTTGGTGCCGAACCTGACTTGTCCCTCTTGTCCTTGTACCGGAAGGTTTCAGCTCCGAAGCGGACTTTTGTTTGGAAACTGAGGATTTTGGCTCCAAACTAGATTTGTCTTTCGGAGCGGAATGTTTGAGGTCCGAAGACTATCTGTCTCGGCTCGATCCGGAGCCGGAAGGCTTGACTCCTTGTTTCGGTGCCGAGCCGGAGGGCGGGGCAACAGAAACGTCATCTCGATGCCAACCAAGGCCTGAAGGCAGAGGTGGTGCCAAAGCCTTATGTTTAGTGGAAGTTAGCTTATGGGGTACAGGGGTTTTAGTACTCACGACCACCTGTCCTGTTGGAATGTCTTCGGACTCTAAATTGATCTCTAGGTCGGAATCGGATTCTGCGACCGAGAAGGCCTCTTCTTCCGCAGCTGTGGCTTCATGTTTGGATTCTTCCCCGAAGATATCTGGATTATGTTGAGTGCTTTGGCGCTGCATTTCTCGTCATCGAGCCTGATGATCCAGAAGAGTCTTTTTTGATCCGAACGATCGACAGGCCTCGCAATCTTCTTCCTTGTGCTTCGTTGAGAGGCACAAGTTGCAGACTTGGTGTAGATCGGTGCGAGGGTATTTGGCGCGGCACAAAGGACTGAATTGAAACGGGGTCTGTTTCATCGGCAAAGTTAGGCCCTAAGGCCGTCCACGTTTTTTCGATCGAAGATGAGACTTTTCCGATCGATCGAATGGATAAGCAGAGAGAGGGAAACGCATACGATAACAATACCGTCAAGAGTAGAGTGGATTGCGCACCATGGGGTATCCGAAGAACGGTTTCGAACCAGAGTGCAGCAATACACGTCCGAACCCGATGGCGGAAAAAAACAATTTAACAATGGAGTCGATGCCCATGCGCACTATCACCGAAAGGAGGAGTCACCTTACCTCGGGACTAGGAAAGACTTCTTCGAAGAAAAACAACTTGCAAACATCCAGACCCAACACGAGATGGCAGGAGTATGCAAAGCATGTTTATTTACAGCACACATGCGCCTCGAACATATAATTTCGCATTTGCTACTTTATTGTTCCAGGTGCCTCCAGTAGAACATAGTTTTCCCAGGTATGTTAAGCTCCCTAACACTTTCAATATATATTTAGGTGGTTGGAAACGTATAAATGTTTTAAGTAACATTTGCTTCACAGTGGCTTCACAATTGTACCCACTATTTGTTTAGATAGTCCTTGACAGGATTACATCTCGGTTCCACCATTGTATTTATGAACAATAACAGGGGGAAATTTTTTTAGTTTTAATTATATTTACCTATCACCTCCTGGTACTGCTGGATTACAGAGTTTGGATCCGGACCCAAGAAGATGTAAAAATCCAAAACCCCTCCAATAGTTCTCCATGTCAGGGCTGGAGCCGGCTGCAGTACAACCTCTGTTCATTAAAATAGATAAGAAAGCAAACACAATAAATGGGTGCAGTGAGTGCTACTTAGTGGCAGTGGATGTTACTTCACAGGCCCCTCCCTCTGGGCCACCTCAACCCAATATCATCATAGAAAGTGACAATAAACATCTTTTATCTGTAATGACACATGAGCATGTGTTTTTAAATCTCTTTATTAGCAACACAAGTCATCAAAGTTAAAAGTAACTGATAAGTATCTAACATAACTTGCACATTTAATTTTACAATATCAATCAAACTTTCCAAATCATAGGAGTTTTACATCAGTCCAAAGGCTGAAAGGAACCACAGAGAACAAGCAGCTATAACTCTTGGCTTCCCTAAATTGTCATTAAATAGATGAGTGCACGTAAATGAAACCAACACAATGCAACAGCTTGGATAAATTGACACATTATAGAATTCAGACAGAAAACCTTGGTTTGCAATTCAGAACCAAGCAGTATTCAAATATTGCTTACAAAAACAAGTGTAGACAATGACTTTTAATCATTACAGCAAAAGATCGAAAGAGGATGAACATAAAACAATCTAAATCAAGAAGATCAAGCATTCACCTGCACCCTAGTGCCAGGTAAAAATTCCCACTACAATATCCAAATTTTGCGATGTGTTTCACTCCACAATCTAATAACTATCTTGCAATCGTTAAAATATCAATCTATAAGTTGATTATACCGGGTCCTCAACAAGATGAATCCGACCTATTCATATTCAGATTCGTCTTGTAATAACTATTGCTCTGATGATAAAAAAAAAAGTTTTGATAACTAGGGGCCAGATGAAAGTAGCTTTTGTGAGCTCGCAAACGCCACAAAAAGCTGTTTCCTATGTACAAACCCCAGTTTGTAACCTATTACTGACTCGCAAAATAAGGTTTGCGAGTTCTATTAGGAAGGAGCGTGCCAAGGGCGTCCCTTCCTAATAGCGAGTCGCAGGAGTATGTATGAATGTTTTGCAACCGGAAGGCGGACGCAAAACATTCATATTTTACCGACTCAGTGAAGGAGGTGGTAACCCATTTGCAAACGGGAAGGGGTCCCCAAGGGACCCCTTTCCTTTTTTGAATGTGGGTGCCAAAATATTTTAAGAGCAGGCAGTGGTCCCTGGGACCACTGCATACTCTTAGAAAAATGAAAAGGTAGCTTTTCATTTTTATTCCTGAAAATGTATCCAGTTTTCCTTTAAGGAAAACGGGCTTCAATAGAAAAATAAATGTGCTTTATTTAAAAAGCAATCACAGACATGGTGGTCTGCTGACCCCAGCAGGCCACCATCCCTGTGAGTGCAGACCATTCCCTATGGGTCACAAATTGCAACCTGCCTCATGAATATTTATGAGGCAGGTCTCTTGCGACCCATTTGGGAATCACAAACAGTGTTAAACACACTATAGTACATCGCAATGTGCGATTTCCTACTAGTGAATCACAAAAAAACGCTAACAGGAAATCACAAACCCGTGATTTTGTAAATCTCGCCCTAATTTCCCTATCCAAGTGTCTACATGCCATTAATGAATAAACGCAAGCTCTCCAAACAAGAGATCATTACTTGTGTGTAATGCAGTAACTACCAACCGACAAAAATCAGGACCAAATAACAAGAGATACCACTATCAACATCAAGAGAAGTGTGAAACCTCTGAGTGACCACAGGCTCCATTCTATACTTGATCCCAAATGTGAATGAAGTCACAAGGTGTGTGCATTCTACACAATGTAGACATTAAATGACAGAAATTAAAGGCTGTTCTCACCCTCGTTAGGACACGGTTAGACCATGCAAACTGCCTATTCCTACACTTACTTTGCTCATTGGAAAGGATTAAAAAAAAGACCACAGGAATGGATCACATCAGTGGTCTTATGCACTCTCAAGACTAGCACATTGTCCAACTATTCTGACATAAGGAAACAATTTGTGTAAAGTTGTTCCTAGTGTAAGCGCAAAACATTTGATCCTCTTACCAACCAAGTAAAGAATACAAGATCGCCTGAAGTTCAGGAAGGGAGTAAAGGAGTGCCTTTTACCAAGCTAAAAATGCAGAGCCAAGCTGGGAACACAATTCTTAACAACATACGAGTGCAGAATAGAACATATAAATGGCGCTCCAGGACTGTTCCAAAGTTGAGGTTAATTTCAAAGAAAGTCAATAAAACACTAAAATGCTGTGCCACGATCGTAGATTGCCATGGACAGTAATTGCCATGGACTAGGTTTCTACTTCTCCTCCCTGTTGTTCCAGTAATACATCTGTATCTTGAATGACAATATTATAGGCCATCCCTACAGAGCTAATTCTTATTCTTCACCAGCTGCTCCATTGGACACGTTCAGGTATTCTAAACTTTCTTGTTGAAGTACCATCACTGTGACTCTCTCTGCAACCTCATAATCCTGCCCTGAATATACAGAGAATCTGAACTGGCCGCTGTATTATGACTTTGTGGTTCAGTGCTTCTCGTAAGAATTTCATACAAGACCTGCAGAGCACCTCACAGCAACCAATTAATATAAACTGTATGCGTTTTATCTCTCACTCTTATTCCCACCATCACATTATTAGATGCTGTGACAAGACAGAATAAGGACACCATTTTGGTCACTCACACAACATCAAAATGCATCCCACATAAACCAGACTTCAAAAACACCACAATTTCAACAAAACACCCCACATTGTGTAGTATGCTCCCCATTTAATAACGCACCAAGCACCTCTCCAAGAGTATGAATTGGAGTACAACTGCAATTACACTCATAAAAAGGGAGACATCAATAACGCTAAGGCCAGTGACAGGGGGGGGGGTATTCAATGTTAAAATTTTAGACTGTGTCCAAATGATTAGATGGAAGGTTGTGTCTTGGAACATTCGGATTTGTCTGGAAGGAAGAAACCCACATCTGAAAAGTAAGTCAGAAAATTGGGGACTCTCAATGTGGCAGCAACATGTTCCCTAAGCAGCCATAAGACCGTATGTAGGCTGTAATTGTACCACTAAGGCAGGAGTCAACACTGGATAGTAGAGAACCAGAGCTTGTATCAAATGTCTTCTTCCACTAACATTGGGCATTTGTATAATGGTAACCACCCCCAAGTAATTTCTTGGTCTTTTAAGATTTTATAATCTTTAAAGACTCTACATCCATGAGAGAGGAGCAGATTTATTGTACCCAGTGAGTCAGGTTTTGAGTATTTGAGTTCCAGGCTCCACAAAACCTCCAAGCCAGCCAACATGAGCTGGAGCAGTCGGAGAACTCCTCAGCGGGTAATTTAAATTTAGGAGAGAAAAATATTCTACTTATGGATAAGAATGTTTTTCAAAACATCTTCATGGCGGGTGAACCCTTGGAGGTCGGTGCAACGCAAAGCCCGGGCTAGACAAGCAGCTGCCTTGAACTCGGAGTTGAACCATTATCTTCAAATTTGGTATTGGTCAACTGAGACATTACATAATGGGGTCAGATTCTGCAGGGGCTGAATCATAGAGGATTGCAAAAAGAACAATTGATGGACAGAATGCAGAACAATGTCATACATTCACCACAGTACAGAGATCTGGGCCTAAATCCATCGTTTTTTTGCTCACCATGCCATTCCAGTTTGGACCCAGCCATAAGCAAATCAGTCTTGACCCTGCACCTTAATGGGAACAGTCCAGCCCGAACTGCCAGGCCAGTGTCCTCCCTGGGCTGGAAACAAGCATCCTAGGAACGGTTTCGGTGTTGCACCCCTCTTCAGCCAGGATAGCTTGACTCCAGTGGCATGGAGAGCACGGAATCCACGTCTGGGCATACCCGTCCCACTCGGGGTGACAAATGCAAAAAGAACAATTGATGGACAGAATGCAGAACAATGTCATACATTCACCCCAGTACAGAGATCTGGGCCTAAATCCATCGTTTTTTTGCTCACCATGCCATTCCAGTTTGGACCCAGCCATAAGCAAATCAGTCTTGACCCTGCACCCAATGGGAACAGTCCAGCCCGAACTGCCAGGTCCTCCCTGGACTGGAAACAAGCATCCTAGGACCGGTTTCGGGATTTCACCCCTCTTCAGCCAGGATAACTTGACTCCAGTGGCATGGAGAGCACGGAACCCACGTCTGGGCATACGTCTGTGTTGAGTGTTGTGTATGAAAATTGTGTTTAGAGATGAAATTATAAATAAAGGCTGGACCATGAATGTCTCAATAGCTAACCATAAGGGGTGAGTGGGGGAATATTCGCTTTAACTACACCCAACCACTTAAAACTATGTGAAATTTAGAAAGCATCATAGTCCTATTTAAAGTCTGGCAGATTGATGCTATTCCTTTCCTTGAAGGCTTTAAGCTGGTTTATGGAAATATAGAAAATTTAGAAACCAGAGTGCCTACTTTGGCGTTGTACGATGGAACAAACAGAGGTATAGAGGCCAACATGTAAAACATCCCAATGGTGAAAAAAGTAATTTTAATTGTGTCCACGTGTCCCTAACAAGAAAGGAAGAGTGGTCGTCATGGTGTTGACAGAGAATCTGGCGTGTTTATGGTTTAATGTCACTGTCTTCTGCATGTATGTTTGCACATAAAGAACAAGTTTCTTATCATTGGTAACACCGTATGTGGTGGAGACTATCTAGCCACTGATTCCTTACCTTAAAATATTCCCTAGGTGTCTGACTGGATCCAGAAAATCTTGAGCAGTACCCCGCAAGTTGGTTAGGTCAATCAATCAATCAATCAATCAATCAATCACAAGCTTTATTTCGACATAAAAAGTCATAAAAGCAACATAGAACAATGGTGACATGACTAATAAAATTAGTATGGGTAAAAAAAGATACATTGATAAATATACACTCAATCATCCTAAAATCTGGTTAAAAAACAAACAGTATTTCATCATTTTGTTTACAAACAGTACAATACAAGGGGAGACTTCAAGAATTAACAAGCATTTGCAATGCAATAGGTCTCGCATTTACGCGAGTTTGAGCTATTGACGTAAATGACAATGCCTTTTATTTTCGTTTTTAAAACATAAATAAAGGCATTGTCATTTACAATGCCAATAGGTTAAGCTCGCGTAAATGCGAGACCTATTGCATTGCAAATGCTTGTTCCTTTTGTTTTCAGGGGTATCATTAATCCTGAGCTCTAAACACAAACGAATTCCTTCAGCTGCCTGTGATTCCGTTCTCACATCAAATGTAAAGAAATTCACGCAAAAGCACCAGCAAAAGTAATACATACCTTGGTTTCCGGGGTAGGTTTTTAATGTAAAATTACAGATGGATCATATCCTTTGCCGCTTGGAGTGTTCCGTACGTCACTGCGCGAGTTGTTGCTTCCTGGGTCGGAAATACTAGCAGGGCTGACGCGGCCTATCATCTTTCCGAAGGTCAGTAAAATAACTACTGTTGCCTTGTGGCAACTGTTAATTTGCAGAGGTGCGAAGCCATCTTTCTTTCTTCCGAGGTCGATAAAATAAATGCTGCTGCATGCTATTTAAAAACCACAAAATATCCTTTCGGTGTCACTAAAATGTATATTGCGACACCTGTTATCAAGAGTACGAAGCGACGTTTCATCCTTCCGATGTCGATGAAGTGAGTACCAGTCAGGACACCTGTAATTTACAGTGCCAACGCGACGAATCATCAAGCCGATAATCTTATTTTCTTGTTGACAAACTGAAAGGCGTAAACTGTGCTCAGGGAGGGTCCTCGAGACTGCCTGCTTTACGACATGCAGATACGTCACATGCTGGAAGCCACAGCTAATAATTTAATTCGCCTTTATAGCTCTATGTTTGAAACGCTGGGGATAGGTTCAACAGCAAGGGAACCAAGAAGGCCGAGGGTGAGCTCCTGCCGCATCGGTTCTGTGGCCCGTGTGCCGGAGGAGGAGGCGCCGCGGCCGCAAAGGGAAGGGTGCTGCGGGAGTGGAATAGACCGCACACATTGAAGGGGCCAGGAACCACTTTAACAACAGAGGAGCGGGGGCGAGCGAGCGCGGCAGCCTGCAGAGCTGACCAAACGCTCGTGCGTCGTGGCTGGCCTTTGGATGGGTACGCGCGGCAGACATGTGTTTCCAATTATCGCGCCCGCGTCTGGGCACGATAATTGGAAACACATGTTTGCCGCGCGTACCCATCTCAAAACGGCCAGCCACGACGCACGAGCGTTTTTGGGACTGCTTTCAAAACTCACTTACTAAAAGTCTTCGCCTCTAAGCAGCGCTTGCGCGCTACTCGAGGCTCGACCTAAAAAGGATAAAATGCTTGTGCATAGTGATTTTAACAAAAATACTGTTAAAACTTTTAGATCTTGACAATTTATCAGTACATGGAGGCTATGTCTTTTTCACAAGCGCTTCCCACCGAATCAGCCATGCTTGCCCCAAATACTTTGCTATGCAACAGGATAAAAAAGGTCTAGAATCTGACTTAAAAATACGGAGTGCAACATGGTGCTCCCGTGTACCAAGTTGCCGGCAAATCGGACTCAGCCATTTTCTCCGTAATGTTTTGTACGCTGGACAAACAAACAATAAATGGGCAATGCTTTCCACAGGGGCTTGGCAGCTAGGACAATGTTTTCCATTGGTTACGGACCATTTTGCTATCGCTTCGCCCACTGGAAGAGAGCCATACCTAAAATGCATATAGAGTATTCTGTCTCTGGGTACTGTAATCAGGTCAAGGTAAGGCTCATAGTATCTGCTTTGTTTGTGGGAGTAGAACTCAGTTGTCAGTCTACCCACATTAGGTCTGCTGATCGCTCGTTGGTCCACCCATTCCCAGTACAGACGTTTAAGATCCTCTCTCCTTGGGGGCTCCTGGCTAGTCCAACAACCACAAAGCCCAATTGCAGATAACGTTTTCTTGATATCACATAACCAACCTATTTTCCCCCAGTGTCGAGGCTAATAATCTCAGTAAGAGCCTCTGCATAGGGGAAAGCTCAGGGGTCCTCCTGATGCGAACCCAAAAGAGCAGGGGACGCAGCCTAGCTACATCACTTATTGATCGCCTGCCCATATCCATTAGTAGCGGCGTGAGGGGGATATATTTTGGTGCTGTAACTAGATCTCTTAAAAATTTATATTCTGATCTCTGGAGCTCGTCAAGATTATTGAATCCCCAGACTTCAGCTCCATAAAGAGAAGCGCTAACAGCCTTGGTGTCATATCTGGAGGGCTGGAGCAACAGGCCTAGTATGGGAAAGACGATGTTCTCTTGCTATTGCACCAGCCAAGCGCTTGTGGGCCATCAGCATCTTACCTAGGTGGGGTTTCCATGACATTTTATCAGAGAATCTTACACCTAGGTAATCAAAGGTGGCGACCTTTTCAAGGGGAGTCCCACCTAAGAGAGGGCCATTCCTACATGTTCTATGGGGGTTAAAAGCCATAAATTTGGTTTTGTTGGCATTTATAACCAAGCCCCGGTTCTCACAAAAAAGATGAAATCTATCAGTTAGACGCTGTAGCCCAGCCGGGGTCTTAGATATCAATAACGTGTCGTCCGCGAACAACAGGGTCGGTATCTTTTTACCCCCCAGGACAGGAGAATCAGCCGGCTCCTCCAGGAGGAAGTCCACTACTCCATTCACATATAGGGAGAAGAGTGTTGGTGCCAGAACGCATCCCTGCCTTACTCCTCTCTTGACAGGGATGCGCTCTGTAAGTTGACCCTGCTCACCCCACCTGACCTGGGCAAAATTCCCCTCGTGCAGCCGAACTAGTAAATTAAGAACAAAATGGGGTATACCCATCTCACCAAGCGTATCCCATAACCTGGACCTAGGAACCAGATCAAAGGCAGTCTTCAAATCAATAAATGCTAGATAGAGACTGCCTCTGCCTATCACCACGACCTTCCAATATATTAGAAGGAATCTGAATACTTGGTCCATTGTCCCTGTCTTTGTTCTGAAGCCTGCCTGAAACTGTGAAAGAATATCCCCATCCTCAGACCATGTCTGGATCCTGTGCAGAAGCATCCGGCCAAAGACCTTCTGCACAGCATCAATCAGACTTATTGGTCTGTAATTGGCGGAGTCGTCTCTTGCTCCCTTTTTGTATATGGGGACTATTTCAGCAGATTTCCAAGACAACGGGACTGGTGCTCCTTCGGCTATGGCATTTGTTAGCAATAAAATATAACGTGCCCATTGGGTGCAGTCAGCCAAAAATAGATCACCGGGCAGGCCATCCGGGCCGGCAGCTTTCGCGGGGACTATTTTGTTAATTGCAGCTTCTACCTCCGAGATTGTAAAATACTCCTCCTCTTGCGGGTGCCCAAAATACTCTACTGCTTCCCCCTCTTGAATGTCCCCTTCAACAGAGTAAAGCCCTTTAAAATGGTTAAACCAAGCTTGGCTAGTGATATGGGGTGGGCGTGGACCTAACCTGCTACCCCAAGTAACCAATTTCCAAAAAAGATTATTATCTTTAGATGTGCATGCATCTTTTAATTGCTCCCATCTTGATTCATCCCAGGATACCTTTGCCTCTCGTTGGGCCACTTTATAGAAGTTTCTTGCGATTTTTATTTGAATTTTATCTTTCCCCTTAATCGCCTTGATTAGAGCTGACCTTTTTTCCCTACATTCTTTATTGAACCAAGAGTATGGGTCCCTGGTAGAGTCACAAAGTTTTACTTTTTGGATTGGGGTCTGGAAATATGCAGTAATCTGAGTAAGTGTACACTCATGAACCCTGGATACATCCAATGATCTTGTTTCACTATATGCCGCAGCTTGAAGCTCAGCCGTGCCAGATGCTAGCTCTTGTCTTATGCCATCGATCTTCCCCTCATTTAGTGCTACCCTTTTCCACTTCAGGGTCCTTTTACAATTTGACTGCACTATCTCTCTAGTGACTACCTGAGGTTGGGTGTTCTGCTCGTAACAATCTACTTCCCAGAGCGATTTCAGAGTTAAGCACAAAGGATTGTGGTCGCTTTCTGTGGTTGAGCCCACTAGCATATCAATCAAATGCCCCCATAACCTGATATCGAGGAGAATGTAATCGATCCGGGATGGGCAACTAGCCCTATTATAAGTATTGGCCCCACACTTGTCAGAAAATGACCTACCATTAGTTGCTCTTAGGCCATATTCCATAGTAATGGAATTCAATTGGAGAACCTGCTGGGTCCATTTTTTGATCGGGGAAAGATCAAGTTGGGGTATTGCCCACCTAACATCTTGGGGTTCGATTTCCATCAATTCCTCTGTAGCCAGGGGTTCGTAGATGCAATTAAAGTCACCTGCAACTATTATTCTTGCATATGGTGTGCATTTATCTAGGCAATCCTCTAGTGCAGAAATTATATTCGAGGGCCTGCCATACTTTGTCCCTCTTGCATAGACATTGAAAAGCTCAATTTGACTACCACCCCTTGGGCCCCTAATACTGAGCCACAAGATATCTGGATTAAGGCTTGGCTGGAAAGTAATTCGGCAATCAAGAGCAATACTCATCCAAACAATCAAGCCCCCTGAGGGGCGACCTCTCCCAACAGATATTGCAGGGATAAAATGACAGGTGTAACCAGGTTTATATAAAGGAACCAAACTCCACGTCTCCTGGAAAATACAAATGTCAAAGTTCCCTACAAAGTCGTTCCAGTGAGGAAGAGGGAGTTTGCTATTCAATCCCGCCACATTCCAAGATACGATCTTCAACTGTTGGTTCAGCGTAGGGGCTATACATTGTAGAGAGGTAAGGATGTTTTCTTGCAAAGAAACTGGAGATGGCAAATCTATGGGTAAGTGTAAATCAGTGGCTAGCTTTCTATCTGGGTTGATATTAGCCCCACTTATGCCTACTGAACATTGGGAACTTTGCATAGAGTGATTTGAGCAGTTAGGGGAGATCAGATGCAATGGTTCTTGTAGTCAATCGTTGGACTCCAGGGAGGAAGTACCTGCTAGATGTATTATTGCCTGCGTGTGTTGTAATCTGCCCTGTTCATGCAAAGGCTGATGTCTAAACTGGATGGAAGAACCGTCCGGAGGGCAGGTGCGAAACTCCAGAGCCAGGAGATTCCCGCAATCTCACTTTCCTTCAAGGTGATTTCAATATCATCTAATTGAGTAAAGGGTGCGGGACATCTTCGTGCTCTGAGTATATCGTCCCTGATCACCGATTGGCAACCCCTAGTGTAACGAATCCAATAAATCACTTTATTAATTAAGGATTCTTCACTCTCAACGGTGCTTTTAGTGGCAGTTTTTAATCTTGGGACATTAGTCATATAAATTTTCCTAGATTGAGATCCATTGCTATTAATTGTAGCGGCTAGAGGTCTGCAGGTCTCGATTGCCATGAATAAGATGTTGAGTAGATAATTGTGCCTGTCGTGGCTGGGCAATATAATTCATTTTGGGGGCCTGTAAGGTCTGCGAAACTGCCAACCTCTGGAGCCTATCTTGTATATGGCTATTAGGCCTATTAATGCCCTGGTTCATGGGTTCGTTAGAAACGTATTTACAAGTCGGGGGTACAAAAGTGGCTAGTTGATAAACATTGGGATCGTGGGTAGAGTTTTTTGTACTAGAAATTAATGGGGTTAGTTGTTTAGGGCCACTATTGGTGATCTGTGGGCAATGATATTGTACAGCGGTAACATCTTCTTTAGGAGGCACAACCTTCCTCGCTATAGATGTAACTAAGGTTGTAAGATCCTCTATCATCCTTTTCAATACACCAATCTCTGTTCTTAGTAAATTAATGTCAAGAGCTGTATCCGTAGGCTCAATTTGGTTAACTATGCTACACACCCAGATAGTGTCAAGCGTGCCATGCGGCAACGGCTGGGGGGATTGATCACTAGATTCGTCCTCAATTACCTGGAGAGGTAGGAATCTATTTGAGCAGGGAATAGTAGGTTCAAGTTCGTGGACTTCTAAAGATGCATTAGTGCTAATATTGGCAGGGGAAGTAATAGAAGGTTGGGCTGAACCTTGAGCAGGAAAAGCAGACTCATTGGACTTAATTGATGTCTTTTTTAAGTGTGGCTTTTGGAACATCATTGGGATAACAGGGGGACAGGCCGTTCTTGAACTTAAGCTTGGAAGCGGTGTCTCATCCAAGCCCTCATGAATTGGGGGTATCGGTTGATTACACTCCAAGATTTCCTCACACTCGTTTATTAGGATATCTATCCTATCGAGCACGCAATTACTGCCTGGATGTTTAAGGGACTTTCTAGCCCTTTTCCCTTTAATTGGCCTACCTACCCCGCTTCCCCCAGTTCCTTCCATAGTTTTTCGCTTCCCCATCCAAAATCACCAAATAACTCCAATAGTAATGCTAATAGATGCCCACGGTTCTATCAGGCCAAACAGTAAATATTCATGTAAGCCCCTGCAAATGGTAACAAAAAACAAAAATACAAAACAATAAGACAAAGAAAGAACAAAAAACGCTATATAATCCCCTATGATGCAAGGGGGTCAAACACCATCAAAGACAATGCCCAAAAATTACTAAGTGATCAAAAATTAGCAATTAGCATCGGGTTGGAAAGCCCGGAATGTACAGTACCTTGCTTTACAATATCCACTGCAGAATCAAAGGGTGTGGCCCAGCCCTGCCTCTTCCTGACACGGACGGGCAAGGACGGGCCCGCCCTTGGCCCGGGCTTCGCCCGGGCGCTGCCCGCGCTGCGGGAGGCTAGCAGCGATTATATCGCGCCTCCAGGCGCGCTGCACAGCGTCAGAGCGGGCGACGAGGCAAGAGTTGCTGGGAGGTGTAGTCCGGGAGAGCCGTTCCCCTCACGGCAGGTAAGGAAAGACTCTACAGCGTTGGCCGTTCCCCTCACGGCGGCGTTATAGCGGCGTTGTCCCCCTCGCTACTGCCCAAGGAAAGAAAATCTACTGCTTTTGGCGTCCCCTGATACTGATCATTTCCCTCAGCATCCTCTGAAGTAGCAAGCGTAGAAGTATTGGCAGTGTCTTTATTTTTGCAAGAGGGCTGGATGATGCTCAGGATTCATCCCAACAACTCAGGGTTAAAGATTCCCACGGGAGCGCAGGAGGGAGGCCTTGTAGTCACACATTCGTCAAAGGTCCTTCCCTTCAGGAACCTACTTGCGTTCTGGCTCCCCGGCTTGTAGTTGGTTAGGTGTCGAACGGCTTTGCGTAGGCTGCGCTGAAAGTGACATGAGCAGTGCCTATATAGGCGCCACCCCAGTGCGCTGACTTCTGTCCGGGACTGTTTCCACACCAGAAGCACAGAGCCATGACAGAAGATCAATGAGCAGTGTGCATATTCTAAGGACCTTCAAGAACCTTTTTAGGTGGAAAAGGCCAGGTTGCAGAGCAGGAGGTGGGAGAGACGGTAAGGAATCTGGGGCTATATAGAGCACTTACCAGATAAGATGTTACTGAAAGGCAAGTAACTTGTTCATCTGATAGAGACTTCTAGCTGCAGATACCAAAACAATACCTCCCCGGAGGAGAGTCTACGAACTGATTTAGACCAAAGAGTCCTAAAGGACTGAACAGGCAAAATACGTGTTACTACAGACCTGACTGATGAGGCAGTAGTGTTTTGCAAACATGTGCAAAGATAACCACGTAGCAGCCTGACAGATATCCAGGACACAAACTCCGCGAGTTAACGCAGTAGATGCAGCCTTGGCTCGGGTGGAGTGACCCCGCAAGCCCTCCAGGGGTTGCTTCCTGGCCAATGCGTAGCAGATTTTGATATAAAGTACTATGCATCTGGAGATGGTCTGCACTGCTTTTCCCTTTTTCAATCCAGTGAACCCTACATAGAGTTGATCATTCACCTGTTGTAGCTTGGTATTGTCTATATAGACTGACACGCCCTCTTATGGGCAGCAATGGTCAGCTGGCTGATCTCCTGTGTGGCTACCAGGTGGTGGAGTAATATTTCCTCCTTGGAGAGATGTGGTGGAGCAAACAAAATCGTCAGCGTGATGGTTTGGCTGACGTGAAAGGGTGTCACAATCTTCGGGAAAAAGTAGACAGGTTCGGAGAATCAGTTTGTCTGGGAAGAAGCTGGTATATGGTGGTTGGACAGAAAGAGCCCACGGCTCGCTGACTCTCCTGGCCGATGTGATGGCCACCAGAAAGACAGTCAAAATTTGAGAAGACAGGTATGCATGGGTTTAAATGGAGAACACATCAAAAATGTCAGAACCAAATCAAGGTCCCAGTGTGGCATACAGGAAGGTGTGGGAAGAAACGTGATGATGACCTTTCAGAAAACATTTCACAACGGGTGACTTAAAAAGGGAGGGTTGATCCGGCACCCAAAAAAAAAAAAAAAAAAAAAAAAAAGAGTGCTGAAAGATACCCCTTAACTGTGCCCAGAGCAAGGTATTGATGGGCTAAAGACAAAACAAAACACTTCAGATAGGGGCGCAGAAAGTGGGTCAATGTTTTTCTTAGCGCACCAAGCCACAAACTTGCCCCAACAGCGGACGTATACAATTTTTGATGATAAAGGCCTGGCTTCCAAGATGACTTCATAGACATTGGGATGAAGGTCGAAGACCCTCAACTGATGACACTCAATCTCCATGCATGTATGTGAAGGGTGAGCAGGTTCGGGGTACAGGACCCTGACCTGCTGCTGTGACAGGATATCCTCATGAAAAGGCAGCCTGGTAACAGGACAGGTGCACATCCTCAGGAGTGCTTATTTCATACTCCCATCGCCCAATCCGGAGCCACCATAATGACTTGGTCATGGTCGGTTCTGATCTTCTTGAGAACTCGGTGGAGAAGAGGCATCAGTGGAAAGGCAAATAGGAGCCCCGTATTCCAGTCTAGTCAGAATACATCTCTGAGCGAGAGCCGCTCTGGAAACTCCAATGCACAGAAGTGCTGATATTGCAAGTTCCCGGCTTTTGCAAACAAATCTAGCCAATGATTTCCACAGTCCTAATAGAGACCTTGAGCCACCTCCAGATGCATTTGTGGTCGGTGAGGCATAGACAGCTGAGTTTGTCCACCCTGGCGTTTAGAGAGCCGCCCACGTGCTGTATGACCAGGAAAATGCCCTGACGTTCCAACTCGGTCTGCACAGGCTCCATGACCCCACTCCGCCCTGCTTGTTGCAGTACCACACAGCAGTTGTGTTGTCCACGAACACCTGGACCAGCTTCCCTTTGATGGAGGACAGGAAAACTTTCAATGCCAAATGAACTGCCTTCAGCTCCAGAAGACCTTGTGGAGCCCAGGCTCTGACAGAGACCAGAGGGCTCTGATATCCACTTCTCCCAGACAACAGCCCCAGCTCACAAGCGATGCACCGGTAACCACTGTTCCCTAGGTGAAGAATAGAGAGGGGTCGGCATTTGACTCAATCGGTGCTTGTACACCCCCTCCCCTCAGCCCCCCACTGCAGATCTTTTGAAGTCTCCCTCGAAACCTGGCCAACATCGGACAGGTTCCCCAGATGCTGCAACCACTGAGATTTCAGATTCCAGTGCAAAGCCCACAAATACCATTGAGCCCACTTCACTAGCAGGATGAAGGAGACCATTAGGACCAGCAGTCTAATTGAAAATCAGGACTGGGGTTGAAACATCAGGATAATAGCCTGAATGTCCTGGACTCTCCGCTTCAGAGGGTTGGCGCAGAATTACACCGTATCCAGAATGCCTCCGATGAAAGGGAGCATCTGAGGAGGAGTCTGGTATGACTTCAGCATGCTTATAGTGAAAGCGAATGCTGGAGGTCCACAGTAGTCTGGAGGAGGGTGACGACTGCCTTGGGCGAGCCCGCCTTCAGCAGCCAATCGTATAGGTAGGGAAAGACTGGGACCACTGACCTCTGCAGGTGTGCTGTAACCACGACAATCACCTTTTTGAACAACCGAGGGGCACTGGTGAAACCAAAAACGAGCCCAGCAAACTTGGAATGCTCCTGGCCCACCATGTACCGCAGGTAACGCCGATAGGCCTGCAGGATAGGGATGTGAAAATAGGCATCCTGCATGTCCAGTGCTGCCATCTAATCATTAGGGTCCAACGCAGACAAAACCAGGCAAGTGTTAACTTCTTGAATTTCTCCTTCCTCAGGAAGGCATTGAGAGGGCCAAGATTGGGCAGAGGCCTCCATCCTTGCACACCAGAAAGCAACAGCAATAGCAACCACGGCCTACTCTGATGCCAGCACTCTGTTGATGACTCTTTTGGCCAAAAGAGCCTGCACTTCCAGGCACAAAAACGAGAGGTGGTCTCGAAGAGTGGAAGAGCGTAAAACAACTAGACAATCTGGAGCACCCACTTGTCCGAAGTAATGGCTTGCCAATGGGGCAGGTGGTGCCTGATCCAGGGTGCCCGTGTTGTTGCAAGGGTATACTAAAGGGATTTTGAGGCTGCAGCTGCTGGGGGTGGCGGAATGGTACAAAAACAATTAGTCCCAACGGGATTATTTTAACATTGATAGTACCCAAAATATAGAAAACAGACACTCAAAAAGTGCGAACCTTTTGGATTTTATCATAAATTTGATTATATATATATATACACTGAAAAAACCATAGGTTTCAGACACGTTATAGTTAGAAATTAGCTTTTAAAAAACCTTTGGAATTCACTGAAAAAACCATAGGTTTTAGGGAAAGTTATAGTTAGTTGGACATTGCACTCGTACAAAACCCGTGAAATTCCCCCGTTATAGTTAGTTCAGCTAACTATAACTCGCGCCCCCGCAATGCACTGCTGATGACGTCACATATTACATCACCCTTCTTTTTGTAATTTATTTGTCCTGGGGACCCCATCCCCCAGGGCCTGCCCCCTAGTTTTTTGTTTTTTTTAAATCCCAAAAATTTGGAAGGGGGCCGCGTGGCCCCCCTCCCGAGGCCTTAATCGGCCCCGGGGACCCCATCCCCCCGGGGATTGGCCCTATTTGTTTTTTTAAATCTTTTGGAGGGAGGCTGCGTTGCCCCCCTCCTCAGGCCACTTATGGCCCCGGGAACCCCATCCCCCGGGGCCGGCTTTTTTTTTTTTTTCAATTTTGGGGAGGGGGGGCCGCGTGGCCCCTCTCTGCCCCTCTTTCTGAGGTTCTTCTGTTCCTTCTTTCCTTGGCCCAACAGGGTTCTGCCCTGGGTACCATCAAGGGCTATCTTTGTGCCATCTCGGCCTTCCTCAGGCTTCCTGATCAGCCCTCCCTTTTCAAGTCCCCTGTTGTTAACAGGTTCCTGAAAGGCATTACACACCTCTTCCCTCCTGTTCCGTTTGTGATGCCTCAGTGGGACTTGAACTTGGTTCTTACCTTTCTCATGTGCGCTCCCTTTGAGCCTCTACATAACTGTCCTCTTCGTCTTCTGACTCTGAAGACAGCCTTTCTGGTGGCCATCACCTCCGCTCGGCGGGTGAGTGAGCTCCAGGCTCTATCATGCAAACCTCCCTTTCTGTATGTCCATCCAGACAAGGTTGTTCTTAGGACGCGTACGTCCTTCTTGCCAAAGGTGGTTACTGCCTTCCACATTGGGCAGACCATCACTTTGCCCACCTTCTTTCCGCCTCCGCATCCTTCCAGAGAGGAAGAGAGGCTCCACCGTCTGGACCCAAAACGTGCGCTTTCCTTTTATATCAACCGCACACAACACTTCCGGGTGGATGACCAGCTCTTTGTTGGCTACGTGGGCGCCAAAAAGGTCGGGCGGTGCACAAGAGAACCATCTCCCACTGGGTAACCTTGTGTATCAAAGCCTGCTATTCTTTGGCTAAGAAGGAGCCTCCTGTTGGGCTGCGTGCCCATTCCACCAGGGCAACGGCTGCTACCACGGCTTTAGGCCGCGGTGTTCCGCTGCAGGATATCTGTCAGGCAGCTACGTGGGCCTCGCTGCACACATTTACAAAGCATTACTGCCTTGACAGTCGGGTCCGGAGGGACGGCTTCTTTGGCCGTTCTGTCCTCCGGGACTTCCTTGTCTGATCTTTGTTCGCAGACCCACCACCGGGGTTGGTATTGCTGGGGTATCTATTCTAAGGTAAGGAATCTGTCACTAACGTGTCTCTTTCAGATGCACAAGTTACTAACTTGTGTAACGATATATCTGTAAGAGACAGTAGTTAGTGACAGATTCCTACCGCCACCCATCCTCCCGTTCTGCGAACTGATTTCTAGGGTTAAGGACATCCCTTTCAGGGCCCTAGTATTTTTCAGACACCTATGTCAGCTTCTTGTATGGCTCTGCGTTCCTGGCGCGGAAAGTCGTGTACAGAACTGACGTCAGCGCGCAGGGCGGCGTCTAAGTACTGCCCGCGACGTCATCCCGGCGCTCCCGACGACGGACGCGGAGCCGCACGACGCCGCCTACCGACGCGCAAGGGTACTGCTACGCAAAAACTTTCCGGATCCAGTCTGACGCCTGGGGATATTCTAAGGTAAGGGATCTGTCACTAACGTGTCTCTTTCAGATTTACATTTCAGGGCATTTTATTGTTTTTGTAACTTATGTCAACAATTCGATGCTTTTGACATTCATCATTCATTATGAATATTCTTGATTTGAGTATAGTACCCCTACTTCACTTTGAGACCAACGTAATGTACAGCTGTTACTAACACTGTTCAAAATCATTTCGGTAATTTATACTACTCCAAATGTACAAAAAGTTCCTCATCATTATTTATTCCTCTAGGAGTCAAGAATATTCATAATGAATGATGAATGTCAAAAGCATCGAATTGAGCACCCGCTGAGCACTCGTTCTGGGCACATCTCGAACCTGTGGGGCTTGAAGGCACTCCAGAGGGGTCCGGACATACAAATATTAGGTGCATGGCCTCAAAACTTTGCAGTTGGGCAGGGGTCGCCCAGGAAAATTCAGTGAGGCACGGAGCGGACCCAGACACACACTCTGTAGTTGGAGTGTGGGACCAGGGCCTACTCCTGTGGTGTTGTTCCTGCACCTCGTCCATTGCCTTAGACCCGCGTGGTGAAGTCAACGAACAATTCGAATTCTTGGCCTTCTTGTGTTTCTGGGACTTACTCGATAACAACTACAACCGTGATTACAACTGACGTGAATGACTCAGATAGCAGGCCCAGGACTTTCTACGTGACCGGGATCTTGAACGGTGCAGAGTCACCCACTGTCCAGAAGCCAGGAGATTCATCACCCGCTCCCAAATCGCTTTTACATTCACCACAAGCAAACTAGGTGGGGGTCTGTCAGACATTTGTCTATGGCAGGCACCACAGCGGTTAAAACCCACAGGTGTTTTTTAGTGGACATCCCTACGCACACTAGGAGCAGAATGCTCGAATAAAGTAGACAAAATATAGGAAACAACTGTAAAAAAATGACCGGGGTATCTCTTCCAGATCCATGCTGTTGTCAAAGAAAGGACTGAAGTCAGTGAGCTGGGGTGACACCTATATAGGCACTGCGCACTTCACTTCCAGCGCAGACAATGCCGAGCTGTTCGGTGCCACCTACAGGCGCGTATTGGTACTGCTCCATATTTTCCAGATCCAGTCTGACACCTGGGGAATATTCTAAGGTAAGGAATCTGTGGCTAGAAGTATGTATTAGATAGCTACCGATAGTTGAGTGACACAGCAACCCAGATAATACCTGGGTTTCCTTAAGCTTGGGGGGGTAGCAAAAGAATTCAGATCTACCCTTGCTGAAGGAGGTAGCTGAAAGCGGAGGCATATTTCGGGATATCATTAAGAATGGGTGGGATGGAGTACTATGGGTTTCTAAGCCACAGTAAAATTGTATTTGCATAAGCATACATTTTAACTAATGGGCCTCAGTCTGAAGACTCCAAAATTTGATATGTGATCTTGCAGCAATAATAAAAGTTTAAAGTGCTGGAAGAAAAGTTAAAGGAAAGAGGCAGCACGCCCTGTGTCTTGAGTTTGAAAGGAGAGAAAGTCAGGCCATTAATTAATATATTGAAACCAGGGGATCTCTGTAAAGGGCATAGATCAAAAGGACAAAGTCACTTTCAAATGTCATCTCAGTCACGGTCTCAGAAAAAAAAAAAAAAAAAAAAAGACCAACAAGACAACACAAAATGCCTACTCATTTTCTAGGTAGCCAAAGCTTCATCTAGCTCTGAAAAGGAGAAAAGAGTATTGCATATCAAACATGTATTATCAAGGGACAATCGACCTGTGAATAATATTGCAGGTTCAGGGTGGAGGACTGCAACCAGTCTATTATTCAATATTCAAACACAATTTAACATTATTGATTATTTAAATAGGTCTACAATTCACTGGTTAAGAAAGATCCTTTGCTCGTCAGGCGACCATCATAACTGCCTCTCTGAAGGAGCCTATGAAAACCCTTTTATTGGAGAACTGACGGAATACTTCACATAAATGAGTCTATATAACTTTACCAAACAAAATGTAAAGATATCAATAGGTATGAATACAGGGATGGTCTAACACTGAGGTTTATAGATTTAACTTTTTCAAATTTCTTCAGGTTGGATGAGTAAATCAACATTTATTCTGTTACCAGAGAAGATGGCTCAAATTTTGCAACCTTCCAGAAATGTGGCAAATGCCTTAGAAGTGAAGCCGTAAACTGGGTACGCAAACTTTCTTCAAACTCCAGAAATTCTTTAGCAATTAGCTTGCGTCATTGCTATCAGTTATCTATCTTTATTTGGTATGGCAGCGATTTTAATTCCATTTTGCTTTATTTTCAGACGTTGCCATTTTGTACAATTAACCAATCTGTGGGATTTCCCATTCCGTAACAGAAAGCCAGCTCTATTGCTTAAGATGCTATTTCTGCGCTGAACCTACCACAGGGCACTGAGGTAGCAGACATTAGAGAAGTAAATATCAGGCATTTTAACCTTTGTATGTTCTATACCATGGGAGGTAGTTTAGTTTGACCACTTGATTGTTGGTCCATCAAGCAAATAGCAGCCGCCTGCAGCATGGTTTTTATGGCATCCCAACTGTTGGTCCTAAATGTGTTAGAAGTATTGTTCTAGTTGAACAAACATTTAATGGCCTTCCTGCTATTGTGACCGCAACATTTTCTTCCGAGTCACTGCCAGCAATCAGATCGCTTTGGGGAAAAAAAGCCCCATCGGCCAATCAGAGGGCTCTATTATAATTTTCGGTACCGCAAGACCAACTGTGCATATATAGTTAACTTTTTAACCCCTTGAGGACCACCATAATTTCTTGAAAACTAAGGATTTGATTTAAGCACACTTTCTGGGTAAAATTAGAACGTTTTGCCAAATTTGGTGCACTTCTGTTCAGCTGATTATTCTGTATCAGACAGCAAAGTTTCCTACTGGAATTAATATAGGAAATCAACGTTTTGAGAACCTGCTCTTTCTTTGTCCCACTTGACCGATTGGCCCAAACGTTTCCAGGAAATAGGCAAACTTTTTTTTTTTAGAATGTTTGGTGAAGATTCGTCAAACGGCACAAAAGTTTTTAGCGAAATAAAAAATGCTCTTCCTATGGA